>CM062808.1:640990188-641590188 GCA_031772625.1 Pinus tabuliformis
ATTCTACCATCCTTTTCGATTTGAAAGTTGTTGCATTATCAGTGATTAATTTGTTTGGACAACCAAAGCGAGACAAGATGTCATTTTCAAGAAATGAAATGATTACCGTGTTTGTAGCTTGTATGGTGGGAGCTGCCTCAATCCATTTTGTGAAATAGTCTGTCGCTCTAAGGATCCATCTATGCTGTCCGGAAGAGGCGGGATGAATTTCCCCAATGAAATCCAACCCCCACTACTGGAAAGGAGCCCTCACCTCAATAGGCTTAAGTGGCAAAGGCTATAATTTCTGTTTTCCTTCGAAAATCTAACATTTATGATAGCGCTTGACCATCTTATACACATCAGCAAACAAAGTAGGCCAGTAGTACCCTGCTCTCAAAATTTTGTTCGTTGTTGACTTCCAAAAAAGGTGACCACCACACTCTCCTCCGTGGAAATCCTCCATGACTTTCTTTGCCTCCTCTTCCACCAAACAATTTAACAAAATGCCACCAGGATCTTTCCAATACAGTGCAGAATTCAAAATACAAAACTTGGCAGCCTTCAATTTGAGTGTTCTCACTTTGTTTCTAGTCATGCCGGGCGGTGGTGACAGATTTTTCAGCACATATATTATATCTGAATACCATGGGGACAAAGCAAACATTTCAGATACCTGAATTGACATTCCTTCCTCATTCTCATCGGACATGGCAGCGATCAGATTTATGTCCAAGGCATGCAAGTTTGATTCGGCCATTAGCTTCGCCAACCCCTGTCCTTTGACCAACTTTGTGGGCTTTATTTCCACATCATATTCCAGCAGGGCTGCAATCTTTTTGCCTCTTCTTCCTTCCAGATTAGTCTGCACTAAAACATATTTTACAGCAGTATTAGGAACATAGGCCAAAATGTGAGAATGTACGATATATACCCGGAAATCCTTCAATGCCTTCACCAATGCCAGGGCTTGCTTCTCAATAATGTTGTACTTTAAAGCTACATCCCTTATAGCCCTGTTGATGAATGCAATGGGTCTTTCATGATCACCTCTCTTCTGCAATAATACCGCTGCCATAGTGTGCTCAAAAGCAAATGAAAACAATATGAAATCCTGAGTGTAGTTCGGGCTGACTAGAACTGGAGCTGAAGAAAGGGCCAATTTGACCAAGTTGAAAGATTTTATAGCCTCCTCTGTCCATTTCATTTGGCTGTCCTTCTTGAGCATGTTAGTCATCTCTCTCAAATGTTCAGCAAGATTAGGCACAAAGCGACGCAGAAAATTCGTCTTACCATTAAATGATTGTATCTCTTTTTTGTTCCTAGGCAGATCGATTTGCTGAATTGCTTGCACACGTGCTGGGTCTATACAAATTCCATCCTTTGAAATGATGTGCCCAAGTAATTTGCCTTCCTCCATGGCGAACAAGCTCTTCTTAGGATTCAACAATAGACCATATTTCTTGCACTTTTGAAAGACAATTTTTAGGTGATGCATGTGCTCTTCATCAGATTTGGAAAATACCATCAAATCATCCAGGTACACCACCAAAAACACATCCTTCTCATTTGCAAAAGCCAAGTCCATTGCCTGCTGAAATGTGGCACCTGCATTCTTTAAACCGAAGGGCATTTTGGCATAGTGAAAGGTTCCCCATGGAGTGGTGAATGTTGTCTTGTCTCTATCATATTCATGGACATAAATTTGGTTATATCCGGAATAACCATCAAGCAGTGACATACGAGATGCCCCCACTACTCACTGAAGTATATGGTCCATCTTGGGTAGTGGGTAGTTGTCCTTCAATGAGACTTTATTTAGATTTCTGAAATCAATCATAAGCGGATCTCACCGGTCTTCTTGCGTACAGGCACTAAGTTAGATATCCAATCTGAAAATCTGATGGGCATAATGATACCTGACTTGTACAACCTGTTTACCTCCTTTTCGATAGATGGCAGCAACTTTGGATTTATCCTTCTCAGCTTCTGTCTAAATGGTTTTTGATTGGGCTTGATGGGTATCGTGTGCTGAATAATATTTGTATCATAGGTCTTCAAATCAGAATAGTCCCAAGCAAACACATTTGCAAATGAAGCCATCAAACTGATGTATTTGTCCTTGATCTTTGGTGGTAATACTTTAGACAATTTTACCAACTTTTGATGGGCAGTTGTACTGATGTTGACCTCTTCTACACCCTTCTCTGTTGGCTGCAATGTTGGCTTGCGGGCTACATCATCCTGGTCAAAAAGTTCCTCTAGAAGTATCAAGCCTTTAGGAATGATGTTATTCTTCAGCTGCAATACGCCCATTTCATTGATCTACACTTCATCTGTACCATTCCCTTTGCCCTCATCATTTTCTACATCAATTGAGGTTTCTTTGAACTTGCCTTTGTTTAGCATAAAATCCTTAATCTCCTCATTATCTTGAAACACTTGCCAATATCGCTGATTTTCTGGAATGGTTGGACGATGCTTGAAATGGATTTCAAATTTATCGCTGGAGTTCATGGGGATCTTCAAACTACTTGCTGCCTTGGCAAGAGCATTAGCAATACTATTTTGTATACGAGGCACACATGTCAAGGTGTATTCTGAAAATAACTTCAAGATGTCTAAAATTGCATTACAATAGGCCCGCATCCTAGGATGTTTTGCTTGATACTCACCTCTGACCTGCTTTATTACCAATTCGGAGTCGCCATATACCGAAATCCTTTTTGCATTAAGCTTTCTAAGAATCTTCAGGCCAGCAATCAGAGCTTCATACTCAGCTTCATTGTTTGAACACTCAAAGGCCAACTTGTAAGAGCAAACCCTCACGCTGCTAGGCACTTTGTTTGGGGTAGAGAAAGGATTGCGTACCCAAATTCCAATTCCAGCGCCATCATTTCCTACTGCTCCATCGAAATCCATGGTCCACAAGCCTTCTTCTTCCTCTTGTAAGTGCTGGAAATCTGTTTGTCGTGCCTTGTCTGCTTGCTGTCCATTACTTTCAGCTGATTGCCCAATATTTTTCTGCTTTTCTTGTCCTTCTTTCTTCAAAATTTCTCTGAAACTTTCTGTTATTTTCGGAATGTCATCTGCTTCTACTGTCTGACTATCTATATCATTTAAACTATTTGAAAACAAAACAAAAGACTCTAAATCTATATGTACATAGTTAATAGGATGATTTATAGGTTTCTCCTTGCTTGTGATCATATATTTCATCTTTTGTTCCCGATATAACTTCCTCATTTGTCCAAACACCGGGATTGTTGCATAGGATAAATCCAATTGTAGTGTCCCTTTCAATTTCGCTACCCAAGACCTGGAAAGAAGCATGCCAGACCTTGGAGGAATATCTGCTACCACCACATCCATCAAGACATTTTTCATAGGAAGCTAATCCAAACTCACAACCAAGTCTTTGATGAGTCCTATACATCTTACTCTACTAGAATCGAATGAATAGAGATCATGGTATTGCCGGGTGATGTCTAGACCAAGCTTGTCCATGATAGCCTTGGGCATGAAATTGTGAGAAGCTCCGGAATCGAACATGGCATTGTGTAACACAAAATCATGCAATCGTAAACTGATATAGAAGGGTGGCACATTGCTATCAGGATACTCACCATTGGATGCTGGGCCAAAAATCATTTCGGGCTGATCATTTTCTACATTTACCATGTCAGACATTGGGTCCAAATTCAACATTTTAGAAATCTGTCCTCTATAACTGATGTTCTTCATTATTTCAGTCAAGGGGATGGATACCTTTAACTTAGAAATCTCATTCTCTAAGCTAAAAGCGGGAGTCTTTTCTACCTCTTTGACTGGGATCTCTTTCTTTTCCTTTTCCTTTGATATAGCTTGTTGCTGTGATTGTTCTTCTGATTTTGATTTGCTGCTCTCCAGACCAACTGCCTCCTTTCCTTTTCTTTGGGTAGTTGATGAATCATTTTTTGCTATTTCAACCTCCTTCTTTTTATGAATTGGTTTGGCTGGCACATCTCTGTTTCTAAGTGAATATCGCTGTTGTTGTACGGAAAAATCATTCTTATATCCCCTTTGATATTCTTCTGATTCTTCTTCCAGCACAGTATCGCTAGCTAGAATAAAATCCGTGTCTTGGTGTGTCGCTGAATTCACTGCACATTCTTCTTCTTCGGTAATGTAAGTAGGCAGCTCATCTGGTGTAAAGAGGTGGTTTTCTTCGCCTATTACATTCCCGTCCTCATCTGACTCTGGTCCATGCACAAAATTCTGCTGCAGAGGTGTTTGTACCGGCTGTTGTGCTGTCTGCTCTTGAGTTCGTTGATCTCTCTGTCTTATTCTATATTGTGGCTGTTGTTGGGCACAGAAGTTAGGATTTCTGACTTGTGGCTTTGGCTTGTCAAGTTTTACCCTTTCAAGCATCTGCTCTACCTTTTTGAGAAGTTGATCCATTGAAGAAGATTCTTCTTTCACAGTGGTTTTCTTTTCTGCTTTCACTCTAGCTCTTTTGGACAGCAGATTCGCTTCAACGCTGATCGCGATTTTCTGCATATCTTCCATTGTGGCCGGTTCTCTCTCTCTTAATTGGTATGCCATGTCAGCATCAAAACCATCTAGAAACTTCATCATTGCTAGTCCCACAGGTGGCTGTAGATGATCTAGAATTTCGTTATAGACTGCATTAAATCTAACATAATAATCTTGGACCGACTCACCAGCATTCCATTTGATTTGTTCATATTCGGCCAGAATTTGCAGGGGATTCTTTTTCACTTCCCATCGGTTCAAAAATTGTCTTTGTAGTTCAGCCAAGATTGTGATACTTGTTGCTGTCAAACCTCTGAACCATTTCCTCACATCACCTGCAAACGTCTGTACAAAGAGCCTCATTGCCACGTTCTCCGCATCGATCTCATGAAGTTCATAGAAGTCTACCATTTTGTCTACATGTTGCTGAGCAGTAATGCTGTTAGGAGTGCCATCAAAAAATGGGATTTTACTTTGATAATCTGTTGTCATGTCATCTAAAACTTGGGGCAGAACAAGGGGTGCGAAACGGGCAGCCATCATTCTCAATGGATTTGGCCTTGGAGGTGTTGGAGGAGTGTGCAATGTTTGCAAGGGGCTTGTAATTGGAGTTTGGGGCTGTGTTGCAATGTAATTATCAATTAACCTATTAGTTCTTTCTGTTTCGAGGTCTACAAGAAATTGCGGATTGGGGACAGTATAATCAACAGCCCTTTCGGATTTAGACTCAAACAATGATATCTCAAACCGTTCGTCAAACTCAAGCTCTTCAAGATACTCAAAAATGTTGGGACATGAATGGGATTTGAACACGGGAGTTATGGTGCTTTCTTGATGAAGGAGTCTTGGGATCAAATTGGGGTTTTCGTAAATATGAGGAGGATCCGGGTCTGGATTGGCTCTGGTATATCGTCTCGAAGCCAGCGTGCTATTGAGAAAAATCACAGGACACAACCAACTTACTCAGCCTTTCCCATCCTAAGCTCATCATCCGGAAACTTAGAATTATTATGAAACAAGGGGATTTAATTTCATTTTGTGTCCCCAGCGGAGTCGCCACTATGTTAGCACCTAAATCTGCCTTAGGCTAAAAGAAGGAAAAAATTAGGGTAACCACAAACTACGCTCAGTCTGGTAGCTAGCCCTACCAGAGCAGGAGAGGGCTCTCTCCGAGTCATGCTCAGTGGATAGATAATTGAAAAAGGTCTGAGATGACTTATAATGAAATATTTACCTTAGGCTAGTAAGTGCATAGGGATTCTGGAAACAATTTTCATGAATGACCGAGCTTTTGGGATGTTATGGGACTGGTGCTCAGCAAAGAACAGAGAATTTAATACAAAGGCACAGATTATTCTGTGAGGCAAGGTAGGCGGGAAATGTAACAATTTAGTTTGAAGTACCGCGGCATGAATAGACTGCTGAAGAAAGTGAAAAGGGCATAGTGACATGAATCCTTTTCAACAAAAGAAGAACACTGAACATGAAATTTTCCCACAGGCAGAGCAATAAAATTGAATTCTACCTAATCTCACTCAGAAAATTTCACTGGAAATGAACATGAATTGAATTATGAAACATAACGAAATACATATGAAAACATAAGAGACACATTTTCTACACTCACAACCACAAGAATCTCATGAAACAAAGCCACTGCCTTTCATTAATTCTCTGTCAAAAATACACAGTGAAGAAACAAAGTTTCTTTCCCACAGTCTCCCAGAAGTTACAAGCCAACCAACCCTTTGCAAATAGCTTGCATACAATATATAGAATGTGTAAGGAAGAGATAGAACACCCAAGGGTTGGGGAGTTACTTGAATCATTGCAAAATGGAGATGGAGAGCCAACCATCAGCTACAGGTGCAGCGCTGCTAACATGACATTTGGCTTGGGGTGACCGTTTGCCTTCCTTCACCACTTGGATAGAAGCGAATCTGGAGAAAAAAC
Organism: Pinus tabuliformis; assembly: GCA_031772625.1. Lineage (NCBI taxonomy): Eukaryota > Viridiplantae > Streptophyta > Pinopsida > Pinales > Pinaceae > Pinus > Pinus tabuliformis. The sequence goes on from CM062808.1 coordinate 640,996,636, forward strand.
TCTTTAAATGTCACTTTTGGTGCCAAAAAACCGAAGTGTAGATGAGCAGGCCCACTTGGAGAAGTCGCGAACCGAAATTTCGCGAAACGGAAGCAAATTGGCAATTTTTTCCTCTATGCGCCACGTCGTTTTCTCTGTGTGTCGCGCTGCTTTGGGGCCTGTTTTGGGGCACTTTAAGGTGTCCAAAATGTGCCCAAGTGGGCTTGCTAGAAATCTTGTCCTGTCTACTTCCTAACCCAACTGGAATTTTCAAATTTGGTGCTCATTTGCCCCTCCAATTCTCCATTCTCCCAAGACTGCTTTTTGTGTGTCAAAAAAGTGGCAGAGAGGCCATTTTTGGGTGTTTTTTGACCTTTAGGAGACCCAGATTTTGCCCAAATCTCTTTCCCGAACACCAGTAGTCATAATTTTCCATGTTGAATCCAAATCTGCAAGCCATTCCTCATTTGGAGCTCTAGAATTTTAGTGTCGTGCCAGTGGCGCGGCGCACAGGGAGAAAATCCCTGTTTTTTACCCAAAAAATTACCAAGTGACCAAAATTTCCCCAATTTTTTTGAAATTTGTGCTAGAGGTTCCCTATGAAGTGCTATGCTGTGCCAAGGAAGCCTCAGCCAAGATTCGAAGCTGATCTTGCTCCTTTGCCTCTTTTGCCTCTTTTGTTGCTTTGCTCAATTTCGCCTTTAGGCTCCTGATTCTTGCTTTGGAGCTCATGTTTCGGGCCATGTAATGGTGATTCATGCACCTAAGCATGGCTTTTTCCCTGTTAGCCTTATCCAACCGCTGCTCCAAGTGGACGTTCACTTTCTCTAAAACATACTCTTGGTCCTCATCTCTTTGCTCCATAGGTCTGCCTTGTGTTGCCATGATGTGTTGCCGGTTTTCCTTGATCAGTTGCAACTCTATCTCAGCTAGCCAATCCTCAAGTTGTTTGTTCCTCTGCTCCAGATATTTCATGTTCCACTTATCCCTCTCCAAGTCAAGGGATAAGTCCTCAATCACTGATTGCTGCTCCTGGATGATCTCTCCAAGCTCTGCATTTGTAGGTTCTGCATCTGTCTCATCATCCTGAAGGAGAATGAATTCAGTCTCTCATTCACCTGATGGCTCTCTTGAAGGCCCCTCATCATGCACTGGCTCCTTACCTCTGCCCTGCTCCTGTGATGCTGATGTTGGAAGCGAGGCCCCTTCCACCCCGGGTGGAGATAACACTCGCTTTGCTGCTGCAAACAAAGGTCTACTGCCTTTCTGATAGGTGATGTATATTGGCATGGTAGCAGTCTCATGGCGCTCATACTGATGTGAAGGACCACCTACCTCATGCTCTGCCTTTGATACTACCTGTGGAGCACTAAAGAAGTCACGGGAAATGAAGTCCTCCTAAGCAATACCCTGCAATCCAAACTGATGGTCCACCAAAATCTGGATAAGAGCAAAGTGATAAACACTGTTGAGCTACTGTCGAGGGGTCTTGTGCTGCATGAAATTCTTCATCCTCTCTATGTTCCCGCAGATGAAAAACGGGAGGTTCATCATTCGCACCTTGGTAAAGTGCATGAGCAACTTGATGTGATAGGCATAAAGGTGACAAAACCTCCCCTCACAACTGAACTACTTCATGATTAATTTCATGAGCGGGGCATACTCATCTCTCAAAAATCTGAATGGAAAAACTCTCGTGAGGTGGCTCAAATAGTTGTCCTTGATGTAAGGCTCATAATGATGCCTCTCTACCTTCTTTTTCTTATTCCACTGCTCTCCAATGTTTGGTATGCCTGTTGCCACTGATATGGTTTCGGGTGTCAATGTGAAAGTGACCCCAACCAAGATAGACTGTCCTCCATGTAGGTGAAATGAAAAAAGACTGGCCAACTCATGATGGACTCTGACATTTGCCACCCTCTGACAAAATTCAAAACATGCTAAGTGCTGGAAACAAGACATAGCAAGAGGGCATGCCTGCAACTCGGTGAGGGTGTTTGGCTCATCTCTAAGATGTTTGCCACTCCGGTGATGTCTCCTATGGGCCCTTTCTCCTGAAGCTATGTCACTCTGGGTCCCCTCCTCATATTCTAATGAAACCTCAGATGCCATGGCTGCTGTTTTGTACCCTGAGTTTTATGCTGCCCTTTGATTCCAATGAAGCTGGTAGTTGCTCTGAAAATCTGCCACCAAGGGGACAATAAAACAGGGAGTATTAGGAGGGGAATGATGACATGGGAATAAGGGTTAAAGGGAGATATTTGTCAGGGATTTGGGAGTAGTTTGGGTATAGTGTTGATGGGGTAGGATTTGAAACACCTTGGCAACACTGTCACTGTAGCATAAACCCTAGGATCATGATTTCTTTGTATTTTCTTTTGTTTGCTTTATAAAAAAATTTGCATTTGATTTATACTCCTAAAACCATGCTATTCCTTTCAAGTTTGATGCAAGAGGGGAGGTGGGTTGCCTACCTTGCAAATTTGATGAGCCTCCACAAAAATTTTGGGTGAATTAGTTGGTTTATGGGCTTTATATCTCAGTGCGTCATGCGCTCTGAGTGCGTCGCGCCAGTGGCGGATTTACACAATGGACAGGCTCTATGTGTGCCGCACCCAATGAGTGTGCCACGCTCCTTTGTGTGTGCGTCGCGTGCTCTAAGATCACCCTAAATTTCTCCTAATCACTTCACTCTTGAACTTTTCGACCGTGCACCTTTCTTCCACCTCCTTGCTGGCACAATGAGCTTGTCTTATGGTGATTTTGTGTTGACCGAATAGTGGAGGGATAGGGAGAGGGTTTGGTAGTGACTTAGGGCAGGGGTTTTAGGAAAAATGATAAAGGGAGGATGGGAAAAATGATAGATGAGGGGAAAAAGGTGAGTGGAGTGAAACCTTGGCATTAACAACCCTAGCCATCATTTTCTTGGTGATTTCTTATGGTTGACCTTATGCATTTTGGTGACATTCAAACATTTCTATAAACACCATATCATTGATAAAAAACAGGTGATGTCGTAAGGCTTACCTCTCTATTTGATATCCTTCACCAAAATTTGGGGTGGTTTGGCAACGTTTCTCGGCCCCTGGTCTGTGTGCGTCGTGCACAATTCCCAGTGCGCCGCAAACTGGGTATGTGCCATGCCTATGTAAACCTTCAACTGTGGGCTAGCTGCCTGTGCGCTGTGCCCAATGAGTGCATCGTGCTCCTGGGTATGTGCGCCGCGCCCTCTAAAACCTGCTCCCACTCACTCAAACGCTCCAATCTCACACTCACACCTTTGCAATGTCTTCTCCAAGTCTTGTAATAGCACAATGCCTTTGATTTGGGTAAAAACATGTATATATAGCCTTGGAAGAGATGGGTTTAATTTTTTCTTCCTTGAAAACCCATTTTTATATTGTTGTGTTTTGAACTTTTTCACTGACTTTAAAACACACTGATTTTCACTTTCCCTTTGACATTTTGGCTCAAAAGATGAAATTTTCGGCACATCTTTGCAGGGACTGTATGACAGATCATTTGGCCACAGAAACCATGACTGCATCTGAAAAAGTCAACAGGTGATTTTTTGGAAAATTTTGTCATAAATGACACTGTTTGAATTTTCTTCAAAGCAGAGTTTTGAAGAAGAGTCGAAGTCTATCCACATGACGATGAAGCTCTCTGAACCATAGCTATGTAAGGGCCTCCCTCTGGCCAGCATGGCTTTAATGGACATGTTTCAAAGTCCAAATTGATGAATTCCTAGACCCAAACGTAGAAAATGACTTTTGTCCTGTAACGGACCAGACCTTGACTGTCATGGACTTTGGTGATTATTGACAAAAGACCTGAGCCAGAAGGAGCCAAACATGAAGGGAAATGATTAGCATGGCTTTCTCTGTCAGATCATGGCATGCCCCTAGTGGAATGTGGCTGAGTGAATGGAGCAGGACACCTAAAATTGAAATGCACAAAGAGTTTTGATCTCTGATAGAGGGCTGACCAGACTGACTCTAACAAGTCAAATGTGTGATCAAGGAAATGAAGTTGTGTTTCGATCAAAAGAATGTGTGGTTTGTCAGCTTGACATAGGAAAGACCATAATCAAAGGTACAAGAACTCCAAACAATATATATATATATATATATATATATATATATATATATATATATATATATATATACTAAAATGAGGTCAAGAACAATGTTATCTAAGAAAAACAGAAAAGAACTAGTTATGGCACAAAATATTAGGGCATCTAAGCTTTTCTCAAATAAGAAAATCTTGTAGGCTCAAGGTTGTTCGTGATCTTCTAGATATCATCATCCCAAAAAATACCATCTGCAAACTATGTCAATTCGGTAAGCATACCCGAGTTTAATTCAATGCCAAAGAAGGATTAGCAAATAAGCCTCTTGAACTCATTCATATTTATTTGTGTGGACCAACAAGGAAAAAGTCACCTCATGGAGAAGAATACTACATTTTATTCATTGATGATTTCTCTAGAATGTGTTGGATTGGTTTACTAAAACATAAAGATGAAGCGTTTGAAAAGTTTAAAGTTTTCAAAGCTTTAGTTGAAAATGAATTAGATCTAAAAAACAAATGTCTATATCTGATTAAGGAGGATAATTCATATCAAATGAATTTTTTGAATTTTGTGAACAACATGGAATAAAGAGTAAGTTCTTTGTTGCTAGAACTCCTCAACAAAATGGCATGGTTGAAAGAATGAATAGAACAATTCAACAAATGGCTCGAGCTATTCTCGATGAGTCTAGAACTTCTAACACCTTATGGGGTGAAGCTACACATACTGCAGTAAATATTCTCAACAAAGCTCATGTACATGTAAATAGTGATCAAACTCCATATGAACTTTGGTATGGTAAGCCTCCTACTATAAAACACTTCAGAGTTTTTGGAAGCAAATGTTTCATCAAAAATACTGATGAAAAACTTGGTAAGTTTGAACCTAGAGTAGACGAAGGAATATTTCTTGGTTATTCATCTAGAAGTAAAGGATACAAATGTTATAATAAGAGACTTTGAAAAATTGTTGAATGCATTGATGTTGTAATCAATGAAGCATGCAGAAATATGAAACATGTGACATCAACAAAAGAAGATGATAATAATGAAGATGGTGAATGCTTTCTCATATCAAATCGAAATGATATAGAGGAAGAAACCAATGAAGCATCAGAAGAAGATACATATGACAAGGAAAAGGCCCCATCCACTTATGTTCAAAAGAATCGTCCAGAATCTCAAAGTCTAGGAGAAAAAGGGTCTAGAGTACAAACAAGAAGAACTCTTGTCGGATCTTCTAGTTATGCAGCCTTTTTATCCTCCATAGAACCACAAAATGTAAATAAAGCTAGAAGATATGAATGTTGGGTTAAGGCCATGGATGAAGAACTTGACCAAACTGAAAAGAATGATACTTGGGAATTAGTTCCTATACCTCATGATAAAAATGTTACAGGAAAAAAATGGATATTCAAGAATAAGTTGAATGAAAATGGGAAGTAATTAGGAATAAAACACGGCTTGTTTGTAAAGGGTATGCACAACAAGAAGGCATAGACTTTGAAGAAATTTTTTCACCTGTAGCTAGACTTGAAGCCATAAGAATGTTTCTTTCTCTGTCAAGTTTTCAAAAATTCAAAGTTTATCAAATGGATGTAAAATTTTCATTTCTTAATGGAGATTTAGAAGAAGAAGTATACGTTAAAAAACTAGAAGGATTCATTCTGGGAAATGATGCAAAGCTTGCATGCAAACTCAAAAAGGCTTTATATGGACTGAAACAAGCTCTGAGGACATGGTATTATCGTATTGACAAATATATTCAACAAAAAGGCTTCAAAAAAGGATCTATATACAACAACTTATATACGAAAATTGAGAATGATAAATTGCTAATCAGTGTTGTTTATGTTGATGATATCATCTTTGGCAGTTTTGAAGAATGTATGAGTCAAAACTTTGCTTCTATTATGCAGCAAGAATTTGAAATGTCTTTGCTTGGAGAACTAACCTATTTTCTTGGTCTACAAGTGCAACGAAACAAGGATGGAAATTTTCTCTCACAAACAGTATGTACTCCAATGGTAATAGGATGTAGTCTCAGTTCTAATGATGAATCTCCTACAGTGAATCAACCAAAGTACATATCTATGATTGGAAGCCTACTTTATCTAATAGGTACTGGACCAGATGTCATGCATGCGGTAGGAATTTTTGGAATATTCCAAGCCAATCCGAAGGAATCACATCTTTAGGGAGAAAAGAGAATATTCAAGTATCTCCAAGGAACTCAAGACTTTGGTCTATGGTATCCTAAATATACAGATATCACCCTTCATGCATATACAGATGTGGATTGGGCCAGAAATGTTGATGACCGAAAACACACTAGTCGAGGTGCATTTTATATGGGATCATGATTAGTATCCTGGTTCAACAAGGAACAAAGTTCGATTTCCTTATCTATAGCTGAAGCAGAATATGTGGTTGTTGCATCTTGCTGCACACAACTACTCTAGATGATGCAAACATTACAAGATATTCAAATCAAATTTTCTCCACCCATCTCCATCGTATGTAATAATACAAGTGCTATTATTTTTTTGAAAAATATAGTCATGCACTCCAATACCAAGCACATACCCATTAAGTACCACTTTCTATGAGAACAAGTGCTTAAACAAAAGGTTAAATTGTAGTATGTTACCTCCAAAGAAAATGTCGCTAATACATTTACCAAACCTCTGCCCACTGAAGCATTTGAATATCTCAGAAAAAAGCTAGGAGTTGTTTCTACCTCATCCTATTGTTAAAACTAGTTTATTCAGATTTAGAGGAATGTTTCCTACACACAGATTTCATGAAGCAGAGTCGCGTATATACGCGAGTTTCTATGACGGAAGTAGCGTATGTGTTTTTTTGATAGAAAAACAGTGGGTCAGACTCAAAATCAGTTTCTGACATGGTTGTTTAGTCTCATGTTGATGGATACAGCCTGTTGATATGTTAAAATTTGCAACCAGGGCAAAACTTCATGTGGGTCATCTTATTCATGGCTGATAATATTTTTATTAGATTCCTCTCGTCGAGAGGTGTAGGATTGATATAAATATCATCCGATTCCGATAAGTATTCATGGAGATATGAATTTATTTTGATTATGGAATTATTATCAAGCTGACCTACAACTCATGTAGGCTCAGAAGCCCAACAGTCGCATCTATTCACCCACCAACATTGTGTATAAATATAAGAGGACTTTTCCTCATTTAGACTCACTCATCTCATCACATCTCTCTCTCTCTACTGTGCAGATATGAGTCTCTTCTCTATTGCGCTGAAATGGGTCTCTCTCTCACACACATGTGAAGCCGGAAGTTGTTGAATTTGAAGCTGCAACTGCAGAAGTAAAGATTGACTTGCGTGGCCTAGAAGATCTCCTCTTTGGAACTGCACTGTAGGTTCATCTGAACCTCCTTTGAAAGCCACAACTTTTGGTGGTGGAATGAATTCAATCCGACGAATGGTTTGCAAGATATCGACTGCCCTAGTTTGAAGCCGGAAACTGCTGAAACTGAAGCTGGAACTGCAAAAGTAAAGATTGACTTGCGTGGCCTAGAAGATCTCCTCATCTGAACTGCACTATAGGTTCATCTGAACCTCCTCTGGAAGCCGAAACTTTTGGTGGTGGAATGAAGTCAATCCGACGGTCGGTTTGTGAGATATCGTCTGCCCTAGTTTGATAATGAAGCCGCTAATACTGATGCTGCTGATCTAGGGTTTGCTACTGCTGATATGAATCAGATTTATTGTGCTATTTCTCTCTGCTGAATTATTGAAGATAAAAGAAGATTTGATCAAAGGGTTTCCCCACACATTGTGGGGTTTGTCCCTGGCTAGCCGCCACATCTTGTGTCTCTTGTCTTGGCTTGTTTTCTGTCAATCGTTTAATGTTCTATCTGCACTTTACTTTATGTACATGTGATTGCTAATCGGTGGAATATAATAAGAAAAAGAAGTAAACTGTTATAAGCATAGAACATACCATAACTTAACATGGTATCAGAGCTGAGGTGAAGACAAAGCCCGAGCAAGAGCAAGGGCAATCATTGCAGAGAAGATTGGCAAGGCTATCCTCAAAGAACTATGGGGTCCTCAACACTCTTTCCTGCCGAAGACAAGCTCCGTGAGAAAGCTGACTATCACGGATGGAAGATGTCTATCGATCTAACCCTTGAAGATCAAGGAGTGTTGGACCATGTAAGAGGCAATATTATTGAGCCTTCATCAAATGCATCTACTGCTGCCTGGAACAAATGGAAAAATGGAGAAGTCAAAACAAAGAAGATCATCCGGGACTCTATCGACAAGCGCTTGGTGGCCTACATCTCTGATCTAGACACCTCCAAAGAAATCTACGACAGACTGGTGAGTTTATTTAAAGTTAATGATGCAAATCAAGTTTTGTTTCTTAGAAATAAGTTGAGGGAAATCAAGAAGGGTAAAGATGAAAGTATGCAAGCATACTTCTTAAGAATCACTGAGATCAAGAACAATCTCCTATCTATTGGGGAAACCATTACTGACAGAGAAATGGCACTCACAACTCTCGGAGGATTACCATCTGAATGGTATGTGTTCAGGACTACTCTTCTGAACAATAATGTAATTCCCAGTTTCGAGGAATTAATGGATAGATGCATTCAAGAAGAAACAAGGGAAGAAGTGCAAGAAATGCCCATGCCTAAAGGTCCTCTTGCTGCCTTTTCTTCTCATGCAAAGAAAAGAAATAATTCCGGGACTCAATCAAAAGGAAAGGCTGGACCTAAGGCTAGAAGAAAATGACGATGTTACATTTGCGATAAAGCAAGTCACTATGTATGAAATCATGAGCATCATGATGAATGAGATCATGGACATAAAGGGCAACATGAGATAATGGACATATAGGATAGCATGATGATGATGCACACTAGTTTGAGCAGCATTATGATGGATAAAATCATGGAGATGGGCAGCATGATGATAATCATAGAGAAGCATGGTATAGTATGCAGTGATGCAACTCGAAATCCCTCTGATGGCAATCAAAGGAATGACAAATTCAACAGCAAAGGTAAGAGGAGAGTTGGGAATCAAGGAAGAGGACAAGCATTCAAGAAGGCTAGAAATTCTAGGATGTATTAAATGCACCTGTCCTCAAAAGGAACCTAGTGTCCATCTTGGCAAGGAAGACAGAGGCTACAAGGTAACATTCAGCAATGGCAAGGTATGTATATGAAAAATAATGTTAAAGATGCATTTACTCTTGGGTTTAGTGTTGATTCATTATATCAGGTCGATGGAAGTCCGCTAGGTGTCATGTCTTGTGACACAACTCTTTAGTCCGAACTTTGGCATCGGAGGTTTGCCCACCTTCATTACAAAGCTCTACCTGATGTAAGACAGATGGTAACTGCCCAAATTCCAAGTAGAGAAAGAAGGTGTATGTCTGGGATGTGCCAAAGGAAAGCTCAAAAGGGGACCATTCCCCTCAAGCCAAAGCAAGACCTCCGATATATTACAATTGGTTTACCTAGGCATACCTGAGGTTGGCATTAAGAGGGAGACTACTACACCACATACTCCTGAGCAGAATGGTGTGGTGGGAAGGAAGAACCACACGATGATGGAAGCTGTCCGGGCCATGCTACATGAGCAAAGACTTCCAAAGTTTCTATGGGCTAAAACTACAATCACCGCCGTATATGTACAAAATCGATGCCCTCATCAAGCATTGGGTTTCTAAACTCCTGAAGAAATGTTCACCACTGGTCAAAGGGAAGTCGTGATTATTCATGATGTCACCTTTGATGAAGATATGGCTCTCAGCAAGGTGATCAATCTTCCGACTTTGAGTTGCTCTCAAGAAGCCGACACCAGGGAACCGAAAGAAAAGGATGATGAATCAATGCCTGATGTAGAAGAACCCATGGATCCGATTGATCCTCATCCACATGAGCCTTCCTCTTCTAGGAAGAGGCCTTCATGGCTTAGGGGGATACTTGATAATGCTGAAGGACATGCTGCACCCTGAGGAACCTTCCATCAAAGTAAGAAACTTAATAGGTATCAAGGATACCTGACCATCATGAGCACGATCATACAAAATGAGCCTTCATCATTCTCAGATGCCGTCAAGCATCAAGTATGAAAGGATGCTATGACCGAAGAATATGAGTCTATCATAAAGAATGATGTTTGGGAAGTAGTTCCCAGACCCCAGGACAATACTGTTGTTACTTCCAAATGGCTTTACAAGATAAAGCATGCAGCAGATGGAAGCACGGAAAAGTATAAGGCTCGTTTTGTTGCTCGAGGTTTCTCCCAAAAGGGAGGTATAGACTATGATGAGATATTTGCACCTGTTGCCAGATATACGACCATCCGCTCGATCATAGCCCTTGCCGCTTCACAAGGATGGAACCTACATCAGATGGATATCAAGACTGCGTTCTTGCATGGCTCGATCAAAGAAGAGGTCTACGTGGAGCAACCCAAAGGATTTGAGATTTATGATCGAAAATCTCATGTATGCAGGTTGAAGAAAGCTTTCTATGGGCTGAAGCAAGCACCCCGAGCATGATATGAGAGGATCGATAGCTACTTGATGAAGTTGGGATTCACTAGGAGTGAAGCTGATCCTAACCTTTACTTTAAGGTTGAAGATGACAAGCCTCTCATACTAGTGCTGTATGTGGATGACCTCTTTCTAATAGGTGCAAACCCTCTCATTCACAAATGTAAGAGGGAGATGGATTTTGAATTTGAAATGAAGGACCAAGGACTTGAAGTGTGGCAGAAGCCAAGGGAAATTTTCCTATCTCAAGGAAAATATGTGGTAAAGATATTGGAAAGATTCGGTATGATGGACTGCAAGCCTGTGACTACCTCAAGGATCTTAACTTTTAGAAGTTATATGGTAGTGATGTCGGACCAGACTTGGGAAATGCCTCTGAGTTTCAAAAACTCATTCGCATTGATGTTCTTGGTGAACCTCCGTCCGAACATATGTTTTGTAGTTAGCATTGTGAGCTCATATTTGGTTGAGTCTCACTGGATTGATGCCAAGAATCTTCTGAGATGTCTTAAGGACACAATCTCTCATGGATTAAGATACACTGCAGGAGATGTGAGACTACTTGGATATACTGATGTTGATTGGGCAGGCAGTGTGGTGGACCGTAAGAGCACTTCCAGGTACTATTTCACCTTGGGATCTGCTTCGCTATCCTGGATGAGCATGAAGCGCAAGTCGGTGGCTTTGAGCACCACCGAAGCAGGATATATTGTTGCTAGCATAACGTCGTGTGAGGCAGTCTGGTTGCGAAAGCTCTTCAGTGAGCTGTTTGGATTTACATTGGATACCACTGTGATTCTCTGTAACAACCAGAGGTTAGATTCGATTATTGTAATCCCATATTCGGCAATTGCTCCAGCAGATAGACATCATCTGGGATATGGTAAGTCGATGAGCAAAGAAGCTCCATCACATTAAGAAGATGTACAAGTTGATACACCTTGTCAAAGCCCCGAGGAAAGATCTAATCTGTGATTTTCCCAAACGACTTGGAGTCGGCAAGAAACCCTTGTAAAAGGGTCCTGCATGTTGCATTCATTGAGCTTTGGGAGCTCTGAGGGCTTGCGGTTATTACTGGAGCAACATATGACCACAGGGTGACTCACCCTCCCCTGGTGGTGCACACTGGAACAAGATGATTCGCTCTCTTGTGGGACAGGATGATTCGCTCTCCTGTGTAGCAGGATGATTAGTTCTCCTGTGAGGCCTGGATTGATGTGTTCTCCATGGCAGCCTGGATTGATGTGTTCTCCATGGCAGCCTGGATTGATGTGTTCTCCACGGCGATTGTAGCAGGATTGATGTGTTCTCCTGTGAGGCCTGGATTGATGTGTTCTCCATGGAAATTGTAGCAGGATTGATGTGTTTTCCTGTGAGGCCTGGATTGATGTGTTCTCCACGGCGATTGTAGCAGGATTGATGTGTTCTCCTGTGAGGCCTGGATTGATGTGTTCTCCATGGAAATTGTAGCAGGATTGATGTGTTCTTCGGTGAGGCTTGGATTGATGTGTTCTCCATGGCAATTGTAGCAAGATTGATGTGTTCTCCTGTGAGGCCTGGATTGATGTGTTCTCCATGGCAATTGTAGCAGGATTGATGTGTTCTCCTATGAGGACAGGATTGATTAGTTCTCCTGTCGAGGCATCCTACCCATGCAGTCTGGGACTCATGGGAAGTACCTCTCATCTGATCAATGAGCAGGGAAATGAAGTTAGGGACCATAGTAGTACCGATGGACGCATCATTGTAACTACCGTACTCCCTACGCTAGGATGACCTCCATTGATCTGGGATCAATGATACTGGTCTGGGACCAGTGGTAGGAGTTGTACCATACTATGACGCTGACTTCGGGTCGGTTGAGACTGGTCTGAGATCAGTGGTACATACTCTGAGACTGACTTTGAGTCAGTGGAGGATGATATTGGTCTGGTACCATTGGAGTTGTACTCACTATGACGCTGAATTTTGGTTGGTTGAGACTGGTCTGGGACCAGTGGTACATACTCTGAGACTGACTTTGAGTCAGTATGATACATCCTCGATCATTTCTTCTTCTTCATAATTCGGACAAAAGCAGAGCAAAATAGAACAATGCAAGAGCATAGCAGAATAGAGAAAAACAGTACAGATCAATGCAGGCAGATCAAGACAAAGCAGAACAGGCAGAATAGAGCAGAGTAGGGCAAGGGTCAGGCTGTACAAGGCAGTGCATTTGACGGATGAATAGTAACGATCGATAGACAGATTGCAGATGAAGTTCTCCATGGTTGAGAGGGAGTGTTAAAATTGGAAACCAGGGCAAAACTTCATGTGGGTCATCTTATTCATGGTTGATAATATTTTTATTAGATTCCTCACGTCGAGAGGTGTAGGATTGATATAAAGATCATCCGATTCCGATAAGTATTCATGGAGATATGAATTTATTTTGATTATGGAATTATTATCAAGCCCACCTACAACTCATGTAGGCTCAGAAGCCCAACAGTCGCATCTATTCACCCACCAACGTTGTGTATAAATATAAGAGGACTTTTCCTCATTTAGACTCACTCATCTCATCACATCTCTCTCTCTCTACTGCACAGATATGAGTCTCTTCTCTACTGCGCTGAAATGGGTCTCTCTCTCTCACACATGTGAAGCCGGAAGCTGTTGAATTTGAAGCTGCAACTGCAGAAGTAAAGATTGACTTGCATGGCCTAGAAGATCTCCTCTTTGGAACTGCGCTGTAGGTTCATCTGAACCTCCTTTGAAAGCCGCAACTTTTTGTGGTGGAATGAAGTCAATCCGACGAACGGTTTGCAAGATATCGACTGCCCTAGTTTGAAGCCAGAAACTGCTGAAACTAAAGCTGCAACTGCAGAAGTAAAGATTGACTTGCGTGGCCTAGAAGTTCTCCTCATCTGAACTGTGCTGTAGGTTCATCTGAACCTCCTCTGGAAGCCGAAACTTTTGGTGGTGGAATGAAGTCAATCCAACGGTCGGTTTGTGAGATATCATCTGCCCTAGTTTGATAATGAAGCCGCTAATACTGATGCTGCTGATCTAGGGTTTGCTACTACTGATATGAATCAGATTTATTGTACTATTTCTCTCTACTAAATTATTGAAGATAAAAGAAGATTTGATCAAAGGGTTTCCCCACACATTGTGGGGTTTGTCCCTGGCTAGCCGCCACATCTTGTGTCTCTTGTCTTGGCTTGTTTTCTGTCGATCGTTTAATGTTCTATCTGCACTTTACTTTATGTACATGTGATTGCTAATCGGTGGAATATAATAAGAAAAAGAAGTAAACTGTTATAAGCATAGAACATACCATAACTTAACATGATATGATTTTCACATTGATATTTATTTGATTGATGAAGATGTCTTGATGAATGAATTGTTGACAATGCACAGGTAGCACACATTCAGGGGGAGCATGTTAGGCCCCTATACTACTAGTGTAAGCCCTTATTATTATTGGTACAACCCCCTTATTATATTTTTGTACCCATGTAGTCCCCATATTGTTATTATTGTGCCCATATAAGCCCACTATTGTTATTATTGTGCCCTTACATTATTATTGTTATGTCGGCTCTGATTATATTATGACCCCTTAGACTCCTATATATAGAAAGGAGGTCTTGTCATCTATCATCTAAGAATTGTTCATTTGTGTAATGTAAAGGAGGTTGCCCCCTTGAAGAGGCTTATTTCTAAGGCGTTGATATGTCTTTTCTATCTTTTTGTGAGCTAGTTTCATAACATTTGGTATCAAAGCTTTGGATTCTAGGGTTTCGTTGCTCCAAAACAGGACAGCATGGAATTTTCTCTATAACTTCTTTTCTTTGATGTTTCAGAATCTACAAAAAAAACCCATTTTAGAATAAATTTTGCTAAACCCCGTGTCCGAATTTCAAATTTTGTCTCGCTATATGTTCGGATATATGATCTACGGAAGTTAGGGTTTTTGTAAGATCCATAATTTCATCTAAAAGAGGTCATCATGGAATTTTCACTATAACGTTTTCGCTAAAAATTTTAAGAAGCTAAATAAAAAAACCCATTTGAGACAAAATTGGTCTAAAGCTTGGGTCCAAATTTCAAATCTTGTCTTATTATATTTTCGGATATATGATCTGAGGAAGTTAGAGTTTTTGCAGACACCTGAATTACATCCTAAATAGGTGACCTTGGGAAAATCGTCATAACTTTCTCTCTAAGAATCAGATTGAAATTTCATGAGAAGTTACAGAAAGAGGACGGATTGCATTTTGTTTGGGTATAATTTTCAGAACCTAAGGTGGAAACAGTGACACATGGAACATCATACAAGTTCACTCTACTGAACTAGTATATAATTAGGTCATCGTGGGAGATTGGGAATAGATATTTCTTCGGGAATCCAATTACAATCAAACTTGCGGAATTAGAAAGAGGACTCAAAGGGCTATTACAGGCCAAAATTTCAGAACCTAAAGATCCAAAATTACAAAGTTAGTTGTTTCAAGGTTGAGCTCCTAAAATCAAGAAAAAGCAAGATGAGGAAGTTTGATGGCAAGGATTCGGTAAATTGGATACTACAGATGGAGAAATATTTTGATCTACATGGTGTACCACTGTTATAAAAGGTACGTATTGCATCTAATTATTTAGAAGCGAATCAATTTTTATGGTATAAAGAGATTTTTTCTCGTAAACCACTTGTTACATGGTCAATTTTCACGGAGGAAATGATAGCACATTATGAGGATACAAAGAGAAACACCTTCTTTAGCCAATTGATAAATCTCAAACAAAAGGGTTCAATGGAAGAGCACATTGAGGACTTTCAAAAATTGAATATAAGGGTAAATGATATTCTAGAGAAGCAAAGGATTGATGTCTTCATATGGAATTTAAAGGATAACATTCAACGTGAGGTTCATCTTTGGGAACCTGATTCATTGGAGAAGGCATTCAGGTTGGCAAGAAAAATTGAAAGCAAAATTATGGAAACAAGGAAGCCCACCACTCACAACTATAAGTATGGAAGTGCTTTTTCTCCTAGCCTTCCACAACCTACAAGGTTTACACCATGAAAATTTGAAGAAAAAAGAGAAAGAGGGCTTTGTTACATTTGTGATAGCAAATACACTAAAGGTCATAAGTATGCTGAGAAGAAATTATTTTACATAGATTATGAAGAGGAGGAAGAAAAGGATCAAGAGACATCAAAAGAAGAGGATATACGCCAGGAACCAACCACAGAGAAAGAAGAAATGAATATGACCATATCTTGTAAAGCATTGGCAAGAATTACCACTCATCAAACTCGCAAGATAGAAGGACATATCAAGAATAAAAAGGTTCAAGAAGTGAAATATCACATCGAGAAAGAAGAAATGAATTCGACCATATCTTGTAATGCATTGGCCAGAATTATCACCCCTCAAACTATCAAGATAAAAGGACATATTAGAATAAAAATGTTCAAGAAGTGAAAGATCACATCGAGCATCAAGAAATGAATCCAGTGATACCTTGTAATGCATTGGAAGAAATTACAACTTCTCAAACTCTCAAAATAGAAGGACATATCAAGAAGAAAAATATTCAAGCAGTGAAACATCACATCCAGCATCAACAACAAGTTCTCCAAATTTTAAAGGATAACACCACTTTGGTGCATAATCGAATGAAACAATAGGCAAATCAACATCACAGTGAAAGAAGTTTTGATGTAGGCAATTGCATATTTTTACGGCTACATATCAAGTAAGCTATTTATGAGAAGGAAATGTTGGCAATACTACATGCACTTAATAAATGGCGATCTTACCTAATGGGAAGACACATCAAGGTAAAAATGGATCATGATAGTCTTAAATACTTTTTAGAACAAAGATTATCTTTAGAAGAACAGAAAAAATGGGTCACAAATATGTTGGGTTATGACTTTGAAATCATCTACAAAAAAGGGAAACAAAATGTTGTTGCAGATGAACTCTCAAGAAAGGATGAGGATGTGGAAGCATTGTTTTGTAATATTTCTATTATCCAACCAGATTCGATAAACGAAGGAAGGGATGAATGGAAGAAGGACAAAGAAGTGTGGCCATTCATTCAAAAGTTGCAGAAGATCCCAGTTCAAACAATATTGCCAAAACTTGATGAGGAAGGAAAAATCATATTGGAGCCTGGAGCAGTTACTAAAACAAGAACCTGACAGCTGTGAAATTGATCAATTTCAGAGTATCTCACCAAGTGGAAGAACTTACCCACTGAATATTCCACATGGGAGGACAAGAATTTTATACAGAAGCATGGAGAACTACTCAAGCGTTGAGGACAACACTTTTTGAAGGAGAGGGGCATGTTAGGTCCCTATACTACTACTCTAACCCCTTATTGTTATTAGTACAACCCCCTTATTATATTGTTGTGCCCATGTAGTCCCCATATTGTTATTAGTGTGCCCCATAGAAGCCCACTAGTGTTATTATTGTGCCCTTACATTATTATTGTTATGTCGGCTCTGATTATATTATGACCCCTTAGACTCCTATATATAGAAAGGAGGTCTTGTCATTTGTATCATCCAAAAATTGTTCATTTGTGTAATGTAAAGGAGGTTTCCCCCTCGAATAGGCTTATTTATAAGGTGTTTATCTATCTTTTCTATATTTTTGTGAGTTGGTTTCATAACATTTGGTATCAAAGCTTTGGATTCTAGGCTTTCGCTGCTCCAAATAGGTCATCATGGAATTTTCACTATAACTTTCTTTCTTCGAAATTTCAGAAGTGAAAAAAAACACATTTCAAATGGACTCACACTAAAACTTAGGTCCGAATTTCAAAGATTTTCTCGCTATATTTTTGAAGATATGATTTGAGGAAGTTAGGGTTTTTGCAAGCTCCAGAATTTCAACTAAAATAGGTCATCGTGGGATTTTTTCTATAACTCTTTCGCTATGAAGTTTAAGAAGCTAAACCAAAAACCAATTTGATAAGAAATTGGTCTGAACCTTGGCTCCAAATTTGAGATCCTGTCTCGCTACAATGTCAAAGATATAGGCTGAGGAAGTTAAGGTTTTTACAGACCCCCAAATTACATTCCAAACAGGTCACCTTGGGAAAATTTTCATAACTATCTATCTAAGCACCAAATTAAAATTTCGTAAGAACTTATAGAAGGAGGATGGACTGTATTTTATTTTGTATATTTTTCAGATCCAAAGGTCAAAACAGTGACACGTGGCACTTCATACAAGTTTGCTCTTCTGAAAAGGTATATAATCAAGTCATCTTGGGAGATTGTGGATAACTCTTTCTTGGAGAATCTAATTTTGATCTAACTGGTGGCATTGGAAAGAGGACACAGAGGGATACTTCAGGTCACAATTTTAGAACTGGAAGAGCCGAAATTACAGATTTATAGTTGTTTCAAGATCAAGCTCCTAAAATCAAGAAAAGGCGATATGAGGAAGTTTGATGGCAAGGATCCGGAAAATTGGATACGACAGGTGGAGCAATATTTTGATCTACATGAGGTGCAACTGTTATAAAAGGTACGTATTGCATCTTCAAATTTAGAACTGGATCAATTTTTATGGTATAAAGGACTTTGTTCTCATAAACCGCTTGTTACATGGTCAATTTTCACGGAGGAAATGATAGCACATTATGAGGATACAAAGAGAAACACCTTCTCTAGCTAATTGATAAATCTCAAACAAAAGTTTTCAATGGAAGAGCACATTGAGGACTTTCAAAAAATGAATATAAGAGTAAATGATATTCCAGAGAAGTAAAGCATTGATGTCTTCACAGGTACTTTAAAGGAGAACATTCAACATGAGGTTCGTCTTTGGGAACCAGATTCATTGGAGAAGGCATTCAGGTGGGCAAGAAAAATTGAAAGTGAAATTATGGAAACAAGGAATCCCACCACTCATGACTATAATTATGGAAGTGTTTCTTCTCTTAGCCTTCCACAACCTACAGGGTTTACACCACAACAATTGGAAGAAAAAAGAGAAAAAGGGCTTTATTACAATTGTGATAGCAAATGTACTAAATGTCATAAGTGTGCTAAGAATAAATTATTTTACATAGAGTATGAAGAGGAGGAAGAAAAGGATCAAGAAACATCAAAAGAAGAGGATATATGCCAGGACCCAACCCCAGAGAAAGAAGAAATGAATCCGACCATATCTTGTAAAGCATTGGCAAGAATTACCACTCCTCAAACTCTCAAGATAGAAGGACATATCAAGAAGAAAAAGGTTCAAGAAGTGAAAGATCACATTGAGAAAGAAGAAATGAATCCAACCATATCTTGTAATGCATTGGCTGGAATTACCACTCCTCAAACTATCAAGATAGAAGGAAATCAAGAAGAAAAATATTCAAGAAGTAAAAGATCACATGAGCATCAAGAAATGAATCTGACCATATCTTGTAAAGCATTGGAAGAAATTACCACTCCTCAAACTCTCAAGATAGAAGGACATATCAAGAAGAAAAAGGTTCAAGCAGTGAAAGATCACATCTAGCATCAACAACAAGTTCTCCAACTTTTAAAGGATAATTCCACTTTGGTGCATAATCGAATGAAACAACAGGTAGATTAACATCGCAGTGAAAAAAAATTTGATGTAGGTGATTGGGTATTTTTTTGGCTACATCTCAAGCAAGCTATTTATGAGAAGGAAATGTTGGCAATACTACATGCACTTAAGAAATGGTGACCTTATCCAATGGGAAGAAACTTCAAGGTAAAAATGGATCATGATAGTCTTAAATAATTTTTAGAACAAATATTATCTTTAGAAGAATAGAAAAAATGGGTCACAAATATGTTGGGTTATGACTTTGACATCATCTACAAAAAAGGGAAGAAAATTTTTGTTGCAGATTCACTCTCAAGAAAGGACGAGGATGTGGAAGCATTGTTTTGTGTTATTTCTATTATCCAACCAGATTGGATAAACAAAGCAAGGGATGAATAGAAGAAGGACAAAGAAGTGTGGCCACTCATTCAAAAGTTGTAGAATATCCCAATTCAAAAACAATATTGCCAGAACTTGAAAAGGAAGGAAAAATCATATTGGAACCTGGAGTAGTCACAGAAAAAAGAACCCGACAGCTATGAAATCGATCAATTTCAGAGTATCTCATCAAGTGGAATAACTTACCTGCTGAAGATTCTACATGGGAGAAGAAGAATTTTATACAGAAGCATCAAGAAATACTCAAGCATTGAGGACAACACTTTTTGAAGGAGAGGGGCATGTTAAGCCCCTATACTACTAGCGTAACCCCTTATTGTTATTACTAAAACCCCCTTATTATATTGTTGTACCCATGTAGTCCCCATATTGTTATTATTGTGCCCCATAGAAGCCCACTATTGTTATTATTGTGCCCTTACATTATTATTGTTATGTCGGCTCTAATTATATTATGACCCCTTAGACTCCTATATATAGAAAGGAGGTCTTGTCATTTGTATCATCTAAGAATTGTTCATTTGTGTAATGTAAAGGAGGTTACCCCCTTGAAGAGGCTTATTTCTAAGGCATTGATCTATCTTTTCTATCTTTTGTTAGTTGGTTTCATAACATAGCATTACCCTTCAAAACATTATGCATTGTTAGCATCATGGTTGTTGAATTCATCTATGGTCTCAGTTATTAATGACATTTGATGAAAAGGTCATGTAAAGGCCTATGGTGTAATAATATGTCTCTTTCTATCACAGTCTATTATGAATGAGTCCTTTTGGACATATGATGTAATTTGTACCCCCACTATGCATGGGAAGAATGATGTAATAATTGCAATTTTCAGTCATGTATGAAAATTTGGTGTATCCTCACTTGGTTGGGTGATTGATGTGTGTATGAGTCATTAGTGATAGGAAGGTCATACTCACATAGTTGAGTTATAGATTCATCTTATTCTTTTGAAAAATATTTCTGCAGACTCTGCATATGCTCAGGGGGAGCATGGACAGTATAGTGCATCTCAACTTGTACTAAGGGGGAGAATATCTTGATACACCCTTTTCACTTGATGTCAAAGGGGGAGAGTACCTTGGTGTTGATTGATATATGTATCTTGGTGTTTCTTGATATATCTAACAGGTTCTACATCTTGAAGTGATCAACACCAATATGGTTGCCATTAAGTCAAAATGGGTAGATTGTTGGCATTATGGTACATGTGTTGTCCTTGATGGCAACCCACATACAAGTCAGCTCAAAAATGATAAAGGGAAACTCACATTGTAATAGGTCTATTCAAAGGTAACAGAGTAATGGTACAGAAGAACAAGATGATGGGAAAAAGGATTATAGATCAAAATCCATAAATTGAGGAAAGGGAATGTTTGTAGTTGTATACATTGTTTAACCTAGTGCAAGTAGTGTATACATGCAGGTAGATAGAATAAAATGAGCATATACTTATGCACGTAGTTTCACAAAAGGAAAAGCACGTATGGGATGGAAAATTAAGGTTAAAGCATACCAAGGGTCCATACCATGGTATTAGCCCACAATATTGAGTGGAATAATGGTTACTTGATCCCATTTAAGAATACCATAAGTTCTAAGTGTCATTTTGGTGCATGGTATTGAAAAAGGCTCTAAGTATATATGGAGGAGAAAATCAAAGGGCTAAGGGTGGAAGTTAAATGGTTTTTCATGAATACCTCTATCTGAAGTATATTTTGCGTTGTAAGGTTTATGGTTATGATATAGATTTGAAACATATTGTGCACCCTTGGATACAATGTTAGATCAGGATCATGAGACCTGAAATGACTTATCATTGTATGATCTGATAATGGATAGGCTAGATCTTAGTGCTAACACATGTTTTATCCTTTAAATGTTATGATCTGAGTATATCTGAAGTCTTGAAAAGTTGCCAAATTATAACTCATTATTTGCAGATCTATACACATGCTTTCCTTGGTGAAGGCAGTATACACGTGGGTTTGGAATTTCCAAGTAGTTTATGCAGAGGAAGGGCTTTTTGTTCATAAATGACTTATCTATTTGATCAATGCTGCTATTTTACTGATGTTTGTCAATGATGTCTTCATTAGATATGAAGTAAAACTGATTGTATAAGGAGATCGAGTCTAGCTGACTGATTGATTGATTAAGAAGGGTAAGCTTTTCTGCTATCTGTATAGAACTCTGTAATATGATAGTAGATCTTCAAAATGTCTTTGGTTAATACAATTTTTGATTCAGAAGTTTTATAATTTACTATCTTTAGAGGTATATGCAGGTTGGGTTACAGATAGTGGTGTATACTTGTAGGTCTTCCTCATTGATGTAGTGTGTACATTCTGACATATGGTTTTTGATGTTGCAGTGGGTTCTGGTTGTTGATGTGGTGTTTTGGTTCCAACTCTGTGTTCTGGTGACAGTGATCTATTTTTCTTTAGAGTTGATGGATTTTAGTGATTGGTAGATGTGATTGTATTTGATGGTTGTATTGCAGTGGTGATTCATTTTGAGCTTCAATGTTACTAATGGGTCTAGTATGAAAATTTGATGAAACGTGGCCTACATACTGTGTTGATGTGTACTAGGAGATTCCAGTCTGAAAATTTATGAAACGTGGTCCCTAGAGAGAGAGTGAAGGTGGTAGCCTTCTGTAGACTGACACCTACGTACTGGTAAACATATCAGCTAGTACAAGAGCTAGGGGGTTGGAGCTCCCTTCCAGTATGTTGTAGCGGCTACAACCACCCTCCAAAATTTTGGCCTGTACCCAAATTCGGAGCCTCCCTTGAGAGTTTCACTTAATCATTACACACACTCGGGTTCACTCTGTGAGCTCATGTGAGTCTTCGCATTTTCCTTGCTTGTTCATTTCACCATGTCTTGCATGTTGATGTCAAAGTCATGCTTGCGACCATGTTCTGGTTATACTCAAAGTCTTCGCTTCATGTGTACTTGTTGTGTTCGCTATGAAAACATTTGTCGCATTCACACATGGAGTCACATTCATTGTCGCACAAGCATCGTCACGGTCAACCAAAGATTAATCACAAGTGTTGCGCTTGTCGCATACACCGTCGGTCAATCATGTTGTACATGTGTGTCTGGATGGTCTGAGTCATCTCATCGTTGAGTTATGCAAGTGTGCATTTGCAAGATCACATATGCATCTTTAACTCGTTCACACACTTAGCCATTTTTGCTGAAGTTCTGATGACTGGACTCCCCTCTGATAGCTGAACCATCACCTAGCCATCGACTCGATCGACTGTCACCCAGAACAATGCAAAAGCACCAGGAAAGTCATTTCAAGATGTGCTTCCTGCAAGAAAATCAATCAGTCTCCATGTTGTTCAACGGAGAGTTTGACCCAATAGCCACCACGGGACTGACTCCCCTAAAAAATTGCACAGAGGATGCAAGTTTTGCCCGCTCTGCTAATGGAGAAAATTGTGTAGACAAGCCGAACAGACACCCACTACCCATCCCTGTCTCTCTTAGGAAATTGCGCAATTTTTCCAATCAACCCTCATAGTAGTCGACCGGTTGCTCATCCAAAAAATTGTGCATTTTTCATGAGCAGGCCCTCTCCTACCCAGTAATCCGTTTAACTCAGAAATTACGCAGAGATTATTAGCAGGTTTGCCTCCCAACATCAATGCAGTTTCCCTCGCCAATAGCTCCCGACAACAGATTGCCAGTTCCCTCTAGGAATTGCACAATTTCTACTGCCAAGCTCCTGGAAGATAACTACCAGTTCCTCTCAGGAATTGTGCAGTTTCTGCTACTAGTGACCCAGCAGTCAGTTGCTAGTTCCCTCCAGGAATTGCGCAGTTTTGGCTACCAAGCTCTCGGTCAGTTCCTCCAAAAAATTGCGCAATTTTTGTCTGCCAAGCCTCCCTGCAGCCCGACCTGTTCCTCCAAAAAATTGTGCAATTTTCCTACTAAGCCCCGCTACCTGCTCATTCCAGAAACTGTACAGATTTTGCCTACCCAACCTCCCTGCAGCTCGGACTGTTCCCCTCAAAAACTTTGAAATTTTTTCCTTCAACTAGGCCATACCTCGCAGACAGTCACTGTTGATCCGGATTTTCCATCTCCATCACCTAGTGACTCTTGCACATTTTTCATCAACAGTTCCCAGAGCCTCCATCTCACCTCGCAACCTTCTCACCTCTCCCAATCACCTGCATCCGAAATGATCATGTATCATGGTAGAATATGAGGTTTCTAGATTTGATGTCATCTCGTCATGAGTGACTGTAGGAAAAGGTACACAAACAAACGTGGCAAGACGATGAACAGGATGAACAAAGGGGAACACATGCAAAGGGATAGGTTCACCAACTGACGAACAAATGATGCATGCAAAGAGATGTGCTCACAAACTGACGATCATGCAAAGATGTGTTCACAGATGGACGGATGAGAAAACAAGCAAGATGTGCTCATGGACGGACGAACAATGAATATGCAACTTTCACAATAGACGAAGTTGTCAAGCCTTCCAACATACCAAGCAACAAGCAATGTGCTGAAACTTGACTGAAACTGACTCAATGAAAATGAATGACTAAAAAAAGACTTGACTCTAAACTTAAAACTTAAAGCTTGGTGGTAGAGCATGACCACCTTTATTTCTTACAAGACTATATATCATCAAACTATATCAAACTGCCAATGTAACCAATCAAGAAGATGGCTTCTTGACTGATTCTTCCGATCAGATCTTCTGGTCAACAATTGATATTGGTAACTAGGCATCCAAAAACATAATTGGCCATGATCTCCTTCATCACTGAATACTACAATAATCACCTTCACTGCTATCCACAACAAATTTTCCATTGGATCATGAAAAACATGAAGATTTACCTCCTGCTGAAGAAACAAGATGTATTTTTCTTTTGATTCTGATCTTCCTTCATAATGTACTTCAGAAAAAGTATGTTCCTGGTCCTCAAAAATTTCTGAACAAGCGAATGAGTGGATTTCCCCTTCAAAGAACACTTCAAAACATGAAACATATGAGGAAGAATCTGAAATGAAATCCATAATGGTCTGGTCGGCTATAGTCTGAATACATTTCTGATCATCTTGACATGATATGACAGCCAAATTCTCATTACATTCATCACATTCATCAATCATGAGAAAAGAAACTTCAGATGATTCTTGAAACCCAACATTAACATTTTTATCATCTACCATAAATTCATCCAGAGAAAGCTTTTCAGTTACTTGACTGCAGATCTCATCTTGTTGTTTATGAACTAACTAGATTACCTCTTCATGAAGGCTTTGTTCTGATGACATGAGAACATTTGGACCCAGAACTTTGTCTTCTTTTATGGACCAATCTGAAACGACACTTTTTCTTTCATCACTTTCAGCCATATGGAACTCTCCAACCTGCTGATCTATTTCATGTAATTCATGCTGACTGTCAAGATGCAAAATTCCTTCATTTTCCACCGTACAAAGATCTTGATTTTGCTGCAAAGTTTCCTGAGCATCTTGATGGGACTCCTCTAGTTTCTCTTCATGTTGCTGAAATGGATTCTCATACAAGGCTTCCATGATATCATCATCCATAAAATTATCATCCCCATAGTATTTTTCAAGGCTCTCAATAAAACCATGAGCATGCTTGCAACAATCTTGAACTAAATTTAATGATGGATAAGATTCTTTATACTTCTCAAAGAATACTGAATGGAAATCCTTTAGACAATAAATGGAAGCAGGTGGCAAACTTTCATACCAAGATCGGGCTTCATCTTCTAGAGTGGCCATGAATATTTTCATCAAGAAATCTTCAGGAAAATCAACCTTCAACTTGCGAATATGCATGTGAAATCGAACTAGGTGTAAAGCAGCATCCTTCTTACCATCATCTTTAAACGTAGGCAGATTCTTTGACCAATCTACCTTCGGAATTTTATTTGGGAAGCCTGGGATGTGATCTCGGCTCATGGGAGCATATCTTCTTGCAATCTGATCCATCACGAATGGAGTCGCCAGGTGAATGATTTCAGCCATCTTCTTATGTCTGATCGTTGTTCACCATCAACATCAGATCTGAACTTGAGATATGTCCTGGGACAAGACAATCTACAAGAAAACAATTTTGTAATCAAGTCCCCAGTGGAGTCGCCACTATGTTAGCACCTAAATCTGTCTTAGGCTAAAGAAGGAAAAAATTAGGGTAACCACAAAGCACGCTCAGTCTGGTAGCTAGCCCTACCAGAGCAGGAGAGGGCTCTCTCCAAGTCACACTCAACGAATGGATAAGCAAAATGGTCAGAGATGACTTACAATACAATGTTTACCTTAGGCTAGTAAGTGAAAATGAACATAAGGAGGGATTTTTATGAATGACTGTGTTTCTGGGATGTTATGGGACCACTGGAACTCAATGAACAAAGAACTTAACATAAAGGCACAAATTATTTCGTGAGGCAAGGTAGGCGGAAAGCATAGCAATTTTAGTTTTAAGATATGGTGGAATGGAGAGATTGATTAAGAAGGTGAAAAGGGCATGGACAACATGAATCCTTTTCAACAAAAGAATGAACATTGTACATGAAATTTTCCCACAGGTAGAGCAATAAAATTGAATTCTACCTAATCTCATTCGAAAAATTTCACCAAAAATGAATATGAAATGAAATATGGAACATAACAAGATACATATGAAACATAAGAGACACAATTGCTACACTCACAACCACAGGAATCTCATGAAATAGAGCCACTGCCTTTCATTAATTCTCTGTAAAAATATACAATGCAGAAACAAAGTTTCTTTCCCACATTCTCCCAGAAGTTACAAGCCAACCAACCAAAAAAAAACCTTTTGCAAATGGTTTGCATACAATATATAGAATGTGCCATGAAGAGATAGAACGCCCAAGGGTCAAAAAATGAAGGTGGAGAGCCAAGCATCAGCTACAGGTGTAGCACTAAAAACATCACACATGGCTTGGGTGACCCTTTGCCTTCCTTTGCCACTTGTATAACTGACCATATGGAGTGAAAATATTTATAAAACCACCGTGCTCCTCCTCCTGTGCGTCGCGCTATTTTCCAGGTGACTTTTGGAGGCCTTCCCGATGTCTAAATTGAGCATAGGATAGATTTTTGGAAGGTATTTGAGTCTACTTTCCAACCCAACTGGAATTTTCGATTTGGAGTTCATTTGCTCTGTCAAAAATCAAATCTCCCAAGACTGGTCGAACTGTGCCAAATGAGGCTTCCTCAAGGAAGAGTGCTGTTGCGGTCAACTTTTGAATGCCTTCCTCAATCTCAAATTAAGCTTGTGATAGCTCATTGGAAATCCTGTCCTGTCTACTTTCCATCCCAACCAGAATTTTGCAATTTGGAGTTCATTTTCCCTGTCAAAAATCAAATCTCCCAAGACTGGTCGAACTGTGCCAAATGAGGCTGCCTAAAGGCAGAGTGCTGTTACAGTCAACTTTTGAATGCCTTCCTCAACTCCAAATTGAGCTCATGATAGCTCATTGGAAAGCTACTTGTCTCTAGTTATCATTTGGATCATCAAGCAAGTCATTTGGCCAACCGAGCTAGGAGAAAACTTGATTTTCCTGAGGTCACTCCAGAGGTGCATCAATTCTCCCAAGGCAACTGTATTTTTGACATTTCCTCAAAACCATAACACCTGTGTAAAAAGTGAAGGAGGTTTTTCTTCCTTGGTCTATTATGGACAAAAAAATCTCTCATTTTTCCCAAATTCATCTTTGATTTCTCAAAAACATCATTTGAGTGAAACATATCCCGATGTGTGGGACAAGGGATTTGCCGAAATGAAGCGAAATGAAGGGGATAGGGAGCTTCTAAATTCTTGAGGAAATTTTGGGAAGTATGGAGGGATGTTAGGAAGTAGGGGAAAGTGGAATCTCAGAAATTGAGTGAGGGGAAGGGGTCCAAAAAGGCAAAACACAGGCCTAACCATAGAAAATTGCCAGGTTGTGGCAAGAAACTAGGGTTTGTGTGAAAATTAGGAATTTGGGGGATTTCAGTGATGGGAAGTGTTTGATAAGGTATTTTAAGGATAGGGGAAGGTGTATGAACATCAGGATACAAGATTTTCCAATGATTTTACCATCCAAGAGAAATTAGCTTCAAAACCCTAGGAGAGGGAAATGAATCTTTCCTAGGCGCAACTGAAGTACGAACAAGGTGTGAAATGACCCAATGGAACTTGACATGATGATGACAACCCTCTGAATGATGGTATACGCAGCTGAATGGTGACATGGAACATCATTTGGAAAACTTTGACAAGGGTAAAATCACACCCTAGACCTAATGCCTAGTGACCAAATTTTACTTGAAGACTCACTGAAATGATAAAATTTGACCTTGACACCTTAAAATCACTTGTGTAAGAGCATGTTTGATCACTGGAGGAAGGCTGCAAATACTGACACTAACATCATCGGTGGAAGAAGTATTCCTTGCCACACTTGAAGGTCTGGTAGAAGCTATTGAATATGGAGAGGAACATCCGGTCTTCTAGCAAGGTGAGTAAGACACTCTTGTGATCTTGAGATCAGACTCCATTATAAGAGTTAGAGGGGAAGGCAGTGGAGGAGGCGAAGGCGGAGACGAACCAATGAACTCAGAGCCGAAACCATCATATTCTGAAAGAGAGGAGGAGGATGAAGAAGAAGAGATGGTTGACCCAAATCTGGAATGGATGACTCAGGGACCCTTGGCTCTCCTGGCTATTCTGCACAAGATTCTGAAGCGAGCGAAGAGGATGAACATCAAGTTTAACCCTGACAGCACGATGAAGGTGGAAGATCACTTGGACAACTTCTACCTGCAGCTGCAGACCCTTGAGGTACGGTATGATGACGTAGCATGTAGATTGTTTCCATGTACCTTGGATGGTCGCGCAGCTGCATGGTATCACAGCCTTCCACCAAACTCTATACAGAACTGGGGTGCATTCAAATGCATGTTCCTTGAAAAGTTTGTTGATGACAAGACCCCAACCATGCTACTCAAAGAATTGGGAAGCCTGAAGATGGAGGGAAAAGAAAAAGTAAAAGACTTCAATCAGAGGTTTACATGCATATTGAACAAGTTTTCAGCGGACACTAAACCTCATGACTCCATCACTGTTGATTACTACACGTCCGCACTACCGACCAGCATTGTGCAGTTCATCAAATGAGCTGTGAAACCAACACTCTTATAAATTTTTGAAGAGGCTATCACTGTTGAATCATGTTTATATTTGTGCATATGCTAGCTTAATTCTCCATATTTATTATATTCATTTGCTGTAAATATTTATAAACATCTTTAATGTGAATTTATTTTATGGAATGTGATAAGTGAAAATTGCTTCCTTTTATTGATTAGCTTGAATGTGGAAGGACAACCAGGTCTCTTTAAAAGAGCCTCTTCTCCATGAGTTAGGACTAAGACTGAACAAGATTCACTTCTTTCAAGCTTTCTTAGATTAAGTTCTTATGCTTTCATTAAATTCTTTTATGCTTACTTAGATATTGGCAATGTCATTATAGAATTATTGAGGGAGGACAACCAGGTCTCTTTGAAAGAGCCTCTTCCTTGTTTTTCTAAAATAGTATAATTTCATTGACCAATAATGCATGCTTTTATGGAATAGACTTAGATATTTTTGCTTAAGTTGTGAAGAGTGATTTATATTTATTTCCATTCTTAGTTATGTAGAATGATTTATATTTGTAATATGCACTTTTGTTCTCATAACTACTTTCTATATTAGTTCTTATCCAAAAATCCATAAATTGTGGTTTTGTTCTAAGATTACCAACCTAGATTGATAGTAAAATACATGTATTAATTTACACTATAAATTGAGCTGACATTTTTGGTGCCATTGCCGAGGAAGCATGTTTTGGATATAACTAATTAGGAATATTATTTGGAAAATATAAAAAACAAAAAACAAAAAAACAAAAAAAACATAGATAGGATTTTTCATTATGGT
This sequence comes from Pinus tabuliformis, assembly GCA_031772625.1. NCBI lineage: Eukaryota > Viridiplantae > Streptophyta > Pinopsida > Pinales > Pinaceae > Pinus > Pinus tabuliformis. The sequence goes on from CM062808.1 coordinate 641,026,262, forward strand.
CATTTATGCCTAGATATAGAGATGAAAAGGGTAGATACATAAAACAATACCCCCAAACCACTAAACCATTGGTAGAAGTAGGTCTGCCTCCAATAGAATCAACTACACCAATTGTTGGAAAACCAACATTGGAAGAGTTAGAGGAAAAACATCGTTCAGGACAAAGGTTAACTCTTGTTGATAGACAAACTTTGTTAGCTTATGAAGTGAAAAGAAGACAAAAAAAACAGAAATACCTTCCATAGGAAAACAAAGAGAAACAAGAAAACCAATTGATCATCCTATAATTCTTGAACAAATAGGTCAACCTATCTTTGAACACATAGAACAAGTTAAATCTCAATTTCTATTGAAACAGTTGAAACTACTGAAAAAGATATGGCAGAAGAAGGGCAGGGATCAACCATCCTCACTGCAGAATAGAGGTTACAATATGAAAAACAACAAAAAGAATGGCAAAGAAGAAGAGAAGAAGAGACGTGAAAAAGTGACAAGAAGAGAAGCAGAAAGGAAAAGAGAAGAAGATCAAAAAAGAGGATATGATCATACAAGAAGACAAGATGAAGAAAATGATCAAGAAGATACTTTTGGATTTCCAATTGTAGATACTGGAGCAATTCTAGGAGAAGAAGTAAAAATGAAGAATATTCCACCTTCAGTTTTACCAAATTTCTATGGAATCTATACCGAAGATCCTCATTCATTCATGTTTGAATTTGACATATTATGTAGAACTTATGGTTACACCGATGATACACATAAACTTTGTCTTTTTCCTGCTACTCTTAGAGCAGCTGCATTAAAATGGTTTATGGGATTACGAGAACACTCTATAACTTCTTGGGAAGAAATGAAGAAAAAAATTCTTAAGAAATATCAAGCCTATTGCAAGCCTATAGATTCAAAAGAAGATATTTTTAGAATGTTTCAACAAGAAGATGAGAGTTTGGAGAAATATTTGGAATGATTCCTTTACAACCTGCAAAAATCTAAACAACATTCTCTAAATCTTTATACCATTAGAACAATTTTTCTTAAAGGAATAAGAGATGAGTATCTTGATATTCTCAATGTGATGGGTAAAGGAGATATTTCATACATACCATTTGATGAAATAGATAAACTATGTCAAAAGTACTCTAGAGGTAGATCCAAAACAAGAAAAAGAGATGTAACTTCTAGAGCTTCTAAATCTACAACAAGAGGAGTGACAAGAGAAGAAATAGGGAGTTTGTTAGAAAACTTTAAAAAAAATCTTTTGAGTACCTTAGGAACACAAGTTGATGTATTAAAATCAAAGAAGAAACAACAAGAAGAAGAACAAACAATGTCAATATTTTGTCCTAAGTGTAGGAAGAAGCATCTTTTACGAGAATGTCCTTTGGATAATATACATGTTTGTGGACTATGTACAGAAAATCATGTTATATATGATTGTCCAATATTAAAGGAATTTCAAGCAAGTCAAATAGAAGAAACTCAAGGATTTTATTATATGGCACCAAGAAGAGCTTGGCAACCATGTTTTGCAGGTACATCTCAACAGTTTCCTCAACAAATTCCCCAAAATTTTCAATATCAAAATTCATGGAATACTCCTATGCCATGGCAGGTTTGGCCTCCTCAGCAAAACCAAAACCAACCTTCACAAAGTTGGCGAGGATATTCTTATGGAGCCCAACCTCCTCAACAATTTTACCCTCAACAATATCAATCTTATCCATCATATCAACAACCATATCCTCAACAATCATTTCCATATCAACAATTCCAGCAATCCACTCAATCAAATCCATTTACACAACAATCAATGCCTGCACTAACTCAACCTCAGCAGCTTCAATTACCTTCTAATCAACCACCACCCAGAACAACTCAATTACCAGCCCAGCCAGTAGCAAATTCGAGTAATAGAGTGGAAAGGCCAACATATAATATGGAAGAAACAACATTATTTCCTACATATTCTATTCTTCCTATACAAGATGTCCACTTAAGGTCTGGGAAAGTATTACACAAAGATTCTCCACCAATCGTAGAACAGCAAACTGAACAAGGGGAACAATCTGAAAAATCTCATCTAGGAAATCAAATTCAGAAAGGAAAAGTTATTATGACTCAAACACCACCTTATCCAGAGAGGTTAGTAGAGCAGAAAATCAAAATTCCAATTTCTCTTCTTGAATTTGATATTGTAGATGAATTACAAAATGCTTATGTCAAAATTCCTTTGTTGCAAGCTATTAAGGAAATTCCAATTTATAGAAAAACAATAAAGGAATTATGCATTAAGCAAACTGGCAGAAAGAAAAGAGATCCACCCACAATTCAAGTCATTGGCAAATTAGCTAGTCTCATGTCTACAAAAACAACAATTGAAAAATATATTGATCCTGGGATACCTATGGTTACCATTTCAATCAATAATTTTTCAGTTCCTAAAACTTTAATTGATCTAGGAGCTGCTATAAATGTCATGACAACAAAAACTATGAAGTATTTAAAATTGCCAAACATCCGACCTACTACTACAATTTTAGAACTAGCAGATAGATCTAAAGTTGTACCGGAAGGAATACTTGAAGACATCATTGTTTCTTTAGATTCATGGGAATACCCTATAGACTTTTTGATCTTGCAACCAAAAACAAATCTAGGAGGCCATCCTTTAATTCTTGGCAAACCATGGTTAGCCACAATAGATGCCTTCATTGGATGCAGATCAAGAAGCATGATCATAGCACATGGAGATGAAAGGAAACATATTACACTCTATCCTCCTGCTCAATCTCCTTCTTTACTATCATGGCTTGATGATGAACAAGGAAACACTTAGTTTATTTTAAGCATTAATCAAGCCTTTAAAGTTAGAGAAGAGGAAGAAAATGAGGATTTAATATATCTTTTTATCTCATAACCTAATATTTCTAAGCAGCTAAGAATAACACAATATGAAGCTGCAAATCATGTTCTAAATCAATGTTTTTAGGAAAATTGTACTATTCAATCATTGTAGAATTCATTTGAAAGCATTTTTCCTGTTAACTCAATTACCAATTCTCAAAGAAAAACTATTGAAATCAATCCAGGAAAGAATATAAATATTGGTAATAATCTACAATCATCACAAGAACAACAGGTAATTGCATTATTACAGAAATATTCAAAATCTTTTGCCTGGGATTATACAGACATGCAAGGAATTCATCCAAAGACATGTATTCACCATATCTATATTGATGATAATATCAAACCAGTGAGATAACCACAAAGAAGAATGAATCCTATGATGAAAGAAATAGTGAAAGAGGAATTGCAAAAATTGTTACAAGTAGGATTCATCTATCCTATTTCAGATAGTCAATGGGTTTCACCTTTAGTTGTGGTACCAAAGAAAAATGGAAAATGGAGAATATGTGTAGACTATAGGGAACTGAACAAGGCAACATTAAAAGATCACTTCCCATTACCATTCATTGACCAAGTACTAGATTCATTAGTTGGAAAGAAATTCTTTTCTTTTCTTGATGGATTTAGTAGATATGATCATATTAAAATAGAATTAGAGGACCAGGATAAAACCACATTTACTTGTCCATGGGGAACATATGCATATAATATTTTTCCCTTTGGGTTATGTAATACACCTGCTACTTTTCAAAGAGAAGTCCTTGCAATCTTTGTTGATCTAATCCATGAATGTGTAGAGGTTTACATGGATGATTTTACTGTATATGGAGATACATTTGATGATTTTTTGAATAATATTGAATTTTTTTTAAAGAGATGCATAGAGACAAACCTATCCCTCAGCAATGAGAAATGTTTTATGATGTTAACTGAAGGGATAGTGTTGGGACACCACATTTCTTCTTTTGGAATTAAGGTAGACCCAACAAAGATACAAGTTATTGTAAACTTAATGCCACCAAAAACACAGAAAGAAGTAAGAAGTTTCTTGGGATATGCAGGCTACTACAAAAGATTCATTGAAAACTTCAGTAAGATAGCTTTACCCTTGTTTAAACTACTTGCAAAAGACATTGAGTTTCAATGGACTACAAATTGTCAAAATGCATTTGAAAAATTGAAAGAAAAATTGTCTATAGCACCCATTCTTAGAGGACCAAATTGGTCATTACCATTCCATATATCTACTGATGCATCAGATACAGTAATAGGAGCATCTCTAGGACAAAAAGAAAATCAATTTAACTATGCCATTTATTTCATAGGCAAAAATTTAACTTCAACGAAATGAAACTACACAGTAACTAAAAAAGAAATTCTAGTTGTTGTCCATGCAGTCAATAAATTTAGGCATTATATAACAGGTTATCAAGTATTTGTCCATACATATCATTCAACCATTAAATATTTAATGAACAAAACAATTACTAATGGCAAAATTACTAGATGGTTGTTATTAATGCAAGAATTTAATATCACTGTTTTATATCGACCAGGAAGAGATAACCAAGTAGCAGACTTTCTATCAAGACTTCATTCTTCTAATGATCTTATACCTATGTCAGATAACTTCCCTGATGAGCATCTATTTTCTATAACAAGTAAAACCCAATGGTTTGCAAATATAGCTAATTATATATCATTTGGAATATTACTATCACATTTCAGTAGCAAGTAGAAAACGAAAATAATTAGAGACAGTGCAAGTTACACTTGGATTAATGGAGATCTTTTCTATACAGGACTTGATCTTATAATTAGGAAATGTATAAGAGAAGATGACATCATTGATATTTCAAGAGCATGTCTTATGGTGGTCATTTTGCAGGGAAGAGGACAACATACAAGGTCTTAAACCAAGGCTACTATTGGCCATCACTATTCAAGGATTCAAAGACTTATGCTAAAAGATGTGATAGCTGCTAAAGAATAGGTAGACCTGTAGTTTCATATGAAATTCCATTGAAGCCACAAGTACTGATAGAGCCATTTGAACAATGGGCTCTTGACTTTGTGGGTCCTATCAGCCCACCATCAAATGGTAAGAAGTACATCCTAGTATGTACTGACTACGTAACAAAATGGGCAGAGGCTAAAGCATTGAGCAAAGCAACAAAAACTACAGTAGTTACTTTTCTTTATCAAGAAATATTTGTAAGATATGGAGTTCCAAGGCAAATTGTCACAGATCAAGGTACATAGTTCACCTCCAAGATTGTTCGAGACCTGACAGAGAAATACAATATTAAGCATAGGAAATCAACTCCATACCACCCACAGGAAAATGGACAAGTTGAATCAACAAACAAAGTACTTGAGAACATTATGACAAAGACAATGAACATGCATAGAAAATATTGGTCAGAGAAGCTGAATGAAGCACTATGGGCTTATAGGATAACATGGAAAAATACTACTGGATTTAGCCCTTATCAGCTTGTTTATGGAAAAAAAGTCTTGTTTCCAATTGAATTTGAGATCCCTACATATAAACTTGCAGCAGAATTGGGACTGGACCTAACAAAAGCACAACAGCAAAGGATCATGCAACTCGATGAACTAGATGAGATTAGAAAACAAGCTATGGAACATACATCTCTAGTTCAACAACAGAGAAAAAAAATGGCATTACAAATTCATTAAAAACAAAATCTTTCATAAAGGAGACTGGGCACTACTTTTTTACTCTAAGCCCAAAGATTTCAAAGAAAAATTTACTACTCATTGGCTTGGGCCATATGAAATAGAAGAAATCTTTGACAATGGAGCAGTAAGGATAAAGACAATAGATGAAGCAGCAAATTCTTTTCTAGTTAATGACCATAGACTAAAAGTTTATCATAAACCTATAAATAGAGAAGACTTTTTGAAAACAGTTTCAAAAGACAATGATATGTAAGTATTGGAAAATGATATCAATATGCCTTCCCTACCTACAGAAAAATAAACTTACAAAAGTTAAAAAATAATAAAAGAGTTTGGTTGTGAAAATCTAGGATACTGGCACAAGAAGAATTCATATCAGAAAATGAACATGTTTGGCCAATATGAATTCTTTTTCATGTTTTTCTTTCCATTTTTTTTTTTACAGGATCATTCTTCAAAACTTAAAAGACTTGAGGACAACTCTGAAGATAAGCAAGGGGGGGAGATTCACAATAAATCAACAAACCATGCAATGTTTTGATATCAAGTAGTTGTTTATGAAAAGAGACCTGAAATAAACATCATCAACAAGTATTAGAAGGGACCTGAATCAAATTAATGTCAAAGGGACCTGAAACATTATTCAAAACAAAATTGCAGAAGGGACCTCAAACATTATTCAAAATATCATTGCAAAAGGGACCTGAAACATCATTCAAAACAACATTGCAGAAGGGATCTGAAACATTATTTAAAAAGATCATTGCAGAAGGGACCTAAAAACATAAAAATTCATCAGAAGGGACCTGAATCAATATTAGATGCAAAAACATGAAACAACATCAAAAGGATTAGATAAGCATATACAAGTGTCTACATTCCATCAGAATTTATCTTTGAATAACTATCATCATTCAAAAAGAGTCAAGTATGGACGTGCTAGAGAAGGTCATCATCAACGAACATTGAGCTATTATGTGAAAGAAGAAGTAATGTAAGTAAAAAAAGTGTATTCTTAAAACCTTTGATTTTTTAAGAAAAATTCTAGAATTTTTAAAACTAATTTAACTTGGATATGCATCCTACTACATTTCATTATAGTCCTACATTAACCCCATATACTCCTTCATTTGTATTATATTTATCCTAACTACATCACCACATAAAACATTACATTCATTATCCTACCCTACATTTCATTAACCCCATATACTCCTCCATTCATATTTATCCTAACTACATCACCACATAAACATTACATTCATTATCCTACCCTACATTTCATTAACCCCATATACTGCTTCATTATCCTTCAGCATAAACATAAGCATTTTTTAACAAAAATTGAGGCTCAAATTTTTTGCCCATAAGGAATTTTTGCTTGCCTACAAAAGCAACAAGGGTTGGTATCATTATAAATTTATTTGATACTATGGTCATTATAAAAGGGGTTAGTATCATTATAAAAATGACCTAAAACTATGGTCATTTTTAAATCAACTACATATCATTGCAAACATGCGGAATATGATAAATGAACGAAACTATAGTGGCACTTACAAAACAATGAGAAATGAATATGATGGTGCTTACAAACCATACTGGGCAAGCAAAGAAATGAACGACACTATGATTAAAAAATGAACATAGCAGAATGTGGGTAGTGCAAGCATTATGGTGACAAGACGGGCATACAAAACCATGAATGGAAGAGTGTACATGAAGCAGAGAATGAAATCAAAACTATGACACGTAGGCAGCCATGGGAACGTAGGACAGAGTATGAGCTGGGAGTGTAAAACGGTCAAAGCACGTTCAAACAAAAAAAACTCTGTGTCTTTCACCATTATTATTAGCATAAACACAACACTATGTAAGTCTCTCTTCCGCCATCATAGCAACGAATTGAGCTCAGAAGGTAAGAGTAATGATGTGCATTTACACGGCGTAAGGAGAAACCCTCATAGGGAAGAAAATGTGTAGAGAACACATGAAAATTGAAGAGAAGTCTGCATAGGCAGAGAAGCTAGAATGGAGAGATTTGTGAAGCCATGAATAGAGAAGGGAGTGCATAAGAAATAGGCAAGGAGGTTAAAAAGTCCGTGGAAAAATAAGGAAGGATACATTGTTGTAACGAGGAGATTGAAGGCTGAGATTCTCCCTACTCCAAGTTGACCATGCTTCCCAACAAACTCCAAAAATTCCGCAAGAGAAGAGGTAAGAGCCAAATCCCGGATTTCTATTAGCAATTAAACGAATTCCAAGGGTAGTTAAGCTCGAGATATGGTTAAGATGTGTCATTTTATGAGGAGAAAGACTTCAGTTGTCAATTTGAAAACTCTGCCACCATTAAACAGACCTTGCCACCTGTGTCATGAATGAATCTTCGAAGATGTTGAAATAAGTTCTAATTAAAATGACATTGTTTAAACATAGGAAAATGAGTTTTCAACTCATAGATATTCACAAGTTTTCTTCCAGTTCAAGTATCCCATTTTGAAACTACCTCATGCATATTTGTGAAATTGTTATATTTGAAAAAGCAGAGTCCTATTTTTCATATGCACAATGAGCATTTCTAGAAGGGATTTTCATTAAAAAAAAAAAAAAAAAACCTTAGGAAAAAAGAGATTGAAACACGAGTTTAGGAGCAATGAAACATTGTTAAGATGTTTTTTATATCTTTTACACAGTGAGAAATTTTTTTTGAAGAGCAATGAAATCCTTTTGTAGCAGAATAAAGGAAATTGAAAAGGATTCAAGCAAGAGAATCATTTCATTTTTTTCAAAGAACTTCAAAGATCAGGTAAGCCTATTTTCCATTATAATTATCCATGAATCAAATTTGCATGAATAAGAAGACAGAGGTATATATACATGTATTTTTGTTTATGATGAGGATGTTAACACTCCAAGGATACATTAATTGGTATACAGAGCACATGGCAACCAGAATTGAGCCAAATGAATTCAAGATAGAGAATTGGGGGAAAGAAAGCATAGAAAAATTGTATCAAGCAAGATTGATAGGGTTTCTTCAAAAGTTTAATGGGCATAATAGCAATATTACACAAGAATTCATAAATCATTATTAACAGGGACAAACAAAAGTGGGTGACCTATCCATACCATTAAACCTGGAATTTCTTTCCCAAGCTCTAGATATTCCCTTAACAAGAGAAGAATACCATAAAGGATTACATTTCAAAGAGAAAGGTTGGACATTCTTCTTAGAAAAATAGAGAAAAGGATCCTTTGATAGATCAAAAGGAATTCAAAGGGATTGGTTCAGGGAGCCTTAGTCTGAATTAGTTTTAATCATTCAAATATACTTCACTTGTGACAGTAGGCACAACCTAGTTTATCTTTACCACATTAGGCTACTTCAACACATAAAGGGAGAATCCTAGATTAATCTACCCTATTTCTTCTCAAGAAGCTTGATCAAAATGATAGAGGGTGTTAAAAATAAAATTGAAGTGAAAGAGGCACATATTTATCATCAAGGGCTCATAAAATACTTGTAGAACATCAGGTGAGAAGCAAGGGATTTATTTGGAAAGAATTTTTGGTTCAACATCATATTGAGGAGTAAATAACAGAGGAAAAATTTGAACAAATGCATGTTACTAGGAGCATAATGAACTCTCCTATGTATCCTAGGACCCAATCTAAGAAGAAATAGGATAGTGGCATGGTTGAGAAAGAAAGATCCTTCCTATCTATTCCCAGAAGGCCTAGGAAGAAAATGCAAGAAGAGTGAAGTGAGAAAGAAAAATACCAAGAGGTAGAAATTGTTGAACCTCCAACAATATCAAAAGAAGTTAACGAGATATTGCAAAGAATGGAAAGAGAAGTTCAAGAAGAGCCTTTGGAAAAGGATTCTTACTTTGAGAATGCATGGATAGGAGACACTTCATCACATTCATTTTCCAATGAGATTGTAGGAGAAGAAAGAGAGCTATAACAAGAAGAACACCTCAAGAAGATAGAAGAGTTGACAAGGGAGTTGGAAGTCAACAAGATTTTGGAAAGGAATTTGAAGAAGGATAATAAGATGTACAAACAAAACAATAAAAATCTCATCAAAGAAAATGAAAAATTGAACAAGAAAATTGATAAGCTTGAAACAATGAACATCCTAATCTCTAAACAAGCTTACAGGTGGCTTAATGAAAAGAACACATGGAAATACAAATATGAGAGATAGAAGGTGATGGCTACCATCTACAAGGAAGGAAAATATGAAGGTATTGATTTTGTTCTACATGGAGCACAACAAGAGGCTTTAGGATCAGGGATAGTAGGTACATCAGCACTCAAAAGATCAAAGAGAAGAAAGCAAGCATGAGGACATGCTTGAGGATCAAGAAGGTGGAGATGTTGTCCCTTAATTTTGGTCAATTTTGCTTATTAAAAATCCACTTAACTTCCATCATATTCTACCTTACATCATCCATGTATGCCTTATTTTGACCTTATTATGCATATTCAGGTAAATAAATTATGTTTTTCAATTTTTAGATATATTTGCAAAAAATGGGTTTTAAGAGTATTTTTGGACAGAACTGGAAATTCCCGTAATAGATCCATTAAAGTGATATATGCATGACCCCTGAGCTTGAGCTAAATACATATTTGGAAAAATTAGAAACCAAGGATGGATGAACATCTATTGGCTCGGTCAAAATGAGCAAATACAAGCTCCGTCAACGCTGGTCAAACTTGACTTGTCATCCATAAATCCCTATTAAAAAGGGGCAGTTTTAGGATTTTTTGGAAATTTTCCAGATTTCTTGTAACTAATGGATGGCTTCGACCTGATGAAGTGGGATAACATTAATTATGGTTGTTTCATACTTTTTAGCTTATATGGTTATTATTTTTCCTATTTAAAGAGAGGCATTCATAGTTAGACTATGTAGAAAAACTTATTATTTTGAGATAATTGAAGACAAAGCTTTTGTTTCATGATTTATTTGTGTTTGCTGGAGTGAATGAGTTGTTGTAGCTGAGTATTTTAGCAGTGTACCAGCAAGGTTGGAGGGCCCCCATACCAAGCTAAGTACACTTTGTTGTATCATGTTTATATTTGTGCATATGCTAGTTTAATTCTCCATGTTTATTATATTCATTTGTTGTAAATATTTGTAAATATCTTTAATGTGAATTTATTTTATGGAATGTGTTAAGTGAAGATTGCTTCCTTTTAGTGATTATCTTGAATGTGGAAGGACAACCAGGTCTCTTTAAAAGAGCCTCTTCTTTGTGAGCTAGGACTAAGACTGAACAAGATTCACTTCTTTCAAGCTTTCTTAGATTAAGTTCTTATGCTTTCATTACATTCTTTTATGCTTACTTAGATATTGGCAATGTCATTATAGAATTGTTGAGGGAGGACAACCAGGTCTCTTTGAAAGAGCCTCTTCCTTATTTTTCTAAAATAGTCTAATTTCATTGACCAATAATGCATGCTTTTATGGAATAGACTTAGATATTTTTGCTTAAGTTGTGAAGAGTGATTTATATTTATAATATGTATTTCCATTCTTAGTTATGTAGAATGATTTATATTTGTAATATGCACTTTTGTTCTCATAACTACTTTCTATATTAGTCCAAAAATTCATAAATTGTGGCTTGCTTCTAAGATTACCAATTTGGATTGATAGTAAAATACATGTCTTAATTTACACAATAAATTGAGCTAACGATAATTAAATACCCTGAGAAATAGGTTTTGAGGGATGAAGAGCTCTAAGGAATGTCATCCATGGAGGCCCTGCGAGTATGCAGTGATGCTCCTCGTGGTTTAGTTTAACTCTCACGGGTGCCCTGCCTTCACTGAGACTGTCTTTAACCTGTAGGCAAACTTGCAGGCAACTTGGTGTTAACGTTTGTGGTCAACTCATTTTTTGTGCATGAACATAACTGCTCTGACCTCCATCCAGATGGAATACATGGAGGAAGACGTCGTCGATTACACCAAGAACCCTAATCCCCACGAAAATATTTGGACGCGCCCATGCGCCGTGTCAGGTTTCGAATCCTTTCGATCACATTTTCACCCTCTGCCTACTCTGAACCCTACTCTGCACTGACCTAGGCCATTTGTACCCCACCTTCTACCCACTGTTGACCTTGATGCCGCATCTGGCCTGGACTGCCCCCCGCTATCCTCGGTGACCCTAAACCTCATCAGTACTTATCTACACCCTTCCCCCTCCTTCGCCTTGCCACTACCTGACCTCCCCCACTCTTTCGCACCATCTGGCACCCCCTTTTTCTCAGGCATCTCACATCCTAGGGTTTCTATCCTCCAATACTCCTCCCCAGTCTGAAGCTCCATACCAAACCCTACCCATCCCCCTCTCAACACCCCCATCCCTTCAAGATGCTTTAGCACACCTATTCCTAACCCTAAATCTACACCCCCTAATCTGCAGACGGTTAACCAAGGCTTTTGGGGCCTATTACGTGACTATCCAATGGCATGCAGATCTGATAAGGTTAAGAAGGGGCGGTGTTTGAAGGCTGCTGACAAGGACATCAACCTCTGTCTAGGGGAAGACCTACCAATGGGCGATGTGGTGGACACTGCCAACAGAGTATTGGTGGATCGTGTATGTGGGCAAAATTACTCAGCAGAACGGCTTCGTCTATGGACCATGGAGATCTGGGGATCGCTACTCAAAGAATTTCCCACCATCTGATTCCTCGTGAGGGGGTGGTTCGCGCTCAGTTTCCACGGGGAGGAATGCACAGACTGGATTCTTTCGAGGTTCTGGCACATTGAATATGCACCGATTTTATTGAAAAGATGGGATCCATTATTTGACCCTGAAAGGGAACAGCTTGGTGCTAAGCGATATGGGTTTGATTACCTAGGTTGCCTATGAAAAATTGGTCTCTAGAGGTCTTCAAGCACATAGGTAATGCTCTGGGAACCTATTTGGAACATGACCAGACCTATGAATCTATAGGCAACATGACGGTGGCTTTCATTCTAGTCCACTTGGATACACGGGAAGGTATGGAGGAGAATATTACCCTTCATTGGAGACATTACTCGCATAGGAAAAACTTGGATTATGAAGGGCTACCCTTCAGGTGCAGAAGATGCCACAAGGTGGGGCATTTATACAAAGATTTCCCACTTATCTCACCCTCTTCTCCACCCACATCCAAGGGCAAGAAACATTTGTAGTCTGAAGACCCGATCATTGATGAGCAACCCTCAGGTCTAGATAGTCCAATGGCAGCGGCTGGGGACACTGTTCGGCCAATGTGCTCTACTCAGATTCTGCCTATCTCCCCGCCCATGACTAGGTCCCGATCTTCTGCGGCGGCTACTCCATCTTCGGGTACAATTTCTTCCCCTTTCTCCTCTATTTTGAATATTAATAATTTTATTTTTACACTGGCATCAACTGCATCTTCTCCTTGCATGGTGTCCACCCCCATCACCTGTACCATTGATCCCCCTCTAACCATCTTCTCCACTACGCCTTTGGCTGTACACACTCTTGGGTTTCATGATCCTCATGTTTCCACATCTGATTTTAGATCACATTCATATAGCCTCTGCGCCCACCTCCAGGCCCTTCCTGATGTTGAAAATGGCAACAAGAAATGCTAAAAATAGCACTGCTATAAATAGCAGTTCAGGTACTAGTGCTGGACTAAGCAACAAGGAATGAAAAATGGAAGTGCTAAAAATAGCATTGTTATTTTTAGTAGTTCGGGATAGATTCCTATTTTAGTTAGTCCCTAAACTAAAATAGTGAAGTAAAATTCGAATTTGATCTTAGCAGTTGTTTGTAAAATAATTAATTAATTCATCTTGAGTTAATTAGTTAAGGAAAATCAAACATGAAGTCTATGTGGGGACATGCAACAGTTTCTCCATTAATTGAGGAATTTATCCATCAGTTAAAGAGATAAGGATGAGTTGTAATATTGAGTTGTAATTAGTTGGCTCAGTTAACTGAGTCAAGTCTAGTTAGATTAATTCAAATAGTTTGTTGAATTAATTGTGAGTTTAGTTGGCCCACGGGGTTTTGGATTGACAGTGAATGGGTGCGCTGTTAAGGCACTTCTTGCGATAGGTCACCGGTTCAAATCCCCCGTGGGTACTTAGGTTAGTCTTAACTAGAAAAAATAAAAAAGAAAAAAGAAAAAAATTGTGAGTTTAGTTAGTTAATGCTTGCATGCATGTAATTGTTTCACTTCAGATAACTGAATATTCTCTCATAAATAACTCATGCATATCAGTTCAGAGAAAGACCCAGTTGAGATTAGAGGAGGGACAGTGTACTATTAGTTGGATGGATTTTTCCTATAAAGGAAACTCATCTATGTAGAAGGATTCATCTCCTTCAGGATTGCGAAGTTACTACTGGACCAAGTGAGCAGTGTGAGGTGCGAATTCACATGTGTGGAAGCACTGGACCCCAAGAAAAATTGTGCAAGGAAATAGGAGGCTTGGAGGACAGAGGAGAAGGTTTGTGAGAGGCCTTTGACTTTCTATGAGCAGCAGAGGGATTATACTGAGAGCTGGATAGCTTCCAAGCGAAGGCTTTGTGTAAGTCTATGACTATTTTCCACTTGTATGATAATACAAAGATTGGTGTTTTAGGCTGAGGCTTTCCCCGGGTTATTTCTTCTTTGTTATGTGTGATTGATTTCTCATTCTCAGTTATATGTGTTCTATTGATCTTGCTCAATTCGATTAAGCTTCTGCAAAGTGTTGTAGAAGTAGATCTTGTATTGTGTTTTAGTATATTGCATAATCTATTGATCTACAGTGGGAATTTCTACATGGTATCAGAGCAAAGGTGATCAAGGTGAAGAACAGTATACAAGAAGGAGAAGTTTAAATTTTGTGGTTCCTGAATATAGAAATCGAGTTCTTATCACATCTCAATTTCACCGATGGCGTTCAGTGGTTTAAGACTTGAGTATGCCCTTGATGGCAGCTCAAATTATATAGCCTAGAAGGATCGCATGGAAGCAGTATTAGAGGATAACGGTCTAAAGGACTTCATTGATCAAGAAGTCCCCAAGTCGACTGATGCTACTCAATTGGTAGAATGGAAGAAATGTGTGGCTAGAGCAAGGAGAATCCTCCTGGAGGGAGTTCGAGACCACATTGTCTCGAGCCTCCATGGGAAGGAGACACCATTTTCGATGTGGAAAACATTGAAAGATCTATATCAGAATAGCAGCGATCAGAGGAAGCTGGCGCTGAAAGACAAGCTTCAAAAAATCAAGTGTGAAAAGGGTGACACGATCTCTACATATTTGAACAAGCTCACCACCTGTAGGGATGAGCTTGGAAGTGTAGGGATCTCGACCGCTGATGATGACATGGTGAGTCTTGCACTCCTCGGTCTTCCTAAGAGTTGGAATAGCTACCAAGACTCAGTAAACGGAAGAGAGAAACTTCCAGATTGGGAATGACTTTGGTCGAATCTGATGCAGGAGGAGATACGGAGAAGCACCAGAGATGGATCGTCTTCATCCAAGGAAGATGAAGAAAATTGCACCTTAGCGAGTAAGGCAAAGAAGGGAAGGAGAAGGATTCTCATCCCAAATCCAGTTTTTCCTATGGTGGGAAGAAGTTTGACAAATCAAAAGTACGATGCTTTTGTTGTCATGAGGTGGGCCATTTTGCTACAAATTGTCCACTGAGGAAATCCAAGAAGGGATCCATGGAAGGATCAAAAGGTGAGGCACTCGCCTCACAGTTCAAGTTGGAATTCACACTTTTCGCATGCATGGTTTTATCCATGGTGGGAAGTGGTTGGCTTCTTAATAGTGGAGCTTCTTTCCACATGACTAGCAACAAGAGTTTGTTCAGTACCTTGGAGGCGAAGGATCTCCAGATGTAGATCGCGATGGGTAATGATTAAAAGTATAGTGTCTCAGGTGTAGGCACAGTCGTTTTTTAGAGGGAGCATGGAGCTCACATTACCTTGACCGATGTCAAGTATGTACCAGGACTGAAGAAAAATTTGGTGTCGATCGCAATGCTAGAAGATAGAGGCTATGATGTAGTCTTCAGTAAGGGAAAGGTTTTCCTTCGACACATCACCACAAGACAGGTGAAGCAGATCAGTTCAGGATTCAAGAACCTGTATGCTCTTGAGGTTCAAGATGCATGCGAAGCCTTGAGGAGCAAGGCAACTGATGGAGACTTGGTGGTTGAGAGGGAGAGTACATTACCTCTCAACATGCAGCCACATGAGAAGTCTCAGACGATTTTGGAGGAGCCATGATTGGTGAAGAAGCTCCAGGAGGTTGTGGAGCAGCCACAATTGGGAAATCTTAGAGGAGACTGAGTGGAGGCATCCACTCATGCAGAGACCTCCAGTAGGGGGAAATTTCAAGCCAAGTGGGCAGAGGGATCACATGCCTCCATACCTCTAGGTCAGAGGTGGGGCAATGTGGAGTGACAGTCCCAAGAAGGCTGGAATAGGGGTAGGATCATTGAGGTACCCAAGCTCTTTGATTAGACCTTGCTACGGGAGCCCCGACAAGGAGTAGCAGGACTGGCTGAGTGGGTAGAGGCAGATTCAGTAGAGCGACAGAGAGAGCTACAGTGCAGGAATCCCAAGATAATGCATAGCTAGCAGGCTGCAACAATGCGACAGGCACAAGAGTGTTGCACCAATGCAGGATGGAACAAAGAGGTGTGCAACGGTGCGAGATGCATGGAGTGTTGCAACAACTCAAAGGTCATAGAGGGAGCACTTGTCAATGGCAAAGGGAGCTTCAACATCAGAGTATGTTTCTAGCCCAACAGAGGGTCCAGTTGGGGGTTTTTTTCTTTCTAGAAGTTGCTGGAGCAACCACACTTGGGAGAAGTGTTACATGCAGAACATTCCAAAGGTTCAGGATCGGGTTCAAGTTGAATGCCTTTCTTTTTGATAGGGAGTGTTGAAAATGGCAACAAGAAATTCTAAAAATAGAAGTGCTAAAAATAGCACTGCTATAAATAGCAGTTCAAGTACCAGTGTTGGACTGAGCAACAAGGAAAGAAAAATGGAAGTGCTAAAAATAGCATTGCTATTTTTAGAAGTTCGAGATAGATTCCTATTTTAGTTAGTCCCTAAACTAAAATAGTGAAGTAAAATTTGAATTTGATCTTAGAAGTTATTTGTAAAATAATTAATTAATTCATCTTGAGTTAATTAGTTAAGGAAAATCAAACATTAAGTCTATGTGGGGACATGCAACAGTTTCTCCATTAATTGAGGAATTTGTCCATCAGTTAAAAAGATAAGGATGAGTTGTAATTAGTTGGCTCAGTTAACTAAGTCAAGTCCAATTAGATTAATTCAAATAGTTTGTTGAATTAATTGTGCGTTCAGTTAGTTAATGCTTGCATGCATGTAACTGTTGCACTTCATATAACTAAATATTCTCTCATAAATAACTCATGCATGTTAGTTCAGAGAAAGACCCAGTTGAGATCAGAGGAGGGACAGTGTACTATCAGTTGGATGGATTTTTCCTATAAATTAAACTCATCTATGTAGAAGGATTCATCTCCTTCAAGATTGTGCAGTTACTACTGGGCCAAGTGAGCAGTGTGAGGTGGGAATTCACATGTGTGGAAGCACTAGACCCCAAGAAAAATTGCCCAAGGAAATAGGAGGCTTGGAGGATAGAGGAGAAGGCTTGTGAGAGGCCTTTGACTGACTATGAGTAGCAGAGGGATTATACTGAGAGTTGGATAGCTTCCAAGCTAAGGCTTTGTGTAATTCTGTGACTATTTTCCACTTGTATGATAATATAGAGATTGGGGTTTTAGGCTGAGGCTTTCCCCAGGTTATTTCTTTTGTGTTATGTGTGATTGATTTCTCATTCCCAGTTATATGTGTTCTCTTGATCTTTCTCAATTCGATTAAGCTTCCGCAAAGTGTTGTAGAAGTAGATCTTGTATTGTGTTTTAGTATATTGCATAAGATGTTGATCTACAATGGGAATTTCTACACCTGAATCACTGGGATTGGGAATCTCATCCAAAAATTCTGACCCCAAACCCTCCTGGGGGAGGCCCTCCAAGATGTCCAAATCCATCAAGATTGTTGGGGCAGATGTGGCCTAGGGTAGATAGAACACTATTGAAAGGGTACTTAGAGCACCGGACACCCTTGTAAGTGCTCCCCCATGAATTGGGTTTCCGTTAATTGCAGAGGTTTAGCTAGCCTTTCCAAAAAATTAGCTCTTAAGAGGCTCATGGGCTATGAGCCTTGTGATATCATTTTCCTTTAGGAGACCCTTGGTATGGCCAAGCAGATTGTTAGGACCTTACAAAAAATTCTACCTAGATGGAGTTTTCAGGCCCTGGATGTCATCGGGCGATTCGGAGGTATTGCTCTTGGGGTTGATCCCCGAACCATAAAGATCATCTCTACTTGGGGTGGTCATGGGTTCCTGGGTATGGATATCTTTTTTGCTGATTTGTGAAGGAATCTCCTAATTATGAATATATATGCACCTAATCACAACAGAATGGACTTCTGGCATAAGATTATCGAAAACCCCCTGATTGATCACACTACTATAATTGAGGGTGATCTAAATTTCACCATTGGTCATGAAGAATCCTGGGGTCATCATTCACAGTTGGATCCACTCTCGAATCAGTTGGGATTTCTATTGGAGTAGCACCAACTCATAGATATTCCCATGAACAAAAACATGCCTACTTGGCACAATAGAAGGACAAGAGATGCATCACTAGGCAAGAGATTAGATCGGTTTCTCATTCATGAAGAACTGATAACAACCCTCACTAATTACACATAGTGGGTGGGATCGGGAGGGATCTCTGACCATTCCCCTATTTACCTGGAACTGGCTAGCCCCTCAAAAAAGCCCAGGGCACCCTTCAAGTTTAACGCAATGTGGTTAAAGGATCATGAATATCTCAGGTTAGTAACAGAATTTTGGAGAGATCATCCCCTACCAACTAATCAAGGATTAGCCAAGGGCTTTTGTCGTAATATGATAAACCTTAAAACACTATCTATTGACTGGGAAAAAGGGGAAAAGGCCAACAAGGAGCAAACCCTCAATGATATTGAAAGACATTTGGATTCACTAACGAACCAACAAGGTAGAGGGTTTACCTCCATGGAAGCTAAACTACACTTAACAGGATTGGAAGCCCAAAAATCCAAGATTCTGTTGGATCAGGAAAAGACATGGAGGATCAGGAGGAGAGAGATATGGCTACAAGTGGGGGATGGCAACACCAAGTTCTTTCATAAATTTGCAAATGGAAGGAGGGCATGCAATACTATTTGGCAGATGCCCACGAAACAAGGGAAAATTGGCAATACTTATAATCAGTTGTCTCAAATGGGAAATACATACTTCATGCAACTATTCAAAGAACCACCTGGGGCAACACTTGTAGATATAATTCGTAATGCGGGGCACTTTCCTAGATTTTTGGTGCTAGACACTGAGGAGGATCTTATCAGACCAATTACCATGGGGGAACTGGAGGGTACTCTGAAGTGGTTCAAGAAGGACAAAAGTCTGGGGCCCGATGGATGGTCGGTGGAATTATACCTAACATTTTTTGACATTATTGGCCCGGACCTACTCAAGGTGATTGAAGAATGTCGATCTACAGATAGAATCTATGAGGCCATAAACACTACCTACATAGCATTGATCCCAAAATCGGACTCCCCTCTATCTTTCAGCGACTTCTGTCCCATCTCACTTTGCAATTGCCTTTACAAAATTATTGCCAAGATTATTGCTAATCATATCAAGCTGATCCTATCTGACAATATATTCTCCGAAAAAATTTCCTTTCTCCATAATCATCAGATACATGAGGCCATAGGCACAGCCCAGGAGGTCCTCCATTCCATCAAACATAAGAAGTTGAAAGGGGCCATCCTCAAAATAGATCTCTCAAAGGCCTTTGATCGTGTCAGTTTGCTTTTCATAAGGATGATTCTTACTCACCTGGGCTTCCCTATTCTTTTCATTAGATGGATCATGTGTTGCATCACATCTATTTCTTTCAGCACCCTAATTAATGGATCGACCTCCAATTTTTTCCATGTGGAAAGAGGTATCAAATAGGGTTTCCCTCTATCCCCGCTGCTCTTCCTAATTGTAATGGAAGGTTTAAGCAGGTTGATCCTATCAGAAAAAGGGTATGGGAGGCTTAAGGGACTCAAGATCACAGATCAATTCAGTCTTTCGCACTTACTTTTTGTGGATGACATTCTAATTTTCCTCAATGGTGGCATACAAGAAAATAACACTCTATCTAAGTTGTTGTATTTATTCTAGTCAACGATGAGGATGGAAATTAATGGGCCTAAATCCACCATCACCTTTGTTTCTTGTACCCCACAAGAAACCTATCATACCCTCCATAAATTTCCCTTCCTAAGATCACAATTGGAGGATGGTTTGAAATATCTAGGCTTTAGGGCAAGATCCCATGGATACAAAATTGTTGATTAGACCTGGTTAGCCGCCAAGGTGGAAAGAAGATTGAACAATGGAGTCATCGATTACTATCTAGAGCAGGTCACCTGGAACTCATAAAATTTGTTCTCGAAGCCTCCCTGGTCTATTGGATGTCTCTGGCCTAGATTCCTCAAGGTATATTATCCCGGATACAAATATTATGCTATCATTTCTTATGGGGGGGCACAAGGAAGGGAAACCCTTTACTTGGGTTAAATGGAGAAGAATTGCAGTCCCCAAAAAATGGGGGGGTTGGGGTCTCAAGAATCTCTCTGCATTTGCACAGGCATTGGCAGCCAAATTAGGTTGGCTCCTCCTAAAGAACAATAGCCTATGGTTGGAGGTAGTCACCTACAAATAGATCTGGCCTCATTACGTTATGGAATGGATTTGGCTACCTGCCTGGAACAAGCAAGGAATATTAGTGATCTGGAAAGTTGTCATACACACCCTTCCCATTATAAGAAACGGTCTTACTTGGCGTATTGGCAATGGTTTGGCTATCTGCATTGGTGCTAACCCATGGACGGTAACCTATACAACCTTCCGCCAGATCTGATAGAATTCCTAAACCGCAAAGGTGTGATCTCCATAGAACATATTGGGGACCATTTGAACACATCCATCTTTTAACAAGCTTGGCTATCGATTGAAGACCTTGGCATACCAGATCACTGGAGCAGGGCATGGAGGCAATACACTGATGCCTTAAAGGAATCTCATGTGAGGCTCAGGGACAATGAGGATGAACTAATATGGGCTCCTGTGGTGAAGGGGACTTATACACCAAAAGATGGTTATCCTATCATACATGCTACCCATAAGCCCATCTCATTGGAAAGATGGTGGTGTTGGCTATGGAAGTTGAAAGGACCACCACGCACTCATCTCCTGATGTGGAATATAATCATGAACAAGACCCCAACAGGAACAAATCTTAGAAAACACTCCTTCCAAGGTCCATCCTGGTGTGTTCTATGTCGCAGGGAGGAGGAATTGAACTACCATCTGTTCCTATCTTGCACCATCACGCAATAGATCTAGGAACAGGTGATGCCTGTGCTTAATATAAATCATTGATGGGAGGGGGATAATATTTTGAATGCCTGGAACAGTTGGTGGCTCGAATCACCCACTATGAAAGACGAAAATCTCCCATTAATCATGTGCTGGAACATATGGATTTGCATAAACAACATCATTTTTCATAACAAACAAATTCGATGGCCTCTCATTATCCCAGAAATATGTACTCGTTACAATGAAATCCCGGATGATGAACATGCTGTCACAACCCGTACTATCATTCCGGAGGCCATAGATCAAGTTCACCCATGGGCCTACTTTGACAGCTCAGCACAAGACCATGGGTGTGGGGGGGCATATTACTACACTTATCTGAGACACACTTTTTCAGTATTCGCATGGGTTTGGGTGCTGGCACAAACAATTTTGTTGAGCTCTTATCGATTCGACATCTTTTATACTTTTCATTATACAAAAACTATCGACATTTACAGTTTTTTGGGGACTCTAAGATTACCATTAATTGATTCAACTACATTTCTACATGTCATGTTCATTCACTCAAGAAGGTACTAGATGATGCATTGTTGTTAAAATCTCAATTTGATAAGATTACATATTCTCATATTTAAAGGGAGCACAACCAACCTGCGGATAAGCTTTATAAAGAGGCAACGCACCATCCCAGAGGGGAATGGTTGATCTGTGAGGAGAGATAGGAGCAGATATACCAATTTTACCATAGGCCTTATTTTGATCAGGACATGTAGAGGGTTGATAGGCCCTAACTTAGTATAGTTTTTTATATTGAGAATTGAACAGAGACTCACCGATGGTGACTTTTTGACTAAATTTTTTGATATTTTGTAAATATACGTATATGCTTACAGATACATGATGGTTCACCCACGTCTGCATTTTTGTATAGATTCTTTTGCTTATTGAGGACTTTGGTCACTTGTTTTGCATATGCCAATGGCATCTACAACATGTAATTTTCCACTATAATGAAAATTACGATTTTTTCCCTAGGAAGAAAAAATGAGCTAACAATGCCTTTAGAAAAATATTGCATAACTAGATGTTGCAAAGACGTTGCACTTGGAAATCAATTCTAAAAATTGAGATCTCAACAAAAGACTAAAAATAAAGAATAGAAAATTAATTCCTCAAAATATCTATATTGATAAAGCAAGTTGATTACTATTTATATACTAAATTACCAACTATTAATAATCAATTTACACAATTATCCACACAAAATTAATTACAAACAAATATAATATAAAAATTAGTTAATAAAAACATGTTATCCATTAATTAAATTTAAAATGATATTCTACATCAATATAATTTAAAATGAAAATAAAAATAAAACAAAAATTTAAAAAAAAATTAAAAAACAAACTAACCACTCACACATGGAAAATGCTATTCAAGTGTCAAATTGACATGTTCCGTAAATAAGAATCCAATTATTTATGTAATTGTTCTGGAATTTTCGATTTGGAGTTCATTTGCTCTGTCAAAAATCAAATCTCCCAAGACTGGTCGAACTGTGCCAAATGAGGCTTCCTCAAGGAAGAGTGCTGTTGCGGTCAACTTTTGAATGCCTTCCTCAATCTCAAATTAAGCTTGCGATAGCTCATTGGAAATCCTGTCTTGTCTACTTTCCATCCCAACCAGAATTTTGAAATTTTTAGTTCATTTTCCCTGTCAAAAATCAAATCTCCCAAGACTGGTCGAACTGTGCCAAATGAGGCTGCCTAAAGGCAGAGTGCTGTTACAGTCAACTTTTGAATGCATTCCTCAACTCCAAATTGAGCTCATGATAACTCATTGGAAAGCTACTTGTCTCTAGTTATCATTTGGATCATCAAGCAAGTCATTTAGCCAACCGAGCTAGGAGAAAACTTGATTTTCCTGAGGTCACTCCAGAGGTGCATCAATTCTCCCAAGGCAACTGTATTTTTGACATTTCCTCAAAACCGTAACACCTGTGGAAAAAGTGAAGGAGGTTTTTCTTCCTTGGTCTATTATGGACAAAAAAATCTCTCATTTTTCCCAAATTCATCTTTGATTTCTCAAAAACATCATTTGAGTGAAACATATCCCGATGTGTGGGACAAGGGATTTGCCGAAATGAAGCGAAATGAAGGGGATAGGGAGCTTCTAAATTCTTGAGGAAATTTTGGGAAGTATGGAGGGATGTTAGGAAGTAGGGGAAAGTGGAATCTCAGAAATTGAGTGAGGGGGAGGGGTCCAAAAAGGCAAAACACAGGCCCAACCATAGAAAATTGCCAGGTTGTGGCAAGAAACTAGGGTTTGTGTGAAAATTAGGAATTTGGGGGATTTCAGTGATGGGAAGTGTTTGATAAGGTATTTTAAGGATAGGGGAAGGTGTATGAACATCAGGATACAAGATTTTCCAATGATTTTACCATCCAAGAGAAATTAGCTTCAAAACCCTAGGAGAGGGAAATGAATCTTTCCTAGGCGCAACTGAAGTACGAACAAGGTGTGAAATGACCCAATGGAACTTGACATGATGATGACAACCCTCTGAATGATGGTATACGCAGCTGAATGGTGACATGGAACATCATTTGGAAAACTTTGACAAGGGTAAAATCACACCCTAGACCTAATGCCTAGTGACCAAATTTTACTTGAAGACTCACTGAAATGATAAAATTTGACCTTGACACCTTAAAATCACTTGTGTAAGAGCATGTTTGATCACTGGAGGAAGGCTGCAAATACTGACACTAACATCATCGGTGGAAGAAGTATTCCTTGCCACACTTGAAGGTCTGGTAGAAGCTATTGAATATGGAGAGGAACATCCGGTCTTCTAGCAAGGTGAGTAAGACACTCTTGTGATCTTGAGATCAGACTCCATTATAAGAGTTAGAGGGGAAGGCAGTGGAGGAGGCGAGGGCGGAGACGAACCAATGAACTCAGAGCCGAAACCATCATATTCTGAAAGAGAGGAGGAGGATGAAGAAGAAGAGATGGTTGACCCAAATCTGGAATAGATGACTCAGGGACCCTTCTCTCTCCTGGCTATTCTGCACAAGATTCTGAAGCGAGCGAAGAGGATGAACATCAAGTTTAACCCTGACAGCACGATGAAGGTGGAAGATCACTTGGACAACTTCTACCTGCAGCTGCAGACCCTCGAGGTACGGTATGATGACGTATCATGTAGATTGTTTCCATGTACCTTGGATGGTCGCGCAGCTGCATGGTATCACAGCCTTCCACCAAACTCTATACAGAACTGGGGTGCATTCAAATGCATGTTCCTTGAAAAGTTTGTTGATGACAAGACCCCAACCATGCTACTCAAAGAATTGGGAAGCCTGAAGATGGAGGGAAAAGAAAAAGTAAAAGACTTCAATCAGAGGTTTACATGCATATTGAACAAGTTTTCAGCGGACACTAAACCTCATGACTCCATCACTGTTGATTACTACACGTCCGCACTACCGACCAGCATTGTGCAGTTCATCAAATGAGCTGTGAAACCAACACTCTTATAAATTTTTGAAGAGGCTATCACTGTTGAATCATGTTTATATTTGTGCATATGCTAGCTTAATTCTCCATATTTATTATATTCATTTGCTGTAAATATTTATAAACATCTTTAATGTGAATTTATTTTATGGAATGTGTTAAGTGAAGATTGCTTCCTTTTAGTGATTAGCTTGAATGTGGAAGGACAACCAGGTCTCTTTAAAAGAGCCTCTTCTCCATGAGCTAGGACTAAGACTGAACAAGATTCACTTCTTTCAAGCTTTCTTAGATTAAGTTCTTATGCTTTCATTACATTCTTTTATGCTTACTTAGATATTGGCAATGTCATTATAGAATTATTGAGGGAGGACAACCAGGTCTCTTTGAAAGAGCCTCTTCCTTGTTTTTCTAAAATAGTCTAATTTCATTGACCAATAATGCATGCTTTTATGGAATAGACTTAGATATTTTTGCTTAAGTTGTGAAGAGTGATTTATAATATGTATTTCCATTCTTAGTTATGTAGAATGATTTATATTTGTAATATGCACTTTTGTTCTCATAACTACTTTCTATATTAGTTCTTATCCAAAAATCCATAAATTGTGGTTTTCTTCTAAGATTACCAACCTAGATTGATAGTAAAATACATGTCTTAATTTACACAATAAATTGAGCTGACATTTTTGGTGCCATTGCCGAGGAAGCATATTTTGGATATAACTAATTAGGAATATTATTAAAAACAAAAAAAACATAGATAGGATTTTTCATTATGGTCATTTATGCCTAGATATAGAGATGAAAAGGGTAGATACATAAAACAAGACCCCCCAACTACTAAACCATTGGTAGAAGTAGGTCTGCCTCCAATAGAATCAACTACACCAATTGTTGGAAAACCAACATTGGAAGAGTTAGAGGAAAAACATCGTTCAGGACAAAGGTTAACTCTTGTTGATAGACAAACTTTGTTAGCTTATGAAGTGAAAAGAAGACAAAAAAAACAGAAATACCTTCCATAGGAAAACAAAGAGAAACAAGAAAACCAATTGATCATCCTATAATTCTTGAACAAATAGGTCAACCTATCTTTGAACACATAGAACAAGTTAAATCTCAATTTCTATTGAAACAGTTGAAACTACTGAAAAAGATATGGCAGAAGAAGGGCAGGGATCAACCATCCTCACTGCAGAATAGAGGTTACAATATGAAAAACAACAAAAAGAATGGCAAAGAAGAAGAGAAGAAGAGACGTGAAAAAGTGACAAGAAGAGAAGCAAAAAGGAAAAGAGAAGAAGATCAAAAAAGAGGATATGATCATACAAGAAGACAAGATGAAGAAAATGATCAAGAAGATACTTTTGGATTTCCAATTGTAGATACTGGAGCAATTCTAGGAGAAGAAGTAAAAATGAAGAATATTCCACCTTCAGTTTTACCAAATTTCTATGGAATCTATACCGAAGATCCTCATTCATTCATGTTTGAATTTGACATATTATGTAGAACTTATGGTTACACCGATGATACACATAAACTTTGTCTTTTTCCTGCTACTCTTAGAGCAGCTGCATTAAAATGGTTTATGGGATTACGAGAACACTCTATAACTTCTTGGGAAGAAATGAAGAAAAAAAATTCTTAAGAAATATCAAGCCTATTGCAAGCCTATAGATTCAAAAGAAGATATTTTTAGAATGTTTCAACAAGAAGATGAGAGTTTGGAGAAATATTTGGAATGATTCCTTTACAACCTGCAAAAATCTAAACAACATTCTCTAAATCTTTATACCATTAGAACAATTTTTCTTAAAGGAATAAGAGATGAGTATCTTGATATTCTCAATGTGATTGGTAAAGGAGGTATTTCATACATACCATTTGATGAAATAGATAAACTATGTCAAAAGTACTCTAGAGGTAGATCCAAAACAAGAAAAAGAGATGTAACTTCTAGAGCTTCTAAATCTACAACAAGAGGAGTGACAAGAGAAGAAATAGGGAGTTTGTCAGAAAACTTTAAAAAAAATCTTTTGAGTACCTTAGGAACACAAGTTGATGTATTGAAATCAAAGAAGAAACAACAAGAAGAAGAACAAACAATGTCAATATTTTGTCCTAAGTGTAGGAAGAAGCATCTTTTACGAGAATGTCCTTTGGATAATATACATGTTTGTGGACTATGTACAGAAAATCATGATATATATGATTGTCCAATATTAAAGGAATTTAAAGCAATTCAAAAAGAAGAAACTCAAGGATTTTATTATATGGCATCAAGAAGAGCTTGGCAACCATGTTTTGCAGGTACATCTCAACAGTTTCCTCAACAAATTCCCCAAAATTTTCAATATCAAAATTCATGGAATACTCCTATGCCATGGCAAGTTTGGCCTCCTCAGTAAAACCAAAACCAACCTTCACAAATTTGGCGAGGATATTCTTATGGAGCCCAACCTCCTCAACAATTTTTCCCTCAACAATATCAATATTATCCATCATATCAACAACCATATCCTCAACAATCATTTCCATATCAACAGTTCCAACAATCCACTCAATCAAATCCATTTACACAACAATCAATTCCTGCACTAACTCAACCTCAGCAGCTTCAATTACCTTCTAATCAACCACCACCCAGAACAGCTCAATTACCAGCCCAGCCAGTAGCAAATTCGAGTAATAGATTGGAAAGGCCAACATATATATGGAAGAAACAACATTATTTCCTACATATTCTATTCTTCCTATACAAGATGTCCACTTAAGGTCTGGGAAAGTATTACACAAAGATTCTCCACCAATCATAGAAGAGCAAACTGAACAAGGAGAACAATCTGAAAAATCTCATCTAGGAAATCAAATTCAGAAAGGAAAAGTTATTATGACTCAAACACCACCTTATCCAGAGAGGTTAGTAGAGCAGAAAATCAAAATTCCAATTTCTCTTCCTGAATTTGATATTGTAGATGAATTACAGAATGCTTATGTCAAAATTCCTTTGTTGCAAGCTATTAAGGAAATTCCAATTTATAGAAAAACAATAAAGGAATTATGCATTAAGCAAACTGGCAGAAAGAAAAGAGATCCACCCACAATTCAAGTCATTGGCAAATTAGCTAGTCTCATGTCTACAAAAACAACAATTGAAAAATATATTGATCCTGGGATACCTATGGTTACCATTTCAATCAATAATTTTTCAGTTCCTAAAACTTTAATTGATCTAGGAGCTGCTATAAATGTCATGACAACAAAAACTATGAAGTATTTAAAATTGCCAAACATCCGACCTACTACTACAATTTTAGAACTAGCAGATAGATCTAAAGTTGTACCGGAAGGAATACTTGAGGACATCATTGTTTCTTTAGATTCATGGGAATACCCTATAGACTTTTTGATCTTGCAACCAAAAACAAATCTAGGAGGCCATCCTTTAATTCTTGGCAAACCATGGTTAGCCACAACAGATGCCTTCATTGGATGCAGATCAAGAAGCATGATCATAGCACATGGAGATGAAAGGAAACATATTACACTCTATCCTCCTGCTCAATCTCCTTCTTTACTATCATGGCTTGATGATGAACAAGAAAACACTTAGCTTATTTTAAGCATTAATCAAGCCTTTAATTTTAGAGAAGAGGAAGAAAATGAGGATTTAATAGATCTTTTTATCTCAGAACCTAATATTTCTAAGCAGCTAAGAATAACACAATATGAAGCTGCAAATCATCTTTTAAATCAATGTTTTTAGGAAAATTGTACTATTCAATCATTGTAGAATTCATTTGAAAGCATTTTTCCTGTTAACTCAATTACCAATTCTCAAAGAAAAACTATTGAAATCAATCCTGGAAAGAATATAAATATTGGTAATAATCTACAATCATTACAAGAACAACAGGTAATTGCATTATTACAGAAATATTCAAAATCTTTTGCCTGGGATTATACAGACATGCAAGGAATTCATCCAAAGACATGTATTCACCATATCTATATTGATGATAATATCAAACCAGTGAGATAACCACAAAGAAGAATGAATCCTATGATGAAAGAAATAGTGAAAGAGGAATTGCAAAAATTGTTACAAGTAGGATTCATCTATCCTATTTCAGATAGTCAATGGGTTTCACCTTTAGTTGTGGTACCAAAGAAAAATGGAAAATGGAGAATATGTGTAGAGTATAGGGAACTGAACAAGACAACATTAAAAGATCACTTCCCATTACCATTCATTGACCAAGTACTAGATTCATTAGTTGGAAAGAAATTTTTTTCTTTTCTTGATGGATTTAGTAGATATGATCATATTAAAATAGAATTAGAGGACCAGGATAAAACCACATTTACTTGTCCATGGGGAACATATGCATATAATATTTTTCCCTTTGGGTTATGTAATACACCTGCTACCTTTTAAAGAGAAGTCCTTGCAATCTTTGTTGATCTAATCCATGAATGTGTAGAGGTTTACATGGATGATTTTACTGTATATGGAGATACATTTGATGATTTTTTGAATAATATTGAATTTTTTTTAAAGAGATGCATAGAGACAAACCTATCCCTCAGCAATGAGAAATGTTTTATGATGTTAACTGAAGGGATAGTGTTGGGACACCACATTTCTTCTTTTGGAATTAAGGTAGACCCAACAAAGATACAAGTTATTGTAAACTTAATGCCACCAAAAACACAGAAAGAAGTAAGAAGTTTCTTGGGATATGCAGGCTACTACAAAAGATTCATTGAAAACTTCAGTAAGATAGCTTTACCCTTGTTTAAACTACTTACAAAAGACATTGAGTTTCAATGGACTACAAATTGTCAAAATGCATTTGAAAAATTGAAAGAAAAATTGTCTATAGCACCCATTCTTAGAGGACCAAATTGGTCATTACCATTCCATATATCTACTGATGCATCAGATACAGTAATAGGAGCATCTCTAGGACAAAAAGAAAATCAATTTAACTATGCCATTTATTTCATAAGCAAAAATTTAACTTCAACGAAATGAAACTACACAGTAACTAAAAAAGAAATGCTAGTTGTTGTCCATGCAGTCAATAAATTTAGGCATTATATAACAGGTTATCAAGTATTTGTCCATACATATCATTCAACCATTAAATATTTAATGAACAAAACAATTACTAATGGCAAAATTACTAGATGGTTGTTATTAATGCAAGAATTTAATATCACTGTTTTAGATCGACCAGGAAGAGATAACCAAGTAGCAGACTTTCTATCAAGACTTCATTCTTCTAATGATCTTATACCTGTGTCAGATAACTTCCCTGATGAGCATCTATTTTCTATAACAAGTAAAACCCCATGGTTTGCAAATATAGCTAATTATATATCATTTGGAATATTACCATCACATTTCAGTAGCAAGTAGAAAACGAAAATAATTAGAGACAGTGCAAGTTACACTTGGATTAATGGAGATCTTTTCTATACAGGACTTGATCTTATAATTAGGAAATGTATAAGAGAAGATGACATCATTGATATTTCAAGAGCATGTCTTATGGTGGTCATTTTGCAGGGAAGAGGACAACATACAAGGTCTTAAACCAAGGCTACTATTGGCCATCACTATTCAAGGATTCAAAGACTTATGCTTAAAGATGTGATAGCTGCTCAAGAATACGTAGACCTGTAGTTTCAAATGAAATTCCATTGAAGCCACAAGTGCTGATAGAGCCATTTGAACAATTGGCTCTTGACTTTGTGGGTCCTATCATCCCATCATCAAATGGTAAGAAGTACATCCTAGTATGTACTGACTACATAACAAAATGGGCAGAGGCTAAAGCATTGAGCAAAGCAACAAAAACTACAGTAGTTACTTTTCTTTATCAAGAAATATTTGTAAGATATGGAGTTCCAAGGCAAATTGTCACAGATCAAGGTACATAGTTCACCTCCAAGCTTGTTCGAGACCTGACAGAGAAATACAATATTAAGCATAGGAAATCAACTCCATACCACCCACAGGAAAATGGAAAAGTTGAATCAACAAACAAAGTACTTGAGAACATTATGACAAAGACAATGAACATGCATAGAAAATACTGGTCAGAGAAGCTGAATGAAGCACTATGGGCTTATAGGATAACATGGAAAAATACTACTGGATTTAGCCCCTATCAGCTTGTTTATGGAAAAGAAGTCTTGTTTCCAATTGAATTTGAGATCCCTACATATAAACTTGCAGCAGAATTGGGACTGGACCTAACAGAAGCACAACAACAGAGGATCATGCAACTCAATGAACTAGATGAGATCAGAAAACAAGCTATGGAACATACATCTCTAGTTCAACAACAGAGAAAAAAATGGCATGACAAATTCATTAAAAACAAAATCTTTCATAAAGGAGACTGGGCACTACTTTTTTACTCTAAGTTCAAAGATTTCAAAGAAAAATTTACTACTCATTGGCTTGGGCCATATGAAATAGAAGAAATCTTTGACAATGGAGCAGTAAGGATAAAGACAATAGATGAAGCAGCAAATTCTTTTCTAGTTAATGACCATAGACTAAAAGTTTATCATAAGCCTATAAATAGAGAAGACTTTTTGAAAACAGTTTCAAAAGACAATGATATGGAAGTATTGGAAAATGATATCAATATGCCTTCCCTACCTACAGAAAAATAAACTTACAAAAGTTAAAAAATAATAAAAGAGTTTGGTTGTGAAAATCTAGGATACTGGCACAAGAAGAATTCATATCAGAAAACGAACATGTTTGGCCAATATGAATTCTTTTTCATGTTTTTCTTTCCATTTTTTTTTTTACAGGATCATTCTTCAAAACTTAAAAGACTTGAGGACAACTCTGAAGATAAGCAAGGGGGGGAGATTCACAATAAATCAACAAACCATGCAATGTTTTGATATCAAGTAGTTGTTTATGAAAAGAGACCTGAAATAAACATCATCAACAAGTATTAGAAGGGACCTGAATCAAATTAATGTCAAAGGGACCTGAAACATTATTCAAAACAAAATTGCAGAAGGGACCTCAAACATTATTCAAAATATCATTGCAAAAGGGACCTGAAACATCATTCAAAACAACATTGCAGAAGGGATCTGAAACATTATTTAAAAAGATCATTGCAGAAGGGACCTAAAAACATAAAAATTCATCAGAAGGGACCTGAATCAATATTAGATGCAAAAACATGAAACAACATCAAAAGGATTAGATAAGCATATACAAGTGTCTACATTCCATCAGAATTTATCTTTGAATAACTATCATCATTCAAAAAGAGTCAAGTATGGACGTGCTAGAGAAGGTCATCATCAACGAACATTGAGCTATTATGTGAAAGAAGAAGTAATGTAAGTAAAAAAAGTGTATTCTTAAAACCTTTGATTTTTTAAGAAAAATTCTAGAATTTTTAAAACTAATTTAACTTGGATATGCATCCTACTACATTTCATTATAGTCCTACATTAACCCCATATACTCCTTCATTTGTATTATATTTATCCTAACTACATCACCACATAAAACATTACATTCATTATCCTACCCTACATTTCATTAACCCCATATACTCCTCCATTCATATTTATCCTAACTAC
This sequence comes from Pinus tabuliformis, assembly GCA_031772625.1. Taxonomy (NCBI): domain Eukaryota; kingdom Viridiplantae; phylum Streptophyta; class Pinopsida; order Pinales; family Pinaceae; genus Pinus; species Pinus tabuliformis. Next base: position 641,058,575 of record CM062808.1, read on the forward strand.
ATCACCACATAAACATTACATTCATTATCCTACCCTACATTTCATTAACCCCATATACTGCTTCATTATCCTTCAGCATAAACATAAGCATTTTTTAACAAAAATTGAGGCTCAAATTTTTTGCCCATAAGGAATTTTTGCTTGCCTACAAAAGAAACAAGGGTTGGTATCATTATAAATTTATTTGATACTATGGTCATTATAAAAGGGGTTAGTATCATTATAAAAATGACCTAAAACTATGGTCATTTTTAAATCAACTACATATCATTGCAAACATGCGGAATATGATAAATGAACGAAACTATAGTGGCACTTACAAAACAATGAGAAATGAATATGATGGTGCTTACAAACCATACTGGGCAAGCAAAGAAATGAACGACACTATGATTAAAAAATGAACATAGCAGAATGTGGGTAGTGCAAGCATTATGGTGACAAGACGGGCATACAAAACCATGAATGGAAGAGTGTACATGAAGCAGAGAATGCAATCAAAACTATGACACGTAGGCAGCCATGGGAACGTAGGACAGAGTATGAGCTGGGAGTGTAAAACGGTCAAAGCACGTTCAAACAAAAAAAACTCTGTGTCTTTCACCATTATTATTAGCATAAACACAACACTATGTAAGTCTCTCTTCCGCCATCATAGCAACGAATTGAGCTCAGAAGGTAAGAGTAATGATGTGCATTTACACGGCGTAAGGAGAAACCCTCATAGGGAAGAAAATGTGTAGAGAACACATGAAAATTGAAGAGAAGTCTGCATAGGCAGAGAAGCTAGAATGGAGAGATTTGTGAAGCCATGAATAGAGAAGGGAGTGCATAAGAAATAGGCAAGGAGGTTAAAAAGTCCGTGGAAAAATAAGGAAGGATACATTGTTGTAACGAGGAGATTGAAGGCTGAGATTCTCCCTACTCCAAGTTGACCATGCTTCCCAACAAACTCCAAAAATTCCGCAAGAGAAGAGGTAAGAGCCAAATCCCGGATTTCTATTAGCAATTAAACGAATTCCAAGGGTAGTTAAGCTCGAGATATGGTTAAGATGTGTCATTTTATGAGGAGAAAGACTTCAGTTGTCAATTTGAAAACTCTGCCACCATTAAACAGACCTTGCCACCTGTGTCATGAATGAATCTTCGAAGATGTTGAAATAAGTTCTAATTAAAATGACATTGTTTAAACATAGGAAAATGAGTTTTCAACTCATAGATATTCACAAGTTTTCTTCCAGTTCAAGTATCCCATTTTGAAACTACCTCATGCATATTTGTGAAATTTTTATATTTGAAAAAGCAGAGTCCTATTTTTCATATGCACAATGAGCATTTCTAGAAGGGATTTTCATTAAAAAAAAAAAAAAAAAAAACCTTAGGAAAAAAGAGATTGAAACACGAGTTTAGGAGCAATGAAACATTGTTAAGATGTTTTTTATATCTTTTACACAGTGAGAAATTTTTTTTGAAGAGCAATGAAATCCTTTTGTAGCAGAATAAAGGAAATTGAAAAGGATTCAAGCAAGAGAATCATTTCATTTTTTTCAAAGAACTTCAAAGATCAGGTAAGCCTATTTTCCATTATAATTATCCATGAATCAAATTTGCATGAATAAGAAGACAGAGGTATATATACATGTATTTTTGTTTATGATGAGGATGTTAACTGTCCAAGGATACATTAATTGGTATACAGAGCACATGGCAACCAGAATTGAGCCAAATGAATTCAAGATAGAGAATTGGGGGAAAGAAAGCATAGAAAAATTGTATCAAGCAGGATTGATAGGGTTTCTTCAAAAGTTTAATGGGCATAATAACAATATTACACAAGAATTCATAAATCATTATGAACAGGGACAAACAAAAGTGGGTGACCTCTCCATACCACTAAACCTAGAATTTCTTTCCCAAGCTCTAGATCTTCCCTTAACAAGAGAAGAATACCATAAAGGATTACATTTCAAAGAGAAAGGTTGGACATTCTTCTTAGAAAAATAGAGAAAAGGATCCTTTGATAGATCAAAAGGAATTCAAAGGGACTGGTTCAGGGAGCCTTGGTCTGAATTAGTTTTAATCCTTCAAATATACTTCACTTGTGACAGTAGGCACAACCTAGTTTATCTTTACCACATTAGGCTACTTCAACACATAAAGGGAGAATCCAAGATTAATCTACCCTATTTCTTCTCAAGAAGCTTGATCAAAATGATAGAGGGTGTTAAAAATAAAACTGAAGTGAAAGAGGCACATATTTATCATCAAGGGCTCATTAAAATACTTGTAGAACATCAGGTGAGAAGCAAGGGATTGATTTGGAAAGAATTTTTGGTTCAACATCATATTGAGGAGCAAACAACAGAGGAAAAATTTGAACAAATGCATGTTACTAGGAGCATAATGAACTCTCCTATGTATCCTAGGACCCAATCTAAGAAGAAATAGGATAGTGGCATGGTTGAGAAAGAAAGATCCTTCCTATCTATTCCCAGAAGGCCTAGGAAGAAAATGCAAGAAGAGTCAAGTGAGAAAGAAAAATACCAAGAGGTAGAAATTGTTGAACCTCCAACAATATCAAAAGAAGTTAATGAGATATTGCAAAGAATGGAAAGAGAAGTTCAAGAAGAGCCTTTGGAAAAGGATTCTTACTTTGAGCATGCATGGATAGGAGACACTTCATCACATTCATTTTCCAAGGAGATTGTAGGAGAAGAAAGAGAGCTACAACAAGAAGAACACCTCAAGAAGATAGAAGAGTTGACAAGGGAGTTGGAAGTCAACAAGATTTTGGAAAGGCATTTGAAGAAAGAGAATAAGATGTACAAACAAAACAATAAAAATCTCATCAAAGAAAATGAAAAATTGAACAAGAAAATTGATAAGCTTGAAACAAAGAACATCCTAATCTCTAAACAAGCTTACAGGTGGCTCAATGAAAAGAACACATGGAAATACAAATATGAGAGATAGAAGGTGATGGCTACCATCTACAAGGAAGGAAAATATGAAGGTATTGATTTTCTTCTACATGCAGCACAACAAGAGGCTTTAGGATCAGGGATAGTAGGTACATCAGCACTCAAAAGATCAAAGAGAAGAAAGCAAGCATGAGGACATGCTTGAGGATCAAGAAGGGGGAGATGTTGGCCCTTAATTTTGGTCAATTTTGCTTATTAAAAATCCACTTAACTTCCATCATATTCCACCTTACATCATCCATATATGCCTTATTTTGACCTTATTATGCATATTCAGGTAAATAAATTATGTTTTTCAATTTTTAGATATTTTTGCAAAAAATGGGTTTTAAGAGTATTTTTGGACAGAACTGGAAATTCCCGTAATAGATCCATTAAAGTGATATATGCATGACCCCTGAGCTTGAGCTAAATACATATTTGGAAAAATTAGAAACCAAGGATGGATGAACATCTATTGGCTCGGTCAAAATGAGCAAATACAAGCTCCGTCAATGCTGGTCAAACTTGACTTGTCATCCATAAATCCCTATTAAAAAGGGGCAGTTTTAGGATTTTTTGGAAATTTTCCAGATTTCTTGTAACTAATGGATGGCTTCGACCTGATGAAGTAGAATAACATTAATTATGGTTGTTTCATACTTTTTAGCTTATATGGTTATTATTTTTCCTATTTAAAGAGAGGCATTCGTAGTTAGACTATGTAGAAAAACTTATTATTTTGAGATAATTGAAGACAACGCTTTTGTTTCATGGTTTATTTGTGTTTGCTGGAGTGAATGAGTTGTTGTAGCTGAGTATTTTAGCAGTGTACCAGCAAGGTTGGAGGTCCCCCATACCAAGCTAAGTACACTTTGTTGTATCATGTTTATATTTGTGCATATGCTAGTTTAATTCTCCATGTTTATTATATTCATTTGTTGTAAATATTTGTAAATATCTTTAATGTGAATTTATTTTATGGAATGTGTTAAGTGAAGATTGCTTCCTTTTAGTGATTATCTTGAATGTGGAAGGACAACCAGGTCTCTTTAAAAGAGCCTCTTCTTTGTGAGCTAGGACTAAGACTGAACAAGATTCACTTATTTCAAGCTTTCTTAGATTAAGTTCTTATGCTTTCATTACATTCTTTTATGCTTACTTAGATATTGGCAATGTCATTATAGAATTGTTGAGGGAGGACAACCAGGTCTCTTTGAAAGAGCCTCTTCCTTATTTTTCTAAAATAGTCTAATTTCATTGACCAATAATGCATGCTTTTATGGAATAGACTTAGATATTTTTGCTTAAGTTGTGAAGAGTGATTTATATTTATAATATGTATTTCCATTCTTAGTTATGTAGAATGATTTATATTTGTAATATGCACTTTTGTTCTCATAACTACTTTCTATATTAGTCCAAAAATTCATAAATTGTGGCTTGCTTCTAAGATTACCAATTTGGATTGATAGTAAAATACATGTCTTAATTTACACAATAAATTGAGCTAACGATAATTAAATACCCTGAGAAATAGGTTTTGAGGGATGAAGAGCTCTAAGGAATGTCATCCATGGAGGCCCTGCGAGTATGCAGTGATGCTCCTCGTGGTTTAGTTTAACTCTCACGGGTGCCCTGCCTTCACTGAGACTGTCTTTAACCTGTAGGCAAACTTGCAGGCAACTTGGTGTTAACGTTTGTGGTCAACTCATTTTTTGTGCATGAACATAACTGCTCTGACCTCCATCTAGATGGAATACATGGAGGAAGACGTCGTCGATTACACCAAGAACCCTAATCCCCACGAAAATATTTGGACGCGCCCATGCGCCGTGTCAGGTTTCGAATCCTTTCGATCACATTTTCACCCTCTGCCTACTCTGAACCCTACTCTGCACTGACCTAGGCCATTTGTACCCCACCTTCTACCCACTATTGACCTTGATGCCGCATCTGGCCTGGACTGCCCCCCGCTATCCTCGGTGACCCTAAACCTCATCAGTACTTATCTACACCCTTCCCCCTCCTTCGCCTTGCCACTACCTGACCTCCCCCACTCTTTCGCACCATCTGGCACCCCCTTTTTCTCAGGCATCTCACATCCTAGGGTTTCTATCCTCCAATACTCCTCCCCAGTCTGAAGCTCCATACCAAACCCTACCCATCCCCCTCTCAACACCCCCATCCCTTCAAGATGCTTTAGCACACCTATTCCTAACCCTAAATCTACACCCCCTACTCTGCAGACGGTTAACCAAGGCTTTTGGGGCCTATTACGTGACTATCCAATGGCATGCAGATCTGATAAGGTTAAGAAAGGGAGGTGTTTGAAGGCTACTGACAAGGACATCAACCTCTCTCTAGGGGAAGACCTCCCGATGGGCGATGTGGTGGACACTGCCAACAGAGTCTTGGTGGGTCGTGTACGTGGGCAGAATTACTCAGCTGAACGGCTTCGTCTATGGACCATGGAGATCTGGGGGTCGCTACTCAAAGAATTTCCCACCATCTGATTCCTCACGAGGGGGTGGTTCACGCTCAGGTTCCACAGGGAGGAATACACAGACTGGATTCTTTCGAGGTTCTGGCACATTGAATATGCACCGGTTCTGCTGAAAAGATGGGATCCCTTATTTGACCCTGAAAGGGAACAGCTTGGTGCTAGGCTGATATGGGTTTGATTACCTAGGATGCCTATGAAATATTGGTCTCCAGAGGTCTTCAAGCACATAGGTAATGCTCTGGGAACCTATTTGGAACATGACCAAACCTATGAATCTACAGGCAACATGACGATGGCTTGCATTCTAGTCCACTTGGATACACGGGAAGGTCTGGAGGAGAATATTACCCTTCATTGGAGGCATTACTCGCATAGGAAAAACCTGGATTATGAAGGAGTACCCTTCAGGTGCAGAAGATGCCACAAGGTGGGGCATCTATACAAAGATTTCCCGCTTATCTCACCCTCTTCTCCACCCACATCCAAGGGCAAGAAACATTTGCAGTCTGAAGACCCGATCGTGGATGAGCAGCCCTCAGGTCTGGATAGTCCAATGGCAGCGGCTGGGGACACTGTTCGGCCAACGTGCTCTACCCAGATTCTGCCTATCTCCCCGCCCATGACTAGGTCCCGATCTGCTGCGGCGGCTACTCCATCTTCGGGTACAGTTTCTTCCCCTTTCTCCTCTGCTTTGAATATTAATAATTTTATTTTTACTCTGGCATCAACTGCATCTTCTCCTTGCATGGTGTCCACCCCCATCACCTGTGCCATTGATCCCCCTCTAACCATCTTCTCCACTACGCCTCCGGCTGTACACACTCCTGGGTTTCATGATCCTCATGTTTCCACATCTGATTTTAGATCACATTCATATAGCCTCTGCGCCCACCTCCAGGCCCTTCCTGATGTTGAAAATGGCAACAAGAAATGCTAAAAATAGCACTGCTATAAATAGCAGTTCAGGTACTAGTGCTGGACTAAGCAACAAGGAATGAAAAATGGAAGTGCTAAAAATAGCATTGTTATTTTTAGTAGTTCGGGATAGATTCCTATTTTAGTTAGTCCCTAAACTAAAATAGTGAAGTAAAATTCGAATTTGATCTTAGCAGTTGTTTGTAAAATAATTAATTAATTCATCTTGAGTTAATTAGTTAAGGAAAATCAAACATGAAGTCTATGTGGGGACATGCAACAGTTTCTCCATTAATTGAGGAATTTATCCATCAGTTAAAGAGATAAGGATGAGTTGTAATATTGAGTTGTAATTAGTTGGCTCAGTTAACTGAGTCAAGTCTAGTTAGATTAATTCAAATAGTTTGTTGAATTAATTGTGAGTTTAGTTGGCCCACGGGGTTTTGGATTGACAGTGAATGGGTGCGCTGTTAAGGCACTTCTTGCGATAGGTCACCGGTTCAAATCCCCCGTGGGTACTTAGGTTAGTCTTAACTAGAAAAAATAAAAAAGAAAAAAGAAAAAAATTGTGAGTTTAGTTAGTTAATGCTTGCATGCATGTAATTGTTTCACTTCAGATAACTAAATATTCTCTCATAAATAACTCATGCATATCAGTTCAGAGAAAGACCCAGTTGAGATTAGAGGAGGGACAGTGTACTATTAGTTGGATGGATTTTTCCTATAAAGGAAACTCATCTATGTAGAAGGATTCATCTCCTTCAGGATTGCGAAGTTACTACTGGACCAAGTGAGCAGTGTGAGGTGCGAATTCACATGTGTGGAAGCACTGGACCCCAAGAAAAATTGTGCAAGGAAATAGGAGGCTTGGAGGACAGAGGAGAAGGTTTGTGAGAGGCCTTTGACTTTCTATGAGCAGCAGAGGGATTATACTGAGAGCTGGATAGCTTCCAAGCGAAGGCTTTGTGTAAGTCTATGACTATTTTCCACTTGTATGATAATACAAAGATTGGTGTTTTAGGCTGAGGCTTTCCCCGGGTTATTTCTTCTTTGTTATGTGTGATTGATTTCTCATTCTCAGTTATATGTGTTCTATTGATCTTGCTCAATTCGATTAAGCTTCTGCAAAGTGTTGTAGAAGTAGATCTTGTATTGTGTTTTAGTATATTGCATAATCTATTGATCTACAGTGAGAATTTCTACATGGTATCAGAGCAAAGGTGATCAAGGTGAAGAACAGTATACAAGAAGGAGAAGTTTAAATTTTATGGTTCCTGAATATAGAAATCGAGCTCTTATCACATCTCAATTTCACCGATGGCGTTCAGTGGTTTAAGACTTGAGTATGCCCTTGATGGCAGCTCAAATTATATATCCTAGAATGATCGCATGGAAGCAGCATTAGAGGATAACGGTCTAAAGGACTTCATTGATCAAGAAGTCCCCAAGTCGACTGATGCTACTCAATTGGTAGAGTGGAAGAAATGTGTGGCTAGAGCAAGGAGAATCCTCCTGGAGGGAGTTCGAGACCACATTGTCTCGAGCCTCCATGGGAAGGAGACACCATTTTCGATGTGGAAAACATTGAAAGATCTATATCAGAATAGCATCGATCAGAGGAAGCTGGCGCTGAAAGACAAGCTTCAAAAAATCAAGTGTAAAAGGGTGACACGATCTCTACATATTTGAACAAGCTCACCACCTGTAGGGATGAGCTTGGAAGTGTAGGGATCTCGACCGCTGATGATGACATGGTGAGTCTTGCACTCCTCGGTCTTCCTAAGAGTTGGAATAGCTACCAAGACTCAGTAAACGGAAGAGAGAAACTTCCAGATTGGGAATGACTTTGGTCGAATCTGATGCAGGAGGAGATACGGAGAAGCACCAGAGATGGATCGTCTTCATCCAAGGAAGATGAAGAAAATTGCACCTTAGCGAGTAAGGCAAAGAAGGGAAGGAGAAGGATTCTCATCCCAAATCCAGTTCTTCCTATGGTGGGAAGAAGTTTGACAAATCAAAAGTACGATGCTTTTGTTGTCATGAGGTGGGCCATTTTGCTACAAATTGTCCACTGAGGAAATCCAAGAAGGGATCCATGGAAGGATCAAAAGGTGAGGCACTCGCCTCACAGTTCAAGTTGGAATTCACACTTTTCGCATGCATGGTTTTATCCATGGTGGGAAGTGGTTGGCTTCTTAATAGTGGAGCTTCTTTCCACATGACCAGCAACAAGAGTTTGTTCAGTACCTTGGAGGCGAAGGATCTCCAGATGTAGATCGCGATGGGTAATGATTAAAAGTATAGTGTCTCAGGTGTAGGCACAGTCGTTTTTTAGAGGGAGCATGGAGCTCACATTACCTTGACCGATGTCAAGTATGTACCAGGACTGAAGAAAAATTTGGTGTCGATCGCAATGCTAGAAGATAGAGGCTATGATGTAGTCTTCAGTAAGGGAAAGGTTTTCCTTCGACACATCACCACAAGACAGGTGAAGCAGATCAGTTCAGGATTCAAGAACCTGTATGCTCTTGAGGTTCAAGATGCATGCGAAGCCTTGAGGAGCAAGGCAACTGATGGAGACTTGGTGGTTGAGAGGGAGAGTACATTACCTCTCAACATGCAGCCACATGAGAAGTCTCAGACGATTTTGGAGGAGCCATGATTGGTGAAGAAGCTCCAGGAGGTTGTGGAGCAGCCACAATTGGGAAATCTTAGAGGAGACTGAGTGGAGGCATCCACTCATGCAGAGACCTCCAGTAGGGGGAAATTTCAAGCCAAGTGGGCAGAGGGATCACATGCCTCCATACCTCTAGGTCAGAGGTGGGGCAATGTGGAGTGACAGTCCCAAGAAGGCTGGAATAGGGGTAGGATCATTGAGGTACCCAAGCTCTTTGATTAGACCTTGCTACGGGAGCCCCGACAAGGAGTAGCAGGACTGGCTGAGTGGGTAGAGGCAGATTCAGTAGAGCGACAGAGAGAGCTACAGTGCAGGAATCCCAAGATAATGCATAGCTAGCAGGCTGCAACAATGCGACAGGCACAAGAGTGTTGCACCAATGCAGGATGGAACAAAGAGGTGTGCAACGGTGCGAGATGCATGGAGTGTTGCAACAACTCAAAGGTCATAGAGGGAGCACTTGTCAATGGCAAAGGGAGCTTCAACATCAGAGTATGTTTCTAGCCCAACAGAGGGTCCAGTTGGGGGTTTTTTTCTTTCTAGAAGTTGCTGGAGCAACCACACTTGGGAGAAGTGTTACATGCAGAACATTCCAAAGGTTCAGGATCGGGTTCAAGTTGAATGCCTTTCTTTTTGATAGGGAGTGTTGAAAATGGCAACAAGAAATGCTAAAAATAGAAGTGCTAAAAATAGCACTGCTATAAATAGCAGTTCAAGTACCAGTGTTGGATTGAGCAACAAGGAAAGAAAAATGGAAGTGCTAAAAATAGCATTGCTATTTTTAGAAGTTCGAGATAGATTCCTATTTTAGTTAGTCCCTAAACTAAAATAGTGAAGTAAAATTTGAATTTGATCTTAGAAGTTATTTGTAAAATAATTAATTAATTCATCTTGAGTTAATTAGTTAAGGAAAATCAAACATTAAGTCTATGTGGGGACATGCAACAGTTTCTCCATTAATTGAGGAATTTGTCCATCAGTTAAAAAGATAAGGATGAGTTGTAATTAGTTGGCTCAGTTAACTAAGTCAAGTCCAATTAGATTAATTCAAATAGTTTGTTGAATTAATTGTGCGTTCAGTTAGTTAATGCTTGCATGCATGTAACTGTTGCACTTCATATAACTAAATATTCTCTCATAAATAACTCATGCATGTTAGTTCAGAGAAAGACCCAGTTGAGATCAGAGGAGGGACAGTGTACTATCAGTTGGATGGATTTTTCCTATAAATTAAACTCATCTATGTAGAAGGATTCATCTCCTTCAAGATTGTGCAGTTACTACTGGGCCAAGTGAGCAGTGTGAGGTGGGAATTCACATGTGTGGAAGCACTAGACCCCAAGAAAAATTGCCCAAGGAAATAGGAGCCTTGGAGGATAGAGGAGAAGGCTTGTGAGAGGCCTTTGACTGACTATGAGTAGCAGAGGGATTATACTGAGAGTTGGATAGCTTCCAAGCTAAGGCTTTGTGTAATTCTGTGACTATTTTCCACTTGTATGATAATATAGAGATTGGGGTTTTAGGCTGAGGCTTTCCCCAGGTTATTTCTTTGTGTTATGTGTGATTGATTTCTCATTCCCAGTTATATGTGTTCTCTTGATCTTTCTCAATTCGATTAAGCTTCCGCAAAGTGTTGTAGAAGTAGATCTTGTATTGTGTTTTAGTATATTGCATAAGATGTTGATCTACAATGGGAATTTCTACACCTGAATCACTGGGATTGGGAATCTCATCCAAAAATTCTGACCCCAAACCCTCCTGGGGGAGGCCCTCCAAGATGTCCAAATCCATCAAGATTGTTGGGGCAGATGTGGCCTAGGGTAGATAGAACACTATTGAAAGGGTACTTAGAGCACCGGACACCCTTGTAAGTGCTCCCCCATGAATTGGGTTTCCGTTAATTGCAGAGGTTTAGCTAGCCCTTCCAAAAAATTAGCTCTTAAGAGGCTCATGGGCTGTGAGCCTTGTGATATCATTTTCCTTCAGGAGACCCTTGGAATGGCCAAGCAGATTGTTAGGACCTTACAAAACATTATGCCTGGATGGAGTTTTCAGGCTCTGGATGTCATCGGGCAATCCGGAGGTATTGCTCTTGGGGTTAATCCCAGAACCATTAAGATCATATCTGCTTGGGGTGGTCATGGATTCCTGGGTATGGATATCTTTTCTGCTGATCTGGGCAGGAATCTCTGAATTATGAATATATATGCACCTAATCACAACAGACTGGACTTCTGGCATAAGCTTCTCGAAAACCCCCTGATTGATCACACTACTATAATTGGTGGTGATCTAAATTTTACCATTGGTCATGAAGAATCCTGGGGTCATCACTCACAGTTGGATCCACTCTCGGATCAGTTGGGATTGCTATTGGAGTAGCACCAACTCATAGATATCCCCATGAACAAAAAGATGCCTACTTGGCACAACAGAAGGACAAGAGATGCAGCACTAGGCAGGAGATTGGATCGGTTTCTCATTCATGAAGAACTGATCACAACCCTCACTAATTACAGACAGTGGGTGGGATCGGGAGGGATCTCTGACCATTCCCCTATTTACCTGGAACTGGCTAGCCCCTCAAAAAAACCCAGGGCACCCTTCAAGTTTAACTCAATCTGGTTAAAGGATCCTGAATATCTCAGGTTAGTATCAGAATTTTGGAGAGATCATCCCCTAACAACTGATCAAGGTTTAGCCAAGGGCTTTTGTCGTAATCTGATAAACCTTAAAAGACTATCTATTGACTGGGAAAAAGGGAAAAAGGCCAAGGAGGAGCAGACCCTCAGTGATATTGAAAGACAATTGGATTCACTAACGAACCAACAAGGTAGAGGGTTTACCTCCATGGAAGCTAAACTACACTTAACAGGATTGGAAGCCCAAAAATCCAAGATTCTGTTGGATCAGGAAAAGACATGGAGGATCAGGAGGAGAGAGATATGGCTACAAGTGGGGGATGGCAACACCAAGTTCTTTCATAAATTTGCAAATGGAAGGAGGGCATGCAATACTATTTGGCAGATGCCCACGAAACAGGGGCAGATTGCCAATACTTATAATCAGTTGTCTCAAAAGGGAAATACATATTTCAAACAACTATTCAAAGCACCACATGGGGCAACACTTGCATATATAATTCGTATTGTGTGGCACTTCCCTAGATTTGTGGAGCCAGAAACTAAGGAGGATCTTATCAGACTAGTTACCATGGGGGAACTGGAGGGTACTATGAAGTGGTTCAAGAAGGATAAAAGTCTGGGGCCGGACGGATGGTCGGTGGAATTCTACCTAACTTTTTTTGACATTATTGGCCCGGATCTACTTAAGGTGATTGAAGGATGTCAATCTATAGGTAGAATGTATGAGGCCATAAATACTACCAACATAGCACTGATCCCTAAATCGAACTCCCCTCTATCTTTCAGTGACTTCCGACCCATCTCACTCTGCAACTGCCTTTATACAATTATTGCCAAGATTATTGCTAATCATATCAAGCTGATCCTATCTGACAATATATTCTCCGAAAAAATTTCCTTTCTCCACAATCATCAGATACATGAGGCCATAGGCACAGCCCAGGAGGTCCTCCATTCCATCAAACATAAGAAGTTGAAAGGGGCCATCCTCAAAATAGATCTCTCAAAGGCCTTTGATCGTGTCAGTTTGATTTTCGTAAGGATGATTCTTACTCACCTGGGCTTCCCTATTCTTTTCATTGGATGGATCATGTGTTGCATCACATCTATTTCTTTCAGCACCCTAATTAATGGATCGACCTCCAATTTTTTCCATGTGGAAAGAGGTATCAAATAGGGTTTCCCTCTATCCCCACTACTCTTCCTAATTGTAATGGAAGGTTTAAGCAGGTTGATCCTATTGGAAAAAAGGTCTAGGAGGCTTAAGAGACTCAAGATCACAGATCAATGCGTCTTTCGCACTAACTTTTTGTGGATGATATTCTAATTTTCCTCAATGGTGGCATACAAGAAAATAACACTCTATCTAAGTTGTTGTATTTATTCTAGTCAACGATGAGGATGGAAATTAATGGGCCTAAATCCACCATCACCTTTGTTTCTTGTACCCCACAAGAAACCTATCATACCCTCCATAAATTTCCCTTCCTAAGATCACAATTGGAGGATGGTTTGAAATATCTAGGCTTTAGGATAAAATCCCATGGATACAAAATTGTTGATTGGACCTGGTTAGTCACCAAGGTGGAAAGAAGATTGAACAATTGGAGTCATCGATTACTATCTAGAGCAGGTCACCTGGAACTCATAAAATTTGTTCTCGAAGCCTCCCTGGTCTATTGGATGTCTCTGGCCTAGATTCCTCAAGGTATATTATCCCGGATACAAATATTATGCTGTCATTTCTTATGGAGGGGGCACAAGGAAGGGAAACCCTTTTCTTGGGTTAAATGGAGCAGAATTGCAGTCCCCAAAAAATGGGGGGGTTGGGGCCTCAAGAATCTCTCTGCATTTGCACAGGCATTGGCAGCCAAATTAGGTTGGCTCCTCCTAAATAACAATAGCCTATGGTTGGAGGTAGTCACCTACAAATAGATCTGGCCTCATTACGTTATGGAATGGATTTGGCTACCTGCCTAGAACAAGCAAGGAATATTAGTGATCTGGAAAGTTGTCATACACACCCTTCCCATTATAAGAAACGGTCTTACTTGGCGTATTGGCAATGGTTTGGCTATCTGCATTGGTGCTAACCCATGGACGGTAACCTATACAACCTTCCGCCAGATCTGATAGAATTCCTAAACCGCAAAGGTGTGATCTCCATAGAACATATTGGGGATCATTTGAACACAACCATCTTTTAACAAGCTTGGCTATCAATGGAAGACCTTGGCATACCAGATCACTGGAGCAGGGCATGGAGGAAATACACCGATGCCTTAAAGGAATCTCATGTGAGGCTCAGGGACAATGAGGATGAACTAATATAGGCTCCCATGGTGAAGGGGACTTATTCACCAAAAGATGGTTATCCTATCATACATGCTGCTCATAAGCCCATCTCATTGGAAAATGGTTGTGTTGGCTATGGAAGTTGAAAGGACTACCACGCACTCATCTCCTGATGTGGAATAAAATCATGAACAAGACCCCAACGGGAACAAATCTTAGAAAACACTCCTTCCAAGGTCCATCCTGGTGTGTACTATGCAACAGGGAGGAGGAATTGAACTACCATATGTTCCTATCTTGCACCATCACGCAATAGATCTAGGAACAGGTGATGCCTGTGCTTAATATAAATCATTGATGGGAGGGGGATAATATTTTGAATGCCTGGAACAGTTGGTGGCTCGAATCACCCACTATGAAAGACGATAATCTCCCTTTAATCATGTGCTGGAACATATGGATATGCAGAAACACATCATTTTTTATAACAAACATATTCGATGGCCTCTCACTATCCCGAAAATATGTAGTTGTTACAATGAAATCCCGGATGATGAACCAGCTGTCACGACCCGTACTATCATTCCGGAGGTCATAGATCAAGCTCACCCATGGGCCTACTTTGACAGCTCAGCACAAGACCAAGGGTGTGGGGGGGCATATTACTACACTTATCTGAGACTCATTTTTTCAGTATTCGCATGGGTTTGGGTGCTGGCACAAACAATTTTGTTGAGCTCTTATCGCTTCGACATCTTTTATACTTTGCATTATACAAAAACTATCGACATTTACAGTTTTTTGGGGACTCTAAGATTACCATTAATTGATTCAACTACATTTCTACATGTCATGTTCATTCACTCAAGAAGGTACTAGATGATGCATTGTTGTTAAAATCTCAATTTGATAAGATTACATATTCTCATATTTATAGGGAGCACAACCAACCTGCGGATAAGCTTTCTAAAGAGGCAACGCACCATCCCAGAGGGGAATGGTTGATCTGTGAGGAGAGATAGGAGCAGATATACCAATTTTACCATAGGCCTTATTTTGATCAGGACATGCAGAGGGTTGATAGGCCCTAACTTAGTATAGTTTTTTATATTGAGAATTGAACAGAGACTCACCGATGGTGACTTTTTGACTAAATTTTTTGCAATTTTGTAAATATACGTATATGCTTACAGATACATGATGGTTCACCCACGTCTGCATTTTTGTATAGATTCTTTTGCTTATTGAGGACTTTGGTCACTTGTTTTGCATATGCCAATGGCATCTACAACATGTAATTTTCCACTATAATGAAAATTACGATTTTTTCCCTAGGAAGAAAAAATGAGCTAACAATGCCTTTAGAAAAATATTGCATAACTAGATGTTGCAAAGAAGTTGCACTTGGAAATCAATTCTAAAAATTGAGATCTCAACAAAAGACTAAAAATAAAGAATAGAAAATTAATTCCTCAAAATATCTATATTGATAAAGCAAGTTGATTACTATTTATATACTAAATTACCAACTATTAATAATCAATTTACACAATTATCCACACAAAATTAATTACAAACAAATATAATATAAAAATTAGTTAATAAAAACATGTTATCCATTAATTAAATTTAAAATGATATTCTACATCAATATAATTTAAAATGAAAATAAAAATAAAACAAAAATTTAAAAAAAAATTAAAAAACAAACTAACCACTCACACATGGAAAATGCTATTCAAGTGTCAAATTGACATGTTCCGTAAATAAGAATCCAATTATTTATGTAATTGTTCATAGTATTAGTCTCTTAAGTTTGAGATATTTCCTTGTAAATATTTCATTTTTTTATAAGATTTGATATAAATAAATGAAAATATTCGTAAGCTTGATACTTTACCACTTCCTCGATCAATATTATGCTAGTTTCCTAAAGAAATCATATGCTTTAAGTGGAGTTGATGTCACACAATTTAATTTCTTAAATTAGGGACATAAAAGTATTAGTCCAGGAATTCATAAATTTGTGAGAGGTTGACATTGTATGTGCAAGATTAGAGCATTTAGACTATATCGATCAAAAATGTTAATAAACCACTTCTAGGAATCAAGATTGAATGTTGAGGCTAAAGGTCATTTAATTCACCCAATAGTTCAAACAACTCCCATCTAAGCGCTAAACTTAATGAGGTCTACAATTGTGAATTACATTTAGAAGATCTATATGGTCATATATTTAGGTCCTAAAGCCCTGTAACTACCTCAAAGTTCCTTGACTCTACACGCTCCAAATTTATGGTAGCACACCACACTCAACATGATGAATAATGAATCATAATTAAATCACAAACTTAAAAAAAGTGATAAAAAATTAATCTATGACATGGTAAAGTAATACGAACTAAATCCAAGTGCAAGACTAAGTCAACTAAATAACATTACAATGCATTCCCAAGCTAAGGGGCCACCTGATTGAGAATGTATTACAGAGAAAATTGCAATGCTTTACTTGCAATCAAAATATTATTGAGACAACAATAGCATTTGTATTCACGAGAGATTAGAAAAAATATAGTAATACAATATTAATGTATCATCAAAAAGAACTATCACCAACTTTATTTAATGACTACAAAGATCTCCTACTACAATATTTCCTACATGACATGACACATTTTCTTCCATTGCATGTTGCTTATAAGGTTTTCATTCAATAAAGGGAAGAGATCCATTATAACTACTTGATCCTATTTCTATGGATCTTTAACTTTTCATGCTTGAGAATAGAACATGGGAAGTAATTTGATTCCCTGGAAAGAGAGTCATTATGGAGGTAGTTTAGGAGTTCTGTTAAAAAAATACATCATAAGATTTTATTTAGTGCCCAAAATATTGTGCACTGTCAATAGTTGGTTGTCCTTTGATCATGGGTCTGTAGTCTTTCTAAGAGGTTCTATAGTTGGCTGGACAAAAAAAAATGACCTTGATGCCATCCTTTACAAAACTATTGTTACGACTACAACCACCCTCCAAAAGTTTTCCTATGCTTTGATTTTGGAGCCTTCCTACTTATCCATAGGAGCTCATCTTGCATTGATCCAGATATCCATGCTTTGATAAAGACTTATATTTTTCACGTGTGCTTGTGCTTGCTTATTTTAATAGTTAGCTTTCTTTCTAAGTCACAAGGTGATCTCCCAACTTGGTCTCACAACAATTATGAGCTTACCTCCAGAAACTTTGCAATCCTTGAGGGCAAGCAGCCTTGATGATAGGAATTGTGCAGTCATGACTAGAAGTTAGCATTGAGCTCAAAAACTATGCAATCATGGAATACAACTAAGCATTAAGCCCAAAAACCGCAGAATCCTTCACTGAGCTCAGAAACTGCGTAGTGCCCTGAGCTGCAAAGTTGCCAAGTTCCCTTGAACTGTGCAGTCTTTCCTAGCAGTGTGCATGGCAAGTTTCCCCGAAAAGAAAGAAAACTAAAGGAAAAAAATCATCCCTAGGAAGTAGGGATCCAATGTTAATAATGTATCCTGAAGGAGGCACACTCACTATTTTTTGAAGTTTTCGCCAAGTGTCACTTTTTCCTTGATTTTAGGCATGCACATCATGAAACCTAGTTTGATCAAATATAGTCAATCGATTTCTTTAGAACTCATTTTTGCATTCTATCTTGAAGATCTAGCATTCCTGAAGAGATCAAGGAACCTTTAGTGGAGTTGTCATCACTTTTTCGGGTAAATTTTGCTTCTATTTCCTTTTGCTACCTTTTCTGTTGCCTGTTTTCATTTCGCTTGTTTGAGTGTTGTTTCGCTTATTTCTCTTTATGGTTGCTAGCATTTCAACTTATTTTAACCTTTAGAAGAATTTTTATAATTTATCTTTTTCCTTTCACAAGTGTCGCATTGGTTTTCTTGTTTTTGCACCGATGGTCATTGTTGCGGCGACTCTCCTCACATATTTGATCTTCCTTCTATCTAATTAGTTTTTGCACTTGGTATGCATTGATTTATTCACACTTAGTCAGTTTTGCACTCAATCTCACATCATCTCTCACTCCTACTCATTTTCATACTTCCACCGGCCATATCAACATTTTCCTTGGCTAGATTTTGTCTTGCCCAACTGGGCACTGCGCAATCCTAAGCCTCAAGCCACAAGCTTGGCCTATGGAACTACGGATTGCATTGTACATCCTAGCCCCCACTGCACACTACATAGTTCTAGGGGTCAGCCTGTCACCTTGGTGACTAAGACTGCGATGCTCAGTCTCTCTTAGTCTTTGCCCAGGCTGGGACTGCGCATTACGCAATCCCAAGCCTAAAGATTCATCCTTGGTTGTTGGGAATACATAGTGTGTAGGTCCCATAGGTAGCTAATCCCTCTTTCCAATGAAAATTACGCAATCCTTCTCCCCAGTTTCCAAGCTTGCTGCTTGATCATGCTTTGAAGGTATATTTGTTGAAGCTAATGTTTGTTTGTTGAAGGTAGATTTTGTCCCACAACCACCACACTTATGAAGCACTTCTCTCCAGCAGTCATTATTACCATGGCACAAAAGAGAGATGCTTCAAAAGAGACCACTGAAAATACTATTGGGGAAGCAGTTGAGCAAGCGCCAGTTAACTTGCCAATATATGTGGACACTCAATTGTTTATAGAAAAGGAGTCAACACTAACATTGGAACAAGTCCAACAGCATCAGCAGAAGGCAACAATCCAGTATAAGATAAGGGAAAGAGAAAGGTTATGGATAGTACAGAGGGGGAACAAAGCTACAAGATGAAAGAGGATCCAATCTTCATGCAAGAAGCTTTGGCAGCAAAAGAAAAAGGAAGCAGAGGATATAGAGAGCAGAGCAAAGGAAGCGAGAAAATCAGATCTTTCAGGAAGCAAAACTAAGGGCACAAAATTCAGAACAAGAACTGAGGGAAGAATGGGAACAAAGGAGGAAAGAATAGGAGGAGAAGCATAAGTAGGAATAAGAATAAAGTAAAGTTGTAATGTCAGAAGAAAACAAATCAATTCAATTTGAAGACCAAGCACATAACCAACTAGCAGCAGAGTGGGAGAGTGAACATATGCAGGATCGGGAGCTTGCTTAGCAGATTGAAGACTTGATTGAAGTTGTGGACATGCAATTAGAATCGGAACTGCAGGATGAATATGTTGACCTTGATTCGAATTTAAAGAACGCAGCAAATTATAGATATAACCACAAATATAGAGATGTGACATAAATAACACTTCATTTCATTAATATTAGATACTGAAATATTCTTACAAATAGAATGGTAATAAGACTAGCTTGGGCGATGGTAGCTTATCTCTAAGAAGAGATGTGGCGGTTACATGCCCCTAAAATGTGTTACAATGAGGCTTAAAGACCTATTTATTATTGAGAAACAATGGCAAACCCTAAACATCCAAAAACTGGAGATGAAACGCCTAACTATGGGCCCCATTGGGGTAAGTTGGTACATCAACTTCCTAAGATCGTAACTTTGGCATACGATCTCCATTTGACACACACGATACCTCGTTAGAAAGATCTATTTGAGGAATACAACCGGTGACTACAACTACCTTGTGAAAAGCTTGTCTTTTCCACCGATGGTTTTCCCAAAAAACGTCGTTTAGGGCCTCAAAACAGTTTCGGAAGTTCAGGGCCCGAAAAACCGCCAAAAATAGTAAATTGTGCTACAATTAATGAAACTGAAAAAATGAAAGAAACAATGGTGGGGGTCCAAGTGGAATAGGCAGGTGGCCACCAATATCCACCTGGATCATTCCTCCTCCCTTAGGAAGAAATGGTCCCCATTGTGTTGAGTTCCTCCATGAGATGAGGAATCTTCTGTTGAACTTGGTCTATAGTGATCCACTTTCCGTGGCAAAGGAGTTGGCCTGCTTTGACAACTCGATAAAGATGGATCCTTTGTTGTTGGGTGTTCTTGATTTGTGTTTCCATTATCCGATTAGTTGTGGCTTGTTCCATGCAGTCTAGGTTTAACTTCGTTGATGTGAGTTGTTGTGCAATGTAAGATGTGTCCAACAATGGTGGAAACTATTGCCGAAGGTAGCCCACATTGAAAATTGGGTGCAGACCAAGGAATGGTGGAATACTGAGCTTGACGGCATTGTCTCCTACTCCCTTGGTGATGGTGTATGGCCCATACCAGAGTAGGAAAATCTTGCGGTGGGGCCCAATGACGCCCTCCTTCTGCAAATGTAACCAAACTTTGTCGCCCACCTAGAACTTGTGTGGAACCTGATGTTGATCATGTCGCTGCTTGTACTTAGCATTGCCTCTGTGCAATATGTCATGGATTTGTTGGAAGATTTTTTGAATGTTCTCAATGAAGTTGTTTGCCTTGTCGGCTTCAGGTTGGACATGAGCTGAATCTGCCTAAGTAGCTGCAAATGGTATGGCCACATCAATGGGTCATAGTGGCTAGAATACCAAGCCCACCTAGAAAGGGTTATGGTCAGTCGAGTTGTGGAGAGCCCAATTATAGTTGTGTTGGACATAAGTGAGGTTCTCATCCCATGTATGGATGCTTTGAGTTTTTCATGCACAGAATGTGTACAATCATCCTATTGATGACCTCTGTCTAACCATCAGTTTGGGGATGGAAAGTTGTGGACTTAGTGAACTTGGTGTCCAACATCGAACAGAGATTGGACCAAAATGTACCGAGGATAGACTGTGGGATTCCAAAGTATACCCACACTTGTTCAAAGAAGATTTTAGCAGTAGCTTCTACCATGATATTATTCTTTCAGGCTACCATAATGGCCATCTTCGAGAATCTGTCGACGACCACAAAAACACAGTCATTGCCATGATTAGTGGAAGGAAGGCCTGACATGTTATCCATGGAAATGAATTGCCAACGTTGACTAGGGGTAGGTAGTGGAGTACAGAGGCCTTACTTCTTGATGGTCGGTTTGGAAATGGCACAGGCAGTGAAGGATCTGATATAATTCCTGAAGTCCTGTCAAAGATTCATCCAATAGAAATACTTCTGCAGTACTACCACTGTTTTCTCGACCTTGAATGCCTGACGACCCAACTCTAGTGCACTTCCAAAATCATCTTGGCACACTCGCTTGAAGGAACACAAAGGTGTCCTAGGTGGCATAATAGTGAATCCTGGAGGTGAAAATCTGGAACTTGTTGACCCTCCAAGAGCTTCTAGTATGTGTGGTTGAATTTTGGTTCGCTTTTGTAGAGAAGTGGCCAATCAGAAGTCTCGTGCCCGCAAGATTCGAGCACGGTGGTTAACGCCATGATTGGTGGTTGGTTGAGGTAGTCTACAACATTATTAGTGCTTCCCTTCTTGTACTTGATATTCAAATGGAACTATTGCAGGTATGTGTACCACTTCTGATGGCAATCATTCTCCAACTTCCCTTGCATCTGTAAGAACTGCAAGGGTCGATGGTCTGTGTGGATGACTGTTTCCTTACCCAAAATGTAATGCTTCAATTTTCAACAGGCCTACATAATGGAATAAATCTCTTTGTCATAAGTGGGATACTTTCAGACTGTGTCTGGAAGTGTCTCACTATGATATTCCATTGGATGCCCCTGTTGAGTAAGGACTGCCCTGATAGCATAGTCAGAGGAATCTATCTCAATCTCAAATGGTTATTGCAAGTCTGGTAATGTGAGCACTTGTGCATAGCAGAGGCAATTTTTCAACTCTTCGAATGCCTTATGTTGATATTCAGACCAAAAGATTTTTTCTTTCACTCCTCCCTTGGTGACTTGACTCAAGGGCCAAGTGATATGAGAGAACCCCAACACGAAATTGTGGTAGAAGTTGGCAAGACCTAGAAAGTTGTGGAGCTCTGTCAGAGTGGTTGGGGATGGCCAATCCTGAATGACTTGGATCTTGGTTGGATCCACATGCACCCCCCATTCAACAATAATGTATCCCATATACTAAACCTGTCATGCCAAAAGTGCATTTCTCCAAATTGGCACACAGCTTGTGTTGCCACAATGTTTGGAGAACCTGTCGGATGTGGTGGAGGTTCCCTTCCCAACTCTTGTTGAATATCAAGATGTCATCCAAGTATACCACTACAAATGAGTTGGTGAATGGCCATAAGATGTCATCCATCAGCCTCATGAAGGTTACAGGAGCATTTGTCAACCCGAAATGCATAACTACCCATTTGAAAAGGCCCTCCTTGGCTTTGAAGGCATTCTTCCACACATCAGAGGGTTCGATTGGTACCTGGTGATATCCAAACTTCAGTTTGATCTTGCTGAAATATTTTTTGCCCTTGACTTAGTCTAGAAGGTTATCAATCTATGGGATCAGTTACCTATTTCGGATAGTGATCTTGTTAAGTGCCCGATAATTGATACAGAGTCTCCAAGTCCCATCCTTCTTTTGTACCAACACGATCAAGCTCCCACAGGGCAATGAACTCAACAAATGTGACCTTTATGCAACAGCTCCAAAATCTACCTCTTGATTTCTTTGTTCTTTAGAATAGAGCATTGATAGATTGGTCCATTGGGAAACGACACACCTGGGGTCAGATCAATGGAGTGCTTGACCTGATAGTGCAGAGGCACCCCTACGAGGGAGGTGAAGATGTCCTTGTACTTCACCACGACCTTTTCCATCTGTTGTTGTCATTTGGAGGGGCCCTATCCAGTGGTCATGGCCATTGTCTTCTTCTTTCCTTGAGGGTGTATCATCAGGAAAACAAAGTTCCCAGTTTTGGAATGAGCTTACTACATTTCTTTGCAGTAACCAAAGAGAGGGCGGTAGGTGGTTCCTCCTCCATTATCATGTACAACTTATTTCCCAAGGTAATAATAACAGCATGAGGCCTTGACTCATACATAGCATGTCGCTTCCACAAGTGGCCTAATAATACATCACAAACAGCAAGAGGAGAAACGTCACATAATATCTCATCTGTGAAGGGCTTGATGTTGTATGGAAGGTGACACTGTTGGCTGATGCAGAGGTCTCGTCCTTGGTGAAGCCACCTGATGGTGTATGGTTGTGAGTGTGTTGTGGTTGGTAAGCCCAGCCACTTCACAACCTCTACTGAAATTAGGTTCTTTTGGCTCGCATTGTCAACAATGAACTATAGAGGGGAACCCTTTACCCACATTTGGGAGTGGAAGATGCGCTTCTCCTCCTATAGATCTTCAAGTTCCTCCTTTTGGATCTTCATGGTGGCAACAGTGGCATTGGGATCCGCATTGATAATCTACTTCTCTTTGTCATTCCTCTTTTCAGGTTCTGACTTAGAGTCGTAACATACATCTGATTCAAAAGCCTTCACCATGGCCACCAGTGACTGCTTGGTGTGACACTCACTTGTGTTGTGAGTGGACCTCTTATGGAACTCACACCACTTTCCTATGTCCTTCTTCGGCTTTGCGGTGTTGTTCTTTACTTGAGGCCTTGGTGGGTTGTCCTGGGCCACCTCGCCTTGGCTTTGTCCTTTGTTCTACAATTTGGGGGTACCTTTCCCTTGATTCAGATTCGTAGATCCAAAGTCTCCATTTTTTTATTTAATCTTCTGCTCGATTTTGACAGCGTATCGGTACCCCATGCTGAGCGAGAAGATATCCAAGAACTCCATCTCATCCTAGATGTACCTGTGTAGGTAGTCGTATTACTTGAGTACCATATGTTTCTCAGAATCCTTGATACCCAACTCCATGTGAAGGGTATGAAAAACATTGGTAAACTCTGGAACATCTTGGTCCCTTCCTTGTCGTAGCATGGTCCACTTTATGTATTTATTCTCATAGCTCTCGACAGGGTAGTACTGCTCCTTGCTAGCATCCCAAAATGAATTCCAAGTGGGTGTGGCTGAAAATAGTGAGGGCGTACTTTCATACTTCTGCTCACAGTATTTTTCCCACTAGTCCTTGACATGGGGGGTGGCTTTGAGAAGAGAAAAAATAATCTTTTCCTAGCTAGAAAAGTCATGAATAGAAAAATATCCTTCTAGCAGATTTAACCAATTAACTATGTCGTTTTCATCTATTTGGCCCTTAAATATGGGAATGTCAAAGTTTACTTGTACATTAAAAGGAGTGGTTCCTCCAGATTGGCTGTTGGATGTGGATGCATTGCTGGTGGGCAATCGTTGAAGGATCTGGGCAGATTTATCCAGCATCATGTTCCTTTGTTTCTCGAGGTCCTCGAGCAATATTTTGATAGGATCTCCTACTCCCTCATATTTCTTTTTATCCCCCATGGGAGGCCATCAGGATTTACGAGGCTGGTCTTGCAAAGTTTCGACCAGTTCAAGCACTAACTCCTTATACCTTGACCTCGTTGGGGACATGCAAAGAAAAATGAAGAAAGAGAAGACTGCTCTGATACCACTAATCTGAATTTAAATAGGAATGCAACAAATTATAAATATAACCATAAATATAGAGATGTGGCAGAAATAACACATCATTTCATTAATATCAAATACTAAAATATGTTTACAAACAGAATGGCAATAAGACTAGCTTAGGCGATGGTAGCTTATCTCTAGGAAGAGATGTGGTGGGTACATGCCTCTGAACTGTGTTACAATGAGGCTTGAAGTCCTATTTATTATTGAGAAACAATGGAAAACCCTAAACATCCAAAAACCTAACCCTAGGAGATGAAACGCCAAACTATGGGCCCCATTGAGGTAAGTTGGTACATCAACTTTCTGGAGTCGTAACTTTTGCATTCAATCTCCGTTTAACGCACACGATACCTCATTAGAAATATTTATCTAAGGACTACAACTAACAAAAACAAATATTAAGTTAAGAAATCGTGTTCTCCACCAGTGGGTTTCCCAAAAAACGTCGTTTAGGGCCTCAAAACGACTACGGAAGTTCAGGACCCGAAAAACTGCCAAAAATAGTCAATTGTGTTAATATAATAAAGGAAAATGAAAAGCTGAAATAAACAATGGTTGGGGTCCAAGTGAAATAGGCGGGTGGCCACCAATATCTACCCAGATCAGACTTTCTACCCAGTGCACCACAGGTCACCATTCAATGTCCACCACCTCCAGTCGTAGAGTTAGCCCTAGGCGAGGAAGGGGACACAGTTCCTCTTGATGATGATTCAGTAATGGATGTGTACAATCTATCATATAATGAAATTTAGAAGAGGATTGTATAAGCATGGAAAGAGAATTTTTCGGATGGTCATCCATCACCTGCATTCATTAGAAAAAGGGTGATAGTGGAAAACAACAGCAAGAATCCAAATACGTTGTCAAATCCAACTTGCCCTTCGTGGGTGTGATGAGATCAAACACTCAGTATTTGAAGGCTGAGAGTAAGAAATTGATACATAATCTACTAGTTTCCTAGCAAGAGATGCAATAGCTCTGTAGAGCAGCGTGGAATGCAGCTCCTGCACAAATTTACTTGGGGGAAATGAGAACAGTAATACTTAGTGAGCTATCAACACTTGAAGAGACCATGAAGGACCTCTATGAGGAGCTCATGACCATACATAAGGCATTTTTCCACTTGCATATCTTGCAGCAACAGAGAAAGGAATTTTTCAAGACTCTTAGGAATGTACAAACTTCCATCACTGCCATGCAAGAATGGACAATGCAATATAAAGAGGTGTCACTTATTTTGGTAAAGAAGACAAATTCGCAGGCATAGTTGGAGAAACCAAGAGTTAGAATATCCATTCAGAAAACCAAGAAGCCCACCTCATTCATTGGAAACATCCAGGCCTCATATGTACAATAGTTTGCACTTCACAGTGAGAACCCACAAAATCCCATAAGTCATCTCACTCACCGAAGCTAAATGAAAACACCAAGTAAGGCAAGAGATTGAAGTATACTTGGAGAAACTGAGACAGGTTGCCACCAAGGAGGATTTAGAGTTGAACAGACAAAACATGCAAAACTTCATCAGTGGTCCCATTCATATCGGAACCATGTTGCTCCTGCTCGAGAAAGAAGTTAAGACTGGTTCCAAATCATTGTACCCAGATGTTATGGAGGCTAAAGTCTACTTCCAACCTGACACCATCATGTAGTTTAGGGATTTCATCACACAATACCAAGATTGGCATCGATACGTGACTGAGAAACATCAAGTGGAAGTTGTCGAGCTAGACTATTCCCAAACTCAAGCATCATGGTGTCTTGTCTTTTTAGGCTATCAAGTTGTCTCTACCCTGTTTTGTCCTATATGAATATGAGTGTAAAATGTAATATTATTTGTAATTATGTTGTAAGTGATATTCCAAGTGCCAATATTGGAATATGAAGATTCATCATGTAATGTAGTGTGTCATTTTGTAAAGAAGTTGAAGAGTCATGAGGGTAGTCCAAAGGTCACAAAGGGGAGTTGAAGAGTCACCCCCTCTTGTTATAAATGGAACCTCATAACTCATGTAAAGGGATTTTCGGAGAGAATATTTTGGTTAGGATTAGGCATAGAAGGAGCTTGGGAGTATTGTGAAGAACCTTGGCTTCTCCATAGCATAGAGCGAGTATACTTATTTGGAGGAGCAGGTTTTCTTCAATATAATGTTCCATTAATGGGGCTAGTGGTCATCAATGGTGTATGTATGAATGGAACGTTCACTTATAATAATAAAATCAAAACCAACACGATTTCATTCATATGTTGTGAATATAGTAGGACTATTCTTGTTGTATTTGAAATGTATGTTATTTAACTTACACTTATGCTTATGAACTATTTCGTTTGCATTTGTATGAATCTTGTTGAATGTGTGTTGTTGTATTAACTCATCACTTTAACTTGTGGACTATTCTGCATCTTATCTTGTGATGTCATTTCACTCGTGTTTTTTTTTCAAGATGCATACTATTATAGGCTTCCAAGGGGCGCACTTCATTTTCTTTCCATGTGTTGGAACCTTCATGCATCGCACTTGACTCTTCGCAGGGTCACACACTTGCTCTCACCAACATTTATCATACTTCCCTCTGTGCATTTTCACAGTCAAGGCATAACATTACCACCCATTGTTGGGACTCCTACTCCAAATGGCGTGAGTTCTATTTGGGACTTAATATCGAGTATATCCCCTAAGTGTTGGCGGGTCCATCACCATCAACATTTCTGGAACTAGAAGGAGGGCCATATGACAAGTTGAACCCTTGAAGTCTGTTTTGGATTTATGCACTCATTTAATGACTTATTCCACAATCATAATCTCGGCATATTTTTCTAGAGACATAAGTCTGCAAGTGCCAACAAGCATTGTAGATGACTTGTCAACCCTTAAATTCTATGGCGAGGGTAAGACAATCTTGCTTGAGCATAATGTTCATTTTCTTGAATTCTACATAGAGAAAAACATCCATTGTAAGGATGTTTCTTTTAGGTTTTTCATTCTCATGTTCGAAGGGTGTGTAAGGAAATGGTGACACACATTGACCGATGACTCCATACACTCTTTCAAGCATCTTGTCACAAAACTGTCTCGCACTTTTGACATGTTTGATTGTAAACGCCTGGGCAAGAAAATTTTTGAACTGTGAAAATCAATTAATGAATCATTGCATCATTTTCACAATCATTTTATGCATTTTTGTTTTGAATGTTGGAAATATGAAGTTGATTGGAAGTTATTGACAGGAAGATTTCAATATCTTGTTCACAGTTAAGAAAATCCACATGAGTTATAATACTTTGAGTCGCTCCCAAAATGCCGCGGTGTTAGAGCTTCTAAATATGTGACGGACAAGGTTGTTGTTCCAAGTGACCCTCTGTCCTCCTCTCATGAAACAATTCTAGTTTCACAGGCTGGGGTAGGAGAAGTTGAAAATTCATGTGTTGATCTGCCACCATCTTTTCCCACCTCACATACTCAAAATTCTAGTGTAGGTTTGGACTATCAATCTGTTGATTATGATGAAGTGTTATCTCCTCATCCTCCATCCTTTGGTCCTTCTGATCCTCCAGATTGTGATGTGTTGTTTTCACCTATTTCAAATCTCTCTTGTGATGTTCATGAGGATCAAGTGTTGGATGGAGTTGGTGTTGAGCAGCCAACTTGTGATATCATTCACGATGATTATGTGGGGGAGCCCATAGCTGAACAAGAATATGTGACGAAGGATGATTCTCTTCCTTCCGCACCTCTCCTTCATCATCTTGACATTTCCCACGATTCTATCATTTCTGTTGAATCTTGTGAAATTTAGTTTCTAATGATGTTACTAATTCTGATCATTCACAGAACACGTGGGATGTCATTTTTTCATCCAGATGTGGAGAGGATGAATATTCTACTCTTGATCTTCCTAATCTCTCATCTCATCTTTCTGAAAACTTAGAGGGTGAAATTTATCATTTTTCATCTTCCCCTCTTTGTGATTCATCAGATCATGAGGATGCCTTCATTTGTGATCTTGAAATTTCTGATCGTGGCTGTCATGACCTCTTCATTGATTCATTCAGTCACAATTTTTATTTTCCACTACTAATCTTTCCCAGCCACTGATCTATGACGATCTACCTTCTGATGAGTTGGAACTTCCTCAAGTTGTCGAGGCACTTCAGCCCCAGCTGATGGTTATGTCAGGTTCTCGTAGTCTTGAGGTTAGTTTTGCTTCCAATCAGAATAGTGTTGAATCTTTTGAGGCTCCTCATCACTCTATCACACATATTGAAAATCAATCTGTCTTACAATTGTCGGATCCTCCATCTATATTACACGATCCTATCACTCAATCATTGGAGGAGTCGTATGTGGCAAGCATTGTCGCAAAACGAAAATTTTCTTCTTTCTTCATGTTCGCTTGCCTTCACAGTTTGAAATTTTGTGCTTGTATGTATGTAACTCGCAGTGTGTCGAGACACCATGATATAATCACAGAATGTCTTTCATGCACTTTTCACTGTTACTTTTCTGCATGTATATTCAAACTTCGAACGTTTTGGTTTTCATTTTCCTATCTTTCTTGTTTACTGATTTTCTTGTATATCTTTCTTGACATGCATTCCCTCACCCACATAGGCTAGTGAATGCACCGGTGGCTACATTAGAAGTATCATTTCACATTAGTTTGGCCTATCCTCTATTTAGGTTAGGAGTAGGAGTAGTTTTTCTTTTCTTTGTTTCTTTATTTATTTATTTTTTACTTTACTTTGTTTTACTTTCACTCCACTTATTTCCTTTTGTTTTTTGTCTTTTTAGTAATAGGCTAGCTTCTGCATGAGACTGTGTTTGGCTTCTCAGGCAAGCTCGATGAAATCCAAGAGGAAGTTATATTGCTAGCAAGGCTTGATTATCTCTCTATTCCCTCTCTTTATGTGAATCTTGCATTTCTTTTAGTCAACGATACTCTAATAGAAAATTTGTTCCTTTCAAAGAGAATCATGGTGAAATCACAATGCTTGCACTTTTAACTAGTACCACCTACTCTAATCAGTCTTCTACTTTCGGTTATTCCTTGTCAACTAAGTCGAGTAGAGTAAGGAGGGGAGGAAAACCTTAACAATTATGTTAGAGGTATACATAAATATCATTCTCTAAAGGGACAACCTCTTGTGCTCTCAATAAGTGAGGATCCCTCTTCCACACCATGAAATAAATAAGTGCCTATGCACAATTCTTTCAACAAATAAAAATTAAAAATTAAAAAAATTAAAAATGAAATAAAGGGTGAAAGAAGAGAAAGTATTCCTGTGCAGAGAGGTGAAGCAAGCAACTCTGCCAGGGTACTATCCAGGCTTGCTGGCAGTGAAGAAATGCTTGTGTTCCTGTAGTGACTCCACCGGGATACTGTCTAGGCATGCTGGCATCGGAGCAACACTAGAGATGAAAACTAAGATTCTAACAGTATCTTTTGCTTGTGCATCTATATACTCCTCATCCCCAATTGAAACAACTCAGTTTGACTTGGCTTGGTATGTTTGTTGTCGATGAAGAGAATGGTAAGGACTATATCTTTAACTCAAGCTAAGTGAAGAAGTTATGATAATCAATGAATTGAACAATACTTCCAGAAGAGTTAGACCTATTTTTCATAGGACAAGATCCATACAGAGAGTTGGAGTTCTACTAGTGTCACCAGTGTTGTAGCAGCTACAACCACCCTCCAAATTTTTCCTATGCTTCAATTTTGGAGCCTTCCTTCTTATCCACATGAGCTCATCTTACACTAATCCAAGTATTCATGCTTTGACTGAGACTTATATTTTTTATTTGTGCTTGTGCTTTCTTTTTTTCACACTTATCTTATCTTTCTAAGTCACAAATTGATCTCCCAACTTAGTCTCACACCAATTCTGGGTTTGCCTCCAGAAGTTGTGAAATCCTTGAGGGCAAGAAGCCTTGATGATAGGAATTGGGTAGTCCTGATTGGTAGTTAGCCTTGAGCTCAAAAATTTCATAGTCATGGAAGCCATCTTAATACTTAGCCCAAAAACTGCACAATCCCTCACTGAGCTCATAAAATGGAAAGTTTCCCAGTTCCTCGGAATTGTACAGTCTTTCCTGGCAATTTTCATGGCATGTTTCCCCAAAAAGAAAGAAACTAAAGGGAAAAAATTATCCCTAGGAAGTAGGGATACATTATTAGTATCTCGAAGGATGTACACTCTCTATTTTTAGAATTTTTTTCCAAGTGTTGCTTTTTCCTTGTTTTTAGGCATGCACATCATGAAACCTCATTTAATAAAATCGAATCAATTGATGCCTCTAGAGCCCATTTATGCATTTAATCTTGAATCTCTATTATTCTCGAAGAGATCAAGGAACCTTCGGTGGAGTTGTCATCGCTTTTCTGGATGAGTTTTACTTTTATCACCTTTTCGGTTGCTTGTTACCGTTTCTCTTGTGTGAGTGATGTTTCAATTATTTCTCTTCATGGTTGTTGGTGTTTCAACTTATTTTATCTTGTAGAAGCATTTTTCTAAGTTTTCATTTTCCTTTCACAAGTGTGGCATTAGTTTTCTTATTTTTTCATCGATGATCATCGTTACGGCAGCTCTCCTCACATATTTGATATTCCCTCTATTTGATTAGTTTCTTCAATTGATCTACATTGATTTATTGACACTTAGCTAGTTTTACACTCAAGATCACATCATCACTCACTCCTGGTCATTTTTCACACTTCCACTGGGAAGATCAACACTTTCCTTGGCTAGATCTTGTCTTTCCCAGCCAAGCACTGCATAATCCTAGGGCTCAAGCCACAAGCTTAGCCTCTAGAACTGTGCAGTGCATAGTATAAGCTGGCCCCAACTACACACTACGTAGTTCCAAGGGTCAACCTGTCACCTTGGCCATTAAGACTCCGCAATGCGTAGTCTCTCTCAGTATCTTCCCAGGTTGGGACTGTGCATATCGCAATCTCAAGCCTCAAGCTTCATCCTTGGCTGCTTGGACTACGCAGTGCATAGTTCCCACAGGCAGCCAGTTCCTCTTTCCAATGAAGATTGTGTAATATTTCTCCCTAGTTGCCCGACTTGCTACTTGATCATGATTTGAAGGTAGATTTGTTGAAGCTAATGTTTACTTTCCATGAGTGTCCTTTTTGTCCCATAAGTACCACACTTTTTCATCACTTCTCTCTAACAGTAATTGTTACCATGGAACCAAAGAGAGTTGGTTCAAAAGAGATCGCTAAAAATAGTAATGGTGAAGCATTTGAGAAAGTGCCAATTAACTTGCCAATAAATGTGGACACTCAACTATTTATAGAAAAGGAGTCAACACTAACATGGGAGCAAGTCCAGCAGTAGTAGTAGAAGGAAACAATCCAATAAAATATAAGGGAAAGAGAAATTTTATGGATAGTACAGAGGGGGGACAAATTTGCAAGATGGGGGAAGATCCAATCTTCATGAAAGCAAATTTGGCAGCATAAGAAAAAGGAAGCATAGTATAAAGAGAGCATAGCGAAGGGAGAGATAAAAGCAGAGCTTGTAGGGAGCAGAACTGAGGGTGCAGAAAGAAGAAAAAGAACTGAGGGAAGAATAGGAATAAAGGAGGAAAGAACAGATGAAGAAGAAGAAGAAAGGAAAGGTGCAATGTCAAGAGAAACAAAATCAATTAATGTTGAAGAGAAAGGATAGAACCAACCAGCAGGAGAGTGGGAGAGAGAACATATGCCAGATCATGAGCTTTCTCACTAGATTGAAGACTTGATTGAAGTTGTGGACATGGAATTCGAATAGGATTCATACGATGTAGATGTTGACCTGATGTCTAGTGCACCATATGTCACCATTTAGTCTCCACCACCTCTAGCCACAGAGTTAGCCCCGAGAGAGGAAGGGGACATATTTCCTCTTCATGATGATCTGATAATGGATGTGTACAATGTGTTATATAATGAACTTTAAAAAAGGATTATACAAGCATAGAGAGAGAATTTTATGAATGGTCATGTATCACCTACATTTATTAGAGAAAGGGTGATAGTGGAAAACACCAACAGGAATCCAAATGCCATTGTCGAAGCCAAATTGGCCTTCGTGGATGTAAAGAGATCAAACAACTAGTATTTGACGACCTAGATTAAGCAATTGATACATAATCTATAGGTTTCATGACAAGAGATAGAACAACTGAACAGAGCAATGCAAAATGCAACTCCCACATAGGTCTACTTGTGGGAAATGAGGGCAGCAATACTTGGTGAGGTTACAACACTTGAAGAGACCATGTAGACCTCTATGAGGAGCTCATGGCCATACACAAGGTAGTTGTCTGCTTGCATATCCTGTAGCAACAGAGCAAGGAATTTGTCAAGACTCTTAGGAATGTGCAAACTTCAATCACCGCCATGTAAGAATGGACAATGTGATACAAAGGGGTGCCACTTACTTTGGTAAAGAAGATAAAGCCGCAGTCAGAGTTGGAGAAATCAAGAATTCAAATGTCCATTTAGAACAACAAGAAACTCACCTCATTCATTGGAAACATTCAAACCTCATATGTACGGTTTTACAACAGTTTGGACTTCAAGGTGAGAACCCACAAAATACCATTAGCATCTCACTCACCGAAGCTAAACATAAACAACAAGTTAGGCAGGAGATTGAAGAGTACTTGGAGCAGCTGAGACAGGTTTCTACCAAGGAGGATTTAGAGATGAACAGACAAAACATGCAGAACTACATTGGTGATCCCTTCCATATCAAAACCATGTTTCTCCTGCTCAAGAAATAATTTAAGACTAGTTCCAAATCATTGTACCTAAATGCTATGGAAGCTAGAGTTTGTTTCCATCCTGACACCATCATGCAGTTTGGGGGTGTCATCACACATTACCAAGCTTGGCATCGATATGTGACTAGGAAGCATCAAGTGGAAGTTGACGACCTAGAGTGTTCCCAAACTCAAGAATCATAGTGTCTTGTCTTGTTAGACTGTCAAGTTGTCTCTGCCCTATTTTTTCCTATATGGATGACTGTAAAATGTAATATTATTTTTAATTATGTTGTAAGTGAAATTCCAAGTCCCAATATTTGAATATGAAGAGTCATCATGTAATGTAATGTGTCATTTTGTAAAGAAGTTGAAGATTCATGAGGGTAGTCCAAAGGTCACAAAGGGGAGTTGAAGAGTCACCCACTCTTGTTATAAATAGAACCTCATAACTCATCTAAAGGGATTTTGGGAGCCAAGCTTTTGGCTAGGCTTAGGCTTAGAAGGAGCTTGGGAGTATTTTGAAGAGCCTTGGCTTCTTCGTAGTGTAGAGTGACTATACTTCTTTGGAGGAGCAGGTGTTCTTGAATGTAATGTTCCACTATTGGGGCCAGTGGTTGTCAATGGTCTATGTATGAATGGAAATTTCACTTATAATAATAAAATCATAGCCATCATTCATGCATGTGTTGTGAATATAGTAGGACTATTATTGTTGTATTTTCAATGAATGTTATTTAACTTATGCATATGCTTATGAACTATTTTGTTTGAATTTGTATGAATCTTGTTGAATGTGTGTTGTTGTATTAACTATTCACTTTAACTTGTGGATGATTCCACATCTTTTCTTATGATGTCATTTCGCTCGTGTGTTCCTTTCAAGATGCATACTATTACAGGATTCCAAGGGGCACACTTCCTTTTCCTTTCGTGTGTTGGAACCTTCACGCATCGCACTTGACCCTTCATAGGGTCACACACTTGCTCTCACCCAAAGTTATCATAATTCCCTCTGTGTGTTTTCACAATCAAAAAATAACATTACCACCCATTGTTGGGACTCTTATTCCAAATAGTGTGAGGTCTAGTTGGGACTTCATATCGGGGAGATCCCCTGAATTTTGGCGGTTCCAACACCATCAACAAAAACCTAAGTGTTGGATTTTCTCCTAGAATGGGGAGGGTATTCCAACCATAGAAGTGCTACCAAAATTCTAACTAGTACAAGACTTCCAATAGTAACTAGATTTATGATAGCAAGATGTCACACACATGTCACAAAAATGTTTGTAAGATAAGACAAATTATAAAGTAATATCCATAATAAATGTTGGTAAAAGAAATAAAAGTTACTAATTTATCACCTTTTGGT
The DNA here is from genome assembly GCA_031772625.1 of Pinus tabuliformis. Classification (NCBI taxonomy): domain Eukaryota; kingdom Viridiplantae; phylum Streptophyta; class Pinopsida; order Pinales; family Pinaceae; genus Pinus; species Pinus tabuliformis. The sequence continues at coordinate 641,093,111 of CM062808.1, forward strand.
ATTTCTCAAGGATATTCTTCATAAAGGAGTAGACATGGTAGTAAAAGGTTCGTAATAAGGAGCTAACATGATAAAGAAAAACATTTGGTAGTGAAAAAATGTGACAAAATTTGAGGTTAACATCCCCTCCACACCTAAGTATTTTCATGTCCTCATGCAATAGGCCACTAGGAGAAAAAGGATGTTCGGAAAAGTTCAACAAAATTGTACCCGTAATCCCCCCCCCCCACAACACCATCATGCATAGTTTGTGGGAGTTATGTGAACTTGTTGGCTTCTATGTTTATGCTACAAAAGCTTGATCTTCAATCTCTTATTATACTTCCAAAGTTGCTCTCACTGTTGGTACCATTTCTTTTCCTTCTTAAACCAAAAATTCCACTTAGAGGAAATTTATTTATTTTCCTTAATTAGATGAGCACTTCTTTATTTTAGGATTTTGTTTTCTCTTTTACCATGCCTATCTAAGAGTTCATATTCATTGATGGGTTCTTTCAACTTCTTAATATTTATATTCTTTACTTTTAGCTTGGATGAATTAGTAAAGAGCATAGGATATGGATGTATTACCTCTTTATCAACATAGTCATCCTATTCAAAGCATGGATTTGAAACAACATCTTCTTGTACTTGTTAAAAGCTCATTGCATTGAGTTCCTCACCTTGTGCCTCTATATTCTGCTTAAGACTTCCTATCCTCTATTTACTAGCTTTTGGTACTAAACTCTGATATTCTATCCAAATTGGTGATGAAGGAGTTCCTTTAGAGGAGAAATATGTTTGATGTCTCCTTAGTATGCTTTTAGTAATAACTACCTCGTCTTCATCCTTACCCTGTTCTTTCTCAAGCTCTTGAGCCCTTCGTCTAACACGACCCTTGGTGATTATAAACTCGCCTAGCACGCTTTTAACAAAAACTAACTTTTTCTCATCTTCAACATGTTCTTTCTTAGGCTCTTAAGCCATTCTTGTGGCCCAACCCCTAGTGATAATAGGCACTTTTGGTTGAGTTGCAAGGGATTCCTCCCTTTTTTACCTTGCCTCCTAGTTGTGTTTTTTCTTGTCTTCTTACTTTTCTTGGTATTTTAGCTAGAATCCTTAGGTGGAGTTGCCAAGATTTTCGTATAGGGTTCCTCCTCATTTTATATAGCCCTCTGCTTCTTGGTCAGGGTAGTCCTAGCTTCAGTATCCATAGGGGCTCCTTCAACAACTTACTACAAAATAGGACATAGTCGAAGGTATGGTTTCTTTTCTTTAATTCTTCCACAATAAGAAATTTAAAGACCCCATAGTGAAATAGGATTAGATATATGTTAGTGGAGTAGGTTTGAACATAAGTTTCCATCTTAATTAAACTTTCCCATAAGAAAAAAGGACAGTTGATCTTGTATCCTTGAAAATGTAGTAAGAAACAAATGTGATACAAGAAAGTTGTGGCAGACCTTCCATCACATCTAATAAAATTCTATACATTGATCAAAACCTCTCCATTCCTCCTACAACCATGCTCATGGGATCCCCTTACTCTAGTTAGGGATTTTCTTGGTTCGAAGAAGATAATGGTTCCAATTTTTCCCATTTAATTGCATGCTTTTAAACCGTATTTCACCTTCTTGTGGAAGCTCAGTGGCCACTACTATTTATTCCTCAGATACCATCAGGACCAATTTCCATGCACAACATTCATTCCCATAAAAAATATCAACAAACATCCTAGTAGCTTCGTTATTATATCCTTGTAGATTTTCACAAAATGTAAGCAAACCAGTGTCCTGATATAATTTCTTTACTCTTAGGATTTTCTTTGAAATATTCAATTTCCATTCATTCTCTCTTTATATCTTCCTTTCCCTTCATAAGTATCAATGTTTGGAAATTCATTTTGCTTAGACCTATTCACATATTGCAGTACCAAAGAGGGAACATAGTGGAGGTCAGAGATGTAAGGAAGATGGATGACTTCTCAATATTGGGCACACTTGAAAAGGAAATTGATGGTGGTAGTCAGGGTTTGTTACTGGAATTAAGTGGTTGATACAACTATTGATTTGAATCTTTTCATGATTGAAATCATGCAGAGTCTTGCACACCTACCAAAATTAGCTCAATAATCAGAAGGTTGCGTGGTAGGGTAGCTTATCAAAAAAGTACACTGAAATGGAATTTAATGATCCCAAGGTGAGGTGTATCATAATATAAGAGTGATGCTTAATTTCAAACTTTTTTTAAATACAAAATTTAGTTAGAAACTTCATATCTTAGTATAGTCATGCTTTTACCTTAATTTTTCATGGTGCCCAAAAGATGGTGTATCAAGCATGAAATTCTACCAGAAATTCTTTTGATGTGAATAGCTCCATTTGGAAAAGACGTTGTTGATTCCCTAAAAACAAATTCAGCACTAAAATAATAACAATCTTTCCCGCTTCTAAAAATTTGTTAATTTTCAAGGGTTACACTACTTCTAGACTTTGATTTGATGCCATCCTCTCTATTGGGTGAAGAATGAAACTCCATTTGACTAGTCCTAGATGCTCATGATTTTTTTAATTTCTACTACTAATTACCTTTTATAAAGGAGATCAATGTTATGACATGTTGATGGAGAGTTGGTGTTCTACAAAAAAAATGTTGTATTGCTGTTTGAAAGAAATCGAATAATTGTTGCATATTTATCCTTTATTAAAACATTGTTATGATATGTTGAATAACAAACCATAAAAGGGATGTTTAAACCATATTTTTTTACTAAAGACCCCTACTTTAGCTAATGGCTAAATTTTCATTTGAAATAACAAGAGAGCATGACAACAATGCTCTTATCAAAATGTTGATGCTTAAATTGGTCCAAAATAAGTGGAACTATGATGAATGTCAAGATGCTAGTGAATTCCAGTTTGTTAATGGATTTTGTTTGGTGGTAGTTTGATTCTAGAACATATATCCTTCTCTTTAAAATGAGATGTTTTTGTATGATGGATTCCTAGGAAGACTATTTTGGTGGCTTTTTATTCTTGATGCTTGGTACGTGATTTGGAAACTAAATACTTTTCTAGAAGTGAAGGCGAAAAGAACTACTTTTCTGAACATATCTTAACGAGACAATGGTTTCAAAATTATGCTAATAATTAATGGTCAAATATCATTCATTGGTCTAGATATCTTGGGGTCAAGATCTAAGAAACTGAAACACTCAGAGAAAAGAAGAAAACACAAAGAAATTATTTATTAGAGCAATGAGAAATATCTACAACTACATCACAATGGATGAATATGTCATTTTAAAAAGGGATTCCCTTATTTGTAGCAGTCTTGAATTACAATACCATGGGTGGTTACCATGGGTGGACATCATGCGTGAATACCATGGGTAAATACCACTTTCAATTTGGATCAATCCTCCCCTAATAAGAAATGGTACCCATTGCGTAAAGTCCCCTCCTGGGAAGATTTTTTTGAATATGAGTCAATGAAGAGAAGGTTTTTGTGTGGTTGACCCATGGTCCAAGGATATATATACCTTGTAATGCTTGTGGACCAACTAGAATACTGACAGTGTGCGACCTAGCAAATGGACTTTAATGGCAATGGTTTTGTGTGATTGACCCATAATCGTGGGTTTGTGGGTGACCCATAACCATGATGAATGAGATCCCAAGGAATAATATATCTTGTAATACTTGTGGGCCGACTTTGAAGCTATCAATGTTTGGCCTAGCAAATGGACCTTGAAATAATTCATTTTCCATTCTACCAAGGCATGGTAGAAATTTGGTGGCTTATCTTTGTAAAGACGTCCACCAAGTACTCAAGTTTCCTATTTTTTATTCATGTGGTTGTGAGTTGATAGTCCCACCGTAACATTACCGTCGCATCAGGAGGGGTATTTTGTCACAACCATAAATATGCTTCAAGATAGCAAGCAAATATAGCCTTATTAACATAGGCACCCCTAGATGTAAGAAAAGTCTAATAAAAAGCTCTAACATACACTATTGTTTTAGAAATACTGAGTCATGAAACAATATTTGCCTCGACTCATGTAAGTAGGTAAGAAATCCATAATGCAAAACCTTCTCCCTCCTCCTCAACCAATTTTCCAAAAATGCACAAGAAAAATAAGTTTTTGGAAAGGTGGCTCCAATTAAAATTACAAAAAGTATCTAATGAACTGGTACCATTTTAGCAAGTCATGATACAGATAAAGAAATTTGATTGGACAAAATTTTAACCAATTATATGCCATATAGAAAACAATGTTGAGAAGAAGAAGCCAAAATGTCGCATTGATAGATCTTTGTCTTGTTTGAGGAGATGACAATTTATCAAGTTCCAACTTAGGAGATGTCAATTTATCAAGTTCCAACTGACGTGTCATGTTTAAATTTCTAGAGTGGGGATCAAAGTTATCTTGTATTTGAAGTCGAGGTGTTTTGTTCGACAATAAATGCTTGGGAATTGTATGAACCCAGAAGACCTGTAACAATGGCTTGGGTGTAAGCTAGCCACTGGTGATACAATTCCTATATGACTGACCGCTACATAAGTATAGAATAATTAAGGAATTTGTCACCAATGTGGTGTGAGAACTTGATGCATTCAAAACATTAAGTGGGGACTACATTATTATCACTTATTCGATGACCTCCATGATAGGTATGATCATGTTGGGAACAATCTCCCTAGTGATTCAAACAATGGCATACTTAGCCATATTCATGAGGAGGGCCTTCATGTCAATCACCTTATCGATCATGTTGATGTTTTTGAGCCTCTTGGCATGGTGGTGTCGAAGGGTCCATCGTGGCTACAGGAGCTGACCACGACCTTGGACTCCATAATGTTGGGGTCCATGCATGAATGCATATCATGGTTTATGGATATGATGGCCTTATTGGTCACAATGTTGGACACCCACCACTCCTTTATGATGAGATCCTCAATGATCACTATGTTGAAAAGCTTCACGTTGGGCCTAGTCAGTACCTCATTCATGATGTTCAAGACAAACAATGTCATATGCTTAATGACCACTCATTCCTTTGCCTCGTCATAAGGCACACCAATCTCATTGAAGAAGAGGTGTGTGGGTTTCCTCACCATCATGGTTGAGAACAACTAGTCTCTCAGCCACGCCCCACCCTCTGGATTTACCAACTTCTCGATGATGGAAACCTTGACGCTGGGGTTATTTTTGAGTTCATAGGCACAGAAGAGCCCATCGGAGCCCACACTAATGATCACCATCTCAGTATCGGCGTGAGTGGTTATGTCCATGATGTAGCATTGATTCATATCCAAAGAAATGATGGATTCCCTATGGGCTTGAACATAGGTCATATTTATGGTTGGCATAGAGAGAAGAAATTAGAGGCATTTCTCACGTCATCATTGTCGAGGGTTGCACAAAGGATAGGAAGGAGGTGCCATGGACAAATGAGCACGCTAATGATAAGTAACCAAACTTAGAGGACATCAATTTATCTTCCTGTTTGCAGGAAAAACTTCCCTAAGGTAAGGGTTGACAACCTCAACAAATCGAAGGCAGACTATCAACAAGAAGCATACATTCAAGCAAGAAAACTATGAAAACTACTAAAGTTGGGTTTGTGAAAAGTACCCAGAGGTCCTATGTTTGATGTCAATCTCAGAGGGTCTAAAACCCTTGCTTCTTCCAAAGTGATCAGACCTACAACACAATTCAGTGAAGCATACACATAGCATGTAGTTCAAAGAGCATACATAATAAACATGTTAGATCATCAATCATCAACATATAAATCATGATATATTAAACATGAATTATAAAAAACATGAGATCACAACATTTAGAGAACAAGACAAAGCTTCTTTATTGATATCAACAAATAGTAGTGGAAGAATACAACCTGATCCGACCACGACACCCATGTCCGTCCATCCCAAGCCTCAAAGATCACCTCTCAACATGTGGAAAAGGATGTCATATAATGGAATATGAACATATCTACAAGGAAACAAGGGTTTCATATGACTGGGAATGTAGGAGGCATAGGGAAAATTAGACTTGATATGGGGACAAAGGGACTATAATGTTGATATCCTATCTCCTTATATATTTTAGGCCTTCCCATGAGGTGTATAAATACCACCAGAAATCAGTTGATTCAGTTAGGCCATGGGCTTCTGTATGTGGGCTTTCAGTAAAACCCGTAAACCCCGCCCAAGAAATAGGATTTTTTTTCATATTTTAAATTATGTACGCAGGTTCGGTATTACCCACATGTACACACGCTTTTATAAGGGCAGAGTCATGTATGGAATATGTTTTTTTTAATAAGTGATCAAGTCTAAATGGGAAAGGGATGCCCAAGGCCATATAAGAGCATCATAACTATAGAAGTGTTGAATGATGCTATAACAGATGCCCCTAATGATGTTATAGGGGTACATGATGGACGAAATGTATTAAGTACAAAGAGAGATCATTTGAGAAATTGAGAGGAGATCACCAGATTCTAGCCTGCTGAATACCTGTAGAAGGAATCAGAAAGAAGACTCATGTATGAGGCAGGCATACCCATGCTCAGAGATAGTAAAGCATGTTTTTGATCAAGTACAAAGCAAATCCATCATGTATACATAAGTGTACAAAGAATACTGGAGAATACATAGTGGATCATCTTATCATAGCCGCAAAGGAACACAATGGAGCTATGTCTCAATATCACATCTATAAGAAATTATCAATGATACTAGAAGAATTTCTGATCATTGATGTTGCATAACTGAGCCTCATAATAGTACCATGTCATAAAACTCGGGCATCAACACATAGAATGTTGCTGAAATGAACTGCAACATATAAGGGTGGCTGGTAGCACTAGAAGAAAACTGAAGGGACTGACAAGTGAACCAAGATGCTGACATAACCTGAGGTCTTCACTGACTATAGATGGTACATTTCTACACTATGGGTTTAAATCAACTAAAGTCGACCATGTGAGAAATAATTTGATTACATGTCATTGATGTATATCATTAATAAACGTGAGACCACTCACCGATAATGATGATGACAGTCAAGGTACCCTAGTACAATCTAACAAGTGTGAATAAATATTTTGAAGCTGAACACTTGAGAGAATCTATCAATCAGGAGACGTTGATGTATTCTCACTATCGATGGCGAAGGAATCTGCCACTGATGACTACAAACCCTAAGGTATTGAAAAAAGGACTCTAGATCTTGTTCCCAGAGAAATGAGTTGGAGTTATGGGGAAAGATCTACTGGAAGGAAGGCATTAACAAATCCCATGTCAACCAGTGTGAGTGTAACCCACAGGCCAATAATTTAGAATAACTCAGACGAAAAGAGATGAAGTAACCATTCCAAAGTATGTTTCCAGTGTACACAATATGTGGCTAGCACATGAAAGAAACCCTATGAACCAACCAATAATGAAATATGACATAGAGGCGAGGAATCCACCAATAGGGTCAAATGGAAACCAAGGTATTGCATGAATCCAAATGTGTGATAATGTAAGCTAACTTTGAACACAAGGGGAATCACTCAATCAAAGACCCATGATATTGATCGATGATGAGGACAAGGTCACCTATCAATGATGTAAATAGGGCCAAAGTGCGGCTCTAAGCCTAATCTCAGAGAAATTTGTTGGAGTCGATAAGAGTAGACCAGCTAGCGATAATTCAATGGAGACATTCTTAACCAACATTGGAAAAGGACCAAATAATTGATGTGATACTCAAGATGACTTTGACAGAACAGGTATGGCTGACTGAAAAAGAGTCAAAATACACCACAGAATGGCCGACACGAGTTGAATTCCCTTGAAAAAAAGCAAGACTCATATGTGACTATATGGAAACATAAAATGACTTTGTATAAGTTTTCAATTCAGGAGGCATTAACAAAATCTCCATATGATTGGAAGAGATAACCAACTGGAGGAGGACTTATTTTGAGTGTTTTTTTCAAGGTTGACATAACTGATTCTTGTTGCCATCAAATATGGAAGTAAATGTCACATTCCCGCTCTTTTTGGAATATATATATATTTGTCTTTTTCATATTTAAAACCTGAAAAGGAATAAAAGAATGCCTATAGTACAGTGAAAAGAACGAGTGTCCAAAAATAGATGCTCTAGTTCCTGGGGCTGGAACATTCCTATGCTCAATGGAAGGTGGTGAAACTAGTCATCAACACTCAAAGGAATGTTCTTTCCATGGATAAAAGGTGTCAAGTAGCAGAGGTTAACAAATGCATGGTTTTGAACTTGTAGAAAGGTCATGGGAAAAAGTGGCTTATACACAAGTCCAAATGAAGTTGGATTAAGGCCAATAAGGTACAAGTAGTCAATATGCAATGCAGCAATACAAATTAACACATCGGAGCCTCTAGGGTATAAAGCCAGAAAAATAGCGAAGAAGAAGAGAAATGAGGCTTCATTGCAAAGTCATGGCAAGACTAAAGAGGACTCCCGAGCCTAAGCACTTCTTGCAGCATGGGCAGCATATGCTAGCGAGGATCTAACTAAGAATCCCACGTAAGGAATGAATCTACCATTATGTTACTATTTTATAATATGGAGAATGAAATTTATTGAAAACCGCAAAATAATGGGGTCAACCCTATGGCAAAATATCGTAATATGAGGTTAAAGTGGATAATGCAATGGAAAAAGTGATATATCCTAACATATATGCTAGTAATGAAAATGATACCTGCCACGATAGATCTGCGATCATGGAGTCGAAGTGTTGAAAAAATGTCTCAAAGTATTCACTTACCCTGAAAAACAACCTTCCCCAACATTTCAAGCCAAAAATTAAAATTTCGTGAAATAATAAAAATTAAAAAATATGGACTTTATAAAAGTGGGTTCTTATAATTTCATTATAAAAATACATTTCAAATCACCACAATTCTTGTTTAGTTGCAAGTGTTTGTTGGCATTATGGTTCAAGTGTTGTCCTTGATGGCAACTCACTCAGTGGATGGTACAGGTGCTCAAAGGTTAGTACAGGTGATGGCAACTTAATCAGAAGTCAGATCTCAGTACAGCATGGCAAGAAAGCTCATACACGCTGTTTCGTTAAGCCCAAGTCGCGTGACACGCAAGTTCGATTCATAAAAAGCGCGTGTATGTGGAAAGGTTCCTTTGGTTCATGGTGGTTAGTCCTTGGAAGTTGTGCCTATGATTTCGGACCATTATGTCTCGACGGGCGTGTCGATCCCTAGTTTTAAAGTTGATGGTATTGTGTTACTATGGTTTTGGCTCTTGGTATTGAGAAAGGCCTAAGGCTATATAAGGAGAAGAAGATCATTAGGCAAAGATCATCTTTCGACAAGGCTTGAATATCTAAGAGAGAAAGAGATCTGATATGCAGGTTCTGAGTTGCTTGATCTAAGTCAAGGAGAGATCACATCGGTTGATGGAAGACTAGATCTAAGGATAGATCGGGATCTAATGGTTTGAAATGCACTATCATGATATGGTTGATTATGCGTATTTCTAGATCTGCATATTGTCGCAATGTTACGTTCTGGATCTAACTAATATCTGGTACAGCTGCAAATTGAGAAAGTTTATTTTTAGATCTGTACGCAGGTTGGCTTCGGTAAAAGAGCGTGTACACGCGGGTTCTGCTCATTAAAGTAGCGTATATCTTTTGAAGCTTGATTTTGGGTTTACAGTGTGGTCTGACTGTTATTGCAGAGTTCTGTAGTCTGCTCTGTGTTTTGGTAACTGGTGATTGACAGGGTTCAGTGATTCAGTGATTCAAAGTTTGGTTGTCTTATGCTTCAATGATCTGTTGTGGAAATTGAATGAATTGTGGTCTTCAGATTATAATGTTGTGCTTCAGGAATATCCAAGTCTGAAAATGTATGAAAAGTGATACCTGGAAGAAGGAAGATTGTAGGTCAGCACCTACGTACTAGTATCTTGGCTAGTACAAGAGCAAAGGGGGTTGGATCTCCCTTCCAAGGAAGTTTGGAGAACGAGAGAAGGTTGAAGCCTTCTGCAGGTTGTAGCCTGCGTACTGGTATAAGGCTGCACCAGTACAAAAGATTGTAAACTGAAGTTTCATATTAAAGAAAGATAGAGACAACTTGCAGCAGGTGGTTTTCACCCACATTGGGTTTCCACCTTATATCTTGGTGTTCATGTGTGTGGCTTTTTATCTGTTCTGTTATACTGCACATGTTTACTGTTAATATGATGAACAATGTCCTGATGCACTTAATTGAAGAATAAGCTAACTAAATTGTGAGTTTTCTGCTTATACGCTGTTTTACTTCGTCACAGTAGCGTGTACACGCTGGTTCACTTAACTGAAGTAGCGTATATGTTTTGGACATAGAAAAAGTTTGATTACTCTGATAATACTGATTCACCCCCCCTCTCAGTATTATTTCCAACAATTGGTATCAGAGCAGGTCCTTCAGAGAAGCTTGATCGCTTGAAGGAAGATCATTCATCATGAGCAACTACGAGAAAGAAGCATCAATCAGGCCACCGGTTTTTGATGGATCAAATTTCAATTATTGGAAGGTAAGAGTTACTGCATATCTTCAATCTCTTGGTACAGAAGTTTGGGACATTGTAGAAACAGGCTATGCTTTTCCTTCAGCTACTCCTACAGATCCAGCTGAGAAAAAGGCATATGAAACAAATGCAAAAGCAGTCAGTACTCTATTAGGAAGTATATCTCAAACGGAATTCATGAAGGTCATGCACTTCAAATCAGCAAAAGAAATATGGGACAAAATGATCACTAGCTATGAAGGAGATGAACAGGTAAAGCAAGCTAAACTTCAAACACTCAGGATTCAATATGAGACTCTCAAGATGTATAATGATGAAAGTGTGGCTAATTATTTTCTTCGGGTAGATGAGATTGTTAATTGTATGAAAAATTTGGGTGAAGAAATAAGAGAAACTATAGTAGTTCAAAAGATTCTAAGATCTTTATCCCCCAAGTTTGAATCTAAAGTATCTGCAATAGAAGAAAAAGAAAATCTCCGTGTTCTCACTATGTCTCAGCTACATGGAATTCTAACCGCTTATGAAATGAGAAAGGGAGGTCCATCTGACAGAAGGGAAGCTGCTTTTAAGGCATCAGGAAAAGAAGATTACTATGAAGCAAGCCATGTTCCAGAAGAAGAGGAAGAAGAATCAAATTTTGTCAGAAATCTTCAAAGGGGTTCTGGAAGGTTCAGAGGTAAGCTACCTTTCAAATGCTTTGCTTGTGGGAAAGTAGGTCATTATGCTGCAAAATGTCCTTATAAGGATAAAGGAAAAGAACCTGCTAGATGGAACAAGAAACAAAGTGCAAATAAGAAAAGCTACTACACCCATGAAGATAGTGATGGCTTATCAAACAGTGATGAAGATGAACAAGGTAATAAATATAAGCTGTTAATGGCATTTGAAGATGATGATTATGAAGATGCTATAGATGTGGATAATCTCTATAATGAAATCACTAGACTCAAGAGAGGCATAGAAGAAAAGAATGTGATCATTGATACTTTGCAATTTCAGATTGATGAAAAGGAAAAACATCTTGAAAAACTAGAAGGTGAAATTGTTGGTCTCAGAAAAGAAATTGAGAAAACAAAAGCTATTAATCTTAAATTTGTCAAAGGATCTGAAACTTTGGATGAGATTATCAGTGTGCAGCGGTCTCCTCTAAACAAGACAGGTTTGGGCTATAATGGAGAAACCTCTCAAGCATCCACCTCAAAAAGTTATCTTGATGCAGCAAGAGGAAATGAGCGGAAGAACAATGAAGATAATCAGGTAAAGCAGGGACGAGTTACAAACAGAAACTATCAGGGACAATCCTCCTTAAGGATGAACAAAAGCTACAACCAACCACAGGTAAAATCTTCTCAGTTTGGCTCAAGAATAGATGAAAATAGAAATTACAATCAGTTGGCTGGTAGATTCAATAACCGCAGAAGCTTCTTCAATGGACAATGCTTTTCTTGCCACAACTTTGGTCACAGAGCAGCTCAATGTGTTGCATATAAAACAATCATGACTAGGGAAGCTCAAAAACAAAGAAGTATGACAGGGATTACAAAAAGGACCTATAACAACTTTTCGGTGCTTGAAAATGAAGTTGAATGTTCTATTTGCAATAATTTTGGTCATAAAGACTCTGAATGCAGGAGCAGGTTTCAGGAGAAAAAGGAACAAGCCACAAGCACCAAAACATGGAGAATAAAGGAACCTCAAACAGAAAGATGTGGGATAGCATTTTATGCAGAAGGACAGGAAAATCTATGGTACATTGACAGTGGATGTTCGAAACATATGACAGGTGATAAAGAAAAACTTGAATCTTATTCTACTTTAGAAAAGGGAAAGAAAGTCTCTTTTGGAAATGATACTCCTGCAACTATAAAAGGAAAAGGTATTGCTCCTTTGAAAGAAAAGGTCAAGGCTGGAAATGTTTTGTATGTTGATGGATTGAAACATAATCTTCTAAGTGTCAGCCAGATGTGTGATCAAAAAACAGAGGTTATTTTCAGATCGAATGGATGTCTTGTTCGTGATCTTGATACAGGTAAAACAGTTCTCAAAGGCAAAAGAACTCCAAATAATCTGTACATATTTGAAGAAGGACAACAACAATGCTATCTTAGCAAGGATGAAGAGCACTGGTTATGGCATCGAAGGTTGGGACATCTAAGCTTCTCACAAATAAGGAAAGCATGCAAATATCAGGCAGTTCGCGATCTTCCAGATATCAAAATTCCAGACAACACCATATGCAAATCTTGTCAGTTTGGAAAGCAGACCAGAACTAACTTTCCAGAGAAGGAAGGATCAGCTAGCTTGCCTCTTGAGCTAGTCCATACAGATGTATGTGGTCCATTTAGGAAAAGGTCACCTCGAGGAGAAGAATATCTGATATTATTCATTGATGATTTCTCAAGGTTTGTTTGGTTAGGGCTTATGAAGCACAAAGATGAAGCATTCGAAAAATTCAAATCCTTCAAAGCATTGGCCGAAAATGAATCAGGACACAAAATCAAGTGCCTCAGATCTGACAGAGGTGGGGAGTTCACATCAAATGAATTTTTTGATTTCTGCGATGAACATGGGATAAGAAGAGAATTCTCTACAGCTAGAACTCCTCAGCAAAATGGGGTTGTGGAAAGAATGAACAGAACTATCCAACAAATGGCTCGTGCTATGCTCGATGAATCAGGTACTCCTGCAACCTTCTGGGGAGAAGCCGCACATGCTGCTGTTATCATTCTTAACAAAACAAATGTCCGAGTAAACAGCACTCAAACACCTCATGAGCTTTGGAGTGGTAAAACTCCTTCCGTGAAGCATTTCAAAATCTTTGGGAGCAAATGTTATATTAAGAACACTGATGAGCAACTTGGCAAACTTGAACCTAGAGCAGATGAGGGCATTCTTCTTGGTTATTCTCCACATAGCAAAGCATACAAGTGCTACAATAAAAGACTTGGCAGAATTGTTGACAGTATTGATATAGTGGTTGATGAGAAGGGATATATTCCTAGGCAAGTTCATCATGAAGAAGATGAAGGTTACTCTCAAAGGCGAAATGATGAAGAAGAAGAACCTCAAGAAGAAGAAGAATCTCAAGAAGAACCAGAGGAGCAGACAAGAATAGAAGAGAAGACTCCATCCAGATATGTCCAAAAGAATCATCCAGAAACTCAGATTGTGGGGCAGAAAGAAGCAGGAGTACAAACAAGAAGGACACTTGCAGAAGCTTCAAGCTACTTGGCTCTACTCTCCTCCATTGAACCACAAAATGTGAAAGAAGCATGCAAAGATGAATGTTGGGTCAAAGCAATGGATGAAGAACTTGAGCAAATCGAAAGGAACAACACTTGGGAATTAGTTCCTAGACCAAAAGATAAGAATGTAATAGGAACAAAATGGGTCTTCAAGAATAAGTTAAATGAAAATGGAGAAGTAATTAGAAACAAGGCCAGACTTGTTTGTAAAGGGTATGCACAGCAAGAAGGAATAGATTTTGAAGAGACCTTTGCTCCTGTGGCAAGACTAGAGGCCATCCGAATGTTCCTTGCTCTCTCAAGCTTTCAAAACTTCAAGGTATTTCAAATGGACGTGAAATCAGCCTTCCTGAATGGAGACTTAGAAGAAGAAGTATATATTGAGCAGCCAGATGGGTTCATTCTTGGGAATGATCCAAACCTTGTATGCAGATTGAAAAAGGCTCTCTATGGGCTCAAACAAGCCCCAAGGGCTTGGTACTATCGGTTGGACAAATATCTTCACCAACAAGGCTTTTCAAAAGGATCAGCAGATAGCAATCTCTATATAAAAGTTGAAAATAACAAATTGCTAATTCTTGTTGTTTATGTAGATGATATTATTTTTGGCAGCAATGAAGAAACTATGAGTCAAAACTTTGCCTTGGTTATGCAGAAAGAATTCGAAATGTCACTTCTTGGAGAATTGACATATTTTCTTGGATTGCAAATCCAACAAAATGAAGGAGGTATCTTCTTGTCTCAAACCAAATACCTCAAGCAGATCTTGAAGAAGTATGGCATGGAAGAGTCAAAACCAGTATGTACACCCATGGTTACAGGATGCAGCCTCAGTGCAAATGATGAATCAGCAGCAGTTCACCAACCCACTTATAGATCCATGATTGGGAGTTTGCTTTATTTGGCAGGTACTCGACCAGATATTACACATGCAGTAGGAATGGTTGGAAGATTTCAAGCCAACCCAAAGGAAACCCATCTTCAGGCAGTCAAAAGAATCTTCAAATATCTTCAAGGGACCCAAAACTATGGCTTATGGTATCCTAGAAATACAGATCTCACTCTTCATGCTTACACAGATGCAGATTGGGCTGGAAGTGTGGATGATAGGAAAAGCACAAGTGGAGGTGCTTTCTTCATGGGTTCCAGATTAGTATCTTGGTTCAGCAAGAAGCAAAGTTCGATTGCCTTATCTACAGCTGAAGCAGAATATGTGGCTGCAGCATCTTGTTGCACACAACTTCTTTGGATGATGCAGACCTTGCAGGACTTTCAAATCACTTGCACTCCACCTGTCTCTATCTTATGTGATAATACAAGTGCAATCAGCATTTCAAAGAATCCAGTCATGCACTCAAAGACCAAGCACATACCAATCAAGTACCATTTTCTTCGGGAACAAGTGCTTGAGCAGAAGGTCAAATTGGAGTATGTTCCTTCTAAGGAGCAAGTTGCTGATATTCTCACAAAACCACTGCCCAGGGAAACTTTTGAATATCTCAGACAAAAGCTGGGAGTAGTTGATGCTTCATCCTGTTGTTGAAATTTGTTTGTTCTACAGAAAAGTTGGTATACGCAGGTTACGGAAGGGATATGAGCGTATACACGCGGATTTATGGTGAGTAAGTCGCGTGTATGCTGGACGCTTGTTGCAGAAAGAATATCCGCGTACATACGCTTCTTTATACAGGATAAAACGCGTATATGAAGTTCTGAGCAGCAAAGGAAAACTCTGAAGTTCTGAACAGCAATAGGAATGTCAGAAGTATTCAGGCACAGTTTCAGGGAGTGCAACAGGCACAGGTTCAGGGGGAGCAGCTCAAAAGTCTCATAAAGCATTGTTGGCATTCAGATGTTTTGGTTGATTGGTTTAAGAAGAAGCTCAGAAAGAAATTCTAGTTGCTGATCTAACAAGATGTTTATCAGATGCTGCTGGTGTCTTTCCTAAGTCTTGGTCTAGATCTGTTGTCTCTATGTCATGTATCTCTCTTGTCTCTTTTATGGTGTCAAGGTCATGTAACGGCCTTTGTTGGTTTCCCCACTATGCCTGGGATGAATGATGAAATGTTCATGTATTATCATGGTTAGGTGGATGAGTCAATATTGATGTATCCCCACTTGGTTGGGTGGATGAGTCATTTTTTTTTTGTATATCCTCACTTAGTTGAGAAATGGATGTATGTATGAGTCTTTGGTGATAGGAAGGTCTTTTATGATGTATAGAGTCATGTTCTTCTTGAAGAACATCTTTTGCAGATCGTTGCCTACAGTCAAGGGGAGCATGAACAGCACTTGGTGAGCAGGATGGATAGATTGGTACTCCTTGGCATTCACAAAGGGGGAGCACACTTGGAGATTTCAGCATGTACTCAGGGGGAGTATGGACAGCAGTATGGACAGCAGAAGGATTACCAAGGAAGAGAATATCTTGGTCCTCCCTTTGCCCTTGATGTCAAAGGGGGAGAGTGACTTGGTGTGGTGGTTGCCATCAAGTCCAAAGGGGGAGATTGTTGGCATTATGGTTCAAGTGTTGTCCTTGATGGCAAATCACTCAGTGGATGGTACAGGTGCTCAAAGGTTAGTACAGGTGATGGCAACTTAATCAGAAGTCAGATCTCAGTACAGCATGGCAAGAAAGCTCATACACGCTGTTTCGTTAAGCCCAAGTCGCGTGTACACGCAAGTTCGATTCATAAAAAGCGCGTGTATGTGGAAAGGTTCCTTTGGTTCATGGTGGTTAGTCCTTGGAAGTTGTGCCTATGATTTCGGACCATTATGTCTCGACGGGCGTGTCGATCCCTAGTTTTAAAGTTGATGGTATTGTGTTACTATGGTTTTGGCTCTTGGTATTGAGAAAGGCCTAAGGCTATATAAGGAGAAGAAGATCATTAGGCAAAGATCATCTTTCGACAAGGCTTGAATATCTAAGAGAGAAAGAGATCTGATATGCAGGTTCTGAGTTGCTTGATCTAAGTCAAGGAGAGATCACATCGGTTGATGGAAGACTAGATCTAAGGATAGATCGGGATCTAATGGTTTGAAATGCACTATCATGATATGGTTGATTATGCGTATTTCTAGATCTGCATATTGTCGCAATGTTACGTTCTGGATCTAACTAATATCTGGTACAGCTGCAAATTGAGAAAGTTTATTTTTAGATCTGTACGCAGGTTGGCTTCGGTAAAAGAGCGTGTACACGCGGGTTCTGCTCATTAAAGTAGCGTATATCTTTTGAAGCTTGATTTTGGGTTTACAGTGTGGTCTGACTGTTATTGCAGAGTTCTGTAGTCTTCTCTGTGTTTTGGTAACTGGTGATTGACAGGGTTCAGTGATTCAGTGATTCAAAGTTTGGTTGTCTTATGCTTCAATGATCTGTTGTGGAAATTGAATGAATTGTGGTCTTCAGATTATAATGTTGTGCTTCAGGAATATCCAAGTCTGAAAATGTATGAAAAGTGATACCTGGAAGAAGGAAGATTGTAGGTCAGCACCTACGTACTAGTATCTTGGCTAGTACAAGAGCAAAGGGGGTTGGATCTCCCTTCCAAGGAAGTTTGGAGAACGAGAGAAGGTTGAAGCCTTCTGCAGGTTGTAGCCTGCGTACTGGTATAAGGCTGCACCAGTACAAAAGATTGTAAACTGAAGTTTCATATTAAAGAAAGATAGAGACAACTTGCAGCAGGTGGTTTTCACCCACATTGGGTTTCCACCTTATATCTTGGTGTTCATGTGTGTGGCTTTTTATCTGTTCTGTTATACTGCACATGTTTACTGTTAATATGATGAACAATGTCCTGATGCACTTAATTGAAGAATAAGCTAACTAAATTGTGAGTTTTCTGCTTATACGCTGTTTTACTTCGTCACAGTAGCGTGTACACCCTGGTTCACTTAACTGAAGTAGCGTATATGTTTTGGACATAGAAAAAGTTTGATTACTCTGATAATACTGATTCACCCCCCCTCTCAGTATTATTTCCAACAGTGTTGAGAATTTGAGAGCTTGGCAGAAAAAAATTGGCAACCACATTCCACAATTTCCTCAACCAATTCGTCAAACAAAGGATTCCAGGTAATTCTAAAATCATATTGTCATCCAATTTATTTATTTTGAATGGATTCAAATGATTCTCCATAATAGAATTTTTAATTTAAAGTTTGCTTTTGTGTGTACGCGGGTCGACCCTTTGAAAGTCACGTGTAGAAATCCCTACACACAAGTTTTCAAAGGCAAAGTCGTTTGTACATGTGACTGTCATTTAGAAAAGTCGTGTATGTGCAAACAGATTTGAAAATCCCAAATTCTAATGGATGAAAATTCTTCAAATTGTAGGATTTCAATTTTTTGGAAGGAGAGGGAGCATGGTGAAGTTAACAGTGAGGTTTTAGGACATCCAAAGGAAATGGATGCATTAATAAATTGTGGATTGCTCAAATTTTACATGCCGGCAAACATGAAAACCCAAACTCAGTTGCTAGAAATGCTTATCCATTACTGGGACCCAAACCAGGAGGTATTTATGATAGATCATATTCCTTTACCAATTGATGTAGAAGATATTTACTTAATTACAGGGCTTTCCCAGAAAGGGAATGTAGTTGATCTAAAAGAAAGGGCCCGGGGTGGCCTAAATGTCTATGATTACATAGACATCTACTGCAACCCGGTGACAGACAAGGTCAGATATCAAATTCTGATCAAGGAGGTGAGAATATTGCAAATCAAATCATTAAATTTACCATTGTTAGAGTGGTAGGTCACATCATCTCTACATCAAGCCTCACGACCTGCCACGTTCTTGGCAGTAGAGTGCCTTCATTCGAAGGTATTTGATTGGTGTACAAGGCTCCTGACCTGTATGAAAAAGCAACTAACTTTAGTGAAATGAGGGAAGACAAATAATTTCGGCTATGGTAACATACTTTGATCCATTTTATTTGAGAGGTTACCAGCACTCCGACCCAGAGTGTCTACCACCATCAGCAGTCCTAGAGATCCGAGGATGGCTAGATGGTTAGATCTGATCAGGCGACTATGCAGGGGCGAGGTCACCTGAGTAGCATTTGATGATGAGTTCTTCCTTTGGTGGGAGGAACAAATCATAGCTATTGACGACTATCCCTATGTAGACTACTAAGAGGACCCAAATCTAGCCCTTCCGAGGGCATTGCATGGGGTGAGATGGGTAAATTTTTTAAATTTTATGTTATTTGATTTGATTTTATTATTTTGAATATGATATTTAAGAAGTTAAAAATATTTTTCGTGAAACAAAAATCTTACAATATTATTTGATCATGATGCAAATGTTGGACCAATGAGACCTAAGGGTCTACCTAGGCATAAGCGTCATGGGAGAGACGTGGAGAAAGCAGCAATCGAGACCGAGAGAGTCCTACATATAGTGTAGAGGAACATGGAGAGTTTGATTCACCAGGTTCCCATGGTAGCTATAAAGGATCTCCCTAAGGCCGTTCAGAGCTGTGTGGTAGGAGTACCATGAGAGTGGGTGTGGCTCTTCTGACGGGTGGAAAATTCCATCGTCTTCTTCCATGACTCTCATCTAAGATAGGGCCCACAAACTTAGATTTTATTTGACCGATCTTTTATGGACATGATCACGATTAAGCCCTAATTTTGTAGGACATTTTTCCACATTTTGTAATATTTTGAACATAATATTCTTGATTTAAGACCTTTGTGGTTTATTACTTTCGACTTAGTTACCGGAGAATCCACAGTAAGAACCATTTTCTGCCAACGTTTCAAATCCCAACCGGGATCCATCATCAAGAAAACTTGAATGCTTGATAGAAGAAGAGCTTATTTGAGGGAAAAATAAGCTCTTCTTCTATCAAGCATTCAAGTTGTCCTGATGATGGATCTCGGTTGGGATTTGAAACGTTGGCAGAAAATGGTTCTTACTGTGGATTCTCCGGTAACTAAGTCGAAAACATAATATTCTTATCTATATACAAACAAGTTCTCGATGGTTTGATCATATATATAGATGATTTCATGGTATTTTTTATTTTAATGTGATGAATGATTAATGATTAATGTGCCAATCTAATGCTTGATTAGTTATTGAATCAGCAAATGAATTTTTTGATCATGGAATATGAATGAAAGTAATAAAATTAAATTATCTTTTTAATAATGTCACTCTCATAAATTGGTGATTTAATAAATTATCTCTCACACAATATATGTTATTTAATTGAGACACCACCATCTGTGAATCTAAATAAACTACTAACAATTCAATACCAAAATATATTTCTTCAGATAGTAAATTAATGACAACACTGTATTCAGCCATATTATTGGATGTAAGACTAGTACATGTGCCTCTTGTGACTAGCAAATGACTATATGGATAGTATATTACCCAAGTGGCAGAAACTAAGTTTTGAGTATGTCTACTAGCACCATCGGCGAATCTTAGATACACCAAATCACCCATTGACACCTGCCAAAAAATACCACCATTGCCACGAGACCCATAGACAGAAATAAACAACTATGTACAATATTTACAAAACAAAGAAAATGCTAAGAAATAGCCTAGGCATAATACTTCTTAAGATAGATCACATTTCCGTCAAAGTCAACCAACTCATAGGCACCTTTATTCAAGACCTTTTTAATGATGAATGTATCGTACTACATAGGTTTGAACTTGCCTACCCCCAAGGTGATTTTATCTTGGTCATAGACTAGGACAAGCTCACCTTCAAAGAAAATCCTTGGATGCACAATCTTGTCATATTGGGTTTTTACTCTCTTTTTATGGGCCTCATTTATTGTGGCTACATCTCGACACTGCTCATCAAGATGTTCCAAATGAATAAGGCGTTTTTCAATGCTAGATGTGTCTGGAAGAAGTTCGACTACTAATTTAAGAGATGGAATCTGACATTCTACAGGGAATATTGATTCCAAACCACAAACTAGTTGAAAAGGAGTAAAACTTGTGGCAGTCTTAACTGAAATATGGTATGCCCAAAGCACAGGATATAGCATGATGTGCCAGTTGGATCTAGATTTATTGACTGTCCTTTGTAGGATAGCTTTG
Organism: Pinus tabuliformis; assembly: GCA_031772625.1. NCBI lineage: Eukaryota > Viridiplantae > Streptophyta > Pinopsida > Pinales > Pinaceae > Pinus > Pinus tabuliformis. The sequence continues at coordinate 641,113,996 of CM062808.1, forward strand.
AGGGATTTATTCATGGCTTCAACCTGAACATTAACTTGAGGATAGTATGGAGATGAATGCTCCTATTCAAATCCCAATTTTAAAGCTAAGGTAGACATCATCTTATTCTAGAAATCACTGCCATGGTCAGTGACAATCTCCTTTGGAATACCGAAATGAGAAATGACTTGGTTGAAAAGGAAAAGGGTTAATGTCTCACCATCATTTGTGAAAGTAGGCATAGCTTTAGCCCACTTTGTAAAGTAGTCCACTACTACAATAATGTACTTGTGACCCTTTGTCGAAGCCAAGTTACAAGTCATAAAATCAATACCCCACTTTGTGAAAGGATCGACAGTGATGACGGGGAAAAGTGGAGCTGGATGAGCGTGCATTTTCCGAGTATATATTTGACAAGGATGACACTTTTTGACCACTTCCATGTAATCTTTAAAAATCGAGGGCCAAAAATAGCCTACACGCAAGGTTTTTTGGGTTGTAGCAAGCCTAGATAGATGACCTCCACAAGCTCCACTGTGGCAGTCATTAAGAACAAACTCAACTTCTTCTAAGGTTAAAAAATATCTAAGGATTGAATCAATCCCATGACGATACAAAGTGTCACCGATAATAATATAATTTCTAGCTAGGTGACGCAATTTTCTGCGTTCATCCTTCGAAAAAGTTAGAGGAAACTTCGAAGTCTAGAGATATACTATGATATCTCCATACCAAGGATCTTGTGAAGAAATGAGGAAGAGATGTTCATCAAGAAATTACTCTTCATATGAGTTATATACTTCAAAATAAATAAAGATTTAGAGATCTCCGAAAAGCTCGGATCGGATCCGCGCAGCACACTGCGAGACCTAGCCCCTGCGCCGTCCCTCCTGGTGCCGCGATTGGTTACAGTAGCGGCCCTTGGCAGCCATGCCTGGTGATGGGGAGGCAGATCCTCCCCCCCTCCCTCCAGAAGTCATAGAGTTTCAGAAAATAATCGAAGCATGCAACAGACGCCCCCCTTCTACTCAACAACAGAAATTCATCAAGAAAAAAGATTGCATTCCCACGGTGGCTCTCCCCGAGGAAGAAACCTGCCGCTCGGCTCTGAATCTAGCAGATAGAGGGCTCATACGACAGTTCACCGGCCTTTGGCCATCGCCTAAATCTGTAGAAGACTGGATCAAGAGAAACTGGATCCCTCTGATCAAGGAAGGAATTAAATCTTACTTCGTAGGCAAAGGATTCTTTGTATTTGTCTTTGAATCAGCAAAAGATCGGAGCCTCATCTTCAGGAACGGGCCATATTTCATGGGGCCACAGGGACTATACTTAAATAAATGGTCTCCAGATTTCGATCCGACCCAGGATGTCCCTTCTGCGGTTCCAGTATGGGTGCGGCTTCCCCATCTCCCCCTGCATTGCTGGAGCCAGAAATCCCTCCAAATCATCGGCAACTCTCTTTGCAAATACATTGATCAGGCTGTAAGGAAAGACCAATACTCCTGCGCTCGAATATGCGTAGAAGTAGATCTGGAAGAAGGACTACCTGAAGCAATAAAACTCACCGTGGCAGGATGGTCCCATATTCAGGAGCTGGATTATGAGCAGATCCCCTTTAAATGCAGACACTGTCACGGCTATGGTCACTTCGCAAAACACTGCAAGAAAAAATCGGAAGAACAGAGCCAACCCCCCAAGGGAGATCAATGGACTACAATCCAGAAAATGGGCAATGCAAAAGCAACAGGGAAAGGAGCCACAAAGGGGAACAATCAAGGAAAACCCAGCAAAGAAAATGAAACCCAACAGAAATCGGATGAGATCCCAAATCCTGAGGAAGCCTCTCCTTCAGAACCCCTAGAAACGGATCTGATCATACCACCACAGGCCGAAGAACCACAGGAAAATAAAGAGCGAGGTGGAGAAGCACCGCTTGACTCTCCTCAAGGCAGCCCCTCCAGGCTCTCATATGCAGATATAACAAAGAAGAAAAAATTTCCAGAACCTTCAGACTCCTCAAAGGAAGAGACCTACGAGAGACCCTCGAAGAAAGCAGGCAGGAAGACCCACAAAGCAGTCAGGGAGGAGGAAGCAGAGCGTCTCAAAATGCAAGGCAGCCAATCCACAATAGAGATGACCATAGGAAGAAATACTAGAGGAAGATCCACCAAGGGAGGAGTCCCAAACCCCTCGCCAGGTAAATAATGAGAATAGTCTCTTGGAACTGTGGAGGCCTGGGGACCCAACCAAAAATTGAAGCTGTCAAAGATCTAATGAAAATAGAACCCTCAGACATCCTCCTGCTCCAAGAGACCAAAATCGATGGGCAAGCCCTCAAGGATATCAGCAAATCTAAATGGAAAAAGAATGAAGGCATAGCAGTCAGCTCAAGGGGAACCTCGGGAGGCATTGCAACTCTCTGGTCGGAAGACCAGTTTCATCTGGCAAACTCCAATGAAACACAACATTGGATCTTCACGGAGCTCAAGCATCTAGAAAGTAAGTTATCTATAGCCTTATTCAATTTATATGTTCCTGTTAACTATGCAGAAAAAAGAGACTATTGGAATACTCTCTCGGCCTTTTTAGATCAGCACTCCCTAAAAAACATTGTCCTGGGAGGAGATCTCAACTTAGTCATGAAGCCTAAAGAAAAAAGGGGGGGAAACAGCAACAGAGATCAGATGCTCCCTTTGGTAGAGGAAATAATGCATCAGTGGGATCTTCTAGATTTTGCCCTGGTGAGAGGCAAATATACTTGGACAAATAATAGAACTGGGCATGAACACATCGCTGCCCGGCTGGACAGATTTCTAATTCAAAGCTCCCTGCTGATGGAAAAAATCCTCATATCAACAAAAATTCTTCCCAAGCTTTCCTCGGATCACAAGCCTATCCAACTCCTTTTGGCCCCCGAAGAAGATCTTGGGCCCATTCCCTTTAAATTTAATCCACTATGGATCGAAAAAGAAGGGTTCATGGACACCATCCAATCATCTTGGGATAACCCCATCATTGGATCACCAAGTTTCGTGTCGGAGCAAAAATTAAAAGCCACCAAACAAGCTCTAAAGAAGTGGCTAAGGAGCCTTCAGAACCCCACCACCCATCAGAGAAAAATCCATGTCCAGCAGCTGGAAACCTTGCAAATAGGTATGGAAGGGCTTCACATCACCCCAGAAATTTTAAATAAAGAAGCAGCCTTTCAAAGAAATATCCATCAATCCATTAGAAGGGAAGAAGAGCACTGGAGACTTAAATCTCGCAGCCTCTGGTTAAAGGCAGGAGACTGAAATACTTCTTTTTTCCACCGACAATACAAAGCCCGCCTATCTCGGAATCATATTACAGAGATCAAAAATGATGAAGGGCAGATCTGTAATAAATTTGACCAAATAAAAATTGCAAATGAAAATCATTTCAAAGAACTATATGGCACAAGGCATGAAGGAAGCAAAGAAGATACCGAAAATCTACTCTCGCATATTCCACATCTCATCAACCATGAGGACAATCAGGCATTACTGAAACCAGTATCTGAAGAAGAAATCATCAAGGTTATTTTGGCAATGGACTGAGATAAGGCCCCCGGGCCGGACGGCTTCACAATTCACTTCTACAAAGTCTGCTGGGACATCATCAAAACAGACCTGCTGAAAATGATACTCGGATTCTTTGGGAAAGCCAAGATCGGGGGAGGCATCAACTCCACCTTTCTTGCACTAATACCAAAAGAGGTCAATCCGGAAACATTTGGTAGGTTCAGGCCCATCTCCCTATGCAATGCCTCCTATAAAATTCTATCAAAAATTATGGCAAACAGAATTAAACCCCTTCTTGACAAACTAATATCCAAAGCCCAAGGGGGGTTCGTCAAAGGTAGACACATCTTGGATAATATCATCCAAGTGCAGGAAGCTATACACTCCAGCAAACAGAGGAAAGAGAAGGGGATGTTGATCAAGCTTGATATGGCGAACGCATTTGACAGAGTCAACCATTCCTATCTTCTCCAAGTCCTACGATCCTTCGGCTTTCCTCCTCAGTTCATCAATCTCATCAAAGCATGCATCTCTTGCCCTTGGATTGCCCCCATGGTCAACGGTCGTCCAGCATCCTTCTTTCAAGCTCACCGTGGATTAAGGCAAGGCTGTCCTCTTTCACCTTTATTGTACATTCTTATGGCCGATTCTCTCAGCAGGAAGCTGGCTGCGGAAATGAACACAGGTGATCTCCCAGGAATCCGAATCGCAAATGCTCTAAACCCAATGAATCATGCTCTCTTTGCAGACGACTCTATTCTTCTAGGAGGAGCCTCCACTAGAATAGCAGCCAATTTTGATGCTGTTTTAAAAAGTTATTGTAGAGCTTCAGGAGCTGTGATAAATGATAGAAAGAGCTCGATTTTCGGATGGAATGTGAGTCAGCACAACCTCAATAATATAGCCCAGATCCTAGGATTTGAGTGCTTCGCCCAATGGGACAGCATCAAATATCTAGGCTTACCCCTCACATCTGGAGTCAATAACAGATCTCTGTGGCAGGGTGTCATCAGCAAAATTAAAGACAAGATCAACTCCTGGGGAGGCTATTGGCTAACCAAGGGAGGGAAAATCATTCTTCTTAAATCTGTCTTATCTGCTCTTCCCATTTATCAAGCCTCCTTTCTTCTGGCCCCAAAACACATCATGGAGCAGATCTCTTGTCTTCTAAGAGACTTTCTCTGGAAAGGAGGCAGAGGCAATCAAAATAAAATCCATTTGGAAAACTGGGAATTAGTCAAGCGGCCAATTCTGGAAGGCGGGCTTCAGATCAGAGATCCTTCTCTTTCGAATCTGTCACTTGGATGCAAACTCCTGTGGAAAATATATTCAGAGCCTACTCATCAGATCAACGAAACATTCATCGCCAAATATGCGCAGGGGATCTCCCTCAGGCACCTAACAGCAAATAATACAACAGCAGGCACAAATACCTGGAATCTCTGTAGGAAAATCATGAGCAGCTTCAGTAAACATCTATACCGCATTCCGGGCAATGGGGAAAAGACCCTTCTCTGGAAAGATCACATCATGAACAGGCCTCCACTCAACTCCCACGCAGAAATTTGGGACATTAGAAACTGGCTCCATGATGCAGGAATAAGAAAGCTGAACGATATCTCTGAGTGGGACAGCAGAGGGAATTGGGTTGACTGGGCGATCCCTCCTGTGCCAGAGCAGCTTCAACATCAAACCGAAACTCTCAAATCACTGCTCTTAAATGCAGCGCCGGTACACCGCAACATCGTAGACAGATGGGGATGGGGCGAAACTGGGTTTTACACGCCATCTTTGGGTTACTCTGCCCTTCAGATCAAAAAAGACAGCATGAGAACGCCATCGTTCTGGAAACAGGTATGGAATCCCAAGGGTCTTCCCAATGTCAATTTCTTCTTTTGGATCCTCATGCAGAATAAACAGCTCACAGGGGACAATTTGTCAAAGCGAAACTTTGTTGGGCCTCACAGATGTGTAATGTGCAAAAACTCAGGAGAAACAGCTTCCCATCTGTTTATTGACTGCGTTTTTGCCAAAGAAGTATGGACACTAACTCTTCTTGGACTGCCCGTCTCCCCGCCCCAGCACAGCTCCATAGCAGACCTTTTTTCCGGATGGCTCCAATACTACCCTCAATCCATCCCAAAGAAATCCTTGTGGCTTCATATTTGGCTTTCCATTCCCAAATTTGTTTGCTGGGAAATTTGGCTTGCCCGGAATGACTTAATTTTCAATAATACCTCTCGCTCTCCGGCTAAAACCGCCTCAATTGCCAAAGGCCTTCTTATTGAATCTGTCCTCCAGCATTCTCAATTCTCTGAATCCTCCCTTCTCCCCTCTGAAATGGCATGGCTGAACCTCCACAGCCCTTGTCCCTCTAGCAAAATCCGTCCCCTTCCCCCTCCCCTCCCCTCTCCTCCTTGGAAAATCAGAGAATCTGAAGCGGCCTTTCAAAATTGGTGGAAGATCCAAAACACAACTTCAATCTTCTTTGACGGTGCCTCCAAAGGAAATCCGGGGGCTGCGGGAGCTGGAGGAGTCATTTACTTCGCTGACAATCTCAGGAAGGCCCATTTCTGCTGGGGGCTCGGCATCTCCACAAACAATCAAGCAGAGCTTCTGGCCCTCACAAAAGCCTGTCAAATAGTTCGGGACGAAGGCATCAAAGAATGCCAAGTATTCGGAGACTCTGAAATCCTCATCAAGAAGATCAATTCAGAAGATCAGTTCAACAATGCAATCCTCAACAAGTCCCTGAACAGACTAAAGCTAATCCTGCAAGATTTTACCTCCTTTAAAATATTCCACATCCTCAGAAGTTTGAATAAGGAGGCAGATGAAATGGCAAACAAAGGATGCCTATTAGCTCCGGGTACTCTCAACTACAATGGCAACAGTGCCATCTCAAATTGCATACCTTAGCATAAGGGCAGAACAGATCAAGAAGCAGGAAGATTGGAGTAATCACTCTGCACATGCTCGAGAAGAATATGTCTAATATTTCTGGCACATTACCTGAAACTGGCCACAGCAAAATGAGCACTGATAATTCTGGGGTGTTTTTTTCATTTCAATCTCAACACACAGGGAAGGCGCAGCTAGGAAAAAAGGGAGGCCTGCAAACGCTCAAGATCTGTACAGAGGAGCCTAGTTTCTTGACTCTGAAGGCGGCACAAGCACCTCTCCTCGATATCCAGATGGACTCACACGACACCCGCATTGAGGAAGACTCTGCAGTCCGAAAGGGACCGGATGGAGGACCTTGCAAATCGGTTCATTGCCAGCGCCACTGTGCTAGGCTGCAGGGCTCCTCATCGGATAGCAATGGCCAGAGACTGATATTAATCGCCTACAACAGCCAGCAATCCACTGTTCCAGAATCCTCAACGACTTCCAGCTAAAACCACCGCAAATCTCGTCTCTTGTCGGAAATGAGTAGAGCTCTGAGAGGTCCAGGCATTTCTCAGGCGCGCAGAATCCCCTAAGGCGGGAAATAGGAAAGGAAAGCATTGTAAATAGGCTGAATAAGCCTCGGTTCACCCAGATTTTTAAATAAATGATATCCGTTACCGTTAAAAAAAAAGAAATTACTCTTCATAAACAACATCTTCTTCACAAGGCAACTCCAAGATCAATTCTACGAATACTAAAGATTTTTTAGATTTGGCAGACATAAATTCAAGATCCAATTCCTGTAAGATAACAATCCATTTGTTATATTTTCCCCCAATCACTTGCCTACTGAGGACAAATTGAAATGGGTGGAAATTGGCCAACAAATTTTTTTTCTAAGCAGAATATAATGACAAAGCTGCTAAACAACGTGAACTGCTGCCAAAGCTAATTTCTCTATATGAGAATACCGAAGTTTAGGACCAACTAAGCCTTGGCTCAGATAGTAAATCACATGCTCTCTAAGAGCATGGTATTCCTGAACCAAAACCATCCCAATGGTTGAAGATATAAGAGGAAATCCCTGCTAAAATCAGGTGGACTCAAAAGAGGAGTAGAGGTCAATGCCTTTTTCAAAGCATCGAAGGACCGTTGAACAAATCGTCACAAAAAAATTGGACTCCTTTCTTTAGTAATCGCATAAATCCTTTTGTAATCTCGGTGTAATTTACAATAAATCTCCTTAAGAAATTAGCTTTACCTTGGAGACTCTGAAGTTGACGAACCATTGACGAGGGAGGAAACTGAAGTATTGCCTCAACCTTGAAGGGATCAACATGAATCCCTTCATTGGATACAATGAATCCCAATAACTGACCAGATGTGATAGCGAAAATGCATTTATTAGGATTCAACCAGATCTTATAGTAACGACATCATTCAAAAACCAAACGAAGGTGATGTGGATGATCAATTCTCTTTTGAGAACGAGTAGCTAGGTCATCTAGATATGCTTCTATGATGTGCTTGATGTCATGGAAAGCATAAGACATGGCCCACTGAAAAGTCACTCCAACATTTTTTAGGCCAAAAGGCATCTTTTTGTATGCAAATGTACCCTAGGGGAAAATAAATGTTGTCTTGTGTTGATCTTCAGGATGGATATTTATTTGATTATATCCTGAAAAACCATCCATGAAGGAGAAAACCTCATTTCTAGTACACTCATCAATGATTTGATTGATAAACGGAGTGGGGAAATTATATTTAGGACAAGCCTTATTCAAATCCATAAAGTCAATGCATACCCAGATCATTCCTTGCTTTTTATCAACAGGGACTGGATTCGAGACCCATTCAGTTAATGGAATGGGGTATATGAAACCTACCTTAAGCAGCTTTTCAACCTCAACTTTAATAGTTGTTTCTTTCCTAGGATTTACCGGTCGAAGATTTTGCCGTACAGGCTTAGCGTTTTCGTAAGTCTTGATCTCATGTTGAACTATCAATGGATCGATTCCATGCATTTCTTCATAAGACCAAGCAAACACATCTCGAAATTCTTTAAAAAGGTCGGTATAAATCTTGATTTCTTCAGGGGAACATGCAACTCCAATGAAGATATTTTCGATAATATTGGGATTCCTGGAGATGTTCACTGGAATAGTTTACGAAATATTGGACATATTACCTTCGGCAAAAATTTGTGTTGGGGCCAAAGGATTTAAGATTTTTTGAACACTTCCAATTGAAGAAGGACCAGAAAAATTTGACTCAACTTGATGCAAGTCAAGGAGAAAATATGATCAATGATGCAAATCATCCCATGGTCTTTCTACACCAGTCATTGCTTCTAGGATTTCCTCTTCAGATGGTAAGACTATGTCAAGGTAGTCCATAGCTAAAGTAGAGTCAAGAGTCCAGACTAGAGCCACATCACCATCCAAATCCTCCGATAGGAGAGGAATGGAATCAGAATCTACAGAATTCACTATATATTGGGATGTGATTTATGCTGTAGATATAGGGTATTCCATTCCACATACTTTCCCCTCCTCTAATTTGGCGGTAGAAGGGGGTAAGGACCAAGGATCAGAAAAATAATGAGTTATGAAAGAACTTGCTCAAGGAGCTACCTTGGAGGATGAAATGGCATTAATATGAACAATAGGAGAAGGAAGATCAAAAGTACCCATCAATTAGGAATACATTCCAATTCCCAAATTCTCCATAGGTTGCTTGGTATTCTTCACCAAGGGGATGGTAGAATCAGAATATGCATTGGGATCATTAGGATAATAAGCCATTTGATCAATCGTAACAATTCTCCCTTCATGGGAGAAGCATAGGACATGAAACAATGATGAAAAAATAACATCCATTGCATAAACCCAATTTCAACCCAACAAAATATTATAATCAAGATTGGCATCAACTATTTCTACCTCGACATTGACAACCTTGCCCCCAACACAGACGGGAAAGGCTGGAATAATTCCATGAGGCCTATGAGAATGACCATCAAATGTGATAAGGAGAGTAGGGGAAGGAAAATCTTCTGGAGATCCGATAGCCTTCCAACATGACATCGACATGACACATGTGGAAGCCCCTTCATCAACTACAATTCGAAAGATATTCATTTTCTGATATGTAGATTTAATCTGGAAAGCCATATGATGAGGGAGTCTCTTCTTAGCACTTGACATATCAAATGTTATAATAAGAGAGTTTTCCGAATCCACTACTTTAATTGCAGTGAGAAATGCACTTCTTTGTGAAGGACACGACTGGAGTACCTCTAACGCTAACATTGCACAGGGGATCTGAGCCATTTCTTCCACAATAGAGTAGTTCTAAGTAGCCCTCACGTTGGGATTAACAGTCGAACATTTTGTAGAACCTTTCTGCATCTGAGGTATAGGGTCAACTACAGGCCTTATGGATTGGCTCTGGAATATTGGAAGAAGTCTTAGCCTTAGAAGGTTTTAGTTCACCATAATCATGTGATCTTGTAGCAACATCAACATGAGGCCTCACCATATAGACATTCGATGTATATTCCCCATCCTATTTTCACCCTATGGGGGGTTCAGCACTAACATTAGCACCAGCAAGCATTTGTTTCTCTTGAGGAAAAGGGTTAGTCAATAGAACCTGGGAACTCAAGGAACCTTATTGAGCTAACAAATGCTGAGCATCCTAAATCTTCGGGTAAATATGGGTAAGATGATCCCCACTGCATAACTTGCATGGGAACCTTACTTACGTTTTCAATTCCTTCTTTCCCTCTCTAGTATCATTACTAGATGTGTCCGCATTTCCTTTCCCGAGCTTATATTTCTTCTTACCACATCCATTCTTCTTCCCATCGAATTGTTGATCTCCTTTGGGGTTTGAGGATTAAACATCATTAACTACTAAAGGTTGGGAATGCATAGGCACTGACGGCAATGCCTGCATTGGAGAAGTAGATTGTAAAGGAAACTACTACAATTGATTCAACAGGTTAGTCGTGATACTATCGATCGACCTTACAATTCTGTCGGTATCGGGTCCTGGATTGGGTTTGGCTACATCGATCTTCGATTGAGGAGCATCATGAAGAATCTTATAGAGGACTCTAGATTGATAATATATAAATTCTAACTATTGGGCTCTAAAGATGGCCTGTTCTTCAATGAAAACTCCGGAGAGTGACACATCCTTAGAAATTTCCAGTCGTAAAGATATCAAAAACCATTAGAGAAGGAACTCATCAGGGATATAGGTCTTAATGAGCCTCGTCCTTTTGCGCCACTCTTGGATATGGTTAGAAATATGAGTTTCTTTGTCTTGTTTAAAATTGGCTAGAAGCTCAATTCCAGCATCATATTGGACATGCAACTGAAAATGGTTTAAAAACATAGTAGCCAGTTCTCCAAATGTAGCAAAGGTACCAGCTTTTACCTCAATATACCATTTTGCAGCATTTCCAATTAGGGTGTGTTGGAATAATCTCAACTTGATCAAATCATTGATCAAGGAGTTCGATGAGCACCATAAATGGAACGTAGTTATATTATCAGTAAGATCCTCCCCAGACTTCCATTCAATTTTAGGAATATCAAAAGGAAATTTGGTGGGAACCAGAGGCCAGGATGGATTATATCAGATCGGATCATTCGTCAACTTCAAAATATCTGGAAAGTTTAAATTTTCTATGAATGGTAAGCATGGAAAAGCAGGAGAATTCCACCCACCTAGAGCAGAATTTCCGATATTAGGAAAAGATTCTCTTGGATTTGTAGAAATTTTGCAAATTCTCTACAAATCTACCTCTGAGACTATGTAGAAAATATGACTGTAGATTAACCCGATAATTCAATATAACCAAAGAAAAATACTATAATCTACTTCTACTATCAATTTGCAAAAGCTTAAAGATCGAGCTGAATCGGAGCTGAACACATATAACCAGAAGAAGAATCAATGCACAATACACATGAAAATACTTTGGGGAAAGCCTTAGCTCTCACAGCTATCCAACTCTTAGTACAATCCTCCTAGATGCTCACAGGCAATCAAAGCTTCTCACAAGCCTTCTCCTCTGCCCTCCAAGCTCCTATTTCCTTGCGCTGTTCCTCTGGGATGATCTTCTCCAACCAAGTGGAAAACTGATCTCACACACTGATCTCACACCCTATATGAACTGCGCAATCCTCAAGGAACCTTACCTTGACTGCATGCATGAGTTTCCTTTATAGGAAAAAACATGCAACTGATAGTACATTGTCCTTGACTTTTAGCTCAATTGGGTCTTTCTCAGTATAGACATGCATGAGTTTCTGATGAGGGAATCTTCAGTTATCTGGAGTACACTAGTTGAGTGCATGCATGCATCAACTGACTGATAACTCACAATTAGTTCCTCAAATAGTTTGGAACTACTTTAACTGGACTTAACTCAGTAAACTGGGCTAACTAATTACAGCTCCAATATAACTCAATCTTATCTCCTTAATTAATGGATAATCTCCTTAATTTAAGGGATAACTCTTGCATGACTTCAGAAAGACTTCTAACTTGAATTTCTCAAACTAATTAATCCATAATGAATTAATTAATTATTTTCAAGCAGCTGGTGAGACTAAATTTGAATTTAATTCACAATTTTAATTTAAGGACAAATTAAAATTGGAATATTTTGGATTCTATTTTTATCATTTCTTGTTGTTATTTTCAACACTCCCTCTCAACAAGAAAGGAATTCAACTCTATCTCAATCGTGAACCTTTGGAATGTTATGCATGCAACACTTCTCTCTAGTGTTGTATCCCCAGCAACTCCAGAAACCAAAAAAAAAAAACATCCAACCTGAATCAGTATGATGCATCTGTCATCAAAGTCTCTGACTGCTATTGCCTCTGTCAACTGAAAACTTTGCACTTCTGTTGACTCAGCCTTTCTGCACTGTTGTCAATCCTTCTCTATGCTCTTTGGTATCTGACTGCTCTAGCCTCTATCACTTTGATCTCTGATTGCATCAATCTCACAGATTCCTCCCACTACTATGTACTTTGGGCTCCTGTAGCAAGGTACGATCCATGAGATAAACCCTCTCAATGGACCCTTCCCAATTTCAGCCTTCTTGGGACTATCACTTCACATTGCCCCACCTCACACCTGGAGGTATGGCTGCATGTGATCCCTCTGCCCACTTCTCCAATTGTGGCTCCTCCACAATTGTCTGAGACTTCTACTGGGACTGCATGTTGAGAGGTAATTCACTCTCCCTCTCAACAACCACCAAGTCTCTAAAATTTTCCTTTCTCCTCAAGGCTTTGCATGCATCTTGAACCTCAAGAGCATACAGGTTCTTAACTCGTGAACCGGTCTATTTCACCTATCTCGTGGCGATGTGTTTAAGGAACGCCTTTCCTTTACTGAAGACAACATCATAGCCTTTGTCCTCCAACATCGCGACCGATACCAAGTTCTTCTTCAGTCCAGGCACATACTTCACATCTATCAAGGTGATAGGAGCTCCATGCTCCCTTTGAAAAGCAACCGTGCCCACTCCTGAAACACTATACCTTTCGTCGTCACCCATCTCTATGTGCATCTTGGGGTCTTTCTCCTCCAAGGCACTGAAATTTTTTTTATCACCAGTCATGTGGAATGAGGCTCCACTGTCAAGATACCAAACACAACCCATCATCGATGACACCATGCGTGCGATGAGGGTAAATTCCATTTCGAACTGAGAGGCTAATGCCTCACCTTCCGATCCTTCCAAGGATCCCTTCTTGGACTTCTTCGATGGGAAATTAGTCGCATAATATCCCATATCGATTTGAAGTATGATATGAATTCGATTTGCACCTACAACCCCGAACTTCAAACTTCAAATTCTCTTCTCAGTATACTGTTCATAGCTCTGATAAACTAAGCTCTGATACCATGTAGAAATTCTGCAAATTCTCTACAAATCTACCTCTAAGACTATGTAGAAAAGTTGACTGTAGATTAACCCGATAATGCAATATAACCAAAGAAAAATATTATAATCCACTTCTACTATCAATTTGTAGAAGCTTAAAGATCGAGTTGATTCAGAGTTGAACACATATAACCAGAAGAAGAATCAATGCATAATACACATGAAAATACTTTGGGGAAAGCCTCAGCTAAAAACCCCACTATCTGTATTATCATACAAGGTGGAAATACATAAGAATTATACAAAGCCTTAGCTCTCACAGCTAGCCAGCTCTCATTACAGTCCTCCTGGATGCTCACAGGCAATCAAAGCTTCTCACAAGCCTTCTCCTCTATACTCCAAGCTCCTATTTCCTTACATTGTTCCTCTGGGATGATATGCTCCAACCAAGTGGAAAATTAATCTCACACCATGTATGAACTGCGCAATCCTCAAGGAACCTTACCTTGACTGCATGCATGAATTTCCTTTATAGGAAAACACATGCAACTGATAGTACATTTTCCTTGACATTTAGCTCAACTGGGTCTTTCTCATAATAGACATGCATGAGTTTCTAATGAGGGAATCTTCAATTATCTGCAATACACTAGTTGAGTGCATGCATGCATCAACTGACTAATAACTCACAATTAGTTCCCCAAATAGTTTGGAACTAATTTAACTGGACTTAACTCAGTAAACTAAGCTAACTAATTACAACTCAAATATAACTCAATCTTATCTCCTTAATTAAGGGATAATCTCCTTAATTTAAGGGATAACTCTTGCATGACTTCAGAAAGACTTCTAACTTGAATTTCTCCAACTAATTAATCCATAATGAATTAATTAATTATTTTCAAGTAGCTGGTGAGACTAAATTCGAATTTAATTCACAATTTTAATTCAAGGACAAATTAAAATTGGAATATTCTGGATTCTATTTTTATCATTTCTTGTTGCTATTTTCAATAGGATTTGGGGAGGCACTAGGTTTCCATGGATTTTTCATACAAGGACCTAAGCCACAAGGACATCCTTATGGATGAGAAGTATTTAGAGAGTATCCACGCCCTGTTGCAGAGTTACCATACATAGGATATTTTCTTCCTGGCGAAACATTGAAAGAAGGGGATAGGCCCTGATAAGGATTCCATCCACTAGCTAGCGAAGGAAATACCTGTGAGGTCCCAGCGGAAGGGAAGGGGATACTCCCAAGTTGAAAAAATAATTGGGATGGATTCCCAACCCCTAAAACACTAATGGAATGATTTTTCCATCCTTGACCTCCTTGGAAAGGATTAACATTTTGAGCATGTCCTAAGTTCAATGATGGATTAGGAGCGATATGACCTCTTCCAAAAGAAAACCCTTGAAACGATGATGAACCACGCATAGAAGTCACAGATGTGGAAAAAAAATATGGACAGGTTGAAGGAACTGGGGGGATTCCACTAGGTGGCATCCTGAAAGGATAGGCACCCGTGAAAGAAATGAAAGGTTGGGTGCCCCCACTCAGAGTTGGAATGGAGGTAGAGCCAATAACTATTGTACTAGGTGTAACAGTAGAGATAGAAATATTACCCCCTCCAACAACTGGAGGGGTCTCTATTAGTGTCAGTCTTTCCAGCCTTCCTCCAGTGATCAAATATTCTCTTACAAAGTGGTCTCAGAGTTTCAAGGTCAAATTTTGTCATTTCAAAGAGTTTTCAAGCAAAATTTCGTCACTAGGCATTAGGTCTAGGGTTCGCTTTAACTCCTTCTAAAGTTGTCCAGATGTCAGTCCATGTCACCATTCAGCTGAGTTTATCATCATTCATAGGGTTTTCATTATCATCTCAGTGTCTAATGAGTCATTTTACACCTTGTTCATGCTTCAGTTGCGCCCACGCAAGGTCATTTCCCTCTCCTAGGGTTTTGAAGGCAATATCTCTTGGACGGTCAAATCATCGGTAAAACTTGTATCCAGATGTTCATACACCTTCTCCTATCCTTCATGTACCTTATCAAATGCTTCCCATCACTGAGATCCCCCAAAATCCTCTTTTTTGCACAAACCCTAGTTTCTAGCTACAACCTGGCAATTTTCTAGGTTGGGCCTGTGTTTTTCCCTTTTGGACCCCTTCCCCTCACTCAATCTCTGAGATTCCACTTTCCGCTGCTTCCTAACATCCATCCCTACTTCCAAAAATTTCCCCAAGAATTTAGAAGCCCCTTATCCCCTTCATTTCGCTTCATTTCGACAAAATTCCTTGTTTCACACATCGGGATAAGTTTCACTCAAAAGATGTTTTAGAGAAATCAAAGATGAATTTTGGGAAACTGAGAGATTTTTTTGTCCACAACATGCCAAAGAAGAAAAACCTCCTTCACTTTTTTCACAGGTGTCATGGTTTGAGAGAAATGTCAAGAATACCGTTGCCTCAGGAGAATCAAAGACACCTCTAAAGTGACCTTGGGAAAGTCAAGTTTTCTCCTAGCTTGGTTGGCCAAATAATTTTCTTGATGGGTAAAATGATAACTAGACACAAAGAGATTTCCAATGAGCTATCGTGAGCTCAATTTGGGGTTGAGGAAGGCATTCAAAAGTTGACTGCAACAGCACTCTTCCTTGAGGCAGCCTCATTTGGCACTTTTTGACCAGTCTTGGGAGATTTGATTTTTGATAGGGCAAATGAACTCCAAATTGAAAAATTGCAGTTGGTTTGGAAATTAGACTCAAAGACCTTTCCAACGAGCTATCCTGCACCCGATTCCGACACCGGGAAGGCCTCCAAAAGCCTCCTGAAAAAGCACGCGACCTGTTGGGTGCGCGCGACCTATCAGGGGGGTTCATTCAGTTAGGAAAATACACTGGCGTGACCTATTGAGTGCGTGCGACCTGTTGGGAAATTATCCACAGAAAATTGCTTATAAACTACAAATTGACCCCAAATCTCTTCAAGGTTGCAGGTAGGCCTCTAATCATCAAGGTTTATTGCTTGCTAAAGCTTGCATGAGCATGAAAATTTGTTTTAATGCCATCAATTTGAAAGGAGAAGTTCATGTGTATTTTGTTTAAAAATGTCAAAATTACAATCGTCAGATTCAAGGGCGGTTAACCAAGGCACTAAAACAACGAAAAATGCCCGATCCCCTCCACATCTTGGCTGAGGCTTCCTTGAAGGAGCATGATATTAAATGACCTCACTACAGCACAAATTTCAAAAAAATTTGAGCATTTTTGGTCACTTATGAATTTTTGGGCAAAAAACAGGTTTTTCTCCCTGATAGGTTGCGCGCCGCACGCGACCTATTCGATGGGCAACTTAATTTTGGGAAAACTCAGCATTTCTAGATTTGTCATGCAAAGATACACCTGCTCAGCAATTACCAAGAGATTTCATCAAGTTTTGAGCCTCCAGAAGGTCAAAAAACATGCAAAAATTGACTTTCTGCCACCTTTTTGACAAACAGGGAGCAGTCTTGGGAGATTGCAATTTTGGAGGGGAAAATGGCCACCAAATTTAGAAATTCCAGTTGGGTTGGAAAGTAGACATCCAGACCTTTCCAACAAGCCCACTTTTGCCTCATTTGGACACCTGGAAGTGCCTCAAACGGAGCTCCAAAGAAGCGCGACCTATCAGGATTAGGGCGCGACCTATCAGGCAATTTTCATAATTTTTCACCTACAGCTCAGGAATTCGCCCAGCTTTGGCCAGTTTTGACTTGGGATGGGATTTTTCACCCTCTTTGATGTAATTAATGTATTTTCATGTTGATATGACACTTATTTACCTATTCTAGAAGATTCATTCATGAAATAGCAAACATTTAATGAATGAAATGGTTTCCTAGCTTATAGAGGCAAGTTGTTTTGACTGCCTAGATTTTAGTGCTCAGTTTAGAATTGGTTGAAACAGCGCCTAGAAGGATGATCTCGACCCCTAGAGGCAAGGAAAGGTATTAGCTTGCCTATATTATGTATTTTCTTAGTCATTTTCAGGGGTTGGAGAGGTTGGACTCTTGAGGGAGAAAGCTCTATTGTATTATTCATTGTATCTCTGCAATTTTGGCAAAGGAAGAAAGATCAGGGTTTTGCAGTCCTTTTTGGGATTCCTGTGGTTACATGTATTGATGGTGTGCTTCTCTTTGTACTTGTAAGTGTGTTATGTGAAATCATCCTCTTTCTTTTTCTTCTGAAATTAGGCAAATGAAGTGTTAAAGTAGAATTCATGATTTCCATGCTCTGCTTTTAAATTTGCTTAATATCAATGTTTTCATCTGTTTAAGGAGAACTCAAGGTGATTGCTTGCTCTCCTTAGCTCCTCACCGGTCATTCCTACCCATTCACTTAATTTAAAGGCATCAATACAGTCTCCTACCTTGCCCCAAAGAATCCCCTGCAAAAACTGTGTCCAATCCCCGCACCCAGAATTGCCTTTCCCCAATTTTCCACCAAAATCTTAAAACTTCCCAATTCAAATCTTTTAATCAGTTTACTAGCCTAAAATCAATGTTTCCTTATTGGTTATCTCGCCCGTTGAAGATCTTTACCGAGATAGACCGAAGAGAGCCCTCTCCTGCCCCGTAGGGCTAGCTACGAGGCTAAGTGGTTTGATGTTGCCTTGGAGTTTACCTTTCTCAACCTGAGGTGAAATTTCAAGCGCTAACAGTCTCCACACCAGAAGCATCAGCAACCATAGTTATGCCACTAACATTGGCCATCTGGAAAAAAGAAGGAGGGTGAACAGGGCTTGTCGGCCTATGAGTCAAGGTATCCATGTACTACACAACATATGGTGAGAAGGAAGGGGTGTCAAAGGAGTCATAGGGGACTCAGGGACGTATTTAATATCAATCTTGTCTTCAGATTAGAAGAGAACCCTAGTAAGGACCAGAGTGTTTCTATCCAAATTATGAACTACACTAGGTTCACCCTGCGAAATAAGAGCCCCTAAATCTAGATTAATCTCTGATGTGTCAGCTACTACTAGTTGAAATTTGCTAGCATAACTACTCCTACACCTTCTAGATGAAGGCTCGACACTTGCAAGTGAAAGTCCACAAAGACTCCTAGACCGATGAACATGTCAATCAACCACTTTTAAATGTTAAGAGAACTTTTTAAAGACTCAAAAAATAAAAAATTACGCCAATATATGAGTAGATATCACTGACTAAAAATTCCCTAAAGATACAACCAAACAAGAAGCTTCCAAGTATTTATGATCCGGGTGATTAGGACTGAACACCAAAATAGAAGAAAGCGAAGATAAGGACCTTCCGAAGATAGTTTGGGATAATTACGGACCAAGCCTACCAACAAAGGTATCATAAACAGTTATGCTGACCTCCATACAATAGCCTTTGCCGATGCAAGTACCCTAGCTTCACAAGGGAACCCTCCAGAAGTACTATGAAAGTGATACAACGTCTCTCTCAACTACCATAGGTATTCCCCCCCGCAGTCACCTATGTGGTCCCTGAGATAGGCAACTAAGGTCACTAGTTCGTAATCATAAGTCTAATGGAATAGTCATGGGTGCAGGATCCAATAAGCAGGATAGCGGGTATCTCTCTTTCCATGTCTTCATTCATCCTCGTGCTTAACTCATGTGTTAGAATAACTTTCACAGATAGCTTAACGAGACTGGATTTTGCACTCTATAATCAACTTCTATGTTTCAGTTTAGATTGGCCTTGAAGAGTTTATGATCCAGGTGGATATAGGTGGATATTGGTGGCCACCCGCCTATTCCACCTAGAGCCCCCAGTTAGTTTCATCTATTTCCTTGCTCATTTTAACATTTACTATTTTTAGCAGTTTTTTGGGTCTTGAACTTCCGGAGCAATTTTGACCCCCTAAACGGCGTTTTTTGGGTCCGCAGCAAGCCTATAGTAATAGGTAAGGGCTTTTGGCAAAACATGTAGTACTCGGCGAGACCTTTCCAACAAGGTATTGTATGCGCAAAATAGAGATAATATGACCAAGTTACAACCCCAGGGAAGTTGGATGCCCAACGGGGCTCATAAACTCTTGGTGTTATGTATCCTAGAGTTAGGGTTTTGGTTGTTTATGGTTTTCTCATGTTTTCCAATAATAAATAGGCCTTTGAGCCTCATTGTAATTGTTATGAAACCAGCTCACAAAAAGATAGAAAAGAGAGATCAACGCCTTAGAATTCAGCATCTTCGAGGGGGCAACCTCCTTTACATTACACAAATGAACAATTCTTCGATGATTCAAATGACAAAACCTCCTTTCTATATATAGGAGTCTATGGAGTCACAATATAACCCCGCCAACCTAATAATAATAATAATATAAAGCCACAAAAAAAACAATAGAGGATTCTATGGGGCACAGTGATAAAAATATGGGGACAATAGGGGCTCAACAATATTAATAAGGGATACAACTACAATAGTAATGGGGTAATCACTAGTATTATAGGGACCTAACATGCCCCTCTCCTTCAAAAAAGCGCTTTCCTCAACACTTGAGTAGTTCTAGATGCTTCTGTATAAAATTCTCATCCTCCCATGTGGAATCTTCAGCGGATAAGTTCTTCCACTTGATGAGATACTCTGGAATTGATCGATTTCGTAGCTTTCGAGTTCTTGTTTCTATGACTGCTTCCGGTTCCAATATAATTTTTCCTTCCTCATCAAGTTCTAGAAATATTGTTTGAACTAGGATCTTGTCACCTATAACCTTCTTTAAACATGAAACATGGAAAACTGGGTGCACTCGAGACGCTGCAGGAAGCTCCAATTTGTATGCCATAGTACCAATCTTTTGCAACACCTTATATGGACCATAATACTTTGGTGATAATTTATTATCCTTCTTATCTTGCTTGAGGGACATTTGTTTATATGGTTGTAGCCGTAGGAATACCCAATCAACTACATCAAAACTTCTTTCACTGTGATGTTGATCTGCCTGTTGTTTCATTCTATTCTGTGCCAACACAAGGTTATCCTTTAAGAGTTGGAGAACTTGTTGTTGATGTTTGATGTGATGTTCCACTGCTTGAACCTTAGAATTTTCTCTTAAATATGATGTGATGGATGGTGGCTGATATCCATAAAGTGCCATAAATGGGGTCATTTTTGTTATTGTATGGAAGGAAGTGTTATACCACCATTTAGCCAGAGGCAACCATTTGACCCATTGTGTCTGTTTATCAGATACAGAGCAACGAATATATCCTTCCAAACATTTGTTTACTATCTCAGTTTTCCCATCAGATTGAGGATGATAAGATGAGCTATGAGCTAACTGAGTACCAAGATAAGAAAATAATTTTGTCCAAAAATGTCTAGTGAAAATGGGATCTCTGTCACTTACAATAATCTTTGGGTTTCCATGTAGCTTCTGAATTGTTTCCATAAATGCAGTAGAAACTGTACTGGCTTTAAATGGATGTGATAATGCACAAAAGTGTGCATACTTGGTAAGTCTGTCAACTACAACCATGATGACACTCTTTCCGTCAGACTTGGGTAAACCTGTGATAAAATCCATTGAAACCTCCTCCCAACGTTGGCTTGGAATGGATAAAGGTTGTAATAGACCTCAGGTCTTAATTGTTTCAACTGTATTTTGTTGGCAAACCAAACATTCCGCCACAAACTTTTGAATATCCGATTTAAGGCCATCCCAAAAAAATTCCTTCTTAACCCTGTGGTAAGTTTTTTAAAATCCTGAGGGCCCTCCTAAGGGAGAAGTGTGCAATCCCATAAGAATTTTTTGTTTGAGTTGCGAATTCTTACAGAGGTATAAGTGATCTTTGTACCATAACGAATCATTTTGCCAGCTAAATGTATCAGATGTACTGGAATCTTGTTGTAACTTTCAAATAAGTGCCCATACTTCTTCATCATTCTTCCATTCCTCCCTTGCTTCGTTTATCCAATCTGGTTGGATAATAGAAATGGTGCACAACAATTCTTCCACATCCTCATCCTTTCTTGAGAGTGCATCTGCCACCACATTTTGCTTCCCTTTTTTGTAGATGATTTCAAAGTCATAACCCAACATCTTTGTGACCCACTTTTGTTGCTCTTCAGAGGATAATCTTTGTTCTAAAAAGTATTTAAGGCTATCATGATCCGTTTTTACCTTGAAGTGTCTTCCCATTAGGTAGGGTCGCCATTTCTTAAGTGCATGCAGTATTGCCAACATTTCCTTCTCATAAATAGCTTTGTGTAAAAACTTTCCCTTGATTAGATGACTTTCAAAAGAAATGGGTCTTTCATCTTACATTAAAACAGCACCAATTCCATTTCCTGAAGCATCACATTCCACAATAAAGGTTTTTGTGAAGTCCGGTGTAGCTAAGACCAGTGCTTGGCACATTGCCTCTTTACGATGTTCGAAGGCCTTTGTTGCTTCTGGAATCCATGAAAATGCATCTTTCTTCAATAATGTTGTTAGAGGTGCTGCTATTCTCCCATAATTCTTAACAAACTTGCGATAATACCCTGTCAACCTGAGAAATCCTCATAGATGCTTTATGGATGTGGGGATTTTCCATTCCTTAATGGCTTTAATTTTGCTAGGGTCTACCTCAACTCCTTCATGAGATACAATATGACCCAAATATTCCACCTCTTGTACTCCAAAGAAACATTTGGATCTTTTTGCATATAATTATTTCTCCTCCAATAGTTGTAGCACCCTGTCAACATGTTCAACATGATCCTTCCAAGACTTGTTGTAGATTAGTATATCATCAAAAAATACTAACACAAATTTTCTAAGGAAGGGTTTGAAAATGGAATTCATCAAACCTTGAAATGTAGAAGGTGCAATGGTAAGGCCAAAAGGCATGACCAAAAATTCATAATGACCCTCATGAGTTCTAAATTCTGTTTTTGGAATGTCTTCAGTCTTCATTCTGATTTGATGATATCTTGAACAAAGATCCAACTTGGTGAAGTAAATTGATCCATGCAATTCATCCAGTAATTCATCAATGATAGGAATGAGAAACTTATCTTTAATAGTGAGCTTGTTGAGCTCCCTATAATCCGGACACATGCGCCATGATCCATCCTTCTTGTGTAGCAATAATACTGGAGCAGAGAAAGAAGTTTGACTAGGTTGAATTATATCAGCCTCTAGCATTTCTGCAACCATACGTTCAATTTCACCCTTTTGGGCATAGGGATATCTGTACAGCTTGATGTTTGGAGGAACACTTCCTGGAATCAAATGAATAGCATGATCATGATCATGAATAGGTGGGAGACCTTTGGGAGTCTCAAATACCTTGGAATGATTGTCCAAGACTTTTTGAAGATCTGGAGAAATAGATGATTCTGATATGAAAACATCTAGCGAACATAATTGAGCAATTACACCTCTTTGTTCCTTTTTTAGAAGCTTTGTCATACCGTTAGAGCTGATTATCTTTCCTAGTTTCCCTACAATACCCCTTAATTCAACTTCCTTTCCTTCGGCAAAAAATTTCATGAAAAGTTCTTGAAAATTAAAAGCTATTGTACCCAAGGATTGTAGCCATTGGACTCCTAGTACAACGTCAGCACCTCCCATTAGAATGGAAAGAATTGGGCTAGTCAATACATATTCTCCCATGGATAGCTTGATATTATGGCACTTTCCAGAGCAATTTATCATTCCTCCATTTGCAATCATCACTTGACACTCTGGTGCTGGATAAAGGAAGCAATTCAATTCTTTTGCTACTTTACAATGAATAAAATTGTGGGTACTTCCTGAATCAATCAACACTATTACCTTTTTCTTCTTGATTTGTCCTTCTATCTTGATGGTTTGAGGAGTGGTATTTCCAGCCAATGCATTACAAGATATGGTTGGATTCATTTCTTCTTTATCTAGGCTTTGTTCCTGGAGTATATCCTCTTTGTTTGACCTTTCTTTCTCCTTTTCTTCTTCCTCTTCACAATCTATGTAGAATAATTTCTTCTCAACACACTTATGACCTTTAGTGTATTTGCTATCACAATTGTAACAAATCCCTTTTGCTCTTTTTTCTTCCAATTGTTGTGGTGTCAACCTTATAGGTTGTGGAAGGCTAGGGGTAACAACACTTCCATCTTTATAGTTGTGACTGGTATGCTTCCTGGTTGCCATAATTTTGCTTTCCATTTTTCTTGCTAACCTGAATGCCTTCTCTAATGAATCAGGTTCCCAAAGGTGAACATCATGTTGGATATTATCCTTTAAAGTACCTATGAACACATCAATCCTATGCTCCTCTGGAATATTTTTTACCCTTATGTTCAATTTTTGGAACTCCTCAATATGCTCCATTATTGAACCCTTTTGTTTGAGACTTATCAATTGGCTAAAAAAATTGTTGCTTTTTGTATCCTCATAATGTGCTGTCAATTCTTCCATAAAAATTGCCCAAGTGATAATTTTTTTACAAGAGCAAAGCCATTGATACCATAAAAACTGATTTGGTTCCAAATATAAAGTTTCAATACGTACCTTTTGTGTGTTTTGCACATTATTGAGATCAAAAAATTGCTCCATCTGTAATATCCATGTTGTGGGATCCTTGCCATCAAACTTCCTCATATCGATTTTTGGAATATGGTGGGTCTTCGATCCAACATTAGAGTCTATGGAATCATGATTAACATTTTTTTTGTTCTCATCATGAGTTTCCTTTACTACCCTTTCACCATTAGTGACCATTTCTTGTAGCAACTTATTCATATTTATCTTCAATTCTTCCATATTATCATCCATGCCATCCATTTTAGCATCCATGCCATTCATCTTAGCTTCCATGCCATCCATCTTAGCTTCTACATCTTTCATCTTAGATTCTGTTACTTTTTGTGCAAGTGACACTTGTTGCACTTGGTCTTGTAATTTTGATATATCATGTTGCATTTCTTCCTCTTCTTCATGAGTCATGCTAGAGTTTTCAGGCTGCTTACCAGGTGTTTGCATTTTCTTTCCTCGGGGCATCAATTACCAATAATAATGCTTTACTATGCCCTTTGAATTCCTTCAAACTATTTTTTCAAACCAAGAGCAAAAATAAAATAAAAAACTACACACCTTTTTTCACTTTGTAGGAGCTTGATATGGAATCTGATGTATCTCTGTAATTTTGGATCATCCAATTCTAAAATTGCGACTTGTAGTAGCCCTCTGCGTCCTCTTTCCAATGCCACCAATCTGATCCAAATTTGGTTCTCCAAGAACGCGTTATGCACAATCTCCCAAGATGACCTGGTTATAGACCTTTCCAGAGGAGAGAACTTGTATGAAGTGCCATGTGTCACTGTTTCAACCCATGGCACTGAAAATATATAAAAGAAATTGTAGTCCGTCCTCTTTCTATACCTTCTTACCAAATTTCAATTTGATGCTCAGAGAGAAAGTTATGACGATTTTCCCCAGGTCACCTGTTTAGTGTAATTTAGGAGTCTGCAAAAACACCAACTTCCTAAAATCATATCTCTGCAAATATAGCGCGAAAAGCTCTGAAATTTGGACCTGAGGTTTAGCACGATTTTGTCTCAAATGGGTTTTTTTTTTTGCTTCTGAAACGTCGCAGAAAAAAAGTTATAGCAAAAATTCCACGATGACCTATTTGGAGCAATGAAACCCTAGAATCCAAAGCTCTAATACCAAATGTTATGAAACCAGCTCACAAAAATATAGAAAAGAGAGATCAACGCCTTAGAATTCAACCTCTTCGAGGGGGCAACCTCCTTTACATTACACAAATGAACAATTCTTCAATGATTCAAATGACAAAACCTCCTTTCTATATATGGGAGTCTATGGAGTCACAATATAACCCAGCCGACCTAACAATAATAATATAAAGCCACACAATAGAGGGATTTTATGGGGTACAGTAATAAAAATATGGGGACAATAGGGGCTCAACAATATTAATAAGGGATACAACTACAATAGTAATGGGGTAATCGCTAGTATTATAGGGACCTAACAGTAACATAGTTCAAAGGCATGTAGCCGCCACATCTCATCTAAGAGATAAGATACCATCGCCCGAGCTATCTTATTTCCATTATGTTTGTAAGCATAGTTTAGTATTTTTCTATTAATGAAATGAAGTGTTTTTCTACTACATCTCTGTGTTTATGATTATATATGTAAGTTGTTGAGTTCTTGTTTAAGTTCGGATCAGTGGTATCAAAGCAATCTACTCTTTCTCTGTTTTTCTTTGCGTGTCCCAAACGAGGTCAGGGAATAAGGAGTTAAGGCTTGATCTGGTTGAACCATTGCAAGATCAGCCTCACAAAACTCTAAAACCTCCCATGGTCAAAGAAAAGAAAGATGAGGGGGTAGGCAATCCTTTCAAAATGTTGCTCGAGGAATCCCTCGAGTGACAGAGGGACACGATGATGGATAACTTTGGCCAGATCCTTTGACGGCTACCCACAAGCGATGCATATTCATCCAACAGTCACTTTGGAGGCACCACTCCTTTTAAGGTTCAAAACTTCGATATTCCTATATTCGAAGGCCTGTTAGATGCAAATGTCATAGATAAATGGTTAAATCCATTGGAAGGATATTTTTCAATTCATGACTTTTCCAATTGGGAAAATATTTCTTTTTCACTTCTCAAAGCCGCCCCACACGTCAAGGACTGGTGGGAAACCTACTGTGAACAAAAGGACGAGAATGAATCCTCGTTTTTTTCAAATGAACTCACTTGGAATTCTTTCTGAGACACCATCAAGGAACAATATTACCCTGTCGGGAGCTATGAAGATAAATACATAAAGTGGACAACACTACAGCAAGGAAGGGACCAAGATGTTCCAGAGTTCACAAATATTGTCCATACCCTTCGCACGAAGCTGGGTATTAAGGATACTGAGTGGCATTTTGTGCTCAAGTACCATGAATATCTACACAAGTACATATAGGACAAGATGGAGTCCCTGGACATTTCCTTGCTCAGCACAACGTATCAGTACGTTGTCAATATTGAGAAGAAGTTTAAATGGAAGAAGTGGGACTTTGGATCTGCAAATCCAAAGCAAGGAAAAGATGCCCCCAAACCACATAATAAAGGAGTGATCCAAGGCAGGGCTACCCAAGATAACCCCCCAAAGTTGCAACAAAAGAAAAACATCACAAATACAAAGAAGGACACGATAAAATGGTCTGAGTTCCATGAGAACTCCACTCACAATACAAGTGAGTGTCGGGTCAAGTAGTCACTGGTGGCCGAGTTGAAGGCTTCTGAATCAGACGCAGTTCTGACTCTCAATCAGAACCCGATCAGGGAAGCAGACCATTGATGCAGATCCTAGTGCCACTATGACCACCACTAAGATCCAAAAGTTTGAGACTGAAGATCTAGAGGAGGGGGAACGCCTCTTCCACTCACAGATGTGGGTGAAGATTTCTCCATGGAAGTTCATTGTTGACAGCGGGAGCCAAAAGAACACATTTTAGCATAGGTCGTGAAGCGGTTAGGCCTAAAGACTACAACAAATCCACAATCGTACACCATTGGGTGGCTTCATCAAGGATGGGATCTTCGCATCAGCCAGGAGTGTCGCCTTCCCTATAGCATCAAGCCCTTCATGGATGAGGTACTATGTGAAGTTGATCCTCTTGGAGTTTATGATGTATTTTTAGGACAACAATACTTGTGGAAGCGACATGTTGTATATGAGTCTAGACCTCACTCTGTGATTATTACTTTGGCTAATAAGTTGTACAGGATACCAGGGGCAGCCCCGCCTACCGCCATCTCTTTGATCACTGCAAAGAAATTTAGTAAGATCATTTCCCAAACCAGGAAATTTGTCTTCCTTATGGTTCGCCCCCAGGGCAAGAAGAATGTTGTGGCCACGACTTCTAGGAAGGGCTCCTTTGCACAACAACAACAGATGGACAAGGTAATGGAGGAGTTTAGGGATATTTTCGCTTCACCCATAGGGGTACCTCTATACTATTAGGTCAAGCACTCCATCGATCTAACCCCGGGTGCACCATTTCCCAATGGACCTATCTATCAATGCCCTGTTCTGGAGAACGATGAGATCAAGAGGTAGATTTATGAACTATTGCAGAAAGGGCACATCAGGCCAAGCTCATCACCTTGTGGGAGCCTGATTGCATTGGTACAGAAGAAGGATGGGACCTGGAGGCTCTGTATTGACTATCGGGCACTAAACAAGATCACTATTTGGAATAGGTACCCAATCACACAAATTGATGACATTCTAGACTAGCTCAAAGGGGTCAAATATTTCAGCAAGATTGACTTGAAGTCAGTTTATCACCAGGTGCCTATCGAACCCTCCGATATGTGGAAGGTTGCCTTCAAATCCAAGGAGGGCCTTTTTGAATGGTTGGTCATGTCATTCGTATTGACGAACGCCCCTACAACCTTCATGAGACTGATGGACGGCATCTTGCAACCCTTCACCAATGCAATCGTGGTGGTGTATTTAGATGAAATCTTGATCTTCAACCAGTGTTGGGAAGAGAGCCTCCACCATATTTGAAAGGTCCTTCAAACCTTGTGACAACACAAGTTGTGTGCTAACTTGGAGAAATGCACCTTTGGCCTGACCCGGGTTCAATATCTGGGATACATCATTGATGAGAAAGGTGTACATGTGGACCCATCCAAGATACAAGTCATTCAAGATTGGCCAACCCCAACCACTCTAATAGAGCTCCGCAACTTTTTGGGTCTTGCCAATTTCTATCGTAGGTTTGTGTTGGGGTTCTCTCATATCACTTGGCCTTTAAGTCAAGTCACCAAGGGCGGAGCGAAAGAAACATTTTTTTGGTTAGAAACCCAACAAAAAGCGTTCTTCGAGTTGAAGGATCACCTCTATTCTGCACCAATGCTCACATTACCAGACCTACAAAAACCATTTGAGATTGAGACAAATACCTCCAACTATGTTATTGGTGTGGTTCTTACTTAACATGGGAATCCAGTGGCTTACCACAGTGAGACACTTTCAGACACAGTCTGAAAGTACCCCACTTATGACAAAGAAAAGTATTCCATTATGTAGGTCTACCATCAATGGAAGCATTACATTATGGGGAAGGAAACAGTCATCCACATAGACCACCGACCTCTACAGTTCATATAGACACATGGGAAGTTGTAGAACAATCGCCATCAGAAATGGTCCACCTATATACAATAGTTCCATTTCAACATTAAGTATAAGAAGTGCAACACCAATAATGTCGTTGATTGCCTCAGTTGACCACTGGTCATGGCGTTGATCACTATTCTCGACTCCTGTGGGCACAAGACATTGGGGTTGTTGCATATTTACAAGAGCGATCTAGAATTCGGCAGCATATACCAGACACTCCTAGAAGGGAAGCAAGTTCCAAATCTTCACCTTCAATATGCATTGTTATGCCACCTGGGACACATTTGTGTTCATCCAAGTGAGAATTCCAAGATGATTTGGGAGGCGCACTATAGTCAGGTCGTTGGACATTTCGAAGTAGAGAAAAAAATGGTAGTATTGCAGAAGTACTTTTATTGGCTGAAACTTCGTCAAGATGTTGGGAAGTACATTAGATCCTACACCGCCTACACCATTACCAAACCAACCATCAAGAAGAAAGGCCTGTATACTCCTCCACCTACTCCTAGCCGGACTTGGGAATGTGTCTCCATGGATTACATGTTGGGCCTTCCTTCTACTAAGAACGGCAACAATTGTGTTTTCGTGGTCGTCGACAGATTCTCTAAGATGGCCATTATGGCGGCCTGCAACAAGAGTATCACAGCAGAGGACACTGCTAAGCTCTTCTTTGATTGAGTGTGGGTACACTTTGGGATCCCACAGTCCATTGTCTCAGATCGGGACAACAGATTCCTGAGTGCATTTTGGTGAAGTCTTTGGTCGATGCTGGATACAAAACTTACCAAATCCATGGCTTTCCATCCCCAAACTGATGGCCAAACAGAGGTTGTCAACAGGATGATTGTACACGTGGGATAAAAGTCTCCCATATGTCCAACACAGCTACAATAAAGCTCTCCATAGCTCAACATGCCACAACCCCTTTTAGGCAGGTTTGGGATTTCAGTCATTATGCCCCATTGATGTGGCCATACAATTTTCATCCACTCAAGTAGATTCAACTCACGTTCAATCTGAAGCTGAAAGGGATAAAAACTTCATTAAGCGCATTCAACACATCTACCAACAGGTCCATGATATATTGGATAAAGACAATGCTAACTACAAGTAGCGTCCTGATCAAAATCGAATGTTGCACAAATTCCTAGTGGGAGACAATGTTTGGCTCCATTTGCAGAAGGAGCACCTTGTTGGACCCCACCGCAAGCTTTGCCCGCTCTAATATGGGTCGTACACCATCACCAAGGCCGTCGGTGACAATGCCTTCAAGCTCAACATCCCACCATTCCTTGGCCTGCACCCAGTGTTCAATTTAGATTGCCTTCAACCATACTTTCCACCATTGTTGGACACATTTGACATTGCAGAACAACTCACACCAACAGAGCTCCACTTGGACTGGATGGAACAGGCTACAACTGATCAGATCATGGACACACAGATCAAGAACACTCACCAACATAGGATGCAGTTATATCGAGTTATCAAAGCAAACCAACTCCTTCACCAGGGCAAGTGGTTCACTAGGGACCAAGTTCAATAGAAATTTCCTCACCTCATGGAGGCTATGCACGCAATGGGAACCATTGATTCCTAAGCAGGGAGGAATGGTCCAGGTCGATACAGGTGTATATTGGTCGTCACACGCTTATTCCACCTACACTCCCTAGTCAATTTCATCTGTTTCCTTGTTCATTTTAGCATTTACTATTTTTAACAGTTTTTGGGGTCCTAAACTTCCAAAGAAGATTTGATCCCCTAAACAACATTTTTTTGGGGTCCGCAGTACGCCCTGGCTATGGACCTACATCAAAACCTATATTACTCGGCGAGGCCTTTCCAATAAGGTATTGTACACGCCAAATAGAGATAATATGAACAAGTTACGACCCCGGGAAGTTGGCTACCCAACTAAACCCAACAGGGCCCACAAACTCTTGGTGTTACATTTCTCGGGGTTAGGGTTTTGGTTGTTTAGGGTTTTCTCATGTTTTCCAATAATAAATAGGCCCTTAAACCTCATTGTAACATAGTTTAGAGGTATTTATCCGCCACATCTCTTCTCAGAGATAAGCTACCATCATCCAAGATATCTTATTTCCATTATGCTTGTAAGCATAGTTGAGTATTTTTCTATTAATGAAATGAAGTGTTTTTCTGCTACATCTCTATGTTTATGATTATATATGTAAGTTGATGCGTTCCTGTTTAAGTTCAAATTAGTTTACTCTCCGCACACCTATTCCAAGGCCCTAAATTCCCCAGACTAATTGATGTATCTACGACAAAAAGAAAAATATCTAATTCATTTTAGATTAATCACTTGATTTTATTGGTTGTTATTTAGGTCAAGGTAGCGGAAGTAAAAATTATGATGTTTTGACGCAAAAAGAAATCAATAGAAAACTAGGCTACATGTAAATGCAACTTCTTTTTCTTTGATGAAAAGTGATCTCTACAGGGTTCTATGAGAAATCTATGAAAGAAAAAACTCTTTTTCTCTTTTAAACACGCTCACACATTCATCATCTATCGAGAGAGACTAAAAAAAATGTCTAAAATGCAAACTACATAATGCATACTATAATTCCTAAATGAAATATTCTATGGAATACTACTCTAAACAAACGAATGTGCTCTTTTAATATCCTAAAGTCAAAATTTAACCAAGACTAGGATAAAAATATATCCAAGAAAAAAAGATCTCTCAAGCGAAGCAAATTCCAACTTCAAACAAAGATTCACACACTTGTTGATAAACAAAAATATCAAACCAAAGAAAAGAAAGGCAAAAAACAAATGTTTTTTCAATTTTTCTTTTTAAGGAATTTGAATAAAAGTTTCAGGAAGGCAAAGAAATCAATCACTTAAATATCAAAATCAAGCAAAAAGAAAGCAAATTTTACTAGCCATAAATGATCACCAAAATGATAAAACCAAAGTGAATAAGAGGTCAAAAACACTTGAACAACTTGATCTAAAAGACACATAAAATATTCAGGAAACAAAATATTTCATAGGACCAAAATATTTCATTGAACCAAAATTGCAAAGACCTTTCTCAAACAAGCAAGAAGAAACAAAAAGAGGCAACTTCAAGAATGTGAATGAAGCAATGAAAATATTGGATCATAAGGCAAGTTGAAAAACAACTCTCTGTTCCAGATGCATAGAACAGTCAGACACTTTACCAAAAGGTCTGAAATCCAAACTCAAGAATACAAAACTTCAAGAAAATCACAAACCCTAGGTTGACACAATCTTTTTGTAACAAAGACAAAGAAATTGACATTAGTAAAAAAACAGGATCTTTCTAGACTGCAAATGACTCTAAAAGCGCAGGAAAGCGAGACTACTACCCCAAACTGAACATAAAATTTTGAAAAATTCAAATTTTCCTCAATATACACAATTGTGTATGAGCAAAGTCATGTGCACATGCGATTGTGTCTCAAGAAACATTCTTGTACATGGGTTTCTTTGGAATAAACCGCGTGTGTATGCTACTGTTCGAAAAGAAAAGCATGTATATGCAGAAAAATAGGGAAAAATAAAAAGTATAGGCCTGATCCAAAAGATCAGACTGATTGCCCAAACTACAAATGAATCAATAAGACTAGAAAAATAAAGAAACAATATAAAAAAGACCAGATAAAAGAAAAAACAACCCTTCTAGCAAATACGAGTCTATATTCCCCAACGAAGTCCCTAGTTCTGTTTGCGGGAAAAACTTCCCTAAGGTAAAGGTTGACAACCTCAGCAGATCGAAGGCATACTATCAACAAGAAGCATACATTCAAGCAAGTAAACTATGAAAACTACTAAAGTTGGGTTTGTGAAAAGTACCCAAAGGTCCTACGTTTGATGTTGATCCCATAGGGTCCAAACCCTCTGCTTCTTCCAAAGTGACCATACCTGCAACACAATTCAAAGAAGCATATACATAGAAAGTAGTTCAAAGAGCATGCATAATAAACATGTTAGATCATCAATCATCAACATATAAATCATGATATATTAGACATGAATTATAAAAAACATGAGATCACAACATTTTGAGAAGAAGACAAAGCTTCTTTATTGATATCAACAAATAATGGTGGAAGAATACAACCGGATCCGACCACGGCACCAACAAAACCTTCCTCTAGATCCGTCCATCCCAAGCCTCAAATATCACCTCTCAACATGTGCAAAAGGATGTCATATAATGGAATATGAACATATTTGCAAGGAAACAAGGGTTTCCTATGACTAGGAGTGCAAGAGGTACAGGGAAAATCAAACTTGATATGGGGACAAAGGGACTATAATTTCGATATCCTATCTCCTTCTATATTTTAGGCCTTCCCATGAGCTATATAAATACCACCAGAAATCAGTTGATTCAGTTAGGCCATGGGATCTTGTAGGTGGGCTTTTGGTAAATCCTGTAAACCCTGCTTGAGAAATAGGAAATATTTTATTTTTTTCATATTTTAAATTATGTATGAGGGTTCAGTATTATGGCACCTACATGTACACGCGCTTTTATAAGGGCAAAGTTGCGTATGGAATTTGATTTTTTTATATTAAGTGATTAAGTCTAAAAGGGAAAGGGTTGCCCAAGGCCATATAAGAGCATCATAACTACAAGAGTGTTGAATGATGCTATAATGATTCCTCGAAGGTCAAACCCAAAACCAATCTACAAGCAGTGGCAGAGGTTGTTGTAACAAACACCATTCCTCTTCTTCTCTTGTGCAGTGGTGGCTTATATTCAAGTGGAGGTCATGGATTAAAAAAGCTTCAATAGATTGCTAGTAAGACTTGTTGGGTGGCTCTTCCCTATCAATTTTAAATTAAAAAATTGTGGTTCAGTTTTGGGCCTTCATTTGTTATTGAATCTCCACATATTTATTACACATAAAGGAATCGCCATAATCCCCCATTGTTGCATGAAAAAAATGGAGAAAAAATCCCCTTCATCCTTTTGTTTTGTCCAAAATGGATCTTCTTTTGTCCAGAGTTGCAGTAAACCAACTTTTTTATGAGAAATGGAAAAACAATTGTTTTTTGCAAGGAAATACAACTACACTTAGAAAATCATAATGGATTTGTCAAAAAATAATTATTGATAAGATATTTGCTACGAAATGCTTATGAAATTAGCTTGGGAGGGTTTTAATCAAATGCAAGAGGGTTTGATCGAGTGCTTAATTAAACAAAGTATTTAAATTCATTCACTGGAAGTTTCAAATCCATAATTAAATCATTTAAAATAGGACTTCAAGCCATTCTGTGTGAAATTTCGATGATTGCAATTACTAGATATTATTCTCCTAACTTATGTAATTTACTTGCTTTCTATAAATTAATATTACGAAAAAAAAGCAAATAATTCACAATTGCAATCTTCAAAAAAATGTTGTGAAAGATAAAATACGAAACGGAGAAAATAATTCACACACGCACACAATAAATATGACATTTCTATTTTTTCACAAATGTCCTTGCAAAAACCCTGAAGGGAAAACTAGTGAAACAAATGAGAGTTTTAATTATTATTCAACAATTTAGGAGAAATTACAATTGGTTGCCTCTTAGTAGAAAACCTCTCAAAAATACTAATATCCAATGGAAAATTTTAGTGGAGGCTAATTTTCTCCCTCTGCTACTTGATCTGGCCCTTTCCTAGTAACTCGTGCTCTCTCAGACTATTTGCACTACCTAATTGGAAATTCACACTACTACCTCGAGAAATTCATTCAACCTATGGAACCTCCTTCCAACAAGACGTCTTGTCTCCCTTTGCCTCTGAAACCCACTCAATATGCCTTTGGAAAATATTTTTTGCCTCTAGAAACTAAAATGTGGTCTCCTCCAGCAACTTGCAATGGGAAGTATGGCTACTCACACTAGCAGATGTGTCCTACTTTGCAAATTAATTTAGCCTCCTCTTATTGTCTACCAGACACTGGAAAATACTAAGGAAATATTATCTGGATTCTTGCTCCCAAATATCTCCTAAAACTCCTACCTCTCATGCTTCCCTAGCTTCAAATGCAACCTTGTTGAATACCTATAAGTAGGTAGTCAAACTGCTCAAATGATACTTGATGTCTCCTCAACACCCTTTGACCTGCTCTTATAATCTCTCGTTGGAGTCGCAACAAACACTATCACATTTTCAACCGATAGTTAATATCATCTTGACTTCATCAATTAACTTTTCTAGAAGTCTCTAGAGAAAATTCGAACTTACCCAATTAATTCACTTTAACTAACCAATTTTCCTAAGTTAGACTTAGGAGATATTTACTTATTGGCTAATTAATCTAATTGAGGTGTCTCCAATTATTTTCTTGTGAAACCTTTTCTGGGTTTTGGATATCTCATGTTCCTTATCCTTTTCGACATCATAGAGACTAGAACACGTGTTTGTTGCTACCATAATCTAACACCCCCTCTTAGCAAGAAAGGTGTTCTCTACTATACCCATCTTCTCTCTAAAGTAGACAAACTTTTCCCTCCCCAAAAATTTTGTGATTATATCAACCACCTATTAGTATGTGGGAATAGGTTGTAGCTGAAATGATCCATGTTACTACTATGCTACTTTGTTCTCACATTGTTGATGCCCCCGCACTTAAGTCTCTCTGGATAGAACTATACCTTGCTTTCTGCAAATAGCCAATTTTCACTTACTTCCTCTTGCCTTTGCATTGTTGTCATCATTGCACCTATGTGTATTGATCTCTCACTGATCTACTAAGTCACTGCAATTGGCTCTGCAACTATCTCTTAAGTATCTAACTACACCCTACTAGCTTTGCACTGTCTCTCAAGTAACTGACTATGTCTTTCTAACCTTTCAATCCTCTTGCTACTTTAACTCTTGGGCTCTCATAGCAAAGTTAATTATCCAACTAAGAACTCACAGTAACTGGATTTGATCTATTGATCAAACCCTCCTTAGATAGATCTAGACCTCCTTGCTTCTCCTCCCTCAGAACCTAACCATTTTGGCATATTGGAGTGTCATAGTCCTCCTCTTCCTAATGATAATGTTGCAACCATAGTGAATTCATCCTCCAACATGGAAGAAAAATCCTCAATCTCCTTCAAATTTTTTGTCTACTTCCCATTCTTGTCCTTTTTCCTCTTCGGACACTGGTTGATATGATGATCAAGCTCACCAAATCTGAAGAACTTGACCTTCAACATGTCTTTCTTCTTCTTCTCTCCTTTAGAGTCATATCCCTGGATGGAACCTTTGATTTTCCCTTCCCTACAAGATTGACGTTCTCCTCCTCCTTCTCTACCTTCAGTCCTTTGCCACTGTTGTTGGTAGTACCATCGACAAGACTCAGCCTCATCTCCTCCTAAGTGAAGTCACTCCACAGTCATTCCCAATCTTGTAGCTAGTACTGTCTAGTAATTAACTGAAAAAACATACATCATTCCTTAGTAAACCCATTTAGAGTTGTATGCACAAATTCATCCTCTATTGGCTTCTCTCCATCTACTACAAATTCATCCATGGTCAATATAATTTTGTTGATATAGGATGTTAGATTCTTTCCCTTGTTCATCTTGACCATTCTTAGCTTCTCCTTGACTATCATCTTCCGACTCTTGGAAGGATATTAGTACAACTTGATGATGGCATCCCACATCTCCTTCATTATTCCTTTTTTTGTGATGTGTTGAACAATATGATCCCATACATTGTCGAGGACCATCCTCTTAGCCTTGGCCATGTACTTCTTGTAATCATGTAACAGGATAGGATCTCTTGGTGGAGCTACAAGTACTATCACAACTCCTTCAAACCATGCTCATCTAATAAGAACAAAATCCTGGCCTTCCAGATGCCAAAGTTTGAGGCTTCATCCAACCTATCCTAATATCTTAGTCATGTTGTGGCCATTTCTAAGAAAAATTATGAAACTCAATAAAGTGGAGAAATTTATTTCACTCCTCCAACCGAAAAATCACTCCGTAAACACTAAGTTTCCTATGCAAAAACTAACTTATCCTTCTGCTCAAATTCACACTCTCTACCTCTAGAACTCACACTAGATCCTGCAACTCGACCTGACAATTGAGAAATTCTTCCAAAAGTTATTTCCAGTGAATAGCCTCCCTTTGTCCTCCAAAGCTACTCGCACTTCCTCTAGAAAACATATTTGGTCTCTAGAAATCATTGCTTCATATCTGCGAACTAGGTAAACTAGTTATTTGATTTTCTTGCTTTGACCATCTTTTCTACAGATAAATCAACCTTTTTCTGACTCTGAGAATACTGGAGAAATGAAACCTCAGTGTGCTTTCTTTTCCTTTCCCTACGTTGATTTGATAATATAAAACCCTTATGCTACAAATATATGCACTATATCTACTCTGTGAATTTGATCTACTCACTAGAAGCCCTTTTTGGCAACCTCACTGCTTACTACTTCAAGTGAGATAAATCGATTTTTCCTCCAGATCACCTCCTCAGGCTGGAAATTGAATTCCTACTTTTTCAATTCGCACTACATGGCTATGCCTGTGCAGATCTAGTTCTTTGTGCTTCAGATCTCCCTTTGATCTGCGCAACCCTTGCTCCCTTCACTCTGAAGCATCTATGATCCGACCTACTCTGATACCATGTGAAAATTCCACGATAGCAATTATTGGATATTATTCTTCTAACTTGTGCATTTTATTTGTCTTTTGTAAATTAATGTTAAGGCAAATAGTGAATAATTCACAATTGCAATCTGCACAAATAAATTACGTTGTGGAAGATAAAACATGAAACTAAGAAAATAATGCACACACACAAAATAAATATGACAACACTATTTTTGGACAAATGTCCTTGAGAAAACTCCGAAGGGAAAATCAATGCAACATATGAGGGTTTCAATTATTATTCAACAATTTAGGAGAAATTACAACTAGTTGCCTCTCACTGGAAAAACTCCAGCAAATAATGATCTCCAATGTAAAAATTTAATGGAGACTAACTGTCTCCCTCTGCTACTTGATTTGGCACTTTCTTGGTAACTCACATTCTCGTAGGCTATTCACATTGCCTAACTGGAAATTCGCACTACTACGTCCAGAAATTCATTCAGCCTCTTGAACCTCCTTCCAACAAGTCATCCTACATCCCTTTGCCTCTAAAACCCACTCACTCTACATCTAGAAAATACATATGTCTTCTAGCAATCGTAACATGGTCTCCT
Organism: Pinus tabuliformis; assembly: GCA_031772625.1. Taxonomy (NCBI): domain Eukaryota; kingdom Viridiplantae; phylum Streptophyta; class Pinopsida; order Pinales; family Pinaceae; genus Pinus; species Pinus tabuliformis. Next base: position 641,151,711 of record CM062808.1, read on the forward strand.
CCGACAACTTGCACTAGGAAATCTAGCTACTCACACTAGTTGATGTAGCATCCTCTACAGATGAATTTGACCTCTTCTTCTTGTCTATTGGACACTAGAAAATACCGAGGAAATCTTCTCCATACTCTTGACCTAAATATTTTTTTAAAACCCCTACCTTTGATGCTTCCCTAGCTTCAATCGTTCCCTTGTTGAATACTTGCAACTAGGTAGTTGAACTGCTCAAATGATACTCAACGTCTCCTCCAAGCCCTTCTAAATCCTCTTATAACATCTCGTTGGAGACTCAACGACCATGATCACATCTCAACTGATGGCTAAGACCATCTCAACTCTGTCAATTAACTTTTCCTAAAGTCTCTAAAGAAAAATCAAAGTTCCCCAATTAAGTCACTTTAATTAACCAATTTTCCTAAGTTAGACTTATGAAATATTTAATTATTGGCTAATTAATTTAATTGAGGTGTCTCCAAGTATTTTCTTGTGAAACATTTTCTGGGTTTTGGAGATCTCATGTTCCTTAGCCTCTTAAACATCACAGATACTAGAACACATGTCCATTGCTACCATAGTCTAACATTCTGATGGAGGACTTGCACTCCCGGCTAGTGGAGAAAACTCGATAGGTCACTATGAAAGCACCCAATGTAGTACATAGAGGCAATATAGAAAAATTGTTCCCAGACTAAGTAGTTCTAAGGACTTCCACTAAAGACCCTTAAAACCCTAATTTCCATGGAGTCATAACCTAGCTCTCATACCACTAATCTGGATCTTGAAGGGCCAGGATTTTAGAAACTGAAACACCTATAGAAAAGAAGAAAACACAAAGAAATTCATTATTAGAGTAATAATAAATAACTAGAGCTACATTATGGTGGATGAATATGTCATTTTACAAAGTGAGTCCCTTATTTATAGCATTCTTAAATTACAATACAATGGGTGGATGCCATGGGTAAATACCACTTTTGATTTAGATCATTCATGTTGTATTCTAAAATGAATTGCAATGATTGTTTGAGTAGTGGTATGGTGAGAAAAATCCACAATATAAACTCTATTATAGGATGCTTCCCTAACTATGTGATTCCCTTTGCATGTTCATCGAAAGGATAATTGTCATAGGAATTTTGAATTTGCTACATGAACAAGGGATCTTCATAATCATCTTGTCTACTGCCATGAGTGAAATCATACAAAGCTTTTATCGTGAATTGTTTTCAACTAATGAGCATAACTTATTTTTATTCACTCTTTCTTATTTATTTATTCATCTATACTACTCTACCTTATGTGGAAATGAAAACCATTCCTTAGGTGTAGGAGTATTTCTAGTGCATCTATCTATGAAATAAGATCTATATCCAACTCATATCCAAATATGGAAAATGTACCTTTATGATTGTAAGGGTATGAGAGGCCAGTTGTTCATATGAATCAAATGTTAAGAATCATTGAAGAGTGGAGTGCTATCATGACCTGATGGTTGATTGGAACTGCATCTTAATGAAGTCTTTGTCTCCCTACCTCTCTTCATTTAGCATGCTCTATATTTCTTCTAAGGGTTTCCCATCATCCTCTTGAATACACAAGGGAAATAGATGTGTAAGAAATTCCTTGATTTTTAGCTCCAATGTTTCTCCTTCATTTGTTGTGCTCCGTGGCCTTTGGCCAAAAGAATCTTTCTCCTCTTGCAAGTGTTCTTTAGGGACCCCTTGTTCCTCTTGGAAGGTAGTCTCATTTTTGGTGATAAGTCAAGATTGTAGACAGGATTTGAGAAAATTCTAATAAGAGTGTATCCTCATTTGCTTAGTAAATTTTTGATCATCTTCAAGTTTCTCTTGTTGGTCTAGAGCTCTTGCTCTTAGACATATTAGTATCAAAAGTTCCTATAACACCTTAAGCTTTTGATTCATAACAAAATCACACCAATCTTCATGTACTTGGACTCCTCATGCTACTAAAACCCTATTGTCACTAGGTTAGTTGTTCTTTAGGGGAGTCTCCTTTTTCCATGAGATACTCTTATAGAAAAGAAAAAGATAGACGATCAAAGCTCTAGTCCCTTTAGCATCTCCCTGGCAATGACACCAAAAATGTCACACAAATTAATTACTTAAATTGGGGACATAAAATTATCAATCCATGAATTTGTAAACTTGTGAGATGCAGCCATTGTGCAAAATCAAAACATCTAGACTATATGTATCAGAAATATTAATATACCACTTCTAGGGGTCAGGATCTAACATTGAGGCTAAGGTCATGTAATTCACTCAGTTGTTTAAACAACTCTCATAGGTCTATTAAGTGCTAAAGTTAACAAGGTCTACAATTGTGAAGTAAATTTAGAAGATCTATATGGTCATAAATTAAAGTTCTAAATCCCTACAACTTTATCACAGTTCCATGCATCTATACAATTCAAATTTCTAGTAGCACACATGCTCAAGATGATGAACAATGAAACATAAATAAACCATCGACTTAAAAAGGGATAATGAATTGATTTATGATATGGAAAAGTAATCAAAGCTAAATCAAAAGTGCAAGACTAAGTTAACTAAATAACATTACAACACATTTGATTCATAAACTATTGTGGATATTCCACTATACAATTCATTACAACAAATTTGATAAATTTATACTTAAAAATCCAAGATCTACAATATTATAGTTTTACATCTCTTTAGATTTATAGATCTATAGATTTTTGTTAATAGCGTATGCATGCGAATTAAAATTATGCATAAAATAGAGAACGAAAAAATAAAAGCTCACAAACACATTTGACAAACGATATGACTTGAAAAACCCTTTCGAGTGAAAAACCCCAGCTAGAAGGTAAGCTCACTCTGCTTTCTTTCTCTGAATGGAAATATGGTTGAGTACAAAGAAGTATGGCATGTGTATTACAATGCACCAATCCTCTCTGTGTGCTCTATCTTCTATCCCTCTTGGCTATTTTTGCTCAGCTATGAAACAAATGCACTTGAAAGAATGGAACCCCTTGTCCTTCTTGTGACCTAGTTATAACACAACTCAATAGCCTACTAGTGGTTAGGTTTGACTAGTTCAACTCTTAACCAAAGTTACAATATAGACTCTTCTATATTCTTCACTATCATAATCACATGGCTACCCCTTTTTTCATAAATAATGAGGGTTGACGTGACATCATTTTAAATTATGATGCTGAAAACAAGAAGGTCAACTTCTGAGTGGCATAACTTTCACATATGGACTATGATTGATGTGATTATTGCATCGTTGGAAAGGAATCTCTGTGTAGAATAGGAATAAAAGGTGAAATGCTAACACAACAAAGTTTTGTCCCCAAAAAAAGTGAGTTGATGCCTCAAAATGCTTTTGGAAGGTTTCAGACCCCAATTTGCCAAACTAGGTCATGCTAGTAAAAAAGGTCTTGTGAGTTGATTCCTCCACCTTTTTCCAATCTAAAAGCAACGAGATGGATGACAAACAATATAATGATCCAATCTAGATCAACATTCCCAAACTAAAAAACTCACGTGATTGAATATGCACCGTAGAAAAAACTAAAGTGCTGGACTCGCAATCAAAATATCATTAAGACAACAATAGCGTGTGTATTCATGAAAGCTTATAAAAAATAAAGTAATACATTTCTAATGCTTCATCAAAAATAGAAATAGCAACTTTGTTTCGTGATTACACAAATCTCCTGCTAGAGTATTTCCAGAGGACACGATACGCTTTCTTCCATTATACTTTACAAGGTTGCTTATCATAGGGTTTTATTCAATATACGCTATCATAACTACTTGATCCTATTTCTATGGATCTTTAACTTTTCATGGTTGAAAAAGATGGTAAGTAATTCGATAAAAGAGAGTCATTATGGAGATAGTTTAGGAGCTTTGTTAGAAACAGAATTCATGAGACTTTATTAAAGTGCGCAAAATCTCATGCGTTGTCAATGGTTAGCCGTTCTTTGACAATGGTCTTGTGGTCTTGTTGAAAGGTTCTAGAGCTGGCTAGACACCAATGAACAATCTCGATGTCATTCTTTACAAAACCTGTTGAATTTCATCTTGAAATGGGGCAGGGATTCCAGTCTGACTTCTATGAGAATTCCGTTAGTAACTAGATTTTTGGCAACACGCTATCTCATATATTTTATATACAAATATGTTAATAAGACAAGTTCTAAACTAAATATTCTTCAAAAGTGTTGGTAAAATAGTTGAGAGTTGCTGATGAATCACCTAATGTCTTTCTCAAGAATATTGTTGATAAAGAAGTAGAAATGATAGTAAAAAGTTAATAATAAGAAGAAAGACATTGATAGTGTAAAATTGTGACAAAAATCGAGTTCAACAGTCGATATCTAAGGAAAGTGCCTTTCGAATTACTGTGAACTATGTAAACTCTCGTTTTTGGCCATGAAAAAACTCTCATTGCAGCTTTACTTTTAGTTTTGCTATAATCGATTGACAGCTAATAAGTTTAAGGTCGATTTCTTGTACAAGAGAGGGCATATTTTCCGATTCTTATGACTTTAACCATGTCGAGCTGTTAGTTTTTGTTGAGAAGTAGATTTACTAACTATTGACCATCCTTCCAATTATATAGATTTTCTAAGAGTCAAACCTGAAAGTAGAGAGCAGAGGTAGCAGTGACAGTGACTGTGGCAGCAGCAGTGCTATAATTATATAAGCTGGCAGTGCTGATGCTTTTTTGACTTGCAGGTTGTATGGGGTTCCTCATCTTTATCGACTGAATTGATTTGCTTCCTACTGAATTAAATTCATGTCTGTCATAAGAAAAAACAACGATTTACCTATGAAAATAAGCCCATGCTGGACTCAGCTGTGGAGCTTGGAGATTCAGTTACAAGAGCTACCGCAATGCTCTATTTAATCAATTTCCTCACACTTTTATGGGTCTCTACCCTGTGTTGCACTAATACCTCTGATTTTCTTGATCTTCTTTATGGGTACAGTATCTTCTAGTATCTTTCTTGATGGGCATTTTATGGAGAAAAGTGAATGCTTTTTATGGGTCATGGGTAGACATGTTGGGGCTGTATTTTAACTGTTCAAAGTTTTGGTTGTTTTTCAGTTATATTTTTTTTTTTGGTTAAAATACCTTTGATTTTCTTGATCTTCTTTATGAGTATAGTATTCTTCTAGTATCTTGCTTTATGGGCATTTGATGGAGCAATGAATGCTTTCTGTGGGTCATGGGTAGATATGTTGGCGTTGTAGTTTAATTGTTTTGAGTTATGGAGGTTTTTCCGTCATATTTGTATGGTTAAAATACCTCTGATTTTCTTGAGCTTCTTTATGAGTATAGTATTCTCTAATATTTTGCTTGGGCATTTGATGGAGCAAAGTGAATTTTGTTTATGGGTCATGGTAGACCTGTTGATGTTATAGTTTAACTGCTCTATTTTGGAGGTTTTAGGTTCATATTTTTTTTGGTTGAATGCGTCCAAAATTCACCCCAAAAAATTATTGGAATCACAAAGTTAGTACTGATGGCAATCGTTATATTCGCTTTTTGTTGTTCAAAATGTTTTGAATTTGAATTTTTTTCTGGCTCAAAAATGAGAGAGTTATATTATATGGCATCTAGTCTTTTGATTTTCTGGTTGACTGGTTTATCAGAATACTATAGGAATGTCTTGACCTGGTTTAAGACCTGGTTTAAGTGTTCACTGATCAGCCAATTCTAGTACAGCTGGGTTTTCCTCGAGAATTGCAGCATTGATCTGCCAATTCTCCTCCAGCTGGGTTTTCCTTGAGAATTGCAGCACTGATCTGCCAATTCTCCTACAACTGGGTTTTCCTTGAGAATAGCAGTGTATGCTTCTATTGGCTTTGGATATTGATTTGGTTTTACTTATATTATAGCCCTCCTCCCACATCAGATGATTACGTCAAACGATTTGAAGGATGAAATGGTCCATAGAAAGTAATTTACACAGTGAAAGGCTTGAATCAGCTATAGATTCAGCAATGATTTTACTAAAAACCATTGGGATTAGATTTATTCAGTGTTCTTAATCTATTCGATCTGGCTTGTGTTTTTTTTTTTCTCTTGGGGATTAGTGTTTAGCTTCATAGATCTATATACTCATCTTATTTCGTTACACCATATGTTTTTGTTCATGCATCAGCTACGCAGAAATGAGCAATAACACAAGCATTCGGACTGCAGTTTGGTTCAACATAAATAGACAACTTAAATTATGCCTACTCCCAAGAGAAAGAACACTAATGCTATCAGAGCTTCAAAGAAGGGGAATAATGGTGTTGTTACAAGGAAGATCAGACTAATATGCAGTGACCCAGATGCCACAGACCTTTCAAGTGACGATGAATTAAAGCCTGTATCTCACAAGAGATTGGTTCGCGAGATTCACATACCATTAAATTCCTCAGCTGGCACAAAACCTCAGTGCAAACCAAAGTCCAAGTCCAAATCCAAATCCAAGAGGAAATCCAAAGTGCCCAACAAGGAAAAACAGAATATTATGTGAATCAGTCCCCAATGTACATTGTACAGGGTGCAGTAAGCTGTAAAGACCGCGCAGTAAGACGAAGAAGATGGGGGAAATGGGTTGCAGAGATCCAGGATTCCTCCAGAGGAGTAAGGCTATGGCTTGGGACGTATGATACAGCAGAAGACGCTGCACACGCTTATGATAATGCTTCAAGGAAGCTCGTAGGACCATTAGCATTTACCAACTTCTCTACCGAAGAAACAAGGACTCCATCACCGTCATTATCATCGGACTCTGCTTCTGCGTATTGCATCTCGGAAGAAAATTCAGGTGGGTACTGTTTTGCAGCCTCTTCTTCAACTTCTGTACAGTTAGTGGGCACAGCAGATTCAATATTTTATGATGATTCTTATTTCTTGGGAGAATTTGGACACATTTTTTAAATGGATGATTGTGGGATCTCAGCAACTGAATTGAATATGGATTCTCTGGATCTACCCAATGAAGCAAATGATCTTCTGAGCTTTTGTTATCCTGGCGTATGGATGACTGTATCAGATGGTCACTGCTTCCACTGTTTGGAGTGCATGTCTTTATGATAAAAAATACTGTGTTAAAACATGGGTTACACAGTATAGTTGTTTCTGTAAATATGTTGAATCCGCGTTTGTAGATTTTTGCGAGGGAGAATGGCAATGTCGGGTTTTTGGATATCGTGTAGATCACTCCATATGAATGCATGTGCCAATGTTGTAAGGTGTGGTTTTTTTAATATATGTATTAATATAAATATATTTAGTTTCTAAATAATTTAAGTATAATGATTAAGAGTATGCGTTTTGTTATAAGGATGTAAACCGGTTAGATTATGTATTTCTTTATAAAATTTTTGTAATCAAATTTCTCTTGTCCCATAAACAAAGAGGTTTTATACACTAATTTCTCGTGCCACAAACACAGGGGTTTTATATACTAATTTGGTATCGGGCTTGGCCGTGACCTTAAAATTTTTCTCAAACTTATAGTTAAAACATATAAACATGTACTTGAAATTTATAAGGTCATGACCAAGCCCCGTACCAAACTGGTATATAAGACCAATTGGGCTACTCAATCATATTCTTGTGTATATGTGTATGATGTATAGTATGGAATTTGGAATTTTGTTTAAGTGTAATAACTAGACAATAGACTTGACTAAATAAGAAGCAGAGAAGCATAGTCCAAGTTTAGCACAACTAGTTTGATCTCGTCATTGGGTTGAAACAACCATATTGCCACACATCACAAGAATATGGTTGGGCAACCCAATTCGACCTAACACCCAAAATGTAAACATACCATACACAAACTGTTACATACAACACAGCTCCAACTAGGCATGACATCAAATATGACATGTGGTTGTTATAATCATATCATAAAACCCACCTTATTACACCCTGGTATTCTTCCCGAGCTTGGTGCAATGCTCACTAGTTTTGCAACTCATGTAGCATGCACACCTCAATGCTTATACAATACAAAAGTTTCCATCCACCCATACCACACCCATTCCAAACTCCATGGCTCAAACTTGCGACTTGCAATGCACATGCCACAATTGTGTGTCCTCTCTTCCATGAACTTGGTTTGTGCCCAATTTGCCTTGTGCACTCTCCCACTTATGCACAACTCTTGCGTGATATGTCTCCACACTTGGTTGTTTCTTCACTCCCTCCTCTAGCCTCTTATATATATGAGCACTCCTGTCATCTAAATGAAGGGCCACAACTCCATACATACCCCGAGCTAACCTTTTGGTTCCTTGTGCATGCTTGGTAGAAACCCGAAATTTTGGTTGGGTGTTTCAAGTTGATGCAATGTGTCCTCACCCTACAGTGTTATGTGTGCCAACTCATCTAAATGCTCCACCTACACATCAAATTCATGCATCCTCTCAGTGATGTGCACCAAATCAACTTGTCTACACATTCCACTTGCTCATCATGTTGAATGAACCTCTCCTCATGCCATCGTTCCATACCATGCACTAGGGACTAGGGTGAGTAAACCCAAATTAAGCTTACTCAATTGACATCTCACCAATATGTGAACTTATCTTTCTTCGTGCTTGAGAAAGTCCCTTGGCATGTTCACACGTCTCAGGAGACCTACTTGCCCAACTATAAATCTTGACTCGGTGATATGTTCATGTAATCATGCAATCCAATTTCCATTACAATATGTCTCATCAATGTCACAACCCTAAATTCCTTACAACCTCCCCCACTTCAAGTTGTATCCACCCATGGTAACCTTGCAATTAGTTAACCCAAATCCCCATGTTCACCAAATAAAATGTCTTAGTGGAAAAGCATCACCAAATATCCAAACTCAACCCAAACTACTATCTCCATCCTCCATAGGAAACCTTGAATTCCCACAGAACCTTTCGATCAACCATAACATGTCGTAACCATTCACATTGTAATCTGCTCAAAGTATTCATGGAATCCAATCGGTCATTGTCCTAGAAAGACATCTCCTCCACTAACTCTGTGTACAATGCCCCAAGTTATTGTTGTTTTCATGTTAACCATACTTCCCTATTGCAACCAATGCTACTACAACTAGAACTCCACAAAATTGTCAGTGTTGAACTCCCATGACTCCTACTACCTCGATATTCCAACTAACTCTGCCATGTCTCCACACATTGTCAACTCCCTTGCTTTGGACTAATTGGGTGATCAATCCAACCATTATACTCAACTCATGAGAATGTTCATCCTCGTGTTATCCTTAATCCTTTCTTCCCAAACTCCCATCACATGGCCCAACCCCAACCACTATTGTTACCATTGTCCAAACTCTATCAAGAAGTCCCTTCATAGGTTCCAAGTTATGTGCCTCTGAACGATTTCATATGTACTCATTACTTCGATCCAGAACTCAGGCCATCTACACAATATCTTGAACCAAGGAATCCATACCTTGTTTTCCTACGAAACCTCTCTAAAATGAAGTCCATTTATCAACTCCACACAAAGAGATCCAAAATTCATAGAATTGTTGTCCCCACAAGTCTCACCAAGTTCGTTGTGCAATCATGCCATCCATGGCTCTTGGTGCACTGTCAATTATATTTGATTCAACTACCTGCAACTTATTTGGTTGAATCTTCTTCACTCCTCATCTACCCACTCAGACATGGAACACACTTCTCATCTCACACGTCCAAGTTGTGGATGCAACTTTGCGATGAAGGAAATCTCAAACTCATCCCACCATCCACTCAATGTACTTCCCTAATGCGTCCAAGCCAAATAAGACACTAAATATCTCTGTGTACTCCTGCTCAACAAGGCACCTTTGTGCCAAGGTCTCAATCAACTCCAACCATGGTCTCCATAACCATTGGGTCATGTATCACTCCCAAGTTGGCTCAATAATTCCTAACCTTATCCAATGTCTGACAACAAAGGTGGGCAAATATCCTCAAGTCACCCAAATTGTGGTTTCTCCCAACTCAATCATATTTAAGTAGATCTCATGACCAACTCGCTTCTATATCTATTTATATCTCATAAAAGAATGATCAACCCCCTCAACCACCACACTCCTCAATCCTTGTTGCAATGGCTAAGTCTACATGACTCAACCAAACTGCTGCCCAAGTATCTCCACACCAAGGCTTCATCATATCTACAACTAATTTTTCCCAACTCCTCACCAGGTCCATGTGATTATCTCATCTCTAAATTGTCAAGGATGCCCCAAAGTGTCATGGTTCACTTGTTTGATTATTCCTGAAGTGAGCTACACTTGGTCTCCCCATGTCATCTAGATCTTCCTCTCCTCGCAACAAGTCAAAAATACCTCAAGACAACATACCTTTGTCTAATGCTCCCTTCCACCACTTAGGCTAAACTAGCTTTGTCTAAGGTGTTACTTACTTTTAACCCAACCTCCATAGTCTTGACATAAAAATGGGGTCACAAAATTCCCCAATCCTCAAATTTCTTGAAACTAAAATCCAATACCACCATTGCATCTAGCTCATTGAAAAATCCCCATGATAGGGCTACCTTTTGACGTGTCATTGAAAAATCCTTTTGACATGGACTTCTTTATCTCAATAACCCCAATTTCCTTCAATCCTTGGTCATCATGGGGTTCTATAGTCCTTCCTAATCTATCTGAATTTTTTAAAAACTTGTAATGAAGTGAATTGTTATAAAAATATTAATGCTTCTAGTTAACCACAACAACCGATAAGTAGCCAATGGAATTTATTTATGTTCCATCAACGTCGAGTCATCCAACCAAATATTCAATTCCATCTCTATTGATTCTCCTTACCATACGCCATTACCATATGTCATCATTTTCATTGTTGGCCATACTTCTCGCTAAGAAATGGAAATCAATTAGGATAGATCTATTGCTTCACCATTATCTTTGCATAACAGAGAATAGCTCAACCACTTCCAAGTACATTTCAATGGGATCTCCTAAGTAAGTAATTTATTTGAGAATGCCTACCACAATCTATTTCATATTTAAAGGGGATTTGATTCTTCATAATATTTTCCACCACTATTTCTTGACCACCTCCATTCCATCCAAAATCATTGTTATATAGCCAAGTTGATTATATATATATATATATATAGAGAGAGAGAGAGAGAGAGAGAGAGAGTATCCTCTTCCTACCTTAGTTTTTTGGGATATGAAGTTTTTTTAAATAGATTTACCCCATTCCTCTACTTTTCCCTCTTTTAAATCTAGATTCCTTGAATATTTCCATCTCTCTTTCGAAAGGTGTGTTGTTTGGTGTAGGCACATCTACTAGGAAGGAAATGTTTTTTTCCTAAGGGAATTTAATAAATATTTTGATAACCTATACTTTCCTTCACACTCTATCCAGTGATGAATACTTATTCTCACCCTGTTTTTGTTGCCAATATTCCGAGCCAGTAAGTTTTTCTATGAGAGGAAAAGAGAGGACTAGAACTTTCCATGTGATGTATGCATTAACAAACCTTTTTTTTATTATTGAGTCTTCAATGTTATGAGCTTCCAAGTAATTTCTTACCATCACAGTCTACTAGATTCCTTCACTTGAGATAAGCTTCCCAAGGAATTTTCTGCTAGATCTTTTCTAAAATGGAATATTTTCTTGGAATAACATATAAATAATTATGAAAAAAGCCATTTTAATTTTTCCATGCTTAAATTAAGTAAAATATCAAATGAATAAGAATCCTCTTCAAGCAGTAAACCTCCTATTACAACGTATCACTTGCAAAGATAAGATGATCCTTCAACTAAATCTCCTTGATACATATAGGAGACAAAAGGAGTGAGAAAACAATAAGAATGAATCAACATAACAATAATTAATGTAATGACAATGAATGGGGATTATTAGGAAGGATTAACATGCCCTCCCCTTCAAAAAATGTTTCCCTCAATGCTAATCAAACATGGGTATTTCTATTTGAAGGCTCATCTTCCTAAGTTGCACCTTCTATTGGTAGGTTCTTCCACTTGATTGGACACTCAATCATTGATCATGATCTTAGCTAACTTATATGTGTTCGAATGACTATTTTATGTTATTGTATTATGCTTCTCTCTTCATCAAGCTTTAGTAAAGTAGTCTAAACCAGGATCTTGTTACCAATTACCTTATTCAAACAAGAAATAGGGAAGCTTAGATGTACATGTGAAGATAAAAAGAAACAACTCCAATATGTAAGACATATTGCTAATCCTTTGTAACACATTCTATAGACCATAGTACTTGGGTGTTGATTTATTGTCCTTCTTCTCTTGCTTGAGAGGAATTTATTTGTATGGTTATGGCCTCATAAATACCCAAACTCCCAATTCAAAGTGTGTTTCATTGTGATGTTGATTAATTTGTTGTTTCATCTTGTTCCATGCTATAGCCAAGTTTCGCATCAACAATTAGGGAACCTCTTCTTGTTGTTGGATGTAATCTTCCATTACTTCAACTTTAGATCTCCCTCTCAAGGGAGATGTGATGCATGGAGGGAAATACTCATATAGAGAAATATATTGGGAGATTTCACATGGAGTATATATGGAAATGTTGAATTTCCATTTCACCTAAGGTAACCACTTAAGTCACAGTGAATATTAATCAAATGAAAAGCAACAAAGTTAACCTTCTATACATTTATTCACAATATTGGTTTTCTCATTAGATTGGAGATGGTAAGAGTTGTGAATCATGTAAGTACCCAATAAGAAGACAAGGTGGTCTACAAATTACAAATGAAAATTGGATTTCTATAACTTAAAATAATCATGGGTTTCATGTAGCTTCTACATTTTTTCCATTAATGTTGTCATTGATATACTTACTTTAAATGGATGTGAAAGTCAAGAAAAGGGAGCATACTTTGTAATTCATACACCACCACCATGAGGAAATTATTCCCTCCAAACTTCTGCAAATCTATAGTAAAATTGATTAAGATATATTCCTAAAACTAACTTAGCATCAATAATAGTTCTAAAAGACTTGGGATTTTGATAAGACTTTCCTTTATTTTTTTAGAAAATCAAACACTTCCCCACGAAATTTTGAACACTAATTTTAAAATATTCTAGGAATTTCCTTCTTGATCCATTTTTTTTTAAATCTTGAGTCTCCACATATAGGAGATTTTGTGCAATTTAGAAAGGAACTTCTATTTAAATTGTAATTTCTTACATATATACAATCTATATACCAAATTTAATCATTCTTCTGCATAATTGATGCCAAATATTATGATCAAAATATCAAAATTGGAATAAAAATAATCAATACAAAATATCTATACCTCATCAAGTGAAAAGTAAAATGAATGAGAAACATCTTTGAAGGGGACGCATCTTATTTTAGAATAATGATCGTATAAATATAAGATGCTCTTCAAAATGAGTCTCCTTGGTGTATAAATATATGAGATAACGAAATATAGAAATCAATATTTTTTTTTCTAAGTTATACTAATTCTATTAATGAAAAAAGAGATATCATACACTGAGGCCGAAGCCTGTACTTAACCATGCCAGAGTAATGGCATCAACCAGCAAAGTTTAGATCTGAACTGCCCAGAAGGGAAACCAGTCCGTAACAGAAAAGAGTTCAGATAATTATCTTGCTGCCCACGCAGGGGAAACCAACAAAGCCTCCAGTTTGGTATCAATGTATCTAATGAGACAAAAAGAGAAAAAACCAGCTAAAGAACCGAAAAACGCCTAGTTTTTTTCGCCAAAACCCCATTGAAAATAGAAAGCTAAAAAAAAGGGTCCCAAAAAACCTGAGACACGTAGCATGCTGAGTGGCAGACTCGTGGTGCACTGAGTGGCAACAAGGTGGAAGATAGTGAGGCAGACACGCGGCATCGAGGTGGAAGGCATGAAGCACCTGTACACGTCCATGTCGCCACTTGCCATCATCGATGTCTCTGTGTTGCCAGCCTGCAATGTCGGGTGTTCTTCCTCAATGAGACAACAATATTCGTCCATTTCCCAGTTTGTATGCGGAGCCTCATTAACCTCCTTCCCTGCACGTCTGGTATGCTTCTCCTGGCTCCGCTCCCCTGCTCCTTGAATGCTTGTCTGAGCCAGTTCCGGTTTGGCTATGGTGTGGTTGCACCCTGTTGTGGTGCGCCCACCACCAGCAATGTTCGAAATCCCAATTGTCTTGGTGCCGCCACCCCCCACCGTTCCTTTCTCCTTAATTGCACTGGAGCGTCCACCAGCCTCGGTGGCTTGTTCCTCAGAGCTCTGCTCTTCCTCGTGAAAGCGAATGATTATGGTGCCCTTGATGAGAGGCTTGTTCAGGGCGGAGCGGAAGGTGAATTGGGCATTCTAGGGATGCAGTTGAGGAGTGGGTGGAGTGCTTCTAGGAGACGGGGTAGACATGGAGGGGAAGTTGCTAGGAGGCGAGGCAGAGGCCACCGAGTGAAGGTGACCTCTTCCACTACGCGTATTTGGGTAACTACCTGGGACTTGCTCAGCCAGAGAGGAAGTGGTATCCAAAGCAGGAGATCGCTGGGGGCGACTCAGGCTCCCTCGGCTCCCACCCCTACAGCTGCACATACGGTGTCGCACCATGTTGTTTGCAGGCCTATGCGAATTTCGTCCAGAATTGGGCACAATGGGGTACAACGTCACAGTGGAGCTTGTGGACTTCTCAGCAGAGGGATGAGCAACTAGGGCCGAAGGGAAGATAAAATGACAGTCCAGGCTATGGGTGAAGTGGATGCCCAAGCCGAAATCAATACAGCACAGGAGGTTGCAGCGTCTCCCTATGGTTGTGCGTGAGCTAGGTGCAGTCACAGCTAGAGGGTAGAGGCATTGCAGCAGCAGAGGTTGCAGAGGTTGATAGGCAGTAGCAGAGGTGAAATTCTCCCAAGAATTCATGTTTGCAGTGAGCTGAGGTAGATGGCGGTTAACAAATTAGAGGCAGCACTCACATAAGGTGCATTTATGGTGGTTGTAAATGCCATTTTTGGACCATTGTGCCAACCTGCGGGAGGCCATGTGGTTTTGCCACACGCCAACCCAGTTGGCGACCACCTTACTGTTCTTAATTGTCACTCGCATCCGGGAGATGGGCATCCTTGTGCACCAGGTTAGTGCAAGCTTGCAATTGAGATTGGTCATTGAGAATGTTGATTGTGCCAGAATGTAGGACTTGATCCTGTTCAACTCCTATATTTTCCAAGAGATCTGCTACCTTGTTGTTGTCCCTTTTGACATGAATAAATGTGGTTGCTCTCCTATTTTTCATCCATTACTCTATTCGTTCAAGCCTGGCCACTAATCTCCAACTTTTGGCAACTCTCGAAGCAGTGCTTCCTAGTTGTATTTGAGTGACCATATTTATTAGAATCTAGGAGTCCCCCTCTATTATGATGGGATGAAAATTATGTTGGTGTGCCAAGTTCATACCTTGCCATAGTCCTTCCGTTTTTGCAGAATTGTTCGTGTCCCAACCAATGGAGCTAAAGTATATTAGCAAAGGTTGGCCTTCATGATCTCTGAATATGCCACCATGTCCTGCTTTACCTGGGTTGCCCTTGGAGGCACCATCAAAATTTAGCTTTATCACCTTTTGTGGGGGGGGATTCCAATGTGAGAGCTGCGTGGTGATAGTGCTTAGTCTGTTGGGATCAAGTTGTATCTGTTGGAGCTTGAAGTTCCAATTTGCCCATATGCTCTGTTCCAGTGCCTGGGTGGGAAAGTCCTCGGCACTCCACTGTTGGAGAGCTAGAGTTTCCTGAATATTCTGACATAGGTTGGTCCATATAATTTCTAAAGTAGTTCTTTGGTTCTTGAAAATTCTTTTGTTTCTTTCCTTCCAAATTGTCCAGAAAATGAAGCCCGACAAGATTGTCCATAGCTTATTGAGAATTTTGTTGTTATAAGGCTTTGAAGTCCAGTTGTGGATGGTGCCCTTTATATCCCCTAGGATTCTGCATGTTCACTGACATCTAAAGCTGAGATTTTCCCATAGTTGGTTGGCCATATGGCACGAATCCATGAGGTGTTGAATAGTTTCTTCATTATTTTGACAATTAGGACAATAAGAGGGTCCCTAAAATCCTCTTTTGATTAAGTTGTCCCAAATGAGAATTCTTTGATGATATAGCACCCATGTGAAAGTGGAGATTTTTGGCCATATCCCTGTAGTCCATATGCGATTCCAAGCAAGATCAACTGGTTCCTGTGTTTGGAGCAACAACTGGTAGGCTTCTTTTGTTGTGTATACTCCTTTCGGTGTATATCCCCATCTTAGAACATCTTCACCAATATTATATCTGATTCTTCTGCTGGTGAGTTCTTTGTGTAGCTTCGAGTTATAAGCTTTAGTTTCTTGTAGTGTTATCTGTGCAGAAGGTTTCCATTGCTTGAAGCCCTGATTGGTACTGTGAGTCCAGAATTGTGCTACATGATCCGTCTGGTTGATGTTGTTTCCATTGTGATTTGTGCAAGGTAGAAGTTCTGCAATTTTTGGTCTCTGTTGCCATGAATCCATCTAGAAACACATGGTTCTCCCTTCACATATCTCCCAAAAGCTATGCTTTTGGATGATCTCTCTGTGCTATTTTGCCGCATTCCAGATTAGGGATCCTGTAGTCGTAGTAGTTATTCTTATCAGCTCTTGCTGCGGACGATTGTTTGCATATTTTTCCGTCCAGAGTTGTGCCCATGGCTTCCATGGGCTTGAAACCCATTGCCACCATATTCGTGCTCCCATTAATGTGTTGCTATGTTGCGGGTCATGTAATCCTAGACCTCCCTACTTTTTAGGTGTGCAAACCGTGTCCCATTTTACTAACGCCCATTTTCTGTTTTGCCTTGTGGATCCCCATAAGAAGTTGCGTTGTAGAGTTTTGATTCTCTTTAGCACCCATTTCGGCATAGCAAGAACTGAGAAGAGATATAGGGGCATGGATCGTAGGACTAGCTTTATTAGGACGAGCCTGCTTGCCATGTTGAGAGTTCTATATGTCCATGATGCTAAGCAGCTTTCAATTTTCTCAATGAGTTGTTGCCAGGAGGCATGCTTTAAGGCTGAGTTGATCAGTGGAGCACCCAAATAATGAGATGGGAGTTTGGCTTGAGGGAATCCAATGATTCTGGCTATGATTCTTTGAGTGGCTGCAGGAGTATGGAAAAAGAATATTTGTGATTTGGCAGTATTTATAGTGGTTCCAGAGGCTTTTGAAAAAGTTTCTAGAAGAGCTTTGTAGGTGCAGGCTTCACTAACAGAGGGATGTCCAAAAAGCATATTGTCGTCAACAAATTCTTGATGTGTGATCGTAGAGGTTCCATGTACAGAGATGCCTCTAAGGTCATGAGATTGAACAGCCTGCTTTATAAGATGACCTAGACCTTCTGCCATAATAATAAAGAGAAATGGGGATAATGGGTCACCTTGATGGATTCCTCGGGAAGGGGAGTAGGGTTTGGAGGGGATTCCATTAACTAGAACAGAGAAGAAGGGGGAGGTTATTAGATTCATAAGCCATCTAACCCAGGTCGGGCTAAATCCGAAGGCAGTCAGCATATGTTTAATATAGGACCAGCTAAGTTTGTCAAAGGCTTTAGAGAGATCGATTTTTAGAAGCATACCTGCCTGTTTGTTTCTCTTTAAGGAATGGATGATTTCATGAGTCAGAATGATGCCATCCAAGATTTGACATCCTTCAACATATCCAGATTGTTCCGGTGAAATGAGAAGAGGGAGGAGCGGTTTGAGGCGATTGGCAATTACTTTCGAGATAATTTTGTATATGACGTTGCATAGTGCAATGGGCCTGAACTTCTCCGGAGTACTTGGTTGTGCTTCTTTGGGAATGAGTGCGATGAATGTCACATTGAGAGAGGGAAGTAGCCAATGCATAGCTTGGGATTCTTCTACCACATTCCAGACTTCTACTTTGATTAAGTCCCAGAAGTGATGGTAAAAGTTAGAGGTGAAACCATTAGGTCCTGGAGCTTTCCCAACTTTCAATTGATTTGATGCCTCTTCTACCTCTGTCAGGGTAACCGGTCTTAGCAAAAGTTGATTATGCTCCTCTGTTATAATTCTGGGAATATGCTGAAGTATTTCGTTTATCGTAGGTTGTCTATCTGTAGGTGGCTCTTGATGTACTGTTTTGAAGTGATTAGTGAGCTCTTTCTTGATATCTTCCTGTTTCTCCATTCTGTCTCCCTGTGGATTTCGAATATGCAAGATGGTATTATTCATTCTTCTTTGAATAGTTGTGCGATGAAATAATTTGGTATTTCTTTCACCTTCTTTTAGCCATCTGATTTTTGACTTTTGTTTCTAGAGCCGCTCCTCTTGTTTCCTTATTTCTTCCAATTGTGTTATTAGAACCTGTTCTTGACTTGCTAGTTCCTCTGTTCTGCCTCCTGTAATGATCTTTTGTTATAGCTCTTTCATACTTTGCTCAAGGATTTTTTTCTCTTGAAATATATTGCTGAATGTAGTGTAATTATAGGTCTTGATTTTCCTTTTGATGTGCTTCAGTCTCTGCTAGAACTTATACATAGTTGAGCCGCCATTGGGAATGAAACTCTCCCACTCTAATTTGACCATATTTTCGAACTCAGGGTGAGTGAGCCAAAAAGCTTCAAATTTAAATGGATTCTTGTTTGAATTGCTAGGATTCTTCCATTGCAAGGAAATAGACCAATGATTTGAGTTGGAAATGGGGAGTATGGAGGCGCATAAATCACCACCTAAATGAACAGAGTTGTCTGAGATTAGATATCTGTCCAACCTGGAGGAGATTTGTTGAGAGCCCATCCGTTTATTATTCCATGTGTAAGTGCCATTATCAAATGGTAAATCAATTAGCCAGTTGTTTTGAATGTATTCTTTGAAGCTATTGCTTTCATTGTCTAGCTTCCTTCTACCTTCGAGTTTTTCCTCCAGCCGAGTGATCATGTTGAAGTCACCGCCTGTGATCCATAGTGGATAAGTTCTTGTAGAATTGAGAATTTCCAGCGTTTTTAGCAACGTATTCTTTTGCATTGTATCTTGAGGGAAGTATACATTGGTTAAGTGGCCATGTATGTTGGTTCCAATGAGGTGGAAAGTTGCTTGTATAAAATGGTGTGAAGCATGGAAATCTGTTAGAGAGACGTGCTGAGTATTCCATGCTATGGAAAGCCCTCCCGAAGCACCTGTTGTGTCTACTGTAACAGTCTGACATCCCGCCCATGCTTTGGATAATATGGAAGCTAAAGTGCTAGTGTTACATTTTGTTTCCTGCATGAATACAATGTGTGGTTGTTCTTGCTGAATCATGTTCTTTATCATTCTGTATTTCCCAGGACTGTTAAGTCCTCTGACATTCCATGAGATGAGCTTCATGGTTGACTCGTAGGTAAGGAACGATAGTATTTAGTCAACTTGGAGCATCTTCTGGACTCCACTAGCATTTCCCCAATAAGGATGGTGCACTGTAGATCTGTCTTTCTCCCTCTCTTCTTCCCATATTTAGTGATATGTTTCCTGTCCCATTTACCTCCTTTTTGTATGCCCAATGTGTTGTGCTAATGCACTCTTGATAGTACTACCTCCAGATTTTCAAATTGGTGATCTGGTATTGTGTCGAACTCTTTCCTCTTGCAAGCTTGTTTTAGATTGAAAATATCTATATCACCTAGATCAAAGCTTTCAGGTTCTTCTTCCATTAAACTTTGTTGAATGTTATCCTCCATGTGGTGTAATGATTGAAGAGGGTCTGTTAACAGAGTATCGATGTCCATTACTTTATTGGACCAGAGGGCTTTGTGATGAGCAGGGTTGGGGATGGGTTGCGTGGATGTGGCTTATGGATCAGAGGTGTTAACTTTTGATGGTTGACTAGCTTCATTATGAATAGGTGTAGAAGAAATTTTGGTGGATGGAGCAGAGGTTGTCTTTGCTATCAAAGGGGGATCTGATTCAGGCATATCTAGGTTTGACAAAATGTCAAAGCTATTGCTTGAGGATGGCACATCAGATGATAGAGTAATAGTTTTTGGTACTATGGGAGGTTTTTTTGTATGCTTCTTTCTATTGGCCACTTTAGTAAACTCTTCCGATTCAGACTTTCCCCCATTGTCTGTGGATTTAGGAGGAGCGTTTAATGGACAGTCACAGAATAGGTGTCCATGGGCATGGTATCTCCTGCATCTAAAAGTTACATGTTCATAATCTATGGGTTGTATCCATTCAAAGTCGTCGTGAAGGAGACTTACCGAGTCTGTGAGCGCCTTGCCCAGTTTCATGTAAACGCATATACGAGCATAGGAGGTGTACTGACGAAGCTTTGTTTCCTCTGCTGTCTTTATGAACTCACCTAATCCATTACCAATGGCTTTGAGTGATTCTTCATCCCAGTATTCCAGTGGTAAGGAGTACATGCGGATCCAAACTGGCGCCCAACTGAAGTCTTCCTTATCTGGATTGAATCTTTCTACCCAGTCTCGTAGATAGAGACCTACCGCGTTAAATAAATAGGGTCCTCCATCTAGGATGCGATTTCTGTCTTCAAGGCAGTTAAAGATGGCTATGAAGAAGCCTTTGGGGCCTAGCTGTAGGGTAACATGTCCTTTGGGCTTCCACTTTGAGGTAATCCAGCCTTGTAGGGCTTTTTCAGTTGGCCAATAGCCTATGAATTTGCCTATCAGTGCATGGTCTTTCATGTATTGTATTTGTGCATTGATTCTGTGACTGGGGAGCTCAATCTTGGGTCGTTCTGTTGCAATGGGCTTGCAAGTGGATGATGATGCCTTCTTTGGTTGCTCAGATGCTACGGGGTTATTTCTTGTTTCGTTTTCCAGATCCGCTTGGGTGTTCTTCTCCTGCTGCTACGCAGGCCGTTCCGCTGGCTTCTTTGCATTCTCATTTGAAGTCTTCTCAGTGCCGCCTTCAAGTGGCCAGTCTCCATTGTTGCTGCCTTTGGGGGGAGGTGCTGATGCCTCCCCCATCGGAGTGTTCATCTGTTTTGGCTACCAGATGCGTCAAACCTGCACTGGCAGCAGCACTGCTTGGACCCAAGAGGCTACTTGCTCTGTCTCTGTGTCGTGTAAGGGTTTGTCAGAAACCCTAGTTCGCCATTTTCCTTCCAACTGTTTGCTCGATCAATCCCTATAGAAATAAGTATTAATAAGCCACATAATTATAATTAATATAATGATAAAGAATTAGAGTTATTATTAGGGGTTTACAAAATATTTTATTTAATCCCAAACCTCCATATCCTTGGCATGGTCATCCTTTCCCACTTTACTAAATGAGTTCCTTCCTTTTCACTAAAGAATCATCCTCTTGATACAATTGGGTAAATATGGAAAATAATGTTAACATAACATCGTGGCTTCTAAAAGAATAATTTTAGTAATATTAATTTCCTTCCTAATCACAACCATCTACTATACCAAATGAGATCATTCTTTCATTTTTTATTATACAAATACATCTAATCTTATATCCATATTCACTTGATTTTACTCAAACCACATATATCTAAGGTCCTTGTTAAAATAACCAACATAAAAAGTAAGAAGTGTGTAAATGGCCCTTACTCATGATGATATTATCTTATGAAAAAAAAAATGGAAAAAATGGTGGTTTTATATATATTAACCACCATACTAGTGACTTTCCCATATATTTTTGACACATTAAGAAATAATTATGCATCTCTAGGATGCCCATCACCAAATAGAAAGACATCATACAAAAAAAGGAAACACATAGAAATTAAATTATTTCTACACTTCATTCTTTTTAACATACTTATTCATATTTTATGAATTAATAGTATACTTACGCCTCAAAAAACCATTGAAAAATTTGAAGGTGATAAGGGACGTTGATCAATTGGTGATAATAGATCTTACAAGTTTCTATAAAATATCTCTATTATGTAGTGTTGAATTAATATTATAATTTCATATTTTTATAGAAATTTTTTGTAGATTCAAACTGCTCATTGTAATTTACTAAAAAAATAGACTTGAATCTACTCTACTCATAAGCAGAAACAATTAAACGATTGTGAAATCATGAAGCATACAAGAGAAATAATTCAATCAACACATTACACAATGATTTCTTTGGGAAAGACGCAGCTAAAAAACACTTGCTATTTGTATATTGCATTAGTCAGAAAATATGAGAAGATTAAATGCTTTTCTCAATCCCGAGCAACCTCTGCACTATCTCTATCTGTCTCACAACTTCTTAGACAAGCCCAGGCCAATACTTAAGCAATTTATTGCTTTCCCAAGTCCCTATTTCCTTGCGTTGTTTCCTTGGGAATTATCCCCCTATTAATTAGGGAAATTCCTGAATTGGAATTGCATAATACTCATAAGCCTTCCTCTGGCTGCATGCACCACCTGTACAATTCCAATAGTGCATTGTCCCTTAACTCCAAAATCAACTGGGTAACTCTCAAATTTGACTTGCATGGGTTATTTATGAGTGAATCATCCGTTAATTGGTTAAACACATGAAGCAACACCTCACTGTCTAACCTCCTACTAGTTCCTTCATTAGTTGGAACTACTTTAATTGACTTTAACTCAGTTAAGCTAAATTAATTAATTACAACTCAAAATAAACTCAACCAAGGCTCCTATAATGTAGGAGACACTCTACATGACTCAAGTTAGACCCTCAACTCGAATTAACTGAGCCAACTAAGTCAATTTAACTTAGTTAACTTGTACAAGTTGTCTTGTGATGTGGAATTACAATTTTATTCCTAATTTAATTCAAGGACAAAATTAAATTAGGATTTTTCTTGTTGCATTTTCAACACTCCCTCTCAACAAGAAAGAAATTATCAGATACCCCAATCCTACCTCCATGGAACTCGAATTTTCCTCTTGAGAGTGCCTTATTCAAGATGTCTCCATCATGTTCCTCTATAGGAATGTACTCTAGCAACATGATTCTCCTCTACACACAATCTCGTAGATGGTGATACTAGATGTCAATATGCTTGGACCGATCATGAAAAATTGGATTCTCAAAGAGTTTGATAAAACTTTGATTGTTATAATAAATCACTTTAAGATCCATTTATTGACCAAATAACCCAACAAGGATCTTCCTCATCCAGATAGCCTCATAATTTGCTTGACTAGAAATCGTGTACTCTGCGTCTGTCAAACTAAGTGCAACTAATCTTTGCTTCATGTTGTACCAAGAAACTGTTGTTGACCCATTATTGAATATTCCCCCTAATGTGCTCTTCATGTCGGATGGACTCCTTGCCCAATCTATATCTATGAAGCCTTGCATCTTCACTTCCTTTGTCCATCAGTACCAAAGATCAAACTAAGTGATGCCTCTGAGGTATCTCAACACATGTTTAGCTACCTTCCAATAGAGTTTGGTTGGCTTAAACATTGCTTGACTAAGTTGGTTAACTACAAAAAATATGTTTGGTTGTGTGTTCACCAAATACATAAGTGAACCCACAAGCTTCCTGTAAATAGTAGCCTCCACTACTTCACCTGAAGTAGCATCTTCCTTCCTCCAATTCCCTGCTAGAGGAGTCTCCATGGGTTTGTTTCTATCCATGTGGAACTTCTTCAGTATCTTGTTGGCATACTTTCCCTGAGAGACAAATAGTTCCTCATCTCCTTGCCATACTTCCATACCAAGGAAATAATGCATGAGCCCCAGGTCCTTCATCTCAAATTCTCTTACAAGATCCTCTTTGCAAGATTTGACCAGCTTCTCATCACCTGTTAGAATTAAATAATCGACATATAATACTATAATCAACCATTTACCTTCAACCACAATATGGTAAAGGTTCACATCTACTTCACTTTTGGTGAAGCCCAACCTGGTGAAATAGTTGTCAATCTTGGTGTACCAAGCACAAGGTGCTTGTTTCAATCCATACAACACTCACTTGAGTCTGCACACATGCGACACTGTATTGAAGGTCTCAAATCCTCCAGCTACTCAATGTACACCTCTTCCTCAATCACTCCATTGAGGAATGTTGTCTTCACATCCATCTGATGTATCTTCCATCCCATCTGTGTTGAAAGTGCTAGAATAGATCTGATTGAAGAGTACCTTTCTACTGGAGAAAATGTCTCCTCGTAATCAATTCCCTCCACCTCAGAGAAACCTCTTCCCATATATTTGTCCTTGTGTTTCTCTTCACTCCCATATGTTGTTTGATTTACCTTGTAAATCCATTTGGAACTCACCACTAACTTGTCTCCTAGTCTTGGGACCACTTCCCCAAACATTGTTTTGGATAATCGAGTCATACTCCTCTACCATGGAATCAACCCATACTAATTGTTGCACTGCTTCCTCGAATGAGGATGGCTCAATCTCTACACTCTCACTCATCAGATCCATGTATCTAGTGTACCAATATGGTGACCTCCTCTGCCTACACTGTGATGTGGGTGCTCCCACATTCTCTCTATCATCACTCAACTAATTTTTCAGCTTATCTAGTGCACTTCCTTCCATCTCTAGAAGTCTCTACATGATTAGGTGCTTCCACTCTCTACTCCTATGTATGTGGTTGCCCACATCATCCCGAGGTTCTTCTTTTGGAGCTAAAAGCTCATCATCACATATAACTGAATCTCCCTCTCAAGGGAACATCTCATGGCCTTATCTTCATCAAACTTCACATCTCTATGAACCACTGTCATCTTGTGAGATGGCAGGTACACCTGATAGTTGTGAGGTGTATCAGTGTTCCCCACAAATATGCCCAACTCAGTTGTTGGCTCTAGAGTTTTCCTGAATCCTTGGTAACATGGCAATAAACTAATGAACCAAATATCATGAAGTGTGCCACATCTGGTTTCTTACTTGAAAATGCTTCTTATGGTGTACTCATCCCATGAATTTGATGAGGACTCTTATTCTGCACATATACAGTTATGTTGCATGCTTTAGCCCACAAGTGTAATGGTAGGCCCTAATCATGTAACATTGCCTATGAATCTCCCACAATACTTATGTTCTTCCTTTCAGCCACCCCATTCTGTTGTGGGTTATGGGGTGCTATTAGCTCCCTTCGAATTCCTTCTGATGCACAAAAGTTTTTGAATTCATTTGACACATATTCTCCATCGTTATTGCTCTTGAGTGCCTTCACTTTCCTGCCAATGTTTTTCTCAACAAGTGCTTTAAATTCACAAAATTTAGAGAACATCTTATCTTTCTTTTTCATGAAGAAAATCCAACACTTACGTGAGAAATCATCTACAAATATTACATAATACATGTGCTTGGTTGTGGTGGCTGTTGAGAACGACCCACACACATATGAGTGAACTCTTTCAAGGATCACTTGCACTCGACTGTCCTTATCATGAAAGGTGTATTTGGTGTACTTACCCGATGTACATCCTTTGCATGTATCTCTCTACTCTAGTGCACCCTTGGGAAGTCCTGTAGAAATCTATTGCATGATCTTTAAAGTTTGGTGGTGCAAGTGGCCCATTCTTCTATGCCACAATTCACTGATGTCTCTGCTTTGCACCTTCTCTGCTTTTGTGCTCAAAGCAGCACAGTCTTCTATATCCAATTTGTAGAGTTCTTCACCTGAACCCTGATCCGCTTCACTTTTCCTAAGGCTATGCGATGAAGGAAAGCCTTTCCCTTGCTAAATATCCCATCGTAACCACGATCCTCTAACATAGCAATTGAAACCAAATTCTTCTTCAGACCCGAAACATACATGACATCTTTTAATGAAAGAGGATAACTATTATAGCACCATTTACCACCCCTGATATATTTTATGCTCTGTGTTATGGCCTAGGGAAACCCTTCCCTTCTAGACTTGGTCCAAATTTTAAAAAACAATGTTTTAAATCCCATACGTTTTTTTCCCTGTATAAATCGCATGTACACATGGGTCAGTTTATACCCAACCCAAGTATATGTGTTAAAACATAAAAAAAAAAAAGATATATAATATCCTTAAATTCGGGTGGAGTTTACAAGTTTTACATGTTACTCACCTACTATAGCTTGTGGTCCAACTGTTTCCCAACAGAAAAACTAATTTGGAGAAGTATAAATAGACCTTCGTGGGAAGGCATAAGGAGATAAAAAGATTGGATATTGATATTATAGTTGATTACATCCCTGATCAAGTCTGAAGAAATCCATGTGCCTTCTGCACTCCCAAGTCATAGGAAACCTATGTGCCCTTCTCGAGATATCCTTCATCCCTTTATGACATCCTTGCGTATATTGATGAAGGAGGATTGTTGAAGCTTGGGCAGGACAGATCCAGAGGATGATTTTGCTTGGAGCTGACAGATGACTCATGTTGTAGTTCTTCCGTACTTTTTAATTTACATCAATAAAGAGGTGTTGTTTTATTCTTGATATTTAAGGTCTTAGTGCATTAATCTATGTTATGATTTTCTTATTAATCTTATGTTAATGCTTGTTTTCTTACATGCTTATATGACCTAACACCTATATCATGAACATGCTTTCTATTATTGTTGCTGTATATGCTTTGCTTGAATGAGTTGCAGGTTTTAAAGCATTGGACGAAACAGAGGGTTTGGACCCTACAGGAACGACCTCAAACATAGGACCTCCGGGTAATACCTCTTCTTCCTACTTTAGTAGTTTAAGTATTAGGAATGCTTTTTTGCATGCCTCTCTATGATGTAAGCCCTCCGATCTATTGGGGTTTTCAACCCAAGACCCTAGGGTGACTTTACTTGTAACAAAATTGGCGACTCCGCTGGGGAAATCTTTTTTTCTCTTCCTGATTGGGTGGTTTCTTCTTGATTAAGGCCTGTTTGACTAGTTACTTTCTTCTACAATGCCCGTGACTTCTTTTGCTTCCTGGGCATCAAATCTGATCTTTTGGATCAGGCCTGAATTTTTGTTTTTCTTTATTGAGCTTTATATATGCTTTTATCAGAGGACCCAATAGCGTATACATGCTAGTTTCTCCAAATAGACTCGCGTATACGCGAGTTTCCTCTGTTTTAGTCACGTATACATGCTTCTGTGTCTTTACACAGTCATGTATACTTTATTTTGAATTAAGTTTTCAAAATCTTTGGCCCAATTAAGTTTGTTTCCTGGTGGTTTTTGCTATTTTGTGGTCATTCACTGTCTATAAAGTTCTGCTTTCTTGCAAGTCTTCAATTTTCAATCTTCCTCTTGTTGAAAAACTTAGTTGACCTAGGGTTTTTTTTTTTTTTTATTAAGGTTTCAGTTTGAGCTTTGGGTTCAAGGCTTCTTGTGGAAGTTCTTGGTTGTTCTGACTTGGCGGAACAAGAAACTGATTGTAGTTTTGTTTATAACCCAATTTTCAGATTGCTTTACTTTGCTTTCCTTTTTGGTTGACCTATTTTGTTTTTCATGGTTTTTGAGTGCATCTTCAGCAATCTTGAAAGTCTTTCTTGACGTTCTTTTGGTTAACTAAAGTTCTTTACTACTGTTCAGATCAATTTATGCAAGTCTGTGGTCCTTTATCATTTCAAGTATCATTACATTGGTGATGTGCATAACTTGTGGATTTTGGGACTCTTTATGCTTGTTTTTTTTAAGTTTAGTAGTATTTGTGTTCTCAAAAACTTCTTTGGGTTCTTTAAAAAAGAAAAAGACAATAAAATAGTTCTTTCCTTTCTTTTTCTTTTCAATTTTTGTTTTTGGTTTCTTCATTATTTTTTAGCAATTGTGAACTTTTTTCGATTGGTTTTGCTTAGTTTCAAGGGAATTTTGTCTTTGGATTTGTGCCCTCTTTGTAGTCAAGTTGGCCTATTGATCTTGTGAAGGAACACATTTGCTTCTTGTATGAGCATCCATGCACCATCATTATAGTTTGCATTAAGATAGTTTGCACTGCAGGCATTTTAGTCTTTTTGTTAGATTTTGAGTGTGTGGAGTGTGTTTTCTGAAAAGGAAAAATTTGCTTGTACAAGTTTATTCATAGAACTTTATATAAATCCATTTTCATCAAAGAAAAATAGCTGCATTTGCATATAGCTAAGTTTCTATTGATTTCTTTTGCATCAAAACACCATAAGTTTCACTCTCATTGTACCTGTGACTTAAAGAATAACCCTCTAAAATCAAGCGCTTAAATAAAAAGAACTAGAACTTTTTTAATTTATCATTAATTACACCAAGTCTAGCTCTTTAGGGCCTTGGAATAGGTGAGCGAAGAGTTAACTCTCCAAGGCCACTCAAACTATCAAACATAGATGCTAAATAATGAGTGAAATCTAGTGTCGTTAGAAAGACTGGGAAAGCTCTGTGACTGGGAGTCAAACATGAGGGCGAGTGAAGACAAGGAAGAGAGATGTTGAATAATTAGTGAAATCCAGTGTCGTTAGAAAGACCGGGAAAGCTCTGTGACTGGGAGTCAAACATGAGGGAGAGTGAAGACAAGGAAGAGAGATACCCCCTCTCCTACTTGTTGGATCTCACCCCAAGACTTTTTTGCCCGACATTTGATATGAGCTGGTGCCCATAGTTTCTATTCCTAGGGATCACATAG
This sequence comes from Pinus tabuliformis, assembly GCA_031772625.1. NCBI lineage: Eukaryota > Viridiplantae > Streptophyta > Pinopsida > Pinales > Pinaceae > Pinus > Pinus tabuliformis. The sequence continues at coordinate 641,180,268 of CM062808.1, forward strand.
CTGGCTACGGAGGGGAATCCCGCAGCACCTGAGGTATACATTGCATCACATTCATTAGTACTTCTGGAGGGTACCCTTGCAAATCTTGGGTACTTGCACTGACAAATGATTTTGTATGGAGGTCAGCATAATTGTTTCTGTTACCTTCGCTGGTAGGCTTGGGCCGTTATTATCCCAAACTATCTTCGGAAGGTCCCTTACTTCACTTTCTTGTATTTTGGTTTCCAGTCCTCATCACCCGAAGTGGAAATACTTGGAAGTTTCTTGATTGGTTTCAAATTTTGGGACTTTATAGTTGAGTGCTCTTTTCTCTTTGTATTTAGTTGGCTTTAGGTGGATTTGTCTTGTCACTTTTGGACCTTAGATTCTGAGTGACTAACCTACCACTCCACCGATCTTGAAAGGCTTTTGATCTTTCTTTTTGAAAGTTGTGGAGTTGCCTCCTTAAGGGAAAAGGTTTTGATTGTGCATCTCTCTTCCTTGGAAAGTCATTGGTACTTTCCCGTAAGGGAAGGATCTACAGATAAGTTTACTATGGCCAATATTCCATGGAGACCAACCAAGGTACCCTTCCAAAAGGGATCCTTGTGCTTTTCCTTTCTTTGGAAACATTGGCAACCCCTTGATGACTACTTTGAATATTCTTGGATTGAATGTTGGACTACCAGTTTGGTTGTGGTCCACTTTGAATATTCCAGATATTCTTGAAGCTTCTCAGATGAATGCTTTATTTAAAGGGCATAAAATGGGTGTTAATTGTTCATCTTCTTTAAAAGAGAAATCTAGGATTCCTCTTTCTCCTCCCCCATGTAATAAGAGATCTAAAAAGAAGAGAAAGAGGAAGATGAAGAAGAAGAATAGTTCTATCCATGAATCATCATCAACCTGTACAATTCATGTTGGAGATGAGATTTTAGCCACTGCAAGTCACGCTAAGGGCATAAGTCTAGTCACTTCAAGTCATACTAGAAATAGTACATCACCAACCCTTGCAAGTCATGCTGGAGATGAGCTTTCAACCGCTACAAATCACAATGGGGGCATAAGTCTAGTCACTCCAAGTCATACTAGCAATGAACCATCATCAACCTCTGCTAGTCATGTTGGAGATGAGCTTTCAACCGCTGCAAGTCATGCTAGGGGCAGAAGTCTAGTCATTGCAAGTCATACTAGCAAGGAGTCACTGACCTCTGCAAGTCATGTTGGGGACTCTCCACAAACCACTGCTAGTCATGTTGGTGGAATGAATGTTGATAAAAAACCTAGGCATAGAAGTTTTAAACCTAAGTTCCATTGTAAGATATGTAAGGGAGACCATCTTACTCATTTGTGCCATGGTATTCTAGTTTTACAAATGATATGGTCCGAGTCTGAAGGTTCTTCTACTCCTGAATCTGTTATGGTTTCTCAATAGTCTCATCAACCATTGGTTGATGAAGTGGTCGAGCCAGTGCAATCTCTGGCTGATTCCACTCCTCTCTTGGGGGGTGAAGTGCCTAACAACAATCTTCTTGATTTCTAGTACAGAGTCTTCTAGTCTAGGGGACATTCTGGTCTCTTCGAATGTTGCCCCTCCAAGTTCTAGGAGTGTCTCCTTTGATTTGGATAATCTTGTTGAGCCTCGTCTTCCTTCTGTTGCACCTTTCCAGATAAAGGTTAGAGTTAATTCCACAAACATCTATCGATGTATGGTGGATGAACGATACTCTGCAAGTATTATATCCTCCTTGACTTGGAAAGCTTTAGGTTCTCTAAAGTTTTTGTGAGCTAATAGTCAATTGTTAGCCTATGATAGATGACCTTGTGAATCTATGGGTGTTCTTCCTCAATTTGCCTATTACTTTAGGTGGGAATACTGTCTTACTCGATATGATGGTGGTTGATCACCCTTTAGACTTTAATATGCTACTTGGGCATGATTTTGTCTATGCTATGAATGTTGTGGTGTCTTCACTCTTTCGAGTGATGTGTTTTCCTCATAACAAAAATATTGTCACTATTGATTAGCTTGCATCTGATAATCACTCTCCTAATTCAAATTTATTATAGAATACCCCTTGGCATGTTCCAAGTGTTCAAATAGACTCTACTCGGCCACGGGTGAACTATGTGGCATTGAATCCTCAATGTTCAATTGTTTCTGAGAAGGATCCTTTGAACTATTATTTTCCTTCTCGGGACTTGGTCCCAAAGTTGACTGAGTGATTTCTTCTATGGGGATATGGGACCCCTTAATTCCCTCTTTTGATCCTTCTAGTTCTCATGATTTCTTGGAAGTTGATTTGCCTTCACAGGAGGAACTTTTTGAAGCCATGAGTTTTAACTACCAAAGGAGTCCTTGGCCTAAGCCCTGTAAGGGGCTTGTCCTGAAGAACTATTATGCGTAAGCTACAAGGCTGCGTGGTTCCCTGTACCATATTGTACATATAAGGTATGCATTTTCAAGTTTTGTATTCTATAACACAAGCTTTTATCTAAAGTTTATATATGGGATGTATTAACTTCTTGTCTAGTGTTCCTAATTATGTCTACAAAACTTGGAAGACTTCTCCTTTGGACATTTTTATGGTTGATCCACTCTGACAGGTATTGGTTCTCGAAACTGGCATATAGGTTAGGTTTTTCACCTGCATTGTGAATTTATCAGTTTCCTTTTCCATTTTGGCCTTAGGATCAACCCCACCAAGACATGATGCAGAACCTTTTCATTGTTTAGAAGTGTCATAACTTGTGTGGTAGAACCTACCTTATCATGGGCGCCCTAGATAGTACCTTATTGTCACTTGGAACCCATGCTGAACTTTTGTTCTTAGGCTTGGGAGTCCTCTTTAGTCTTGCCATGACTTGTGCATTGAAGATTCATTCTCTTACTTCTTCGCTATTTTTCTAGCTTTATACCGTAGAGGCTCCTTTGTGTTGAGTTGTATTGATGCATTGCATATTGACCATTTGTACCTTTTGGCCTTAAGTCCACTTCACTTGGACTCATGTTTAAGCCACCTTTTGACCATGTCTTTTGTGGAATCAACCTTGCAATCACTTAGCCTCTGCAACTTGACACCCTCTTGCCTGTGCCAAGAACATTCCTTTGAGTGTCACTGACTAGTTTCGTCACCTTGCATTTAGCATAGGAATGTTCCCCTCCCAGGAACTAGAGCATCTGTATTGGAACACTTGTTCTTTCCACTATACCATAGGCATTCTTTTATTCTTTTTCAGGCTTTTTAAATATGAAAAAGACAAAAAAAAAATACATATTCCAAAAAGAGCGGGAACGAGACATTACTTCCATGATTGATGGTAGCTAGAGTTAGTTATGTCACCCTTGAGAAAAGCACTCAAAATTAAGTCTTTCCTCCATTGGGATGGGCTTTAGTTTGACTTAGGAGAGCCTTAACCTTGTTATTGAGTCAGTACTCCTCCAGTTGGTTATCTCTTCCAATCATATGGAGAGTTTGTTCGTGCCTCTTGGATGACAAACTTATACAAAGTTATCATATGTTTCCATATCATCACATTTGAGTCGTGCTTTTGTTCAAGGGAAGTAAACCTGAGTCGACCTTTTTTTTGTGTCTCTTGACTCATTTTCAGTCGGCCATCCCTGGTTGTCAGGTTCATGTTCATTATCGCATAAGCTATTTGGTCCTTTGGTCATGCTAGTTTGAGAAGGTCTCCATTGACTTCTTGCTGGTGGGTCTTGCTCTTATCGACTACAATAAATTTCTCTAAGAGTAGACCTAAAGCTACACCCTAGCCCTATTTTCATTATTGATAGGTCACGTTGTGCTCAGCATCGATCACTATCATGGGTCTTTAACTGAGTGGTATCCATTGTGTTCAACGTCAGCTTTCATTATCACACATTGGGATTTGTGCAATACCTTGGTTTCCATTTGACCCTATTTGTGGATTCCTCACCTCTGTGTCAGCATTCACTATTGGTTGGTTCAGATGGTTTCTATCGTGCGCTAGCCACATCTTGTGTACGCCATAAACGTGCTTCGATTGGGGTACTACATCTTTCTTCATCTGATTCCTTCCACATTATTGGGCTACAGGTTACACCCATGCTGGATTGATGAAGGATGCCTTAATTCCTTCCTTCCAGTAGATCTTTTCCCATTGACTTCAACTCATTGCTCTAGGAACAAGGTCTAGAGTCCATTTGGTAGTACCTTAGGTTTTGTAGTCATCAGTGGTAGGCTCCTTCGCTATCGATAGTGGGAAAACATCATTTTCTCCTGATTGATATATTCTTGCAAGTGTTCAACTTCAGCTCATTTATTTGCACTTGTTAGATTGTACTGGGTACCTTGGCTCTCATCATCATTATTGGTGAGTAGTCTCAAATTTGTTAACGGTATGCATCAACGACAGGTAATCAAATGATTTCTCACATGGTTGACTTTAGATCATTTATTCCCATTATGTAGAAATGTACCACAACGATCGGTGAAGACCTCAGGTTTGCATCAACATTTTTTGGTTCACTTTCCAGTCCCTCCTGTTTCTGCCAGTGATACCATCCACCTTATATGTTGCATTTTGTTATAGCGACATCCTATATGTTGGCACCCGAGTTGCGTGTAGTACCATTTGTTCCACCATTTGACTTGGTACTTTTTGGATCAGCTTTATGACTTCAGTGATCATCTTTCTACTTCAGCATCATTGATCAGTTCTTTATATGTGATATTGAGACATGTACTTCTATGGATATGATCGGATGATCCACTATGTATTTTCAGTCCTTTTATACTTGTATACATATTGGATCCGATTTTTGTATTTGATATGCAGACATGCTTTATTATCTTTGAGCATGGGTATGCCCACCTTAGACATCAAATTTCTTTCTGATATCTTCCAATGGCTTGGAAGGCTGAATTTTGGTGAACTCCTCTCAGGTCTTGGCATGATTCCTTCTATACACTTAATACATTTTGGCCATCATGTACCCCTTCTGACCTCATATATTAGGGGGCATCTATTATAGCACCATTTACCACCCTTGGTAGATTTGATGCTCTATGTTATGGCTTAGGGCAACCCTTCCCTTCCAGACTTGGTCCAAATTTTAAAAAACAATGTTTTAAATCCCATACATTGTTTTTTTATGTATAAATTGCGTGTACACATGGGTCAGTCTATACCCAACCTGCGTATATGTGTTAAAAAATTAAAAAATATATAATCTCCTTAAATTTGGGCGGAGTTTACAGGTTTTACTTGTTACTCACCTACTGTAGCCTGTGGCCCAACTGTTTCCCAACTGAAAAACTAATTTGGAGAAGTATAAATAGACCTCCATGGGAAGGCCTAAGGAAAGAAAAAGATTGGATATTGATATTATAGTTGATTACATCCTTGATCAAGTCTGAAGAAATCCCTATGCCTTTTGCGCTCCCAAGTCATAGGAAACCTCTGTTTCCTTCTTGAGATTTCCTTCATCCCTTTATGACATCCTTGTGTATACTGATGAAGGAGGATTGTTGAAGCCTGGGCAGGATGGCTCCAGAGGACAATTTTTCTTGGAGCTGGCGGATGACTCAGGTTATAGTTCTTCCATACTTTTTAGTTTACATCAATAAAGAGGTGTTGTTTTGTTCCTAATATTTAAGGTCTTAATGCATTAATCTATGTTATGATTTGTTTATGAACCTTATGTTAATGCTTATTTGCTTACATGCTTATGTGACCTAACACCTATGTCATGAACATGCTTTCTATTAATGATGTTGTATATGATTTTCTTGAATGAGTTGTGGGTTCTAAATCATTGGAAGAAGCAAAGGGTTTGGACCCTACAAGAATGACCTCAAATGTAGGACCTTTGGGTAATACCTCTTCTTCCTACTTCAGTAGTTTAAGTATTAGGACTACCTGTTTGCATGCCTCTCTATGCTATAATCCCTCCGCTCTGTTGGGTTTTTCAACCCAAGACCCTAGGGTGACTTTACCCGTAACAATAACCAGACTTCCTCTTAAAAGTAACAATACCGATGCTAGTTGCACTATACCTTCCATCATATCCCATTTCAATGTGCATCTGGAGGTCCTTCTCCTCCAATTCACTGAAGAATTATTTGTTTCCAGACATATGGAATGAGGCTCCACTATCCAAATACAACACACTACCCATCACCAATGTCACCATGCAAGCAATGAGGGTGAAATCCAACTCAAATTGTGAAGTAAGAGCTTCACCTATCGCTACTACTGAGGGCTTCTTTCTAGCCTTCTTGTGCAGACACTTCGTGGCATAGTGTCCCAGATCATGATAGTGAAAAAAATTAATATTTGACAAGTCCTTCTTCTTGCCGCCCTCACTCGAATCTAATTTGGAATGGGATGACTTCCCTTTCCCTTTCTTTTCCTTTCCATCTAAGGCACAGTTTTCCTCATCATCATGCTTGGATGAGGATCCATCTCTGGTTTTCTTCTAAGTCTCTTCTTGCACCAAGTCAGACCAAAAACTCTCCCACTCTGGTATCTTATCCCTCCCATTTATCGAATCCTGATAGTTGTGCCAACTCTTAGGAAGGCCTAGAAATGCTAGGCTAACCAGATCATCTTCAGAAACTATAACACCAACATTTCCAAGCTCATCCCAACATTGGGTGAACTTGGTCAAGTAGTTTGGTATTGTGTCACCCTTCTTAATCTTGATTTTTTTGAGCTTGTCCTTCAGTGCCATCTTCCTGTGGTCACTGTTGTTTTGAAACAGGTATGTCAAGGCCTTCCACATTGTATGTGGATTCTCCTTACCGTGGAGGTTAGAGACAATGTGATCTTGAACTTCTTCTAGGATAATCCTTCTCGCCTTTGCAACACATTTTCTCCACTCTACCAGATCTTGAGCATCAATTGTTGGAGGTGTAGGAATATCTTTGTTTATGAATTCCTTAAGCATGTTGTCTTCCAACATTGCCTCCATCCTGTCCTTCCAAAAATATAGTTCGAACTACCCTCAAGGGAATATTCGAGCCTCAATCTATAGAACGACATCCTGCTCACTCTAAAGTATGATACTACAAATTCGATTTCACCTGCAAAATACAAACTTGTATTCTCCTCTTCCAGAGTGATTTCTACTCTGATACCATGTAGATATTTCTTGTAGATTCAAACTGCTAATTGTAATTTACTAAAACAATAGACTTGCATCTACTCTACTCATCAATGGAAACAATTAAACGATTGTAAAATCATGAAGCATACAAGAGAAAGAATTCAATCGACACATTACACAATGATTTCCTAGGGAAATCCACAGCTAAAAAACCCCTATTATCTGTATATTTCATTAGTCAGAAAATATGAGAATATTACAATGCTTTTCTCGAGCCCGAGCAACCTCTGCATTATCTTTATCTATCTCACATCTTCCTAGACAAGCCCAGACCAATACTTAACCAATTTCTCGCTTTCGCAAGTCCCTATTTCCTTGCATTGTTTCCTTGGGAATTATCCCCCTATTAATTAGGGAAATTCCTCAATTGGAATTGTGCAATCCACATAGGCCTTCCTCTGACTACATGCACCACCTGTACAATTCACATGATTATACAACTGATAGTACAATGTCCCTTAACTCCAATGTCAACTGGGTAACTCCTAAATCTGACATGCATGAGTTATTTATGAGTGAATTATCAACTAATTGGTTGAACACATGAAGCATCACCCCATTGTCTGGCCTCCTACTAGTTCCTCCATTAGTTGGAACTAGTTTAAATTACTTTAACTCAGCTAAACTGAATTAATTAATTACAAATCAAAATAAACTCAACCAGAGCTCCTATAATGTAGGAGACACTCTACATGACTCAAGTTAGACCCTCAAATTGAATTAACTAATCCAAATAAGTCAATTTAACTTAGTTAACTCATATAAATTGTCTTGTGATGTCGAATTACAATTTTATTCCTAATTTAATTCAAGGACAAAATTAAATTAGGTTTTTTCTTGTCGCAATTTCAACAATTTCAAGTGTAGCACTAAAATTATTTAAATAATTGGAATACAATAAAGGGATATAAAACCATAAACACACCACTATGCACACAATGAACATAAGGTATACTCTAGGAGACCTACTATGGGAAAATTCATCCAAAAGGTGAGGGAAATGCCTTGCTTTTTTCCTTTCAAGTATGAAACGAAAATATAAAGAATGACAAACTCAATAGGAGTCGATAGGGGAAAGTTAAGGTCTAAAATTAGTCTCCTAAGGAAAATAACAAAATAATAATTAAAACAATAATAATGAATTTTAGGAGGGAAAGGAAGAAAACTTAAATTTTTAATCATATTTTCAACTTATCTCCTTATAGGTTTACTCAAATTTCAAGCTAGGAACTCATCGAATGTGGAATTTGATTTAGCATCCAATGAATGCCTACACTTGAAACTTGAGTAAAGCTATAAGGGGTTAAGTTGAAAATATGATTAAAAGGAGTAGTTTATTCCTTTCTCCCCTAAAATATTTACCCTTGTGGTTGACTCCATCATCTTGAATCCTAGTTGTTCTTTTAAAGTTGATTTTGATAGTACATTTTTGTTTTGAGGCTCATTTTTTACCCCAAAAAATTCCCTAGTGTGCTTAGACATTGTGGCTTGTATACTACTACAAGGTATGCTACTTCTTGTATTTTACTTAAAATGTACAACTCCTTTCTCTACCCAACTATGTAATAATAAATTCATATTGAAAGGATGAATCCCCTTCCTTTCCTAGTGGTACAATATTAAACATGTCTTGATAGCCCTCAAGGGTTAGGTCTAGAGATTCTAGATTCCTCAACTATCAATAGGTCAAGGTGTTGGATACTTTATAACATTTTGAAAGTCCACATGTGTGAGTCATGGGAGTTGACATGTTATCCACTTGGTACCATGGTAGTGAAAAGCATATGTTGAATTATCAGAGTCATAAGTTCCTCATATGAATTATAATTGAGGTGATCTTTGTGTCAATAGAAATTTTTCAACATGTACAACATTATTAGAGGATTACAAACATTGTTGCAATTTTTTAGCCCAAAAGAAAGACCATTTAATGCCCCAAACATTCCCTGAAAGTTTCAAAACCCCAAATCACCAAAATATGATTTCCCCCCTAAAATAGGATCTACAAGTTAATACCTCTAGTTTTTCCACTTAGAAAGTACCAAAATACATGAAAAATATATAGCAATCCATTTTAGATCATACCTCTCCATTTTTGGAGGATTTTAGTTCCAAGAATATTTCATTGAAGGAGGTGAGGAATTTGTTCCTTTACTTTCAATCTAAAATACCATTTTTCCTTTCCCAAAAGTTGTCCTTTCAATCCAACCTAAGATAGTGCTTGATATCTTATTTAGATGTTTTAAGCTTCTTTTATGAGATTGTATCCTCCTCTATGTTTTCTTAAGCTTTTAGTGTTATGTATTCTATGGTATGTAAAACCTACCCATGATTTTTTTTTCTCTAACAAGGAAGTCCAATAGAGTTTCAAATTTTCCACATTCACTATCGAGTAAATGTGCATATATGGAGGTAGATAGAGACTATAGGCATTATGACCTATCTTCACCAATGCTTCAAAATGACCATGCTTTGAAATTCTTACCAAGACCTTGTAGCCTTTCCTTGTTTAGATGCAAGCACACTCAATCTTTTCTAACTTCGATGTTTCATAGTTATATGTTGGTCATGCCTAACCTTATCCTTTTCTTGTAACTTCTTCAATGTTTCCTATACTTGCAAACTAAATAGGTTTGATGTTATTAATGGATCCTACATCATTAAATGTTTTCGTTGTGGTCTCTTCTCTCTATCCTACTTGATGTCCATATACAACATCTAAAGGTGAATATAGAAAATATCAAACGAAAATTTCAAACTTGGGCTTACTGGTGAAGTGTAAATTGCTATGTTATAAAAACACTAAACATAAATCCATTCTTTTGTAGAAATTCCTTATATATTCAAAATTGCTTATGTAATTTGCTAAAACAAAAAACTTGAATCTACTCTACTCATTAGCAGAAAGGAATTAATCAATCGAGAAATCACAACATAAACATGAGACAAGATTCAATCACATATGCTCAAAGATTTATCTAGGGGAAAACAACTGCTCAAAAACCCTTCCTATCTGTATTGCATTAATCAGAAAATAGAGAAGAAATATAATGCTTTCTCAAGCCCGAGCAACCTTTGCACTAGTATAATCTATCTCACTGCTTCACAAGTTGCCTCTGGTCAATACTGAACCAAATTCTTTCTTTCCCAAGTCCCTATTTCCTTGTGATATTCAATAAGTAATAACCCCTATTAATAGGGAAAATGCTCATTGGGAATTGTCCAATTCATGTAGGCCCTTCTTTGACTGCATGCACCTGTACAACTTGGAATAATCTACAACTGATAGTACACTACCCTTGAACTCCAATCTCAACTGGGTAAATCGATTTATCTGCATGCATCAATTATTCTTGGTTGATTGATGAGTTAACTGGTTGATCATAAGTGAACACACCCCACTACTAGACCTTCCACTAGTTCTTAATCAGTTAGAACTAGTTAAACTCACAATAACTCAAACTAACTGAAACAGGTTGCTAGAAATTAGAAATCAATCATACTAAACATAACTCAAGTGTTTCCAACTCAAATTAACTGAGTTAACTAAGTGATAAATTCCATATCACCTTGGTTAACTATCTCCAACTATTTTACTAAAATTGAAATTTGAATTTCGATCTAGTTTGACCAAGGAAAAGTCAAAACTAGATTTTCTTGTAACATTTTCAACACTCCCTCTCAACAAAAAGGGGATTATATGATAACCTGATATTGCCTCTATGGAACTTGAATTTTCCTCTTGACGAAGCCTTTATCAAAATATCTACATCTTTTTCCTTTGTAGGAATGTACTCCAACAAAATAATCTGCATCTGCACACACTATCATAGATGGTGATACCAGATGTCGATATGTTTGGATCGATCATGAAAGGGGATTCTTAGAGAGTTTGATACAACTTCGATTGTCATAGTAAATCATAGTAAGATCCATCATCTAACCAAATAACCCAACAAGAATATTTTTCATCCAAATAGCTTCACATGTTGCTTGACTTGCATTCATGTACTTTGCTTCTGTTGAGTTAAGTGCAGCAAATTGCTTCCTGCTATACCAAGAAACCACTGCTAACCCAACACTAAAAATTCCTCCTGATGTACTCTTCTTGTCTAATGGAATCCCCACCAAATCTATATCTCTGAAGCCTTGCAGCCTCACTTCCTCTATCTGTTTGTACCAAAGACAAAACTAAGTAGTGCCTTTGTGGTATCTTAACACATGCTTGTGTCCTTCCAATACAGTTTGGTTGGATTACCCATTGCTCGAATATGCTGGTTAACTATATAACGCGTACGGTCGTGTGTTCACAAAATACATGAGTGAACCCACAAGCTGCCTGTGAATGGTAGCCTCCACTACTTCACTTGAAGTAGCATCTTCCTTCCTCCAATTCCGTGCTAGAGGAGTCTCCATGGATTTTCTTCTCTCCATGTGGAACTTCTTTAGTATCTCGTTGGCATACTTTCCCTAAGAGAAAAAAATTCCCCATCTCCTTTCCATACTTCCATACCAAGGAAATAATGCATGAGCCCTAAGTCTTTCATCTCGAATTCTCTTGCAAAATCCTCTTTGCAAGACTTGATCAACTTCTCATCACTAGTTAAAATTAAATCATCAACATATAATACTATAACCAATAATTTACCTTCAACAACAATATGGTAAAGGTTTGCATCTACTTCAATTTTGGTGAAGCCCAACTCGGTGAGATAGTTGTCGATCCTGGTGTACCAAGCACAAGGTGTTTGCTTCAATCCATACAATGCTCGCTTGAGTCTGCACACATGCAAATCTTTGTCGAATGTCTCAAATCCTTCAGGATGTTTAATGTACACCTCATCCTCAACTGCTCCATTGAGGAATGTTGTCTTCACATCCATCTGATGGATATTCCATCCCATATGCGTTGCACATTCTAGAATTGATCTGATTGAATAGTACCTTTCTACTGGAGGAAAGGTCTCCTCATATTTAATTCCATCCACCTGAGAGAACCCCTTGGCCACAAATATGGCCTTTTGTTTCTCAATGCTTCCATCCATTGCTTTCTTCCCATTGTAGATCCATCTGGATCCTATCACTGACTTGTCCTCTAGTCTTGGGACCACTTCCCAAACACTGTTTTTGATAATGGAATCATATTCCTCTACCATGGCATTAACCCATACTAGTTGTTGCATTTCTTTATTAAATGAGTATGGCTTAGTCTCTATAATCTCACTCATTAGAGCCACGTAGCTAGTGTACCGATCCAGAGACCTTCTCTGCCTATGATATGATGTGGGTGCTCCCACATTCTCTCTAGCATCATGCACTATTATGTCAAATTCCCTAGTGTGCTTCCTTCCATCTCTAGAAGTATATTCTTAAGTGGTTGTCTCCACTCTCTATTCCTCTTCTTGTGGCTACTTCACAACTTCCCTAGATTCCTCCTTTAGATCCAAAAGCTCCTAGTCTAAATGCAACTGAAGCCCCTCTAAAGAGAACACTCACTTCCTTCTCCTCGCCAAAATTCACATCTCTCCTAACAACTTTCATCCCGAGAGATGGAAAGTACACACAATAGTTGTGAGGTGTATCAATGTACCCCACAAATATTCCCAACTCAGTTGTAGGCCCTATATTTTTCCTTGCATCCTTGGAAACATGACAATAAACTAATGATTCAAAGATCTTGAAGTCTGAAACATCTAGTTTTTTCCCTAAAATATATTCCTTTGGTGTACTCATGCCAAGAATCCTATGAGGACTCTTGTTTTGCAAACAAATAGTTGTGTTTCATGCTTTATCCCACAAGTGAAACAATAGGCTTTGATCATGCAACATGGCTCGTGCAACTCCCATAATACTTTTGTTCTTCCTCTCAGCCACCCCATTCTGTTGTGGGTTATGGGGTTCTATCAACTCCTTTCAAATGCCTTATTTTTCACAAAAGTTCTTAAACTCATTCGACACATATTGTCCATCGTTATCACTCCTAAGAGCCTTCACTTTCCAACCAGAATGTTTTTCAACAAGTGCTTTAAATTCAACAAAATTGGAGAATGTTTGGTATTTATTCTCCATGAATAAAATCCAACACTTCCATGAGAAATCATCTACAAATATAACATAATACATGTGCTTAGCAGTGGAGGTTGTCGAGAAAGGTCCACACACATTCGAGGGAATCCTTTCAAGGACACCTTACACTTTACTATCCCAATCATTGAAGGTGGATTTTGTGTACTTTCCCAATGTACACCCTTTCCATGTATCTCACTACTCTAGTTCACCTTTGGGAAGGCATGTAGAAATATGTTGCATGATCTTCAAAGTGCCATGGTGCAAATGGCCAAGTCTTCTATGCCATAATTCACCGATGTCTCGGCTTTGCGCCTTCTCTGCTTTTGTACTTAATGTTACACAATCTTCTACATCTAATTTATAGAGGTTCTTCACTCAAACCTCGATCTGCTTCACTTGTCCCGTGGTGACAGGTGTCACAAGGAATAACTCGATCTTGCGGACAAGATAGACCTTCCTAGAATCTAAAGAAGACCTAATGACAAGCAAACCAATCAGACACTATCTTTCTCTAAATATGCTTTTATAAACAAAGGCAAACAAGTGTTTTAGGCCTACCTTAGGTCCAACGCAAGTTTGTGGATGCCCTCGCTCCTTCGATCCAAATGAGTTCCTTTGTCGCGAATCTGCAAACACAAACAAGCAAACAAATTAAATAGCACCTAAAAAGCCAATATCATAAAACATATTTAACATGAAAGTCAAGGAATTCATGAAACAAATAACATGAGACACTTGTTGAGAAAAATGAGTTTGATTGTATTAATTCAAAAGAAGAAGAACTTTACAACCTGTGCCTTGACGTTGTACAAGCTCCTCCCAGGGTCCAGCAAGAAGTCTCCTCTACTTTGACAAGTTTCACTCTCTTCCCAATGAAGCCAAAAAGGTATGTGATCTCTCCTCCTAAGCTCAACTAGGAAGTATTAATTTCACCAGCATTTACCCTCAAAAATGTTCAGCTTCTAACCTCCCTAGCAACCAGCCCAATGCCTGAATTTATAGTGCAATGGAGGGAAGTTACTAGGCCCTCCTTCAAAGGGATAAAGCCCTCCTTCAAAGGGATAGCTCCTGTCATCAAGGGATTAGCTCCTTCTCTTTTGGGATGCATGAACCACCTAAGAGCGGCCAATCCACGTCAAAATTCCTTCTAGAATCATCTAGAATTAACCCAAAGTGATTTTTTTAGAATAAACTTGCGCCTTTTTTACTTTCACAGGGGTCCGCACCCACACCTTTAGGGACAGAGCGGGCAGGTCCGCAGCTTTTGTAAACAAAAGGTGCGGGACCGCAAGAAATAGTGAGAGAAAGTGCGGAACCAGAGTTATATTGATTTTAAATGTCTTTCCCTTAATTTCAAAGCTTGACTTGAAGAGTTGAGGCCTGAGACTTGCTTAGGAGGACAGTACAAGTGATGATAGACCCATACTGACTGCAAATAATCATGGTGACGATATTTTTGTGTAACAGATTGCCCCCTAAAGTGCGAAGTCTGTAGTAGATGAGGATTTCATTTATCATTTAGGAAGAGTGAAATACTTTATCATTTCAAGGATCATCTTGTGGAGAGCCCGGTTGGAAACTGTAAAAACATTCAATGCAAGATATATATATGAGATTATATCATCGCTGAGGTAGGCATTCCCATACTCAGATCAAAACTGACTTAGAAAACTAACTACTGCTCTGATACAGGAATGATCTTGTAAAACATCACAAGTATAGACTCATGTGGACACAGCATGGACGCAGCCATCTGTTTATGAATATTCCATTATGAATACAAAATTCCTCGCAACCTGGATTGTGGAAACTAGATCCAGGGTCTTCATTTCTACTTCCCGAAACAGTACGATTCTATCCATGCGAATGAATGTGTTGGAGTCGAACATGGTAGAAACCACTTGATTACCAGTCAATGATGTAAACTGTTAACAAGTGTGAGAGAAACCACCAGTGATTTCAATGGCTCTCAAATTACCCAGTACAATCCATGAGATGTGAATAAATGTGTTGATGTCAAACATGTCACGGAATCCTTTGATCGAAGGTCAATGATGCAACCCGTCGTCAAAGGCAAGAAACCTGCCATTGAGGCATGCATATCCCAAGGTACTGACAATTTCTAGATCATCTTTCTAGATAATGAGCTGAAGTCGATAGAAAGCGATCCGTTGCAGGCAAGCCCACAACATGAAATCATAGATCAAGTTGAAGAAATTTAGTTGCAAGGACTGACTCAGGGATGACAGATATTTTGCAGATGAATGGCTTATTGGCAATAACCTTTTGAACACATAACGACACGACAGATGGCTTGGTGACAATCGACCCAAAGTTAATACCCAGAAACCGGCTGAAGACTTTCAATGTGGTTTGATCAACTGTTAGGCAAAGGATTTCCCAACCCAGGTGAATAAAAGTGTCGTGTTCAAGAGTGGTCACAAAGTATGACAAACAGGCTCATTTTTCTCTCTTTTCCCCCAGCATTTCTGGCAAGTACCTCTTTATTTTTGACAAGCTTGAGGAGGATAACATTTGCTTGATTATAAGCTCATCCTTCGGATGAGTCCAACTTAGTTTAAATTCGAACCCTAAGAAGGAGTGGTTCGTTCCTGTTTGTAATTGAACAGGTCCTTTACTGTGAAATTTTAACGAGTCCAGTATAGGAGAAACTTGGCGCTTTTCAATTTTAGACAGTCTGAAAAAACTTAAGAAGACTTCAGGGTTGACCTTTTTCGTAAATTTGTGTCTCCCAAGCCCGAAAAAGTATAAAATAATACTTGAGAGAACCGCTTGATCTTTACAACCAAGGAGTACTTTTCGTAATTAGTGTCCCTGATCCGAAAAAAAAAAAGCGATCAACGACACGTCGTTTTATAACCAATATCGAATTTGAAACGACAAAAATCCGGCAATCTTTTCATGTTTTTATGGTCAGAAAAGAGCTATAAGTGGACCGTCTTTTAATTCCGTTTTAACGAGTTTAAAAGAAAAACTCGACGATCTTTTCATGTTTTAGGAGTCAGAAAAGAGCTTAAAAGTGACTCTAAATGTTTTTTTGTTGAAAATGATAGATTTCGCCTGAATAATCCGTTATTCTGAACAAAAAAGCAAACATTACTCATACCTGTTTGAAATGGATAAAAATGTTGCAAAAATACCTTTCCAAAGTGAAACATAAACAAATTTGCAATTTATTTACTCAAAAAACTTATAAAAAGGGGCTTCGTCAATTCATTTTTACCGTTTGAGTTTTGGGTGAGAAAATAGTGCTTTTGTTCATAAAACTTCCCGTGAAGATTGCGGAAAATCCAACCGTCAGAATCAAACGTCGTCTTCTCCAGGTAATCCACATCATCCTACTCTTTATTTTTAACCGTTTCATTTCTTGTTTTAGGCTTTCATTTCATTTTTTGGAGGGTTTTTAGGCTTAAAACCCGCGCGCGGGGGCCCGCAGGTGTACCATTGCTGGCCCGCGGACCCCGACTTTTTCTCCATTGGGAAAAAGTCAGGGGTCTGCACCTTCCATGTAGACAAGGTGCGGACCCACGCACTGTGTCTAACCCGGAGGGTGCGGTCCCCGCCGCAAGGGTTTTTAATCCAAAATTTCTCAAAATTGGCCCAAACAAAATAATTTCTAGCATTCTAATTTATCTTTTTACTTGATGCAGAGAGTACATCATGCTAGATTGGCGTGAACGAGAGCATGAGGACGTGGATGCTGCCGCATGGAATCATCAACCTTTGCTTGATGCTTTGAAGGCGTGTGGCTTGTACAAATTCTGGGCCATACCTGGCATGAGGGCCCAGGTGGATTTCTTATAGTGGCTGGTTGACAGATGGAGCATACATGACCAGTGCTTCTTCATTGGTGGCCACCAGCTCGAAATCGAGCCAGCAAACATATATTTCTTGACTAGTTTGTTGGAAATAACACTGAGAGGGGGGGGTGAATCAGTATTATCAAGTTCTTTTAACAAATCTTCCTTATTTACATTTTGAATTATTTTTGCATATCAGTACCATAAAATAATAGCATGAACAAGAAAAACAGATAGTCACACCAAAGAACACCAGATATAAGGTGGAAACCCAATGTGGGCGAAAACCACCCGCTGCAATATGTCTCTATCTTCTTTTCAAATTAGAAACTCCTTTTACAATGATTTTGTACTGGTGCAGTCCTTTACCAATACACAGGCTGCAACCTGCAGAGAGCTACAACTCTCTCTTGTTTTCAGTCTCTCCTGGAAGGGAGCTACAACCCCCTACTTCTTTTCTTACAAGGACCACTTTTCATAAATTTTCAAACTGGATCCATAAACATCAAATGATCATCAAGTACATGTAAATTACACAGTCAACTGCAGTAACCAGATCAACAATAACAGAACTAAACCCAGAACACCTTATCAACAGAAATATTCAGTCAACAGAAGATCTTAAGACAAATATGCAGTTTTTCTTTCTCTGGCCTGCGTCGCTACGCACTTCACCTTCTGCTTCCCTGCGTATACCCGCAGAGAGCCTTCTGCTGCACCACGTGCCCACGCACTGCTTCTTCAATCGCGCTGCGTACTGTTACAGTAGGTACGCACCCCGAGACACTATCATGCCGCATACTGTTACTGTAGCCACGCACTCATAGACATTATCGCGCCGCATACCTTTACTGTGCGTACGCACTTGAACCTCTGTCGCGCTACGTACCCACGCAATTCTCCTTCTTCTGCTCTGCGTACCCACGCAGTGCCCCTTCTTCTGCTCTGCGTACCCATGCAGCTCTTCTGTTTCTCCTCTGCGTACCCACGCACTTGCATCGTTAATCACCTGCGTACTTTTGATTAGGGCCGAATTGGCAGTTCACCAGTGTGTCACAGTTAGTCAGATGCCCAGATCTGATCATGCGCTCGAGAGATCACCCTTCACAGATTCGCTTTCAACTTCACTTTCATATAGATCAAGCTTTTAAAACAACAACCCAATATTTCAGATCTTAAGATATTCAATTTGCAAAAGATGCATAGCCAAATGATCTCCTTTGCTTTATATAGGCAAGCTCCTCCTAAAATCATGGATCAATACCATAGATAACCAATACAAGGGGCCCAAAACATGGGGCTCAATAATAATAATAATATAAAACAATACCACGGGCCAAACATAGGAAACCCCATGTGAACGCGCTTCTCTGCCTTGAAGTAAGTGAAACTGGGGGTACGCACCCTCTGAACGGGTGACCTGCGTGGGTGGCCACAGTTCCTTCATGGTGTACCTGCGTGTACGCATCTTCTGAACTATTCTCCTGCGTACTTCTTAATTTTCAACCTTTTGAGAGCCTGATCAGAGCATTGCCACTTGAGGGTGTTTCCATCAATTACAACATCTGTAACAGAGAGCCATACCAGAATCATAATGCCAACAATCTCCCCCTTTGGACTTGATGGCAACCTCAAAATCTTCAGCTTCATTCTCCCCCATTGACATCAAGGGCAAAGGGTTATGCTCCCCCTAAGAACATGCTCCCCCTGAATATGAACCAGATCTGCAAAGAAGAACCATAATCCACCAAACACCATAAATGACCATGAAAGAGATAGAGACATATTGCAGCTATAATCAGACCAGCATCCATGATCTCCTTCTTGTACATCCTCCATAATGCCAACAATGCATTATATGCTCCCCCTGAACCTGTGCCATTCAATCTTCAACCAATCTGCAACCCAGCACATGTACGCATATACCCCAGATGAACCATGCGTACAACCATCAATCAGAAGAGTTTCAACAATAAGATGATGCATCAACAACCCCCAGCTTTTGCCTGAGGTATTCAAAAGTCTCCCTGGTCAATGGTTTGGTGAGTATATCAGCAACTTGTTCCTTAGAAGGAACATACTCCAAATTGACCTTCTGTTCAAGCACTTGTTCTCGGAGAAAATGATATTTGATTGGTATGTGCTTGGTCTTTGAATGCATGACTGGGTTCTTTGAAATGCTAATTGCACTTGTGTTATCACATAAGATGGAGATAGGTGGTGTACAAGTGATTTGAAAGTCCTGCAAGGTCTGCATCATCCAAAGGAGTTGAGTGCAGCAAGATCCAGCAACAACATATTCTGCTTCAGCTGTAGACAAGGCAATCGAACTCTGTTTCTTGCTGAACCAAGATACCAATCTGGGGCCCATAAAGAACGCACCACCACTTGTGCTCTTCCTGTCATCCACGCTTCCTGCCCAATCTGCATCTGTATAAGCATGAAGTGTGAGATCTGTATCTCTAGGATACCATAAGCCATAATTTTGAGTCCCTTGAAGATATGTAAAAATTCTCTTCACTCCCTGAAGATGAGTCTCCTTCGGATTTGCCTGAAATCTTCCAACTATTCCAACTGCATGCATGATGTCGGGTCGGGTACCTGTTAGATAAAGTAAACTTCCAATCATAGATCTGTAGGTTGGTTGATGCACTGCTGCAGATTCATCGTTTGCACTGAGGCTACATCCTGTGACCATGGGTGTACATACTGGTTTTGCATCTTCCATGCCATATTTCTTCAAAATCTGTTTGAGATACTTGGTTTGAGACAAAAAGATCACTCCTTCTTTTTGTTGGATTTGCAAACCAAGAAAATATGTCAGTTCTCCCAGCAAGGACATTTCGAATTCTTTCTGCATCACCAAGGCAAAGCTTTGACTCATAGCTTCTTCATTGCTGCGAAAGATAATGTCATCTACATACACAACAAGTATTAGCAATTTGTCATTTTCAACTTTTATATAAAGATTGCTATCTGCTGATCCTTTTGAAAAACCTTGTTGATGAAGATATTTGTCCAAACGATAGTACCAAGCCCTTGGGGCTTGTTTGAGACCATAGAGAGCCTTTTTTAATCTGCATACAAGATTTGGATCATTTCCAAGAATGAACCCATCTGGCTGCTCAATGAATACTTCTTCTTCCAAGTCTCCATTCAGAAAGGCTGATTTCATGTCCATTTGAAATACTTTGAAGTTTTGAAAGCTTGAGAGAGCAAGGAACATTCGGATGGCCTCAAGTCTTGCAACAGGAGCAAAGGTTTCTTCAAAATCTATTCCTTCTCGCTGCGCATACCCTTTACAAACAAGTCTGGCCTTGTTTCTAATTACTTCTCCATTTTCATTCAATTTATTTTTGAAGACCCATTTTGTCCCTATAACATTCTTATCTTTTGGTCTAGGAACCAACTCCCAAGTGTTATTCTTTTCTATCTGCTCAAGTTCTTCATCCATTGCTTTGACCCAACATTCATCTTTGCATGCCTCTTTCACATTTTGTGGTTCAGTGGAAGAGAGTAATGCCAAATAGCTTGAAGCTTCTGCAATTGTTCTTCTTGTTTGTACACCTGCTTCTTTCTGCCCCACAATCTGAGATTCTGGATGATTCTTCTGAACATATCTGGATGGAGTCTTCTCTTCTATTCTTGTCTGCTCCTCTGGTTCTTCTTGAGGTTCTTCTTCTTCATCATTCTGTCTTTGAGGGTAGCCTTCATCTTCTTCGATGTCTTCATGATGTACTTGCTTAGGAATGTATCCCTTCTCATCAACCACTACATCAATGTTGTCAACAATTCTGCCAAGTCTTTTATTGTAGCACTTGTATGCTTTGCTATGTGGAGAATAACCAAGAAGAATGCCTTCATCTGCTCTAGGTTCAAGTTTGCCAAGTTGCTCATCAGTATTCTTAATATAACATTTGCTCCCAAAGATTTTGAAGTGCTTTACCGAAGGAGTCTCACCACACCAGAGCTCATGAGGGGTTTGAGTGCTGTTCACCCAGACATTTGTTTTGTTGAGAATAACAACCGCAGCATGAGCAGCTTCACCCCAGAAAGTTGCGGGAGTTCCCGACTGATCAAGCATAGCACGAGCCATTTGTTGGACTGTTATGTTCATTCTTTCCACAACTCCATTTTGCTGAGGAGTTCTAGCTGTAGAGAATTCTCTTCTTATCCCATGTTCTTCACAGAAATCGAAAAATTCATTTGAGGTAAACTCCCCACCTCTGTCGGATCTGAGACACTTAATTTTGTGTCCTGATTCATTTTCAACCAAGGCTTTGAAGGATTTGAATTTTTCGAATGCTTCATCTTTGTGCTTCATAAGTCCTAACCAGACAAACCTGGAGAAATCGTCAATGAATAATATCAAGTATTCTTCTCCTCGAGGTGTCCTTTTCCTGAATGGACCACATGTATCTGTATGTACTAGCTCAAGAGGCATGCTAGCTGATCCTTCCTTCTCTGGAAAGTTAGTTCTGGTTTGCTTTCCAAACTGACATGATTTGCATATGGTGTTGTCTAGAACTTTGATATCTGGAAGACCACGAACTGCCTGATATTTGCATGCTTTCCTTATTTGTGAAAAGCTTAGATGCCCCAACCTCCGGTGCCATAACCAGTGCTCATCATCCTTGCTCAGATAGCATTGTTGTTGTCCTTATTCAAATATGTATAGATTGTTTGGAGTTCTTTTACCTTTGATCACTGTTTTACCTGTATCAAGATCACGAACAAGACATCCATTTGATCTGAATATCACCTCGGTTCTTTGATCACACATCTGGCTGACACTTAGTAGATTATGCTTCAATCCATAAACATACAGAACATTTCCAGCTTTGACCTTTTCTTTTAACTGAGCAGTGCCTTTTCCTTTTATAGTTGCAGGAGTATCATTTCCAAAAGAAACTTTCTTTCCTTTTTCTAGAGCAGAATATGATTCAAGTTTTTCTTTATCACCTGTCATATGCTTCGAACATCCACTGTCAATGTACCATAGATTTTCCTGTCCCTCTGCATAAAATGCTATCCCACATCTTTCTATTTGTGGTTCCTTTATTCTCCATGTTTTGGTGCTTGAGGCTTGTTCCTTTGTTTGCTGAAACCTGCTCCTGCATTCAGAGTCTTCATGACCAAAATTATTGCAAATAGAACATTCAACTTCATTTTCAAGAACCGAAAAGTTGTTATAGGTCCTTTTTGTAAACCCAATCATACTTCTTTGTTTTTGAGCTTCTCTAGTCATGACCGTTTTATATGCAACACATTGAGTTGCTTTGTGACCAAAATTATGGCAAGAAAAGCATTGTCCATTGAAGAAACTTCTGTGGTTATCAAATCTTCCGGCCAAACGATTGTAATTTCTACTGTCATTCATTCTTGATGCAAATTGAGAGGATTTTACCTGTGGCTGGTTGTAGCTTTTGTTCATCCTTAAGACGGATTGCCCCTGATTTGCCTGATAGTCTTTGTTTGTAATTGGTCCCTGCTTTACCTGGTGATCTCCATTGTGCTTTTTCTCATTCCTTCTTGTTGCATCAAGATAACTCTTTGAGGTGGATGCTTGGGAAGTTTCTCCATTATAGCCCAGACCTGTCTTGTTTAGAGGAGAACGATGTACATTGATGATCTCATCCAGAGTTTCAGATCCTTTGACAAACTTAAGATTAATAGCCTTTGTTTTCTCAATTTCTTTTCTAAGACCAACAATTTCACCTTCTAACTTTTCAAGATATTTTTCCTTCTCATCAATTTGAAGCTGTAGAGTATCAATGATCCTATTCTTTTCTTCTATACATGTCTTGAGTCTAGAAATTTCTTCACAAAAGCTATCCACATCTATAGCATCCATGTAATCATCATCTTCAAATGCCATTAAAAGTTTATAGTCATTACCTCGTTCATCTTCATCACTATTTGATAGACCATCACTATCTTCATGCGTATAGTAGCTTTTCTTATTTGCAATCTGTTTCTTGTTCCATCTAGCAGGTTCCTTTCCTTTATCCTTATAGGGACATTTCGCAGCATAATGACCTACTCTTCCACAAGCAAAGCATTTAAAAGGTAACTTACCTCTGAACCTTCCAAAACCCCTTTGAAGATTTCTGACAAAATTTGATTCTTCTTCTTCTTCTTCTGGCATGTGACTTGCTTCATAATAGTCTCCTTTGCCTGAAGCCTTGAAAGCAGCTTCTCTTCTGTCTGAAGGCCCCCCCTTTCTCATTTCATAAGCAGTTAGAATTCCGTGTAGCTGAGACATAGTAAGAATTCGTAGATTTTCCTTTTCTTCTATTGCAGACACTTTAGATTCAAACTTGGGGGATAATGATCTTAGAACTTTTTCAACCACAATAGCCTCTTTTATTTCTTCACCCAAGTTTTTCATGCAATTAACAATCTCATCTACCCGAAGAAAATAGTTAGCCACACTTTCATCATTATACATTCTGAGATTCTCATACTGAATCCTGAGGGTTTGAAGTTTAGCACGTTTTACTTGTTCATCTCCTTCATAGCTCAAGACAATCTTGTCCCATATTTCCTTTGCGGATTTATATTGCATAACCTTTACGAATTCTGTTTGAGATAAGCATCCTAGCAGAGTATTGAATGCTTTAGCATTTGTTTCATATTTCTTTTTCTCAGTCGAATCTGTAGGAGTAGTTGAAGGAAAAGTGTAGCCTGTATCTATGATATCCAAAACTTCTGTACCAAGAGATTGAAGATAGGCAGTAACTCTTACCTTCCAATAATTGAAGTTTGTCCCATCAAAGATTGGTGGCCTGATTGATGCTTCCCTCTCGTAGTTGCTCATGATGAATGATCTTCCTTCAAGCGATCAAGCTTCTCTGAAGGACCTTCTTTGATACCAATTGTTGGAAATAATACTGAGAAGGGGGGGTGAATCAGTATTATCAAGTTCTTTTAACAAATCTTCCTTATTTAAACTTTGAATTATTTTTGCATATCAGTACCATAAAATAATAGCATGAACAAGAAAAACAGATAGTCACACCAAAGAACACCAGATATAAGGTGGAAACCCAATGTGGGTGAAAACCACCTGCTGCAATATGTCTCTATCTTCTTTTCAAATTAGAAACTCCTTTTACAATGATTTTGTACTGGTGCAGTCCTTTACCAGTACACAGGCTGCAACCTACAGAGAGCTACAACTCTCTCTCATTTTCAGTCTCTCCTGGAAGGGAGCTACAACCCCCTACTTCTTTTCTTACAAGGACCACTTTTCATAAATTTTCAAACTGGATCCATAAACATCAAATGATCATCAAGTACATGTAAATTACACAGTCAACTGCAATAACCAGATCAACAATAACAGAACTAAACCCAGAACACCTTATCAACAGAAATATTCAGTCAACAGAAGATCTTAAGACAGATACGCAGTTTTTCTTTCTCTGGCCTACGTCGCTATGCACTTCACCTTATGCTTCCCTGCGTATACCCGCAAAGAGCCTTCTGCTGCACCACGTGCCCACGCACTGCTTCTTCAATCGCGCTGCGTACTGTTACAGTAGGTACGCACCCAGAGACACTATCGCGCCGCGTACTGTTACTGTAGCCACGCACTCATAGACACTATCGCGCCGCGTACCTTTACTGTGCATATGCACATGAACCTCTGTCGTGCTGCGTACCCACGCAGTTCTCCTTCTTCTGCTCTGCGTACCCACGCAGTGCCCCTTCTTCTGCTCTGCGTACCCACGCAGCTCTTCTATTTCTCCTCTGTGTACCCACGCACTTGCACCGTTAATCACCTGCGTACTTCTAATTAGGGCCGAATTGGCAGTTCACCAGTGTGTCACAGTTAGTCAGATGCCCAGATCTGATCATGCGCTCGAGAGATCACCCTTCACAGATTCGCTTTCAACTTCACTTTCATATAGATCAAGCTTTTAAAACAACAACCTAATATTTCAGATCTTAAGATATTCAATTTGCAAAAGATGCATAGCCAAATGATCTCCTTTGCTTTATATAGGCAAGCTCCTCCTAAAATCATGGATCAATACCATAGATAACCAATACAAGGGGCCCAAAACATGGGGCTCAATAATAATAATAATATAAAACAATACCATGGGCCAAAACCATGGAATCAAGAGCGGCGGGCTAAATACCACGGGCCAAACATAGGAAACCCCACGTGAACGCGCTTCTCTGCCTTGAAGTAAGTGAAACTAGGGGTACGCACCCTCTGAACGGGTGACCTGCGTGGGTGGCCGCAGTTCCTTCACGGTGTACCTGCGTGTACGCATCTTCTGAACTATTCTCTTGCGTACTTCTTAATTTTCAACCTTTTGAGAGCCTGATGTCACACGGAATCTGTCAAGGGTGCGGACACGACTGACCTTCCTAGAAGTCTAAGACATTCTAATGACAAACAAGACAAAATGGAGTGATCTTTCTCTAAATACACCTTTTACAACATGAAAACTACAAGTGTTTAGGCTTACCTTATTCCAAAACGCTGTTGTTGAAGTCCGTTCTTGACGATCCGGATGAGCTCCTCCTTCAAGTCAATTCCTGCAACCACAAACAATCAAACAATTACCAAGCACTTGCATTTCATATAATAAAACATATATTCAACATGCAGACCAAGGAACACATGAAATAACTCATTAACACAAGCTATTGAGAAAAATAAACCAGTTTGTATTAATAACGAAACAAAGAAACTCTTACAACCTGGCCTTGGTGTTGTGCAAGTTCCTCCCAGGGTCCATCAAGGGTTTTCCTCTACTTTGACAAAGCTCACCCTCTCCCAAGTAGAATCAAGTGAAGACAATCTCTCCTCACAAAGGCTCTAATGGAAGACCTAAATCCTGCAGCATTTACCCAAAGAAAATGTATAGCTCCAACCTCTTCTCCTTCTGGCTCAATGCCTTTATTTATAGTGCTGTAAAGAGGTTATTCAGGTCCACTATCAATGGGATCATCCCCCTCTATGGGTGGGATAGCTCCCTTATTGATGGGATAAGTTCCCCCTTAATAGAGATACATGAACCAACTGGAGGCGCATCCATTTCATCAAACCGACCTCTAGAATGTTCTAGAAGTAACCACAAGTAACTTTTTCAAGATAAAACTCGCGCATTTTGCCTTTTACAGAGGGACGCACCTGTCCCTTAACATACAGAGCGTCCATGGACGCAGATTTTGTGAACATGGTCAGCGTCCCCGCAGGTAAGGCTAGAGAGAACCTGCGACCCCAGAGATAAACATAGTTTTTACAAGACTTTCTCTCTTCTTTGAGTTTGAGATGGATAACAGAGGCATGAGACTTGCCTAAGAGGGTAGCATGACTGTTGATTTGAGCCATACTAACTGTAAGTAGTCAAGGTGACATTTTTTAGTGTAACAGATTGCCCCCTAAAGTGCGAAGCCTGGAATAGAATAGGGTTTTGTAATTCTAGGAAGGGTGAAGCGCTTTATCATTTCAAGGATTGCCTTGTGGATGGCCTGGTTGGAACCTGCAATTTTCAACACAAAATACATGGATAAGATTATATCATCACTGAGGTAGGCATTCCCATACTCAGATTCAAAACTTTAACTAATGGACTAACTATTCTGATACAGGAATGATCTTGCAGTACATCATTTTTATAGACTTTTGTAGACACAGTATGGACGCAGCCATCTGTTTATGATTAGTCTACATAGATAATGAATACAAAACTCCTCGCAGCCTGGATGGTAGAAACTAGATCCAGGGTCTTCACTTCTACTTCCCGAATTGGTACGATTCTAGCCATGTGATTAAATGATTCGATGTCGAACATGGTAGAAACCACTTGATTACCAGTCAATGATGTAAACTGTTAACAAGCGTGAGAGAAACCACCAGTAATGTCAATGGTTCTCAAAGTACCAAGCACAACCCGTGAAATGTGAATAGATGTTTTGATGTCGAACACTTCACGGAATCCTCTGATCGAAAGTCAATGATGTAAACTGACGTCAAAGGCGAGAAACCTGCCATTGATGCATGCAGACTTCAAGGTACTGTCGATTCCTAAGTCATCTTTCTAGATAATGTGTCGATGTCGATAGAAAGCGACCCGTTGCAGGCAAGCCCGCAACACGAAATCATTGTTCAAGTTGAAGAAATGTTGCTGTAAGGACTGACTCAGGGATGGTCAAATGGATGACAAGTATTTTGCAGATGAAAGTTTTTGCTTGCAGACCTCTTGAACACATAACGACACAACAGATGGCTTGGTGACGTATAACTCAAAGTTAACCCCTGGAACCCGGTTAAAGACTTTCAAAGTGATTTGGTCAACTGTGAGGTAAAAGATTTCCCAACCCAGGTGAATGAAAAGTGTCGTGTTCAAGAGTGGTAATAAAGTTTCTTCTGAGACAAAAGGTGACAAATAGGTTCATTCTTCTCTTTTTTCCCCCACCATTTCTGGCAAGTACCTCTTTATTTTTAACAAGCTTGAGGAGGATAACATATGCTTGATTATAAGCTCATCCTTCGGACGAGTCCAACCTAGTTTAAATTCGAACCCTAGGAAGGAGTGGTTCGTTCCTGTTTGTAATTGAACAGGTCCTCTACTGTAAAAGTTTAACGAGCCCAGTATAGGAGAAACTCGGCGTTTTTCAATTTTAGAGAGTCTGAAAAAACTAAAGGAGACTCCACGTTGAACTTTTTCGTATATTTGTGTCCCTCAAGCCCGAAAAAGTATAAAATAATACCTGGGGGAACCGCTTGATCTTGCGACCAAGGAGTACTTTCATAATAGTGTCGTTAACCTGAAAAGTAAAAAGCGATCAAGGACACGTCGTTTTATTTCCTTATCGAGTTTGAAACGACAAAAACCCGGCAATCTTTTCCTGATTTTGCGGTCAGAAAAGAGCTAAAAGGGGACCGTCTTTTAATTCCGTTTTAACGAGTGAAAAAGAAACACTCGGCGATCTTTTCATGTTTTAGGAGTCAGAAAAGGGCTTAAAAGATGACTCTGATATTTTTGTTTGTGAAAAATTACAATTTCCCTCGAAATCCCTTTGTCCTGCACAAAAGCAACACATTACTCATACCTGTTTAAAATAGGCAAAAATACATTCAAAAACATCTTTTCATGGTAAAAAATGAACTAATTCATCCAAAAAACCTATAAAAAGACCTTTTACCATGTCATTTTTACCGTTTCACTGTTGAGGTTGAAAAAGGAGCTTTTGACAAGAAACTTCCCGTGGTTGCTGCGGAAAATCTGACCGTCGGAATCGAACGCCGTCTCATCCAGGTATTTTACACATCCTACTCTGCATTTCTATCCGTTTAGAATCAATTTTTAGGTTTTAGTTTCATTTTTTGGGGGGTTTTGGTTTTGGAATGCGCCTCTCGGCGGACGCAGGTGCCCTTCGGGTGACCTGCGTCCCCCGACTTTTTCTCATACGGGAAAACGGTCGGAAGACGCAGCCCGCCTTCAGGCCAGCTGCGTCCGGGCGCCCTGTGCTACAAAGCCGGGGTGCGTCCTCCGAGAAACGCGCATTTCAAAACCCCAACTCTCTCAAAAAACCACCAAAAATTCCCAAATTAATTTCTAATTGCTATTTTTGATATGCAGGGCATTAATCATGTTAGACTGGAGAGAAAGAGAGCATGTAGAGGAAGATGAAGCTGCAATAAATCATCAACCTTCCCTGGATGCCCTAAGAGCATGCGGATTATACAAATATTGGACCATACCGGGCATGAGGGGCCAGGTAAGATTCTTGGAATGGCTGGTTGAGCGATGGAACGTACAAGAACAATGCTTTTACATAGGAGGGCACCAGCTCGAGATAGAGCCCTCGGATGTATACTTTCTCACTGGCTTGCCAAACAGAGGTGAGCAACTCAGTCTTGCGGGGACTAGGCCGGGTGGCCAATCCCTTGATAGTCTCCGCGAGAATTGGTGCACACCTGGGGCTCACCATTCAAAAGGCATAGAGATAAAACACATCACTCTACCGGAACTCAAAGTCATAGCGTTCACGGTTACCAGAATTTGCGGCGCGGCCGCTTTACACATTGCTTCCGGATCCCAAATGCGGATGGCAATTGACTGTTACCAAGGCACCATTTTCAACTGGTGTGAAGCTGTGTCGGCTCATATGAAGAGCCAACTGACCAAGGCAAAGAACGGACGACTAAAGACTTTTGGATATGGGCCTATAGTCGTGAGCTTTGCCTTGGAGAGAATTCCAATGCTGATCCCTCAGCAACTCACTGTTGATATCTTGGGTCCTCAGCAGCCAAAGCTGATACGATGGGTTGCGGTGATGGCCCGGCATCCTGACGAGGGCGCGACAGTAGTTCGATTCTCAGATAGTTATTTTGACTGGTTAGAGGGCCAGCTTTTTGTGATACAGGACTTTCCGTATGCCGGAATGGATTTCAGAGGTGATCCGGACATGGTTCTTCCACAGGGAGAACAATGGGACGACAGAGGTACTTTTTATTTTCACAAGTTTTCTAGTTATGTATTTTTTGTATTTTTTATATATATCGTCTCAAAACTAATAGTAAATCTTTCAAAATGCAGATGTTGGTCCACAGCGTCCAGCCAACCTCCGGCCTTATGATAGACTACATCCAGCTGCACCGGTACCGGCCCCACAGGATGCGACAGCAGAAGTACTAGCTGAGTTGGAGCATGATCTAGAGCGTCTCACGGCAGATATACCTGAGACTACTATGGACGACATTCCTATCAGGCTTCAGCGCTTCGTAGTCGCGGTCCCTGGACCGTTTAGGAGATTTTTGCGTAAGGTAGCCCGCGCAGTGGTGTCGTACAGAGAGCACCACCAGTGATTGACTAGTCACTTTTGTAGTCACATGTGACATTTTTGACTTTTTGTACTATCATTTTGCCGATCATAAGGTGTTTTAAACCTATGATCGAAGACGATGTATATATTTTTTGACACACTTCTATCTATATATATCACTATTACCGGCTTATCTTGTTTAACATATGTGATGAAATGTTTTTAAATTTACTTGCATGATTATCGTAAATGTCTGTCCAACATTCGAGAAGCAATTGCATCTGCTAATGTATTCAAAGACCTTGGAATATGTTGATATTCAATGTAATCAAATTCACGTTCCAAGAGACGCACTCTCAAAAACAACCTTAATAACACAGGATTTCTAATGGCATAAACTCTATTAAGCTGTAATACAACAAGTTCAGAATCTAACCTCACTATCAAACGTCGAATTCCAAATGAAATAGATTCGGATAATAATTCAACCACTGCACTGTATTCTGCAATGTTATTCGTTGTTTGACCGAGGCTTACCCCATGCATAGAAACTAACTCGTCAGAGGGCGAATAGATAACCCAAGCTGCGGAAGA
The DNA here is from genome assembly GCA_031772625.1 of Pinus tabuliformis. Classification (NCBI taxonomy): domain Eukaryota; kingdom Viridiplantae; phylum Streptophyta; class Pinopsida; order Pinales; family Pinaceae; genus Pinus; species Pinus tabuliformis. The sequence continues at coordinate 641,210,679 of CM062808.1, forward strand.
GATATTCCGTGTATTACGACAAGCACCATCAGCAAATCCAATGTATGTTTGGAGAGGCGTCGACATCTACAATATCAAGAGTAAAACCAAGATAAGCCAGAATAATGACGAAAAACCACACTCGCTAAGCTAAGCACACTGACTAAACTAACACACTTGCTAGCTAGAAAGGAAATCTAACCTATCTAAAAATTTCTCCATACCCATCATTTTAAGCATAATACCTCTTTAGGTAAAGTCCATTTCTGGGTTTACCCAAAGAGTCCCCATCAAAATCAACTAACTCATAAGCCCCTTTTGCTAGCTTTCGCTTTACAATGTAGGGCCCATGCCACATGGGAACGAATTTTCCGGCACCTAGCTTATCGTTAGCTTGATCATATAATAGTACTAGGTCTCCTTCCGAAAAACTTCGAGGGGTTACATTTTTATCGTACTGAGCTTTCATTCGTTTCGCGTGAGTCTCGATAGCTAAAGTAGCGTCACGTCGAGTCTCATCTAATTTAGCCAAGTATAATAACCGTTTCTCCTCTTCGGAAGTAGCTGGAAGTAATTCGACAGCCATTTGAAGTGATGGGATTTCGCATTCAATAGGTAACACAGCTTCTAAGCCATAAACTAGCTGGAAAGGGGTGAAACCTGTTGAATTTTTCACTGAAGTTCGATATGCCCATAGCGCCGAAAATAACATGTTATGCCAATTCGTTCGATGGATACCAATGATCCGTCGAATCATGATGACTAGAACTTTGTTGATTGACTCAACCAAACCGTTGGCTTGCGGATAATAAGGAGTAGAGCTATCGTGGCGCAAACCAAGCTGGCTTGTAAGCTCAGTCATCATGACGTTTCGAAAATGGCTCCCATGGTCAGTAATGATTGCTTGTGGGACACCAAACCTAGTTATGATATGATTGAATACGAAAACTGCAGCTGTCTTGCCGCTTGCGTCGAATGTAGGCATCGCCTCGGCCCATTTTGTAAAATAATCAACCGCGAGGATGATATACGCATGCCCCCCGGCCGAGTGAGGGTTACAAGTAATAAAGTCAATGCCCCATTTGGCGAATGGACCAGCGGCAATTATAGGGTGGAGAGGAGCAGGTGGAGCGCGCATCTTTCGATCAAACACTTGACAGTTGTGGCATGTTCTGACAGCAAGGATACAATCTTTAAACATAGACGGCCAGAAATAGCCAGCGCGCAACACCTTCTGAGCTGTGGCATACCCAGACATATGACCGCCACATGCTCCAGAGTGACAATCATTCAAAACTCTCTCAGCCTCTTCGTGAGTTAAACAACGTCGAAAAACTAAGTCTGCCCCCCGGCGATAAAGTGTATCTCCAATAATTCTGTATTGCTGGGATCGAAACCGAATTTTTCGACGGTCTTCCTTGGAAGCTTCAGGCCGAAAGGTTTGGGTTTGGAGATAGATGATTATATCCCCATACCACGGATCTAAAGTGCTAATAAGAAACAAAGATTCGTCCGCAATGGACTCCTCTGCCACAGTCTCTGTGTCAGCACTCGGGAAATCACACATCAATTCCGCAAAAACTAAAGATTTCTTAGACTTGGACTTCTCGAACTCCAAGTCGAACTCTTGCAGGATAACAATCCATTTAGAGTACTTGCCCCCTAGCAGTTGTTTTGTCAAAATATAAATCATAGGGTTGCAATCCGAAATAACTGTAGTCTTGCGGAGAAGAATGTAGTGACGAAAACGCTGGACAGCTTGAACGGCTGCCAGGGCCAATTTCTCCACATGCGAATATTTTAACTCAGTGGGATTTAAGGTTCTACTAAGATAATATATCACATGCTCTGCTTTGAATTCATCTTCTTGAACTAACACCATTCCAATGGTGGAATGCGAAGCTGCGAGGTATAAGAAGTAGTCCTGGTTGTAGTTGGGAGGATGCAATAACGGTGCATGGGTCAACGCGTGTTTTAGTGCATCAAAAGATTGTTGGGCAATCTCGTCCCAAAAGAATTGTGCGTTCTGTTTCAACAACCGTGTAAAACCTTTAGTGACCTCGGCGTAGTTTGGGATGAATCGGCGTAAAAAGTTCGCTTTCCCTTGCAAACTTTGGAGTTGGCGCAAACTCGAAGGAGGAGGCAATTTGATGATAGCCTCGACTTTCGAGGGATCGACGCGAATGCCGGCTTTTGAAACAACAAATCCCAGCAATCGACCTGTTTCTATACAGAAAACACACTTGTGGGGATTCAACCGAATTCGATAATGCCTACACCTCATAAAGATTGCTCGTAGGTGGACAAGGTGATCAGCTCGTTGTAAAGAATGAGCAGGCAAATCATCGAGATAGGGTTGCACAATGTGCTTGATGTCATGAAATGCATAAGACATCGCCCGTTGAAAAGTGGCCCCGGCATTCTTAAGTCCAAAAGGTAATTTGCAATAAGCAAATGTCCCCCATGGACAAATGAATGCCGTTTTTGGTTGATCGGCAGGTAGAATATTGATTTGATTATAGCCTGAGAAACCATCCATGAAGGAAAACATCTCACTTCCGGCACAATCATCAATAATTTGATCGATATAAGGCGTAGGATAGTTGTCTTTTGGACAAGCTCGATTGATATCCCTATAGTCGATACAGATTCTTATTGTTCCTTGTTTTTTATTGACGGGAACAATATTCGATACCCAATCCGTTAACGGGATCGGATAAATGAAACCTGCTTTCAACAGCTTTTCGACTTCTGCTTTAATCGCAGCCGCTTTTCGAGGGTGAATCTGACGCAACCGTTGCCGAATGGGTTTAGCATCCGGGTAGGTTTTGATTTCATGAACAACAATGGCAGGATCAATTCCCGGCATTTCCTCGTAAGACCAGGCAAACACGTCGCGGAATTCTTGGAATAGGGCCTTGTAAGTTTGGATTTCTTCTTCAGTACATGCGGCACCTATATGAATGTTCTCCTCGATTCCGGGCTTCACTGAAATATCAATGGGAATAGTACGAGAAATATTCCCTAAATTCAGCTCTGAATCAGAATGTTTCGTTGGATCCTGAGCGTCTTTGACATATTCAGCGGTAAAGATAGATGAAAAATCATTTTCAAATGCATCATCCTTAGGTAAAAACGAAGATCTGTGATGGAGATCTTCCCATGGTAGATCATCTACACTTAGGATTTCGCGAAGTTGTTCGTCAGATGACACTTCTTCGGGAAACGTTATCCGTTCTAAGGGTGAGGTGAAAAGTGACTCTTCACTGACCACATTCATTTGGTCGATTTCGGTTGAATGAAAGTCGGTAAAAGACATAAGAGCTTCATAAGCAATCTCATACGGACTCAACGGCATAACATCACCGAGTGAGTCTAGCTCAGAGTCAGAGGGAACATACCAAGGATCATCATAAATAATGTTTTCTGACGTGATCATATGAATTGTTGCAAACGAAGGGTCTGCATTGAGTGGAGGGAGAGGAAAAGTTCCCAGTAAACCGGAATCCTTAACTAAACCTACACCAATGTCCCTATAAGGGATTGTCGTTTTACCAACATGCTGGATAGTTTCTAAAGAGGTTGGGTCGGATGAAAAGTATGTCAGCTGATCAATAGTCACGATCTTACCGTTATGTGGAAACTTAATGACTCTGAAGACCGATGAAACGACCGCTGTCATAGCATATGACCAACTTCGACCCAAAAGAAGGTTGTAGTCTAGAGGGGCATCAACCACTTCCACATCCAGACTAACGGTTTTACCTTCGACCCCTATAGGCAATTCTTGTAGAATACCAAACGGACGGAACCCACGGCCATCAAAGGCCTTAAGGATGGTGGGGGATTGGTTCAACGAAGGAGAACCAAGCGATCTCCAACATTGAATCGACATAATACACGTAGAAGCTCCCTCATCAATCACAGTCCGATGAATAGGCCTGTTTTTGACTATCACTGGAATTTGGAAAGCCATTTGATGGGGGAGACGCGGTGTACTACTTTCTAGATCAAAGATCATTAGGTTCGGGTCCTGAACATCGACAGCTCCAATAGCCGACAAAAGCAATTTTCGTTGCGCTGGACATGATTGCAGCACTTCGAGTGCCGACATTGCTGAAGGTGAAACAGCTAAGTCTTCAACAATGTTGTAATTCTGGGCTGCTCTCGCATGTGGATTGAAAGCAGACCTTCGAAGTACACCCTTGGCGGGCGGCTTAATCACTAAGTCTGGGTTAGGTTTTTCGATCTGTAGTGGATCGGAACCAGGAGCTGAGGTTGATGGGTTAGAGTGAGAAGATTCTGCTTCTTTACCATCAACAGGAGCCTTACTACCATAATCTTGCGATCGAGTCGCAATCCTGACATGAGACATCATCAAAATGGGTTCTTCACTGGCATTCGAAGAAGAACCTATCATCTTATTCTCCTGCTCTGGAAATGGATTTTTTAACACAGCAGGAGTGGGAGAACCTTTGACTATTTTCACTACCTCGGCCCGATGAGGGCAGTCTCTCGTAAAATGATCTTCTTCACAAATAAGACAAGGATATCGAGGTTTGCGCTTTTCGTCATTGGTTTCCGACTTTTCCGTTTTCTCCTTTGGAGCCTTGTCTGCTTTAGCCTTCTTCTTTCCTTTCTTCTTTCCACCGTTTTTTGATTTGGCCGTAGATGACTCTACAGCGTGAATGTCGGCGGTAAGTTCAGGAGGAGAAGACTCTCCTGTCGGAGAATCAGGCAAAGTGATAATTGGAGTATTGGAGGTCTTGGAAGACTTCTTCTTACTCTTCGTAGTCACGATACCGATCATACCATCAGCGGCATGAGATCCCGAAGGAGCAGCAGCGATTTGGTTTGACTTTGGAAGATCCGGAATTTTCTCGTGTAACGTACCCGACTGAGTGTAAACTAAGTCAAGGTATTGTGCCTGAGCAATGACTTGCTCCTCAGTAACTACTCCGGCCTTAGCTACATCTTCAGTAATTCTTGGTAATAATGATTTGACAAACCATTCAGCTAAGATTTGGTCCGGGATAAAAACTTTCACTAATCTTCTTCGACGTCTCCACTCATGGATGTGATCAGAAATGTACGTGGATGTCGATTGTTTTAGCGAAGTTAATAATTCTGTACCATTATCGTATCTGACTGGTAACTGAAAATGAGTTAAGAACGAGGTAGCTAACTGGCTAAAGTTGTAAAAAGAGGCCCGTGGTAACTCAATGTACCACTTGGCTGCGAGACCAATGAGTGTACGCTGGAAAAGACGTAAGCGGATGGAATCATCTGAGATGGAATTTGATGCACACCAGAGGTGGTAAGTCATCACGTGATTAGACGGATCCTCTCCAGACTTACCTTCGAACTTGGGTATATCGCTGGGCAACTTATTTGGCATTGGCGGCCAGAACGGAAGATATTGAATTGGATCGTTCGTTAGGCGCGTCAAGTCGGGTAAATCTAAAGTCGCAATAAACGGTAACTGCCGGTTAGGATCTCTAAAACTCTGAGTCACAATACCAGCCCCAGGAGGAGGATATCCAGGATAACTAGGAACAGGAGTCGCATTTGGGATATTATATCCTCCTGGAAAACCAGGATTAACCGGACCGTACTGGGGTTGCTGAGGTGTTGATAAGTGTACCCAGGATACGGTTGATACTGGTAAACCGGTTGTTGGGCAGCTTGCCCAGGTTGATACTGTCCCTGGTACGGAGGTTGAACAAATTGAGGTTGAGTAGTAACAACCGTACTTGTACCAGGTTGGCCTGCAGGCATCTGGACTGTGGTTTGAACCGTGGGTCCAGACAACGGTACAGATGTCTGAGGAGTGGTTACAGGGACAGTAGAAACCGGAGCTGCCGATACTCCAGAAGTAAGCATGGTAGATGAAGCGGTAGTTGCTGCAGCCGTGTGAGGTGGAGTACCAGGTGCAATTGGCGGCTGAGTAACTACAGAAGTTACAGGGGTCTGAACACTTGACTGGACAGGTTGCGGTTGCTGGGGTGGACCAGGAACTGCAGGTTGTCCTGCTTGAGGTACCGACTGTATACTTGGTTGCGACATCTGTTGACCCTGTGACGGATCCCATGTTAACATTCCAGGGTATTGACTCGTAACAGGTTGAGGATACTGAGATCCATAGCCGTATTGAGGATAGGGTTGATAACTGTAAGGTGCAGTCCCATATGATTGCCCTTGAGGTGGTTGATAACCTTGACCAGGGTATTGACCCGTAGGTTGATAACCTTGAGGTAAATACGAATACTGGGGTTGACCTTGACCTTGAGGTTGGTATCCTTGAGGTTGATACCCTTGGGGTTGATACCCTTGGGGTTGCCATCCTTGAGGTTGCCATCCTTGAGGTTGATACTGATACTGAGGTTGACTTTGGGGTACATATTGAGGCTGGGGTTGATACCCTTGGGGTTGATACCCTTGAGGTTGCCCCCCAGTCACAAATGAAGTACCTTGAGGTTGCCCCCCAGGCATTAACGAAGGTTGCCCCCCAGGCGGTAATTGGCCACCTTGAGGTTGGTTAATGGGAGTTGAACCTGACATCATATAAACTTCACCTATACTCAATGGTACATTACCACTGTTTCCAACTAATAACCCATGATCAATGGGTTGAGGAGATGCTCCCGCAAAGGTACCAGAAAGTGATTGATACCCAGTAGGAACAGAAGGACCGCCATGTAAAAATGATTCAGGACTTTGTGAAAACACAGATGACTGACCAGACATATTTACAGGAGAATGAATTCCTCTAGGTGGAACCGGAGTACGAGGTGTAGAAAAACCTACTGAGTTGTCTAAAAAATTGGTTAATGCAAGGTACCAAGATTCACTTCTAGGAGGACTGTAAAAGATGGATTCACGCTCCCTTAGATCAAGGGTAATTAGATCTTCAGAATCAGAAACGCCTATTTCTTCCTCTGGAACAAGTTCTTCTATAGCAATTAATCCAACAGGAAGATTTTCGGTGATAATTCTTTCTATTCTTGGTGAATCAGGAACACTAGGAGTTGGAGTAACAGGTTCTGAAATTTCAGGTTCTTCGCCTGTTTCACTGGCAGATGAAAAACTACCAGCAAGCTCGGAAACTGTAACAGCTTCGGGATTGTAACCTGTTTCTAAACTTTGGTAATCTGGATGGACTACCAAGGAAGATTCTCCTTCTTCAGGTGATCCTACTCTACTGCCACTAGGAGGAGTTACAAGGACCTTTAACCCTTCTAAATTACCTGGGTCGTCTCGAGGAGGGGATCCCCTAAGTCTACGGGATCTTCTCAACAATTCGGCCACAGAAACAACTTCAGGAGACTGGCCCCAATTCGACGGGACCTTCTCGGTAATTCCGCCACAATTAAAGATTTTAACTACAACACACGAAAACAAAGTAAAAAATTTCAAATCAAACCACCTAAAGTCTTCTAAAGAACCAAACAAATTTGAAGCACACGCCTAAATAATCTAGAGCGTCAAACCACACACAAACAGTAGTCTTCCGGACCAAAAGCGCTAGTTGGTGATTAGGCCCAACCTCGCAGGATTCAGTACAGAAATGGTGGGTGGAACAGTTACCCCGGCAACCTGCTTAATGAATAGACTGGACCAAGTTCCTCCACTTTAACCGTCTCGAAGTGAAGCGAACCCCCCAGAAAATCCAAGTGAGTATAACCGACGTCTGCTCCAGGTACAGTGGGACCTTCCCTCCACCGTCACCTTGGGTAGAATCCTAGATATTATGGCCACTAAGGTTACCAATCACAACAATTACACCTGGGGGAACAGTCTAAACTCCGACAGCACGCAAGGGCAGAGTAGCAAGCTCCAATCCCCTTACCGGCTCCTTGACAACAATCCAAGGTTTACCGATAAGTGACCCCTGGCTCCTCGACAATGGTTAATCCGAGGTTTACCGTTTGTAATACGTACTGCCTGGCGTCGTTCCCAACGAGGGAGGAATGATCCCCTCACTGGTTCGGACACGAGCTCGTGCTTCTCCTTTAAGAGGAGCTTTCCCAGAATGTAACTGAAACAATTGGATTTGTTCTACTCAAGATAGACTATCTGTTTGGTTTTGTAGTCTTGGAGAGTTAAGTACTCACCTACTCCAAGACCCTAGCCTAAGCTATGTTGGTGCTTCAGAGCCCTAGAAAAATAAAGATTACTAGATTGATTTTAATTTAAGCGTTACTTTTAAGGTTGTTTCTTAAGTCAAAAGGTGATGGAAGTGAAACCAGTGGTGTGTTGACTCGACTCGAAACCACTACAAAATGCACCTAGAATGATTTATCCACTACTTTACTTTTTCGATGAATTGCTTAACTAAAAAGTTGAGAGAATGCAATCTTTATAAAAGCAACTTCTTAATTGAAGACAATCAAAGAAACAATTCGTTTTTCTTTTCCAAGCATAAAAACATAACTTCTCTTTACATGCACGAAAAAACTCTTTTCTTCTTTTGAAAACAAAAAGCTACTTGAAACAAGACTTTTTAAGAAGATGTTTTTGTATTTTTCTTTTAATAAAGCAAAAATAAAATCTAATATAACCAAATCAATCTTAACAACTCTTAAAATCTATGAAAATGCACTCATAAGCAAACTAAAGGCAAATTTACTCTAAGCAATCTTAACGAGGCCAAAACTAACAATGATTATTTCTAAGGTGTTTTACTTGATCACAATCAAATCAAGGACTAGCTTATTGCAGAATCAAAAACTAGCCAAAACAAAACTCTAATCTTTTTGTTCTTTTTGTAAAATGGAAATCAATACTTTATAAACAAGTAATTCGAAATTTGACCCAAAACAACTCAAATGGCAAGTTGCTCACAAAAGGAGACTTTACGACAGGCCCGACTTCTAAGAAGGTTGACTAACCAGAGAGATCTAAGGCTGGACAACTTTCTACTATCAAAGTCACTACAAAGCCTTTCCAAAAATCAAACCCTAGGTCTAAACTTCGTTGAAAACCACTAAAACACTCAAAGCTCACAAAACAAGTTCAGGTGAAAATTCTTGACAGGGTACTAAAGGATCTGGGCAGAAAACACTAAGGAAAAACAAAATCTAAAAGCAATTTAAAGCAAAAATGGAATTTTCTTAAGTTTTACAGGAAGACGCAGGCAACCCGTTGTCACAGGTGCGGCCCCGCTCTGTGCAGACGGCAACAGCGCGTCCAAAGACGCACTGTGCAGTACTCAGAGACTGCGTCCTTCTGGAAAAATGAAGAAAAACCAAATCTAACTAAATCTAAAGCTAAGCCACCCAAATACTAATTCTCACAGTCAAAAACCAGAAAATAAAAATGATTTTCTCAAAGCAAAGTTCATATAAAGGAAAAGACTCTCTCATTAATGGATTCCCCAGCGGAGTCGCCAATTTGTCACACGGAATCTGTCAAGGGTGCGGACACGACTGACCTTCCTAGAAGTCTAAGACATTCTAATGACAAACAAGACAAAATGGAGTGATCTTTCTCTAAATACACCTTTTACAACATGAAAACTACAAGTGTTTAGGCTTACCTTATTCCAAAACGCTGTTGTTGAAGTCCGTTCTTGACGATCCGGATGAGCTCCTCCTTCAAGTCAATTCCTGCAACCACAAACAATCAAACAATTACCAAGCACTTGCATTTCATATAATAAAACATATATTCAACATGCAGACCAAGGAACACATGAAATAACTCATTAACACAAGCTATTGAGAAAAATAAACCAGTTTGTATTAATAACGAAACAAAGAAACTCTTACAACCTGGCCTTGGTGTTGTGCAAGTTCCTCCCAGGGTCCATCAAGGGTTTTCCTCTACTTTGACAAAGCTCACCCTCTCCCAAGTAGAATCAAGTGAAGACAATCTCTCCTCACAAAGGCTCTAATGGAAGACCTAAATCCTGCAGCATTTACCCAAAGAAAATGTATAGCTCCAACCTCTTCTCCTTCTGGCTCAATGCCTTTATTTATAGTGCTGTAAAGAGGTTATTCAGGTCCACTATCAATGGGATCATCCCCCTCTATGGGTGGGATAGCTCCCTTATTGATGGGATAAGTTCCCCCTTAATAGAGATACATGAACCAACTGGAGGCGCATCCATTTCATCAAACCGACCTCTAGAATGTTCTAGAAGTAACCACAAGTAACTTTTTCAAGATAAAACTCGCGCATTTTGCCTTTTACAGAGGGACGCACCTGTCCCTTAACATACAGAGCGTCCATGGACGCAGATTTTGTGAACATGGTCAGCGTCCCCGCAGGTAAGGCTAGAGAGAACCTGCGACCCCAGAGATAAACATAGTTTTTACAAGACTTTCTCTCTTCTTTGAGTTTGAGATGGATAACAGAGGCATGAGACTTGCCTAAGAGGGTAGCATGACTGTTGATTTGAGCCATACTAACTGTAAGTAGTCAAGGTGACATTTTTTAGTGTAACACGGAATTTGCAAAAGATGCATAGCCAAATGATCTCCTTTGCTTTATATAGGCAAGCTCCTCCTAAAATCATGGATCAATACCATAGATAACCAATACAAGGGGCCCAAAACATGGGGCTCAATAATAATAATAATATAAAACAATACCATGGGCCAAAACCATGGAATCAAGAGCGGCGGGCTAAATACCACGGGCCAAACATAGGAAACCCCACGTGAACGCGCTTCTCTGCCTTGAAGTAAGTGAAACTAGGGGTACGCACCCTCTGAACGGGTGACCTGCGTGGGTGGCCGCAGTTCCTTCACGGTGTACCTGCGTGTACGCATCTTCTGAACTATTCTCTTGCGTACTTCTTAATTTTCAACCTTTTGAGAGCCTGATCAGAGCATTGCCAATTGAGGGTGTTGCCATCAAGTACAACATCTGTAACATAGAGCCATACCAGAATCATAATGCCAACATGGTTTGCCTAAGAGAGGCGAAGACTTGACTCTATTCGGGGCTAGGCCAGGTGGCCAGTCTGTCGATAGCCTCCAGCTAGAGTTCTGCAACAGCCAGGCTAGAGACAAAGGGATAGAAATAAAAACCATATCCCTTCCTGAACTCATGGTGATTGCGTTTACTGTCACCAGACTTTACGGGAGTACCGCATTACATATTGCCACCGGATCCCAGATGCGTATGGCAGTTGATTGCTTTCGAGGCACCATCTTCAACTGGTGCGATGCTGTGTTGGCCAATGTGAAAGGCCAACTGACCAGAGCCAAGAACGGACAACTAAAGACCTTTGGTTATGGGGCTTTGGTTGTGAGTTTTGGTCTGGAGAGGGTTCCCATGTTGATCCCGCAGCACCTTACTGTTGGAGCTGGGCTTCCTTGAGAGCCCAAACTGATGCGATGGGTCGCAGTTATGGCCCATCATCCAAACGAGAGGACAGAGGTTGCTCGATTCAAACCTGAGTATTTCCAATGGTTGGAAAACCAGGTTTTTTCTATTCAAGACTTCCCTTACGCTGGGTTAGATTTTCGTGGTGACCCAGACAAGGCTCTTCCACCAGGAGAGCAGTGGGATGACTCAGGTAAAATCATTTTCAACATTTTTCCTATTTAAATTTTTTTTATTTTTCTATCGTCCTAAAACTGATAGCAAAATTTTTAAATGCAGATGTGGGTCCACAGCGACCAGCCGCTCTCCGGCCTTACGAGAGGAAACAACCAGTTGCAGCCACGCCAGCCCCACAGGACGAATCAGCAGAGGTTTTGGCTGAGTTGGAGGGTCATCTTGAGCACTTGACAGGAGATATTCTGGAGACCACTATAGATGACATTCCTCGTCGACTTCAGCGCTATGTGATTGGGGTCCCAGGACCTTTTAGGAGGTTCCTTTGCAAGGTGGCCGGTGCAGTGGTTTCTTATCGAGATCATCACCATTGATAGGATGATCGCCTATTGTGGGCACATATGACATTTTGGTTTTTTGTACTTATCATTTTTGCCGATCATAAGGTGTTTTTCAACCTATGATCGAGGACGATGTATTTTTTGACACACTCCTATATATATATATATATATATATATATATATATATATATATATATATCACTATTACCGGCTTATCTTGTAAATCATGTTATGGAATGGTTTTAAATTTACATGTATGATTATTGCAAATGTCTACTTAACATTCGAGAAGCAATTGCATCTGCTAATGTATTGAAAGATCTTGGAATATGCTGATATTCAATATAATCAAATTCACGTTCCAAGAGACTCACTCTAAAAAATAATCTTAATAACACTAGATTTCTAATGGCATACACTCTATTAAGCTGTAATACAACGAGTTCAGAATCTAACCTCACTATCAAACTCCGAATCCCAAATGAAATAGATTCAGATAATAACTCAATAACTGCACTATATTCGGCAATGTTGTTCGTTGTTTGACCGAGGCTTACCCCATGTGTAGATACTAACTCGTCAGAGGGCGAATAGATAACCCAAGCTGCGGAAGAAATGTTCCATGTATTACGACAAACACCATCAGCGAAACCAATATATGTTTGGACAGGCATCGACATCTGCAATATCAAGAGTAAAACCAAGATAAGTAGGAATAATGACAAAAAAAACACTCTATAAGCTAAGCACACTATTTAAACTAAAACACACCAGCTAGAAAGAAAAACTATCCTAACTAAAAATCTCCATACCCATTCTTCAAGCATAATACCTCTTCAGGTAAAGACCATTTCTGGGTTTACCCAAAGAGTCCCCGTCAAAGTCTACCAATTCATAGGCCCCTTTTGCTAGCTTTCGCTTGACAACATAGGGACCATGCCACATAGGAACGAATTTTCCAGCGCCTAATTTATCATTAGCTTGATCATAAACTAAGACTAGATCTCCTTCCGAAAAATTTCGAGGGGTCACATTTCGATCATACTGAGCTTTCATACGTTTTGCGTGAGTCTCGATCGCCAATGCAGCATCATGTCGATTCTCATCTAATTGAGCTAAGTATAACAAACGATTTTCCTCTTCGGAAGTGGCTAGAAGTAACTCTATGGCCATTTGCAGTGACGGGATTTCGCATTCAATGGGTAACACAACTTCCAGACCATAAACTAGTTGGAAAGGAGTGAACCCTGTTGATGTTTTTACTGAAGTTTGGTATGCCCAAAGCGCTGAAAATAGCATGTTATGCCAATTCGACCGATGAATCCCAATGATTCGTTGGATCATGATGACTAAAAGTTTGTTGATGGATTCAACCAGACCATTAGCTTGTGGATAATAAGGGGTTGAACTATCGTGATGCAAACCAAGCTGGCCTGTAAGTTCGGTCATCATAACGTTTCGAAAATGACGCCCATGATCAGTGATTATCACTTGTGGGACACCAAACCTAGAAATTATATGATTGAACATGAAAATTGCAGCTGTCTTGCCGTCTACCTCAAATGTAGGCATCGCCCCAGCCCACTTGGTAAAATAATCTACCGCAAGGATGATATACGCATGCCCCCCGGCCGAGTGAGGGTTACATGTAATAAAATCGATATAAAATCGATACCCCATTTGGCAAAAGGACCAACGGCAATTATAGGGTGGAGAGGAGCAGGTGGAGCACGCATCTTTCGATCAAAAATTTGGCAGTTGTGGCATTTTCGGACCGCGGTAATACAATCTTTAAACAAAGACAGCCAGAAGTAGCCAGCGCGCAATATCTTTTGGGCTGTGGCATACCCAGACATATGACCGCCACACGCTCCAGAGTGACAGTCATTTAGAACCCTTTCAGCTTCCTCGTGAGTTAAGAAACGTCGAAAAACAGAGTCCGCCCCACGGCGATAAAGAGTATCTCCAACAATTCTGAATTGTTGGGACTGGAATCGTATTTTCCGACGTTCTGACCTTGAAATTTCTGGCCGAAAGGATTGGGTCTGGAGATAAACGATGATATCCCCATACCACGGATCTAAAGTGCTGATTAGAAACAAGGATTCGTCCGCAATGGGCTCCTCCGCCACAGTTTCCGTATCAGTACGCGGGAAATCACACATTAACTCCGCAAAAACTAAAGATTTCTTAGACTTAGATTTTTCAAATTCCAAGTCGAACACCTGCAGGATAACGATCCATTTAGAGTACTTTCCCCCTATCAATTGCTTGGTCAAAATGTAGATCATAGGGTTGCAATCTGAAATTACTGTAGTTTTACGTAGTAAAATGTAGTGACGAAAACGTTGGACAGCTTGAACAGCTGCCAATGCCAATTTCTCCACATGTGAGTATTTTAGCTCAGTTGGATTTAAAGTTTGACTAAGGTAATATATCACATGTTCAATTCCGAATTCATATTCCTGAACTAAGACCATTCCAATGGTGGAATGAGAGGCGGCGAGATACAAGAAGTAATCCTAGTTGTAGTTGGTAGGATGCAATAACGGTGTATGGGTCAACGCGTGTTTAAGTGCATCAAAAGATTTCTGAGCTATCTCATCCCAATAGAATGGAGTATTCTGTTTCAACAACCGAGTAAAACCCTTTGTAACCTCGGCGTAGTTAGGAATGAATCGTCGTAAAAAGTTTGCTTTCCCTTGCAAACTTTGGAGTTGGCGAAGACTCGAAGGAGGAGGCAATTTGACAATAGCTTCGACCTTCGAGGGATCGACGCGAATGCCGGCTTTCGAAACTACAAACCCCAACAATCGACCCATTTCTATACAGAAGACACATCTGTGTGGGTTCAACCGAATCCGATAATGCCTACACCTCATAAAGATTGCTCGTAATTGGACGAGGTGATCAACTCGATGTAATGAATGAGCGAGCAAATCATCGAGATAGGGTTTGACAATGTGCTTGATGTCATGAAACGCATAAGACATGGCCCTTTGAAAAGTTGCTCCGGCATTCTTGAGCCCAAAAGGTAACTTGCAATAAGCAAATGTCCCCCATGGACAAATGAAAGCCATTTTTGGTTGATCGGCAGGTAGAATATTGATTTGATTGTATCCGGAAAAACCATCCATGAAGGAGAATATTTCGCTGTCGGCACAATCATCAATGATTTGATCGATATAGGGAGTTGGGTAATTGTCCTTTGGATAGGCTCGATTAATGTCTCTATAATTGATGCATATTCTTATTGTTCCTTTATTTTTGTTAACTGGAACAATATTCGATACCCAATCCGTTAACGGGATCGGATAAATGAAACCTGCTTTGAGTAATTTTTCAACTTCTGCTTTAATTGCAGCAGCTTTTCTCGGGTGAATCTGACGCAAACTTTGCCGGATGGGTTTAGCGTCTGAGTAAGTCTTGATCTCATGAACAACAATTGCGGGATCAATTCCTGGCATTTCCTCATAGGACCAGGCAAACACGTCATGGAATTCTTGAAATAGGGCCTTATATATCTGAATTTCGTCATCTGTACACAAGGCACCTATATGAATGTTCTCAACAATTCCAAGCTTAACCGAAATGTCAATAGGAATAGTTCGAGAGATGTTTCCCAAATTTAACTCTGAATCGGGATGTTTCATTGGATTCTAAGGTTCCTTGACATATTCAGTCGTAAAAATTGATGAAAAATCATTTTCAAAACGTCATTCTCGGGTAAAAACGAAGATCTGTGATGGAGATCTTCCCATGGTAAATCATCTACACATAGGATTTCACAAATTTTCTCATCAGAGTGAACAAGTTCAGAAAACGTGATTAAATCCGAGCTTGATGTGAAAAGTGATTCTTCACGGACCCCATTCATTAAGTCAATTTCGGTTGAAGATGGGTCGGTAAACGGTTAAACGGCCTCATACGTAATTTCATATGGACTCAAAGGCATGACATCACCAAATGAGTCTATCTCAGATTCAGAAGGAATGATCCAAGGATCATCATAAACAATGGTGTCTGATGTAATCATATGAATGGTTGCAAATGAAGACGATGCGTTGATCGGAGGAAAAGGAAAAGTTCCCAGTAAACCGACATATTTAACTAGTCCTACTCCAACATCCTTATACGGGATAGTCGTTTTACCGACATTCTGAATACTTTCAGAAGAGGCTGGGTCGGATGAAAAGTAAGCCAGCTGGTCTATTGTTACGATCTTTCCATTATGTTGAAACTTTATAACCCGAAAGACCAATGAAACGACAGTTGTCATAGCGTAAGACCAACTTCGACCCAAGAGAAGGTTGTAATCTAGAGGGGCATCAACCACCTCCACATCTAGATTAATGGTTTTTCCTTCAACCCTTATAGGAAAATCCTGTAGAATGCCAAAAGGATGAAATCCACGGCCATCAAAGGCCTTTAGAATCGTCGGGGATTGATTTAGCGAAGGAGAACCAAGCGATCTCCAACACTGTATCGACATAATACACGTTGAGGCTCCCTCATCAATCACAGTCCGATGAATAGGCCTGTTTTTTACTATCACTGGAATCTGGAAAGCCATTTGATGAGGCAAACGTGGTGTACTATTTTCTAGATCAAAAATTATTAGGTTCGAGTCCTGAACGTCAACAGCTCCTATAGCCGACAAAAGTAATTTACGCTGTGCTAGACATGATTGCGGCACTTCCAAAGCCGACATTGCTAAGGGTGAAATAGCTAAATCCTCAACAATGTTATAGTTCTGAGCCGCTCTCGCATGTGGATTGAAATCTGACTTTCGAAGTATACCCTTGGCAGGCGGTTTGATTACCAAGTCTGGATTAGGTTTCTCGATCTCTAGTGGATTGGAACCAGGAGCTGAGGTTGATGGATTAGAATGAGAAGAATCATGTGATTGAGTCGCAATCCTAACGTGGGACATCATCATGATGGGTTCTTCATTGGCACTCGAGGAAGAACCTATCATCTTACTATCTTGAGATGGAAAAGGATCCTTCAAAACAGCAGGCGTTTGGGAACCTTTGACAATCTTCGCAACCTCTGCACGATGAGGGCAGTCTCTTGTAAAATGTTCATCATCACAAATGAGACAAGGATAACGAGGTTTGCGTTTTTCGTCATTGGATTCCGCTTTTTCAGGTTTCTCCTTTGAATTTTTGTCCGTTTTATTCTTCTTCTTCCCTTTCTTCTTCCCACCGGATTTTGATTTGGTTGTAGATGACTCTACAACGTGAATATCGGTGGAAATCTCCGCAGAAGAATCTCCTGTCGGGGAATCAGGCAAGGTTATGATAGGAGAAGAATTCTTGGAAGACTTCTTCTTACTTTTAGTGTTAATCGTACCAATCATACCATCAGCGGCATGAGATCCCGAAGGAGCTGCAGCGATTTGATTTTGCTTGGGAAGATCGGGGATTTTCTCATGTAACGTACCTGACTGAGTATAGACCAAGTCAAGGTACTGTGCTTGAGCAATTACTTTCTCCTCAGTAACAACTCCGGCTTTAGCTACATCTTCAGTGATCTTTGGCAACAAAGATTTTATGAACCATTCAACCAAGATCTGATCCGGAATAAAAACCTTCACTAAACACCATCGACGTATCCACTCATGAATATGATCTGAAATGTAAGTGGATGTTGATTGCTTTAACGAAGTTAACAATTCTGTGTCATTGTCATATCTGACTGGCAACTGAAAATGAGTTAAAAACGAGGTAGCTAACTGACTAAAATTATAAAAAATGCCTCGCAATAACTCAATGTACCACTTGGCCGCAAGACCAATTAGAGTGCGCTGGAAAAGTCTTAGACAGATTGAATCATTTGAAATGGAGTTAGACGCACACCAGAGGTGATAAGTCATCACATGGTTCGACGGGTCCTCTCCTGATTTACCTTCGAACTTAGGAATATCACTAGGCAACTTATTCGGCATTGGCGGCCAAAATGGAAGATAATTAATGGGATCGTTCATTAGGCGCGACAAGTCAGGCAAGTCCAAAGTTGCGATAAAAGGTAACTGACGATTAGGGTCCCTAAAACTCTGGGTCATGAGACCAACCCCAGGAGGAGGATATCCAGGATAACTAGGAATAGGATTTGCATTTGGGATATTGTATCCTCCCGGAAAACCAGGATTAACTAGACCGTACTGGGGTTGCTGAGGTTGTTGATATGTGTACCCAGGGTACGGTTGATACTGATAGACTGGCTGCTGCACAGCAGGACCGAATTGGTACTATCCCTGGTACGGTTGATAAGTAAATTGTGGTTGACTTGTGACAACCGTACTTGAACCAGGTTGTCCTACAGGCATCTGAACCGAAGTTTGAATCGTGGATCCAGACGGTGGTAAAGATGTCTGAGGAGTAGATACAGGAACAGTAGAAACCGGAGCTGTCGATACTCCAGAAGTAGGTGGGGTAGATTGAACAGATGTTGCGGCAGTTGCAGCAGTCATTTGAGGCGGAGTACGAGGCGTACTAGGCCCAGGCTGAGAAACTACCGAAGGTACAAAATTTTGAATATTAGACTGGACTGGTTGCTGGGGTGTACCAGAAACTAAGGGTTGTCCAATTTGAGATGACAACTGTACATTTGGCTGCAACACCTGTTGAGTGTGCGATGGATCCCACACTATATTCATTCCGGGGTACGGACCCATAATAGGTTGAGAATATTGAGGACCATAACCGGGTTGAGGGTAGGATTGATAATTCAAAGGTACGTTTTCCGTTCCTTGAACATATGATTGACCGGAGGGTGGTTGGAAACCTTGGTTTGAGTACTGACCTTGGGGTTTATACCCTTGAGGCACGTACTGATACTGGGGTTGACCTTGAGGTATAAATTGATACTGGGGTTGACCTTGAGGTATAAATTGATACTGGGGTTGACCTTGGGGTACATATTGAGTCTAGGGTTGACCTTGGGGAACGTACTGTCCCATAGGTATGTACTGTCCTTGAGGTTGCCCCCCAGACGCAAATTGGGTACCTTGAGGTTGCACCCCAGGCGATAATTGAGGCTGCCCCCCAGGCGGTAACTGGCCACCTTGAGGTTGAGGATTGGGAATAGAACCTGATATCATGAGAATATCTTCTACGCTCAATGGCTTAGTACCATTGCTTCCAGTTAATAACCCTTGCTCAATGGGTTGAGGAGATGCTCCCGAAAAAGTACCAGAAAGTGACTGATACCCAGAGGGAACAAAAGGACCGCCGTACAAAAAGGATTCAGGCGATTGAGTATACATGGACGACTTTTTTGACATATTTAATGGAGGATAATAACCTCTAGGTTTTGGGTGATAAGGAACACGAGGTGGTGAAAAACTTAACCCTGGGTTTTCTAGGAAATTAGTCAAAGAAAGATACCAAGTATTGCTCCTAGGTGGACTGTAAAAAATTGATTCACGCTCCCTTAGCTCGATAACAGGTTGATTTTCAGGGATAGGGATGCCTACTTCTTCTTCTGGAGTAGCAAGTTCTTCAATAGCTATAAGTCCAGAAGGAAGATCTTGGGTGATTACTCTTTCTACCCTAGGTGAACCAAGACCACTAGAAGCTGGAGAAGCAAACCCCGATGTCGGAGTAGCAGCAAATTCACTTTCAGGTTCAGATATTTCAGGTTCCTCACCTATATCACTAGTAGATGAAAAGCTACCAGTAACTTCGGAAACAGACACTGATTGTGGATTATAATCTGCTACTAAAGCTTGAAAATCAGGATGTACCACCAAAGAAGACTCTCCTTCTTCAGGTGACCTAAATCTACTATCTCTAGGAGTTACGAGGACTTTCAAGCCTTCAAGCTGGCTTGGTGAAAACTCGGGAGGTTGGCCCCGAAGTCTATAGGACTTCCTCGGTAATTCAGCCACGGTTAAAAACTTTTAACTACTTCACACGCAAACAAAGTAAAATCTCAATGAAAACCACCTAAAGCCTCTAAAGAACCAAACAAATTTGAATCACACGCCTAAAGAATCTAGGAGATCAAACACACACAAACAGTAACTTTCCATACTGAAAACACTAGTTGGTGATGAAATCCAACATCGCAGAGTTCAATACAGAAATGGCAGTTGGAACAGTTACCCCGACAACCTGCTTAATGAATAGACTGGCACAAGTTCCTCCACTTAACCGTCTCGAGTGAAGAGAACCCCCTAGAAAATCCAAGTGAGTCTAGCCGACGTCTGCTCCAGGTACAGTGGGATCTTCCCACCACTGTCACCTTAGGAAGAATCCTAAAGAATATGGCCACTAAGGTTACCAACTGAAACAAATATACCTGGGGGAACAGTCTACGATCCGATACGCATGCAAGGGCAGAGTAGCAAGCTCAATCCCCTTGAAGGCTCCTTGACATAATCCAAGGTTTACCAACAAGTGACCCCAGGCTCCTCGACAATGGTTAATCTGAGGTTTACCGTTTTTAATACGTGAATATCTGGCGTCGTTCCCAATGAGGAAGGATTGATTCCCACACTAGTTCGGACACGATCTCGTGCTTCTCCTTTAAGAGGAGCTTTCCCAGAGCATAAATGCAACAATTGGATTTCTTCCCTACCACAAGATACAGCTACTTGTTTGTTTTTACTGTCTTGGAGAGTTAATTACTTTCCTACTCCAAGACACTAACCTAAGCTAAGTTGGTGTATTAGAGCCCTAGAAATAAAAAAGTTGCTAGATGAATTTTACTTTAAGCGTTATTTTTATTGGTCTTTGTTTAAGTCAAAAGGTGCGGAGATGAAACTCGTGGTATGAAGACTCGACTCAAAATCACTAAAAATGCACCTAAGATGATTTAAACAATCTTTTCTCTTCGATGAACTTCTAGCTAGGAAAGAGTTTGAGAATGCAAAATACTTTGTAAACACAAATCTTTCTTAACACATAAATTAAAAGAAGAGCTTTTGTCCTTTCCAATGCACTCAAAACGAGACAACTAGTTATTTCACAAAAATTTCCCTTTTTCGTTTCAAAGCACTCAACCACTACAAAAAACAAACTTTTTTCCAAAAGAGATTTTTCATTTTTTTTTATAAAACACTCAAAACTATGCAAAGAACTAACTTTGAGGTCTATAAACTATAAAAACCTATTTGAAGTGAAAGCCTACAAGATGTCCTTTTAAGGATGTTTTACTTAGCTAGATGTAAGCTAAGGACCAATTTATGCAGAATCACAAATCAATCAAAAACAACCAATTTTGTTTTCTTTTTAAAAATGAAAATCCAAACTTTTAAACACAAGATTTTCAAAGTTTTGTAAAGAGAAAACACAAAGCGGATTCCTCAACAAGGGTAGATTTCATTAATGGTCAGACTCATAAGAAGGCTGGTAGACACCAAGGTGATCTGAGGTCCCTACAGCTTCTAAGCTCAGAGCTACTACAAGACCAAAACGAAAAACAAACCCAACAAGCAAAACTCCTAGGAATTTCACCTAAAACCCTAACACTAATGAAATTAACCTAAGGAAAGATTCTGACAAGTTATATGCAGGTCTGGGCAGTAGACAATAACTTCTAAACAAAAACTAAGCTGACTAACAGAGGAAATCTTAGGTTTTTCAAAATTTTGACAGGGTCTGCAGGCCCACAGTTAACACAGGTGCGGTACCGCTCTGTGCTAAAAGCAAAAGTGCGGATAAGTATGCACTGTGTCAAAAGGCTAGGGTGCGGTCCTCTCCCAAAGCTATGAAAAACGAAAAATAACCCTGGATCTACAAACTCTACCCAATTTTACACACAAGCAGCCAAAAATAGAAACAAAACACAGTTTCTCAGGTCAAAGTAAAAACAAGGAAAAAATCAAGTCCCCAGTGGAGTTGCCATTTTGTCACACGGAATAAGTCGATCTTGCGGACAAGATAGACCTTCCTAGAATCTAAAGAAGACCTAATGACAAGCAAACCAATTAGACACTATCTTTCTCTAAATATGCTTTTATAAACAAAGGCAAACAAGTGTTTTAGGCCTACCTTAGGTCCAACGCAAGTTTGTGGATGCCCTCACTCCTTCGATCCAAATGAGCTCCTTTGTCACGAATCTGCAAACACAAACAAGCAAACAAATTAAATAGCACCTTAAAAGCCAATATCATAAAACATATTTAACATGAAAGTCAAGGAATTCATGAAACAAATAACATGAGACACTTGTTAAGAAAAATGAGTTTGATTGTATTAATTCAAAAGAAGAAGAACTTTACAACCTGTGCCTTGACGTTGTACAAGCTCCTCCCAGGGTCTAGCAAGAAGTCTCCTCTACTTTGACAAGTTTCACTCTCTTCCCAATGAAGCCAAAAAGGTATGTGATCTCTCCTCTTAAGCTCAACTAGGAAGTATTAATTTCACCAGCATTTACCCTCAAAAATGTTTAGCTTCTAACCTCCCTAGCAACCAGCCCAATGCCTGAATTTATAGTGCAATGGAGGGAAGTTACTAGGTCCTCCTTCAAAGGGATAGCTCCTCTCATCAAGGGATTAGCTCCTTCTCTTTTGGGATGCATGAACCACCTAAGAGCGGCCAATCCACGTCAAAATTCCTTCTAGAATCATCTAGAATTAACCCAAAGTGAGTTTTTTAGAATAAACTTGCGCCGTTTTTACTTTCACAGGGGTCTGCACCCACACCTTTAGGGACAGAGCGGGTAGGTCCGCAGTTTTTGTAAACAGAAGGTGCGGGACCGCAGGCAATAGTGAGAGAAAGTGCGGAACCAGAGTTTTATTGATTTTAAATGTCTTTCCCTCAATTTCAAAGCTTGACTTGAAGAGCTGAGGCTTGAGACTTGCTTAGGAGGACAGTACAAGTGATGATAGACCCATACTGACTACAAATAATCATGGTGACGATATTTTTGTGTAACAATAGGTCTAAGGAAATACTTCCCTTTGATAAATATCACATCGTAGCCATGGTCTTCCAACATAGCAATCGAAATGAGATTCTTGTTCACACCCGAAACATACATGACGTCTTTTAATTTGAGAGGGGAACTAGAATCCCTACGAAAAGTAACTATACTAAAATGGGTCGTGCTATACCTTCCATCATCTCCCATCTTGATGTGCATCTAGAGGTCCTTCTCCTCCAAGTCATTGAAGCATTCCAAGTTTGTTGTCATATGGAATGAGGCTCCACTATCCAGACACCACACACTACCCATCACTGTGCTCACCATACAAGAGATGAGGGTGAAATCAAGTTCAAACTGCAAAGCTAAAGCTTTACTTATCGCTCCTCCTGAGGGATTCTTACCTGCCTTCTTGTGTGGAAACTTCATGGCATAGTGTCCCATCTCATGACAATGAAAGAAATTGATTTTCGACAAGCCTTTCTTCTTGCCTGCCTAACCAGATTCTACTTTGGATTGGGACTTCTTCCCTTTCCCTTTCTGTGCCTTTCCATCCAAGGCACAATTGTCCTCATCATCACACTTAGATGAGGTTCCATCTCCGGTGTTCCACTTTATTTCTTCTTACACTAAGTCAGACCATAATCGCTGCCAATTTGGTAGCTTCTCCCTCCTATTTACCGAATCTAGGTAGTTGTCCTAGCTCTTGGGAAGGCCTAGAAGTGCTAGGCTTACCAAATCATCTTCAACAACTATAATACCAACACTCCCAAGTTCATCCCAATATTGGGTGAACCTGCTCAGGTACTATGGTATTGTGTCACCCTTTTCCATCTTGATCTTCTGAAGCTTTTCCTTCAGTGCCAACTTCCTGTGGTCACTGTTGTTCTAAAACAAGTCTATCAAGGCTTGCCACATTGCATATGGAGTCTCTTTCCCATGGATATTCGAGACAATATGATCTCGAACTCCTTCCAATATGATCCTCCTCGCCTTTGCTACACACTTATTCCATTCTTCTAGATCTTGAACATCATATGTTGGAGGCTTTGGGATATCATTATCTATGAATTCCTTCAGCCCATTATCTTCCAACACTACCTCCATCATGTCCTTCCAAGCAATATAATTTGAGCTACCCTCAAGGGCATACTCGAGTCTTAGTCCATAGAAAGACATCCTGCTAGCTCTGAAGAATGATCCTACAAAATTGATTCACCTACAAAGAAAACTTTGAATTCTCTCTTCTATTGTGATTCATGCTCTGATACCATGTAGAAATTCCTTGTAGATTCAAAACTACTTATGTAATTTTCTAAAACAAAATACTTGAATCTACTCTACTCATCAGTGGAAAGCAATTAATCGATCGATAAGTCACAACATAAACATGAGACAACATTCAATCACATATTCTCATATATTTATCTATGGGAAAGAAGCTTCTCAAAACCCCTTCCTATCTGTATTGTGTTAATCAGAAAATAGAGAAGAAATGCAATTCTTGCCCAAGCTCGAGCAACCTTTGCACTAGTATATTCTATCTCATTGCTTCACAAGCTTCCTCTGGTTAATACTTAACCAAATTCCTGCCTACCCAAGTCCCTATTTCCTTGTGTTTTTCAATAAGAAATTAGCCCCTATTAATTAGGGAAATTTCTCATTTGAAATTGCACAATTACTATAGGTCCTTCTCTAACTGCAAGCACCACATGTACAACTTAGAATAGTCTACAACTGATAGTACACTGCCCTTGAACTCCAATCTCAACTAGGTAACTTGAGTTATCTACATGCATCAATTATTCTGGGTTGATTGATGATTTAACTGGTTGATCACAAGTGAACACACCCCACTACTAGACCTTCCACTAGTTCTTAATCAGTTAGAACTAGTTAAACTCATAATAACTCAAATTAACTTAAGTAGATTGTTAGAAATTAGCAATCAATTATACTAAATATAACTCAAGTGTCTTCAAATCAAATTAACCGAGTTAACTCAGTGATAAGTGCCATATCACCTCAGTTAAATATCTCCAAGTAATTTACTAAAATTGAAATTTGAATTTTAATCTAGTTTGACCAAGGCAAAGTCAAAACTAGATTTTTTTGCTGCATTTTCAACATTTTCATCATACCAAGTCCTTGGAATAAATAAATAAGTCTTCTCAAAATTTAATTTACATAATAACTTCCTATACTTAAAAACAATTACCTAATGGATTTAAATATTTGTAAACGGATGTGAGAAATAAAATTTCATTATTCCTCCATGTAATGTGCATTACCAATATGGATGTCAACAAGTGTATAACTTTTAAAAGATAATGTAACATATGAAACATTTGAGTTAGAATATAAAAATAGTTTAACATGGTAATGTAACACATACACCACATACAAGTGAGAGCATAACAATAGTTTAACATGGCAATGTAACATGTACACCACATACAAGTGAGAGCATAATAGCATTATAACATGGTAATGTAACACATACACCACATACAAGTGAGAGCATAACAATAGTTTAACATGGCAATGTAACATGTACACCACATACAAGTGAGAGCATAATAGCATTATAACATGGTAGAAGAAATATATGGTTTGCAAAATAGTGCAATTTTCTTTGAATGTGCATTACAGTGATTAATACTCAATACAAAAATTCAAAGAGGAAGTTGTAAAGATCCTCTTTTGATAAGCCATGGAAGTTAGGGAAGGCTAAGTGTAGAATATTCTTCATCTTGGTCTCTTGATTTGAATCTAGATTAGGGAATCAAAAGGTGGATGTTTCTTTCTTGACAATATTGTGTGACATATTTTCTTGAGAAGTGTCCTCCTATTCTGCAGGTGCTTTGGGATAGTCCAAAAAAATAAGCTCTTTGGAGTGGGATTTCTTGTTTATCAAACCTTTAGGGAACAAGATTTATATTATTGTAGAGGATGAATCTTTTACAATTTTGTGTCATTGAACACATAGTTCAGGTTTCTTTTTAGCAAGGGGGCTTATTGTAGGAGTAAAATAGTTCAACTGATGGTCCTTTCCTCTATTGAGGATGTCTTGCATTGTTAATTTTATGGGGGATTTTGGTGGAACTAATGAATCTACCCTGTTGGTCTCTAACATTATGCATGGAAAACAATAAACTACATTCTTTCTAAAACAAATTACTGAAAATAAATACTTGAATGAAACATGTCACACTAGTTACTTTAAAGAAAATCTATTAACTAAATCAAACATCAAAAAAACAATTCGCGCTATTGATAATTCCCTAGAAATTGTGCCAAAAAGGATGGGCTCTTCAATTACCTCCTAATTATTTACTAGATAAATGAGGAACTATGCATTTAATTATCAATATGTGTTCATATGGAATTTGAAAATTGTCGTGCATTGTATATGCTAGTACAATGTAGTTAAGTGTCAATGAGGTTATAATATTCTAGATATGTTTCAAAGCAAGATATTAATGTATTTTACAAGTCACCAAGGACAACAACCCCACTTGTAAGAAATTAAAGGTCACATTTGTAGCATTCAAAAAGCACACTTCTACCTAGTAGGCCTAGGAAGCTTAATGTTGTAACCCCAACACAGGTAGAACAATCCACATAGGTACAAAGTAAATCACATTGGAAGAAATAAATCACACGGGAAATAAAGTGGTGACTTTCTCAAGGTTTATGGTGATCCTAATCCTTGCAAATATACAAAATCCAACCTAATAGTAAAGACAACATTATAAATATGGAAAATATAGTAGTGAAATACAATACTTAGAAAATAGAGTAGGTTACCTATTTATATTTATGAGTTGCAACAATATAAGAAAAAAAATTCCTATTAGATTAATCAGCAACACGAAGGAACAAGGTTATTTATCATGATTAATAAGTTGTAGTAGCATACAAGAACTAAATAACTTATTAGATTAGTGAGTTGCAACATCATACAATTTTTTGTAAGTAACTTATCAAATTAACAAGTTGCATCAATATACAAAAACTAAATTTTGAAAATCTAAATGAAACTAGAAACTAATCTATAAGGTTACAGGAAGTACTTGACTAAAGAGGGGGGCTACCTCATTTAGAGAGGCATTGTTCATAAAACCAGATCATTTAAGTTAGCAACACACTATTTGCACAAACTAGAATAGGAAATGGAAGATAAACATGATCTTCATATTAACAAAGTTTTGAAAGAAAAATATGAGTATACAAAGAGAAGGGTGTTGTATACAAAACATTGTGATCTAAATTGGATTAAGAAGTTAAAGTACAACCCTAAGAATCTTCACATTCTTAGGTTTTTCCTTCTTAGTTACAACACTAATTCACCAAAAGGTAGAAAATGTTAGACAAATTTTGACTCATTTAGCTATTTGGCAAGTGGAAATTGGTCGATCTTTTGTTGCGGCCAGCGTTTCCTTACTAACATCCAACTACAATCTTATCACTTTCTTCGTTAAATGATTAGATGGTCATTATTCAGCCCATTGATAATAGTTGTGTGGTTGGAGGTTGGATAGAGGTGCATTCTACCATTTATCCCTGAGTGGAAACAATTATCCTCAATGGTTAACTATCAATATATTGCAACATTAGGCTTATGGATGTTACAACACCAAACATAAGTTTGTTGCAAAACTAGTTTTGTTAGTTCTCCCATGTTACAACAATGTATTTGAAACATTGTGCTCACTCATGGTATAGAAATCGAAGTTGCAAAACTGCACTCTATCATGTTGCAATAATATGTTGCAGCACTAAACCATGTTCATGTTGTAGTAGCGAGAGTTGTAACAACTACTCTTTAGCTATATCAAAATAGCAAAAAGTATTGCACTATGTTGCAAAAATGAGGTACCTAGGTGTTACAGTGATATAAGGGTGTTGTTGTAACCTAAAAGTGATGCAACAACACTCGAGGGTATTGCAACACCTATCTTTTACCACTACTTCAAGAGTACCTTCCTAAAGTAGTTCTCATAGATTCTCATAGGTTAGCATAAAAAGGTAAATTCCTTCTTAAATACATAAGAATGAAAATTAAAGTGACATAATTAGAAGATAATTGTATGTCAATAAGAAATGCATCAATATGGTAAAAATATGTGATAGGGTGGTATGAAAAGGGGAAAAGGTACTAAAAAAAGTGTTGGATGGGCATTAAAAGGTGCCAATTTTGGCACTTTTCATCCGTTTTGAAGCCCTATATGGTAGGAAATGCAATATCCCAATCACTTGGGATAATATAGTGGATAGAGTCACACTTGGGCCAAATATGTTAAAACAATTGGAACAAAATGTAATCAACATAAGGCTGAAATTAAAGGTAGCCCAAGACTAACAAAAGAGTTATGCGGACCAGAATAGAATTCATAAGGAATTTCAAGTGGGAGAGTGTATATCTCCAAATCAGGCCAAAGAGAAGTTCCTTAAAAGTGGGATCATGCCAAATTAGCACCAATGTACTATGGACCCTTATAGATCTTGGAGAGAGTAGGGCCAACAACATTTTAACAACCCTAGTTGATTTTCCATGTAAAATAAATATAAGACCAAGGTCATGGGACACGTATTCCAAGATGAATGGTGGGAAAAACTTCCTAGTGGGGATCACTTTTGGTTTATTTATGGCTAAGCAAATTGGCAAAGGCATTGGCAAAGTCAAAGAGGCAATAAATGGAATTTAATTATGAAAATAAAGAAAAACAGGAAAGAAGGAAGGTGAAGAGACATATATTTGCATGTTAAGGAAATTAGAGGAAAAATGAAGAAAATAGAGGCATCGATGATAAAAAGGCTTCTGAGGATCAGTACATGAATTTTGTTGGTTTAACTTTTGTCAGTTCAGTTTTGGAGCTCTCATTTCATTCTCTCGTACTCTTTCTCACTTAGATAAATATTGGAGAATTCTTGGAGCACTCTAGTATTCAATTATATTTGTAGAAAGAAGGCAAAATAAAGTACGAAAGTGCGAGGGAACAATTGGATCAACAACCACGACTAGATTGCTTTGCAGGTAATAGGTTGCTTGTGTGATTTCCTTGTTGACTACTAGATGCATGGTATATGCATGTGATTTCTGGTTATGTGTTTTCATTGGCATGGAGATTTTCCTAGATTAATAGTGGCTTTAGCCTTGCCTTGCCATTTCCTGGATAGCCATGGTGTTGTGGGATTTCCCCTTTTTTTTCCTGATTGGTGCTTAGGTTCCTTAAGGCTGTGGGTTGTAACAAATGCTCTGGAAGCTTTGATACAACTTGGGTTGAGTTATTAGTCCTAGAGCCTAGGTTGGGACAAAATCTCTCGAGCCCTTGGTGGGTTAAGTTACTATTCGCTGGTGCAAAGTTCGACAAATACTCTAGAGCCCTGGAAGGTCACTGGTTGGGTTACTAGTTCCTAGAGCCCTTGACAACTTGGGTAGAGACCGATCTAGTTGATGTTAGTGATGCCCCACCGTAGAGGTGGAATCACTATGGTTGAGGGTTGAGGTGGTTTGGCCTCTTGAATCCCTGGTTGGTTTGTTTTAGATTATTCCATGAGATCCCAGATTGATGCTTTGAATATGGCACAAGGGTGATTGGTTGAAAGAGAGAAATTTGGTTCAGCCCAATCTATGGTTAGGTGGTATGTGGAAGTCCCTGACTTGGTTAGTATTTTCATATATTAATAAGAGTTATTTGTCTATTGTGATTTTTGAATACTTGTAACGATTATGTTGGTGATATTATAGCTAAGTTGCCATGGTTTCTATGATGGTTATTTGTTGGTTATATGTTGGTTATATGATGTATATTATCTATGGCTCTTGACATGTTTTGATGAATATATGAATGGTTGATGAATGCATGGACTAACAAGTGTTATTGCATCTAGATAGAGATGTCTTAGAGCCTTCTTGTTGATTCTTAGATGAATCTCAAACTAATATTATTATATATGCATTCATCACTTGCAGCTTCTATGTTTTCCATGTGTTTGATGGAAAATTTGTTATGGATTATGTTGTCTAGGTCAAGTTTTTGATTCGATATTTAATGTTTATCTTTGTCATCATGTTAATAATGGTTTTGATAAGTCTCAAGAAATTATGGGTAGTAGTCTGAAGGTTGGCCTAAAAAGGTGGCACAAATCCAGGGACTCCATGCTCAGAATTGAATATTTTAGGTCATAACTGATGGAAGCTAGGCTTATGAGTGCGTTTATAGCCTCATAACCACAACATTGTCTTGTTATGGGTGCGGTTGTGGGCTCAGGGCAGAGAAAAATGGTTCCAGCTCTAGTTTTGGTCACCTGGGGTGGTTGTTCAACCTCTGAGTGACCTGTAGGATGTCAATATGTGGTCAGTTTGTAAGCCTCACTTCCTTAACTGGAACTAGGAGGTATGGTCAGGTCATAGTGACACTTATCTCATGTTTACCCTCATAGTCTTGTGAAATTCGGTAAATGTGGGAGGAGGTAGCTACAGGGTGGTATCAGAGCAGGTTCTATTATCTTTGGGTGATATCTGATACCTTAGGGTGGTATCAGAGCTTCCAGGTTCAAACACTTGGACTAGATGGGTTAAACATATATGGTTATGCATGCATAGTAGGTCGGGCATGCATCGTGGTGGTAATTATGCAATTTATGTCATCGTGATTCTATTAGTATGTTATGGTGCTGATACTTTGGTTGAGATGAAGCAATAGATGCAAATTATTAGAGAGATGTTTCATCATTGGACCTTTGGGTAAGAGTAGATCGTCGTATAGGTTTGTATGTTTGTCATACAGGTATGATGGTCAATGGTTGTTATATGCATTCCTGCCATTCTATTGTTGTTGTAGTTACATGCATGATATATTTTAATTGATCAGTGTGGTCATATGCATGTGAGTAAGTCAGTCATGCATTGATGTTAATTTGTTTTTATATGCATTGTGGTCATATGCGTGATGATTATGGTCATTACTGCTAAGAGCTTGATGTTATACATATCGTGCTAATATAGATCAACTTGTGTATATGGTTATGGTTATGATATTTAGGCACGAGTCGATATATTTGTGATATTGTGTCGTACTAATCTGGACTGACTTGTGCAGATGTGATAGCCACCCCTGAGATACATTGAGGTATGAGTGTGATTATGTCGTGTATTTGGTTTATCTAACATAGTATGTTTGTAGGAGATAGAAGATCACAGATGAAGAGCAGAGTAGTGGACTAAGGTTCACATGACTCCCTTTACAAGCCTAACGTGAAATCTGTAGAATGGAAAAGTGGCATGGTTATGTGGCATGTTTTCAAGCACAAAATGTATGAGAACTGAAAATGAAGTTTTGGCAAGGTTGGTTAAATTTAGCAGAGCTTTGGAGATCGTACCATTATAGTAGTTTCTTCCTTCTACCCTAGTGTGGACCATGGATAGTAATGGAGCATGTTTACATATTGTTTGAATGTTTTATTAATTTCATTATACGAGTATGTGTCTATAAGATTTCATGAAGGAATGATCTTGTTTTAAGATGGTTATACTAACATAATCTAAGACAACTAATATGCACTTCAGTGCAAGTGGGTGATAATTGTAGCATTATGACTAATGATTGTGAGATGATTGCAGATTATGACATGGATGTTAGTATTAGTAGAGGTTGATTTCAACTAATAGACACAATGTCTTGATCTGGGAACATGTGACTGACATGTGTGAACAATTACAGGGAAACATGATTGGTATTAGCATGAAAAGGTAACAATTGATTTGTTTATATAACTAATAGTTGGGTGATGTGATAACAAATAATAAGACTCAATTGAAGCAAGGAAAAGGTAAAAGAAAGGAATTGGGTGAGAATTCTTTTGGCTATGTTTGGAAACCACAATCCCAAACAAATGAGTGCTTTGCATGAATATAGGAAGTCTTCTTACCCTTGATTTTTTTTTACATTGTGAATATATGTTATATTCATGAACATGTTGGAGTCACGATTGTCGTTACACCAAAACCCACAGGTGTTAGTAAACAGACACATCGCTAGATTTAAGCACATGCCACGAAACACATGGGGAGCATTGGATTATCCTTCTACACTGCCATTAACGGGGAGCCAACAATCTCCCCCCCCAACGCGAGCCCGGTTTGTTTCGAACTCGAGACCTTTGGCTCTGATACCACTTGTTGGAGTCACGATTTCCGTTACACCAAAACCCGCAGGTGTTAGTAAACAGACACATCACTAGATTTAAGCACATGCCACGAAACACACAAGGAGCATTGGATTATCCTTCTACACCACCATTAACGGGGAGCCAACAGAACATGTATTTGACAAGTATAACAGTTGGTTTCCAGTTATGACCGAATTCGTCAAGGAATTAGAGTCTCTTTAGAGATGATATATATACGTGTTCAGTTATAGGTCAGCATGTTGGGTACAACAAGGGAAGGTAACCAATATATTATTTTTTTTATTTATGCATTGATAGTTGTTTTTTATGGTAGTATGATGGAGGGAACTACATGGCCAAGAAACTTCCATGAAATCTTGAAGAAGGCTCAGGTTGATATTTCCCTTGGAAACATTAGGAACCCATGGGGATTGAGTCATGGTGTATGTTGAAAATTTTGTGATTTCAATGCTTTGTGATTTGTTTGTGCTTGATTTACAGTTTTGTTTATGTCTGGTGCATGGCCATGCCACTTTGTTTGTGTTGTCATATTGATATTGGTTTTTCATGGTTGTATTCTTTTTTTTTCTTGTTCTATCCTTTTATGTTTTGAGGGTATTACGAATTGGTTGGGGAAAGAGGAAAGTTAATGGAGCTCAAGGGGAGCTGAATGAAACCCAACAAGTAATGTAAGACCTAGATGAAGCCCAGTGGATTAGTAAAGGGTAGCTGAAGGAAATAATATGACAGTCGATTGGATTGGTTGGGTCGATTGGGATAAATGGATTCTGGCAGGACAATCATGAGAAAGGTAAAAAGAAAGGTAAGTAAATGGATTTGAGGCGGCAGATGCCTTGGCTATGTTGGGAAATGTTGTTCTCAATGTTGTGCATGTTGTGCACAGATAAAGGGCGTTATCTTAACCTCAACCTTATGATACCTGGTAATTATGTTGTGATCATGATTATGTTGATTTATATATGTGTATACATGTATGTATGTATGTCATTGTCCGACAAGGTCATCAAAAATCATGCTTGTGGAGGAATGATTGCTTATGCAAATGAATGGCATGAAGAGGTTCCTGGTTTATGAGGAATCAAGAGGGTAGAGTAGCCCCGACAGATATATGAGGTCAATATCATGTGGATATGAATTGATATTATGTGATTATAATATTCCTATGTTTATGCTATGGAAGACAACGTTGAAGGATACATCAGCGGGATGAAAGCAGTGTGATATGCAGCATGTTGGACAAGCATAGATATGTGGAAAGAACCACATACCCAGAAATTGGATTGTGTAAGGACTCTGGACACCACATATCTCCACAATGGTATGATATTGTCCACTTTGGACCTTTGCCCTCATGGATTTGTTTTTGGGCTTTACCCCAAAAGGCCTCATACCAATGGAGATATTTGTCCATCCTTATATACCCATGATCCTTCCCACTTCTAATCAATGTGGGACTTTGTTCGTATACCCAACAATCCTCCACTTGAACAAAGGACCATCGAGCCTCCCCTCAAACGATTATCCATCTGCAGGATTCTCCCCTCTCTACCAACCAGGATTCTCCACTCCAATGCATTGGAAGCACCACCTGTCTCAAGAGCTTGCTCTAACCGAGCTCATCCACGAGCTTACCGAGGCTCATCACCTTTGTTCGGCATTCTGAGGATTCTTGGCTAACTTCGAACCTTGGCTCTGATACCACTTGTTAAGGACTCTAGACACCACATATCTCCACAATGGTATGATATTGTCCACTTTGGGCCTAAGCCCTCATGGATTTGTTTTTGGGCTTTACCCCAAAAGGCCTCATACCAATGGAGATATTTGTCCATCCTTATATACCCATGATCCTCCCCACCTCTAGTCAATGTGGGACTTTGGTCGTATACCCAACAATCCTCCCCTCGAACAAAGGACCATCAAGCCTCCCCTCAAATGATTATCCATCCGTCCACTCTCTACCAACCAGGATTCTCCACTCAAATGCATTGGAAACACACGCCTTACATGGAGCACCACCTGCCTCGAGAGCTTGCTCTATCCCAGGCAACTCCTCTTCACCATGTTGGGACCAGGACATGTCCAAGAAGAATCTGGAGCACACCGCCTGTCTAACCGAGCTCATCCATGTATCCCATCGTGATATTACCGGGGTCCACCACCTTCGTTCGGTATTCCGAGGATTCATCCACTTGGCTAACTTCGGGGCATGGCTCCGATACCACTTGTAAGAACTTTGGACACCACATATCTCCACAATGGTATGATATTGTCCACTTTGGGCCTAAGCCCTCATGGATTTGTTTTTGGGTTTTACCCCAAAAGGCCTCATACCAATGGAGATATTTGTCCATCCTTATATACCCATGATCCTCCCCACTTCTAGTCAATGTGGGACTTTGGTCGTATACCCAACAGATTGTGGATGCACGTAGTAAGGCATGGGAAAGACACTAAAAGCATGGTTGTTTTGATACAGATAGTGTGGTCTCTGGATGTGCAGTACTGGTGTTGTGTACATGTTGTACATGTGGTGTTGTGTACATGTGGTGTTGTGTATGTGTTGTACATGTGGCGTTGTGTACATGTGGTGATTTTCACATGTTGTACAGGTAGTGTTGTGTACATGTTGTACGTCTGGTGTTGTGTATATGTGGCATTGTGTACATGTACATGTGGTGCTATGTATATGTGTTGTGGTGTTGTGTACATGTTGTACATGTGGTGTTGTGTACATGTGGTACTGTGTATATGTTGTACATGTGGTGTTGTGTACATGTTGTACATGCAACGTTGTGTACACATGGTGATGTACACATGTTGTGCAGGTAGTACTGTATACATGTGGTGTTGTGTACATCTTGCACGTCTAGTGTTGTGTACATGTTGTACATGTGGTTTTGTGTACATGTTATACATGTGGTGTTGTGTACATGTGGTGTTGTGCACATGTTGTGCAAGTAGTGTTGTTTACATGATGTACATATGGTGTTGTGTACATGTAGTACATGTGGAGTTGTGTACATGTTGTACGTGTGGTGTTGTATACAAGTGGTGCCGTGTACATGTTATACATGTGGTTTTCTGTACATGTTGTACATGTGGTGTCTTGTACATGATTATACATATGGTGTTGTATACATGATTGTACATGTGCTATTGTGTACATGTCATACATGTTGTGTTTTATACATGTGGTATTGTGTTACGTGTATTGTGTAGTCATTGTATCATGACGTGTATTCATTGTGTTGTACACCGAGTGTAGGTGTATGTGTTGTGTTGTACACCGAGTGTGGGTGTATGTATTATGTGGTACATTTTGTGTGGGTGTATGCGTATGATGTATATTGTGTGTATGTGTACGTGATTGAAGAGAAGAAAGAGAAATGGGTGTTTGTCAGGTGTGGCAACCAATTCAATGTGTGTAGGGAAAGGACAAGAACAAAGGCAGAAGCAAAGAATCATTCGAAGGATAAGTATCAATATTTTATTTCAGTTTTTATTATGTATGTTCTCTATGATTTTGATTTATGATGGTTGTGTTTGAGCTAACTGAGTGTGATATGTTTATACATGATGATTTGATCGAATAACTAGTTTGACTTGTTGTGATAGGAAGTAAACAGAATTGCAAGTGTACCTTATTGACGAGCCACCAATGAGGTGTGATTTGAATTTATTCCAATTCCTTTTGAATCTAATGGAAATTATGTGCTTGGTACATGAAAGCATGGAAAATTCCTAGGTTTGGGTGGTTGAAAATGCTTGGTTTGGGTGGTTGAAAATGGCTACCAGAATGTAGAAACAACAGTAAAGGGAATGGGAGCATGCATTAGTATGTTGGTAAATCACTTTAGGAGCAGGGCACTAGCACTAGAACATGGCTCCTATCATGCCATGTCACCAAGGGCCAAGGCTAAGATTTCGAACTATAAATTTCAAGGAATAATTCCTTGAATTTATACCTAAATCCTCCAAATCCTAACCAACTAACACAATTCAAGCAACTCCCTCATAGGCCTGCCATGACCCAAGGAACTTTTCTATATCCCTTTTTCCAACTCACTCTCTCATAGCTTGTAAGGTCCAATTTCCAAACATAAGTTCACAAGTCACCCTAAGCCCAATGGGTTATGGGCTCACACTCACATGGTCTTCACCTCAAATGGTAGTCTGGGACACACTATTTTCTTGTTTCTCTTCCTTCAATGGCTAGGCTTCTCTTTTTTCTCATAAGGGCTACCTCCTGTATGATAATTCTGAGTTTTCTCCCTCATATTGTGGAGTTAATCAAGACCTACCATGTGGTGCATAGTTTATGCTTAGGGCAGTTTGATACCTCATGCCCCCATATCTCTTATTACTACTTGGTAGTTAGGTATTTCATCTATAACATCAGGGTTCATAACATTAATTTCAAGAGAGATAGGAAACTTCCCAATCCCCTTTACACAATTCCTCAAGAAAACTATCATTTTAGACATTGGGATCCATATAGGTTGTACCTCATCTTCAAGTTCAACATTTAGAATTTATTTTAATAGTATATTTCCATCAAAAGAGTTTGGAAACCTATTCATCCTAGTCCTTCATCTTTATCATCCTTTAATTACATTTACAAACTCAGGCATTAGAAAAGGGATACTACAACCCCCTCCCCCTTAAAGGAACATTGTCCCCAGTGTTCTACTATTTGTAGCACTAAATCTATAAAAAAAAAAATGATATTCCTTTTTCATGGAATCCTCCAATTCCCATGTTGCTTCATCTGCTCCCAAGTGCTTCTATTGCATCTTGACCTATGCAATGATTTGATTCCATAGCATGGTCTCCCTCTTGTCAAGTACCCATTGATGTTTTGGCTGGAATTCTCCTTCGGGTTCTGCCTATATCAAATCCAAATAAAAAATATGATTAGCATCATGTATATATATTTTAAGAAAGGATATATAAAACACATCGTGTGCTTTCACTGTGGGAGGAAAACGAAGTTTGTATGTTTTTAATAGCCTCCTCCCACATTTACCCAATTTCACAAGCCTGCTACAGTAAACATGAGATGAGTGCCACTATGACCTGAACCGAACTCCTAGTTCCAGTTAAGGAAGTGGGGCCAACAAACTGACCACATACTGACATCCTAGAGGGACTACAGGTCACTCAAAGGCTGAACAACCACCCTGAGTGACCAAACCCTGAGCTATAACCCTTTTTCTCTACCTTGGGCCCACAACCACACCCACGACAAGGTATGCATGCAGTTATGAGGCAATAACTGCACTCATAAGCCTAGCTACCAATGGTTATGACCTAAAATATCCATTTCTGAGCATGCAGTCTGTTATCACTGAAAATTCTGTTTCCAAAAAATTGCTTAGACTAGCTTAAAGACAAAGTGTTTTCGCAGTGCATAAATCCTTTAGCAGTTTCGCAGCGCTACATGTTTAGGTGGTTTCGTAGCGTGCTACGAAATTGGGGATTTGTTCGAGTTTTCAGTGGAGGCCAAAATCCTAGCATGCCTATTGTACAGAGAGGGGGGCTAGTCTAGAGTTATACTTGCAAAAACAGCTCTAATGGATCTTCTTCAAAGTAACTTGTATCTTTTTCCAGTATGTATAGACCAGTGCTACTCATCGGATTCATCAATTGCAGATGGGTACTTTACTGTCCTGGCAGAGGTGTACATGCGGCAAGAACTTCCAAAATGTGAAACACAGAGGTTGCTAAGCCTTATACTTTACAAAGTAGTTGATCCCTCAAGACAAATAAGAGATGATGCATTGCAAATGCTTGAGACCCTGTCTATTAGAGAGTGGGCAGAAGAAGGTGAAGGCGCAGGTCGATATCGGGCAGCAGTTGTTGGCAGTCTTCCAGATTCTTATCAACAGTTCCAATATCAACTCTCTGCAAAGCTAGCAAAGGGGCATCCGGAGCTGAGTGAACTCCTGTGTGAGGAAATCATGCTAAGACAACTAGATGTTGTTGATA
The DNA here is from genome assembly GCA_031772625.1 of Pinus tabuliformis. NCBI lineage: Eukaryota > Viridiplantae > Streptophyta > Pinopsida > Pinales > Pinaceae > Pinus > Pinus tabuliformis. The sequence goes on from CM062808.1 coordinate 641,248,572, forward strand.
TCATTGCTCAACATCAAGTATTGACATGCATGGCCCCTTGGATTGAAAATTTGAATTTTGTTACGCTTCTAGAATCGGGATGGAGTGAGAGATTGTTGAAGAGCCTTCACTATGTAACGTCACGTCATGGCGACCAGTTTCCAGATGAAATAGAGAAACTCTGGAGTACAATAGCAAGTAAATCAAAAAACATTATTCCTGTGCTCGATTTTCTGATAACAAAAGGTATCGAGGACTGTGACTCAAATGCCTCCGGTGAAATTAGTGGTGCTTTCGAAACCTACTTTTCAGTAGCTAAGCGAATAGGTTTATACCTGGCACGCATATGTCAACAACAGACAATTGATCACTTGGTAAATGAGCTTTCACAAAGAATGCTTGAGGATCACATGGAATAAGTGAAGAGGCCAAATGATGGTAAGGATCTGATTGCCACAAGGCCGCCGTTATTGGTGACACCGGGGACCCATTAAAATATACATCGGGGCCACCTCTAAACATTCTTTGGTGATTAAAGGTCTTATTGAAGATCTCAAGGCGATGATGTCAGCTCCACCGTTGTCTGAGGTTCTTCAGGCTCTTTATGATGATAAGAGCGTTTCTCAGGATAAAAATGCTTGTATGAGTGTGAATTTCTCTCATGAAGTAGAAGCTACGACAAACAATGGTTTTGATCAGCCTAGTCTACCAGCAGTCCCTTCCAGTGGTAATGTAACGCAGCTTAGTGTGGTTGGGAGAGGTGTGAAACGTGCAACACCGGTTCTAGTTGATGTCTCAGAACCAGAACCACCCGCCTACGCCTAAAAGATTATTTCCTTTGTCTTCAAGGGAGAATACGCTTATTGTTTCAAATGCACAGCTTGTAAAAAGATCAACAAGACCTATTAATTTAGGATTAAACTCACTACTTCATCCCTCTTTAATGGATTTTACAGTTTCTGAGCCAGAGTTTTTAAAAGATTCGTCAGAATATCAGAAGTTAGAGGTTTGTCAGTTACCAACTCTCTATGAAACTACAGCAGTTGAATGTTCTCAAGGTTTTTCTGCGACTGATGATGGTTCCCCTTCGGAAAGTACAATAATAACAAACGGGTATCTTGTAAAAAAGATGGAGTTTCCTATATCAAATATTGGAGATGCATCAAAGCCTGAGATGTCCTCTATTTTTGGCAATTTAAGGAGCACTCAAAAGGTTTGAACATCCATGAGATTTTCTCAATCTTAACAGGTGAAGTGTTCTGAGAGGATGCACAATAAGCTGCAAAACTTCTTGGAGAATTTGAAACAAGATTTTAGGTCTGAACTGAAGGAAAGGGATGAAAGGATTTGTCTCTACAAGAGTCTGTGGAGTGATGCTGAAGCAGCAGTGGATTCCATGTTGTTTGAGATGAAACTGATCAAAATGGAGTTTGAAATGGAGAAGCTAAAGATGAGAAACAGAGGAACGCTGGAATTTAGCAATAGAGAGAGTGAAATTTCTGCATCTACAGATAACACACTCAAGTTGTGGGATTTTACAAAAGGCCAATCCTTCTGGGTTATCCAATAATGCTTATACTCTGACCTATACTGGTCATACCAATGAGAAGATTGTTGTGGGGTTTTCTGTCATGGATAGATATATTGCATGTGGTTCAAAGATCAATTCTGTTTTTGCCTACTACAAATCTCTGCCTATGCCTATGGGATCACATAGATTTGGATTTGAAGACCCTATATCTAGTTAAGAAATGGAAGATGATAGTGGTTAGTTTGTTTCAAGTGTATGCTGGAGAAGGGAATCAAAAATAATGGTGACTGCAAATTCCACTGGCAATATTCAGTTGATAAGGATTTTGGGTCGAAGTTATGTTTTTGAAATTACACAGCAGTTTCGTAGCGCACTACGAAACTGCTGTAGGTTTTGTTTTTGAACGCAGACATACAGTTTGATATGATGATCAGAAAATTTTCAAAGGAAATGTCTAAGGAACATTTAGGAGACAACATGAGGCTAGCCTAGCCCTTCAGATAATGACAAGTGTACCTTTTTGTAAAGGTGAAATATTTTGTCTTAAGTTAAAGCTTTGATAAAGGTACTTTATTACCGGTTGTTAGGGTTTTGGAAGGAGATGCATACGAAGAATTTTGGCTTATACACCTGTTCAATCAACAAAGCTTCCAGCACATTTGGGAATATGGTGATGCTCGTCATTTTTGGGGTATTAAAGAGCTGGGAACATGCTGCTTAATTTTTGAAGAGTGGTGGAAGACAAGGACCGGGAAAACAGGGGTTCTATCCTAATATTATTGAACCATCAACGCATCCAGCATCCAATGCTAACCTGGAACATTGAATCCTCATCTCATGCTATCACAGCCGCCTCCAGAAAGAGAGCAGATATCAAAGAATGAAGTCCATTGTAATTAAAGCCATCAAAGCTACCGTTGTAGTAATCCACTTGGCAGAGAACGAGTCTTGATTGTAATAAATGCTATGTCCAGCATGATGTAGAATTAGAATCTTATTTGCTTTAGGATTCCAGCGCTGTCAATTAGTGGTCAGCTGTAATTATTAGTTAGTTTAAAAGTGAATAGGTGTCATTAGAAAAGGACTTCGAGTTCCCCTCAGAGGAATCGGAGTCAGGTAGAAGAATTTTATAAATAGCTAAGAGAGTGAAGTAATAGGGGTTGGATGTTTTGATAAAAGACAAGACTATTTTGGTTTATGTATAGCAGATTTCAGTAATGCAAATGACTGTTGTTTCTTCTCAGGATTCACAATAGATCTAATGGTTCAAATGTATGATGGTTTATTCTCTTTAGTGTTCTTTTACAGTTTTGTTACTGCATAATCACTCAGAACTCATGTGTCATGCTCTGACTTCCTGTATGCCGTGGCAAACTGTGTTTTATGTAAGTTATGTTTGAACATTAGATGTAAAGTGCCCTGATTTCTATGAAAGGATAGTGTTTTTTTGTTTGCTGAGATGTGTGAGACTCCATAAGCCCAATGGGAATCACTTTGATATTTGTCCAGCCAGCTTATTTTTCATGTGTTTTAAAGAGTTAGCCATCTTTCCTTGTCATTAGTCAATATTCATAGTCTGTGAGAGAGCCCTCTCTGACTAAGGAGGCTAAGCCTTAGTCTAAAGCCTGGTTTGAAACAGTTACACAGAGTCTTGCTGATTGGCAGCCTTCAGTACCTGATTTTGTGATAACACAGTCTTGGGATATGTGCCACCTTTTCATGCCAACCTCTAAACCACTACCTAGAATTGCCTGACACTTTCTAGAATCATTATTAATATGATGACAAAGCTAAACATTCAATCTCGAATAAAAAATGAACCATAAAACCTAATCCATAACAAGCATTATGTCAAACACATGGAAAAAATAGAAGCTATAGGTCATAAATGCATATATGATCATATTAGTCTCAGATTCATATGCAAAGCACCACGAAGGCTCTAAGCCCTCTCTAGCTAGCTGCAATAGCACTTATCAGTCCATTCATTCATCAACCATCCATATATTCATAAAAACATGTTAAGAGCCATAGATAATATACATCATATAACCAACATATGACCAACAAATAACTAACATAGAAACCATGGAAACTCAACCATAATATCACCAACATAATCACTACAAGTATTCAAAAATCACAGTAGACAAATAGCTCTTATTAATATATGAAATTACCAACCAAGTCAGGGACTTCCACGTACCACCTAACCATAAATTAGGCTGAACCAAATCTCTCTTTCAGCCAATCACCCCCACGCCATATTCCAAGCATGAATGTGGGATCTCATGGAATAAACCAAGACAAACCAACTAGGGCTTCCAGAGGCCAAACCACCTCAACCACAGTTATTCCACCTATATAGTTGGACAACACTAACATAAACTAGATCAGTCTCTACCCAAGTTGTCTAGTGCTCTAGGAACTAGTAACTCAACCCACCAAGGGCTTAAAAGTATTTGTCCCAACCTAGGCTCCAAGACTAGTAACTCAAACCAAGTTGTTCCAAGGCTTCCAGAGCATTTGTTACAACCCACAACCATAAGGAACCTAAGAAGCAATCATAAAAAACAAGTGGAAAACCCACAACATCATGGGTATCAAGGAAATGACAAGGCAAGGAAAAATACATTGTCAATCCAGGAAAATATAAATGCCAATGACAACACATAATCAGAAAATCACATGCATATACCATGCATCCAAAAATCAACAAGGAAACCACACATGCAATCTGTTACCTGCAAAGCAATCCAATTGTAGTTGCAAATCCAACTATTCCCTTGCACTTTCATTCTTTCCTTTGCCTTCTCTCCAAATCTAAGTGAATCCTAGAGTGCTCCAATAATTCTCCAATATTTCTCTAAGTGTGCAAGAGTATGAGGGAATGAGAAAATGAAATGACAGCTCCAAAACTGAACTGACAAAAGCTAAACCAGCAAAAGCCATGAACTAATCCTTGTCACCCTTTTTATCATGGAGGCCTTTATTTTCTTCATTTTTCTTCATTTTTCTTCACCTTCCTTTTCTCCTATTTTTCTTTATTTTCATAATTAAATGCCATTTATTGTCTCTTTTCCTTTTCTAACGCCTTTGCCAATTTCCTTACCCAAAAATAAACCAAAAGTGATCCCCACTAGGATGATTTTCCCACCATTCAACTTGGAATACTTGTCCCATGACCTTAGTCTAATATTTTTTTTACACAGAAAATCAACCGAAGTTGTTACAAACCCCTCCTCCTTGGGGGAACACCATCCTCAGTGTTCTATGACACCTGTGGTCAACAAACCACTGAAAACAAAGCATACTTCCTATGGAGCTTCATAACCTAACTCATTGCAGTATTTACAATAACCACGGCTGAAAAAATGACAACATACCATTTTTACTAGAGCTTTATGATAGAACTCATTATGGTATTTACAGTAAAAACCACATATACATATGCACATTTTCTCTAACCAGCAAATGAAAGGATACAATGCCTGCATTTGTTAACAAGGGAATTTTTAGGCTCACACCTCCACCTCAAAAGTAGTACCAGGATTCACCTCCTTCCCAAAAAGTCCAAAATCCACTACCAAATTCAAACCTACATCCAATGTCCAAGACTATGATCCTTGCACTACCTGTCCTCTCAATGAACAGTTATCGACTCATTGTTCCAAGGCACACTCCCAATGTGCTTCTAATTCCATCTGGCAATGCTAATGACCAAAACAAATTCATTCTTCAACCTTCCCTTCTCTGCTACACAGTCCCTCAGACAATCCAATCACCCCCTTCCATGTAGTCACACACCTTCCAAGTTATGATGGCATCCCCTTCTCTGCTACACGTTCCCTCAGGCGATTCATCCCTTGGAAATATTTCCTTGCATCAGAAGGTCCAAAAAACAAGGCATATCCCTATCTCAAAACCATCATACTGGTCATAGCATGCTCATGGAAATTAATGGACACTCTTGGGTTCAAGTGTCCCATAATGAGTGATTTCAGAGTTCTATGATGCATATCGTTATTATAAATGTGTTTTAGAATAGTCACATCTTGGTTTTTGAGTCAACGTTTCGAACCATCTATTGTGGTTCATCCTCAAGACAAGGATGAGAAAACAAGATCAGACATTAGGTATAAATAGCAGAAATGCCTCAGGTCCCAAAATTAGTCGTTGGAAATTTAGTTAATAAATTAAATAATTTCAGTTTTAGGATGAGCGTTAATGTATAGTTAGGTCAAAATAATATTCAAATTAGTTAGGAAATTATGTTAATAAAATAAATAATAATATTACTTTTAAAGAGAAAGGAAAACCAATTAAAGAAAAAAAGTTTAAAATTGATAAGTAGTTAATAAATTACTAATATATATATTACATAAGGGTAAATAAAAATGAATAATAAACTTTAAATAAATAAATTAAAAATGGAAAATTATGAAAAACCAAAACCAAAAATAGGACTAAAATAAATAAATAAATTTTATAAACTGATAAATCAAGACTAAAGGGAAGTAAAAAAAAACTAATTAATATATTATTAAGGACAAGTCTTAATAAATTAAATAAATTAAATTAAAATAAGGAACATAGAAGAGCTACAAAATAGAAAAGAGGAAAATAATGGAAAGGATCAATAAAAAAAAAAACCAAAAGAATGAAAAAACATGAAAACCAAAAAAAAAAAAGGAATAATAAAATTATATTAAAAACCAAGAAGTCAAGATGAAAGGGCAGGAACCCAGCTCCTACTTAATTTCCAACCATCATCCCTATTGAGATTTCTCGCATGCTTTTCAATTTCAATGGCCTCCCGTATCTTCCTATGGTGAAAGTGATCAACCCTAGCGATGACCTGGGAGTCCTCAATACAGACATGGTGCGTAGTTTTCTCTACATGCTCAGCTATAGCTGAGGAGCAGGAACGCCTGTGTCTGATGTTTGCAGCATGCTCTTGAATACGAAGATTGATGGAGCGACCCGTTTCCCCAATGTAGGGAATCCCACAAGAGAAAGGGATTGAATAAACCCCTTTCATGTCTTTAGGGTCAACCGGGTCCTTAACATACCTAAGGGAGCTTCTAATGGTACTAAGGGGGTTAAAGGTAGCAAGGATCTTATGCTTTTTAAGGATATGAGCAATCTTGTCAGTGGTCCCATGGATAAAAGGAAGTTTAACCATGGAAACAGGACCATCTATATCATTTTTAACCCTGGGTCCCTTACTAGCTCTTTGAAAAGCCCTAAGACCTTGATGTTTGCTATAGCCATTCTTTTCGAAGACTGGAAAAGAATGGATATAGCACTTTAGGACCTTGATGCATTCGTTAGATTGTGGATGCAAAGAATGAGGATTTGGAGGGTTCGGGTATAAATTCAAGGAATTATTCCTTGAAATTTATAGTTTGAAATCTTAGCCTTGGTCGTTGGTCACATGGCATAACAGGAGCCATGTCCAAGAACCAATAAGAACAGGAATTACCAGAATAATAAACCACCAACAGTTTTAACACTTCATGATATGATTTATGTCCTAGTGTAATGAACATAAACCAATGGGCATTTCATTCTTAACTAACACCTTTAGGGGTCTAACAGACCAAAATACTAGAGGTCAACTATATTAGAAGAGCGATTATAACAAATCCCAGTAAGTCCCAACTTGATGCGATGGGAATTTGTTAATGATGATGGTTACATTGATTGAGCATGTTAACTGATGACACCACTAGAAATTTTGAAGAATTATGTCATGATGTGGAAATACACATATAAGACATGTGTCACTCACATTCAACATTTTTGGCATGCCAACTATGTAAATATGAGTGACACATACAAGTCAACAATTTCCATCTGTGAAAGTACATGTTAACATTTTCCACGTTTCAAATAATGATTTTGTGTCAAAGAATGAGGTGGCATGTTGAGTTTTCATACTGATATATCGAGATATCAGGATTTCGTGAATATTATAGTTATAGAAAATATTTAATATCTCAGTGTTTCAAAATCTGTATATTACCATATATAAAAATTTGTTAGTTATGAAATACTCTTGACGTATACCAAGATACTTTATCTAGATTTATTAAGGAAGGAAATTAAATACAAAATTTAAAAAAAACCTAGAGATATAGTGAAACAAAACTTCTATTAACAAATAACAACTATTGAAAATTATTTAAATGCATAAAATTAAAAAATTAGCTCGGGTGATGGTAGCTTATCTCTTAGAAGAGATGTGATGGATGCATGCCTTATTAACTGAGTCACAATGAGGCTCTAAGGCCTTCTTATCATGAATAAACAATGAGAAAACCTAAACATCCAAAATCCTAACTCTAAGAGATGAAGCGCCAAAAGTTTGTGAGCCCCGATGGGGTTAGTTGGAACATCAACTTCCCAGGGTAATGACTTTGGCATACAAGCTCTGTTTAGTGCATAAAATATATCGCTAGAAATTTCTATCCGAGGACAACAATTTTCGATCACAAACAACAAACTTAGGGTTCCATTTGCCTATTTACCCAAAAAATTCCATTCAAGGCCTCAAAACGGCTCTAGAATTTTAGGACCTGAAAAAATTGCTAAAAGTATAAACTATGCTAGAAAATAGGAAAGTGAAAGGAAATAGTGTTGGGGGTCCAAGTGGAATAGGTGATTGGACACCAATATCCACTTGTATCGTTCCTCCCCCCTTAGGAAATAATGGTCCCCATTGCATTGAGTGCCTCCATGAGATGGGGAAACTTATGTTGAACTTGGTCCCTGGTGAGCCACTTGCCTTCGTGCAGGAGTTGGATGGATTTGAAAACCTGATACAGTTGGATCCTTTATTGGAAAGTGTTATTAATTTTTTTGTCCATGATCGGATTAGTCATGACCTATTCAATGAAATCTAGGTTAAGCTCTGTTGGTGTCAACTGTTAAGCAATGTCTAATGTGTCCATCAATTATGGAAAGTATGGTCGAAGGTGGTCCACATTGAATACTAGGTGCAAGCCAAGGAACATGGGAATACTTATCTCAACACCCATAGCCTTGGTGATGGTGTAAGTCCCATATCAGAGTTATCAAAGCTTTTGATGGGCTTTAGTAAGGCATTCCTTCTGCAAATGCAATCAAAATTTGCCATACACTTGAAAATTATGTGGCACCTGATGTTGATCATGTCTTTCTTTGTACTTAGCATTGGCTTTATCCAAGATATCTTCACCCTGATAGCATATGTGTTGGATGTGTTCAATAAACATGGTACCTTTATCATCTTCGTACTAAACATGTGCATATTTTTCATGTGTAGTCACAAAAGGCATGGCAACATCAATGGGACACAATGGTTGAAATCTCAGGCCTACTTGAAAGGGGTTGTGGCCAGTCGAGCTATGGAGAGCTTTGTTATAGTTGTGTTTCCCATAGGGAATATTCTCATCCCATGTTCATGGAAGCTTGAATTTGGACATGTGTAGTATGTGAACTATCATCATGTTGACAACCTTTGTTTGGCCATTAGTGTGAGGATGGAATGCAGTCGACTTAGTGATTTTAATGTCTAACAACGATCAGAGGCTCAACCAGAATACGCTTTGATACCACTGATCTAGATTTATGAAGGAACAGAAAGAAATACAAATTTAAAAAAAAAACACAGACACACAACTAAACAAAACTTCAATTAATAAATAGCAACTATTGAAAATTGTTTACATGTAGAAAAGGAACAAACTAGCTTGGGCGATGGTAGCTAATCTCTAAGAAAAGATTTTCTATATACATGCCTTCTAAAATGAGTTACAATAAGGCTCTAATGCATTTTTATCATGAAGAAACAATGATAAACTCTAAACATCCAAAAACATAGTCGTAGGAGATAAAGCGCTAAAACTTTACGGGCCCTGATGGGGTTAGTTGGAACATCAACTTTGCAGGGTCGTAACTTTGGCATATGAACTCTTTTGGCATGCATAATAGCCCATTAGAAAGGTATATCCAAGGAAAACAATTTTCGACCACAAACAGAAGCCTTGGGCCCCTTGTTTGCCTGTTTCCGCCAAAAAAGTAGTTTAGGGCCTCAAAATGGCTTTGGAAGTTCAGGACCTAAAAGAAATGATAAATATATAAAGTATGCTAGAAAATAGGAAACTGAAAGGAAATAATGTTGGGGGTCCAAGTGGAATAGGCACCGGGTGACCAATATCCACCTGGATCATTCCTCCCCCTTAGGAAGCAATGGTCCCCATTGCATTGAGTTCCTCCATGAGATGGGGAAAATTTTGCTGAACTTGGTCCCTGGGGAGCCACTTGCCTTGGTGCAGGAGCTGGCCAACTTTGACAACCTGATACAGTTGGATCCTTTGTTGGCGAGTGTTCTTAATTTGTGTGTCCATGATTCGATCATTTATGGCTTTTTCAATGTAATCTGGGTTTATCTTTGTTGGTGTCAGCTGCTCAACAATGTTGTGAGAGATTTTTCAGTGAAAATCACATGGAGTATCATTTGTCGATGCGTTTCGAACCAACTAGTGTGGTTCATCGTCAGGACAAGTTGAAGAAACAGATCCAGCTTAGCATGATAAATAGCCTGAGCAGAGTCTCCAACGACTAGATTGATTAACGACTAATTTTGACCTTAGGAGCCAGGTCAAAATTATAATTTATTAATTTAATATTTTTACTATTTTTATTATTATTTTTCTATGGAAATAAGTTAAATTAGGTAAATGGTTGGTTTTAAAAAGGAATTTATTTATAAAAATTAATAAATATAATTATAATACTAGGTTATTAAAAGTTAGGATTAATCATTTCAATGGTTGATTTGAAAAGAAAAGAAAATTTATTTATTTATTTAAATTATTTAATAATTAATATTGGTATTATACATATATATAAATATTTTTATACTTAAAATCATAATAATAGGTTGACGAGTATTTTTATTCAATCATAATTTAATGGTTAGTTTGTTCAAAAGATGTTAAGTTAGTTAGAAAATTAGTTAAAAATAATTAGATTAGAATTTCAACATAAAATTAGTTATATAAAGGACCTTAAGGTAATGTAAAATATATATAAAATTAATTGAAAAGGGAGCTAATTTCTAAGTACTATCAAAGTTAAAAGCAAATTGGAAAAAAGTAATATTAAAATTTTAAAATAAATAAAAGGGAACAATAATTAAATAATATTAAATAAATAAAAATCAGTTCAAAATAATGTCAATTAAAAATAAATAAATAAATAAATAATAAATAAATAAATTTAAAAAATAATAATAATAAAAATAAATAAATAAAAGTAAAAATAAAATAATAAAAATAAAAATAAAGAAATAAAAATAATAAATAAATAAGTAAATAAATAAATAAGTAAAAATGAAATAAAGTAATAATAATTAAAAATAAAGATAAAAGAAAAAACCTAAAGAGGAGGGCGGAAAAACGACTAGGACGAGAGTGCAGGGACCCAACACCTACTGACTTTCCAGCCATCCTCTCTATTGAGATTGCTTGGTCTCTTTTCAATCTCAAGCGCTTCCCTAAATTTTCGATGATGGAAATGCGAGACCTTAGCAATAACACTAGCCTCCTCAATACAAACATGATGATTGGTTTTCTCAGCATGTTCAGCTAAACCGGAAGACTTAGCTCTCCTATGCCTAAGATCCGCTGCGTGCTCGCTAATTCTTTGATTAATGGAGCGACCAGTCTCCCCAATATAGGGGGTCCCACAGGAGCAAGGGATCAGATAAACGCCCTTCATATCCTTAGGGTCGATCGGATCCTTCACAGATTTGAGGGACATACGAATGGTGTTCAGGGGCCTAAAGGTCACAGGGATACTATGCTTCCTGAGAATCCTTCCAATTCTATCGGTGGTCCCCTGAACATACGGAAGATGGACACCAGGAATTCGCTCTTTCGGTTCTCTTTTAGACAGAGAATTCTTGGAAGCTTTAAGGAAAGCCCTCTGACCCATGTATCTACTATAACCATTCTCAACAAAGACATCAAGCAAATGGGATTTTTCTTTCTCAAAGCTCTTCTTGTCCGAGATCCTCAGGGCCCGAGTAGCAAGGGTATTGAGAACACCCATCTTTTGAGCCGGGAAATGGTGGGAACTGGCATGAAGATACTGTTCCGTATGAGTTTTCTTTCGAAAAACTTGATGGGCGAGGGAACCATCACTATTCTTCGAAATAAGAATATCAAGGAATGGAAGGCATCCATCAACTTCCTGCTCCTTAGTGAACTTAATGGCTGAGGATTGCTTGTTGAGATGATCAAAGAAGAGATCAAGCTCATCCTGGCCATGAGACCAAATGACATTGGTGTCATCCACATACCTTCTCCACAGTTTGGGCAAGAGCCGAGAAGAGTTCAGAGCCTTGGACTCAAAATCCTCCATAAACAGGTTCGCAACAACAGGGGAAAGGGGTGAGCCCATCGCAACCCCACAGGTCTGCTCGAAGAACTCTCCCTCAAAACTGAAGAAAGTGGAAGTGAGACAGATCTCAACCAACCTAGCCGTGTTAGGATCTGTTAGGCAGTTGATCACATCCAAGGCCTCAACAATGTCTAATGTGTCCAACAAAGGTGGAAAGTATGGTCGAAGGCAATCCACATTGAATAATGGGTGCATTCCAAGGAATGGGGGAATACTTAGCTTGAAATCATTGTCAGCCACAACCTTGGTGATGCTATAAAGTCCATATCATAGTGATTGAAGCTTCTAATGGGCTTTGGTAAGACATTCCTTCTACAAATGCAACCAAACTTTGTCGCCCACTTGAAACTTATGTGGAACCTGATGTCGATCATGACGATGTTTTTACTTGCAGTTCGATTTATCCATGTAGAAATTTTGAATAATAAACACATATTCAACAGAGATTATCCCGATTATACACTATTGCCGAATACATGCACAATACATAATCTCCTCTACGTTGATCAACAATTTAGCAGCATCAAAAACAATGAAACATCAATCGCATGCACACATTAACACAATATGTATCCCGAGGAAAGCTTACAGCTGAAAACCCCACACTATCTGTATATTAATGATTGAGAACATGTAACATTACATAGTACAATACTCCTCTCAAGTATCCAACACTATCTCCATCTGTTACACACAAAACTAGCTCAGATCCGAACAAGTCACAGGTTCAAATCTTCTCCACTACTTTGCCTGCCTCTATTGCACACAATACCTTGTGAAAATCACTCACACTGGAAATCACGTGAGCACAGGCTATTTCACTGGGCATACACTGGGCAATTCTCATGGGCATACTCAATATATTGCTTGTGCAAGATACCATGCACAACTATAGTCACAACTGATAGCAATCTCAACCTCTAACACCTGTCTCCACTGAACTGTACATGCACTGACATGCAACTGAGTTAACTGATGTATTCTTCAGTTGCATTATGAGTTAATAATTATTTCACACAACTCATCACTAGTCTATTTGCAGTTAGACTAATTACAACTAGTTTAACCAAGTCAAACTGAACACAACTCCATCAACTCCACAGAACTCACATGCATGAGTTCTAACTAATGTCCTGCATGCAATAGCTCAACTGACTCACAAGAAAAGCGTATTTCCTTCTGACAGCTGCATGTGCCACATCTGTAGCTCAAACTGAAGTGCTCCAAGAGGATAAGATAATGTTTGTAGTCCAAATATTATTATGAGACAATAATATTTTACTTTTCTATTTTTAACCTGGCAGTCTAAAAATAGACTTTGATCACTCCTGCTATGAACCAGAAATAGAATTCCATCTATTTTTCCCAACATGACCAATCATCCATAAACATCATCCTACAAATCATAGACCATGATCCATACATCTAAAAATAGACTTTGCGCCACATTGCCTGTGGGCCCACTTAGTGAAGGCGACTCCTTTCCACTAAGCTCCATCATCTTGTTGCAATATCAACACTCCCTCTCAACAAGATATGGATTATTAGCAACCCCTATCCTGCCTCAGTGGTATTCGAATTTGCTCTTGGTGAGCGCCTTCGTCAAGATATCAGCATCCTGATCCTCCGTTGGAATGTATGAAAGTAACATTATTCTCCGCTACACACAATCTCTGATATGATGGTACTTGATGTCGTCCGTTCAGCTCCCTGCCCAATCTGCATCCTCCTGTCTGTACCAAGATCCATATCCCGATGTGCTTCTCAAATAACGCAATACATGCTTGTCTTCCTTCCAGAAGAGCTTGGTTGGCTTAACTATAGCTTGTGAAAGCTGGTTAACAGCATAGCATATATTGGGTCGTGTATTAACCAGATACATAAGGGACCCCACAAACTGTCGATAATCAGTGGCATCCACTTCTTCTGCTGAAGTGGCATCCTCCTTCCTCCAACCTCCAGGAAGAGGAGTATCAACAGGCTTGCAGCCATGCATGTTGAACTTCTCCAATATCCCGAGCATACTTACCCTGAGAAACAAATAGTCCATCACTGCGCTGCCAAATTTCCAATCCAAGGAAATAATGAAGGAGGCCCAAGTCCTTCATCTCAAACTCCTTAGCAAGATCATCCTTGCATGAAAGTATCAACAGCTCATCACCTATTAGAATCAAATCATCTACATAAAGTACAATGATAAGCAACTTACCCTCCACCACAATCTGGTATAGGTTAGGATCCGCCTCTCTCTTGGAGAATCCAAGTCTGGTGAAATAACTGTCTATCCATGTGTACCAAGCACGTGGTGCTTGTTTCAATCCATACAGCGCTCTCTTGAGCCTGCACACATGCGACTCGTTATTGAAGATCTCAAAACCTTCGGGCTGCTCAATGTACACCTCATCCTCAATGACTCCATTGAGGAACGCAGTCTTCACATCCATCTGATGAATGTGCCATCCCATCTGCGCTGAGAGAGCAAGAATTGTCTGTATGGAAGAATACCTTGCGATAGGTGCAAAGGTCTCCTCATAATCGATCCCCTCTATCTGTGAAAAGCCTCGGGCAACAAATCTTGCCTTGTACTTCTCCACACTCCCGTCAACTGCCTGCTTAACTTTGTAGATCCATCTCAAACCCACCACTGATTTGCCTTCCGGTCTAGGAACAATCTCCCATGCACTATTTTTGACAATAGAATCATACTCTTCCACCATGGCATCTACCCATGCGGGATCCTCCACAGCTTCCTTGAAAGAGGATGGCTCAGTCACAACACATTTGCTCATAAGAGCCATGTATCCAGTGTACCGATCAGGTGACTGTCTCTACCTGCGTTGGGCTGTAGGTGGTCCTACAACTTTCTCTGCATCTTGAGCTAGTTGCTTAGCTTCTGTCAAGCGCTTTCGCCCTCTGATGGTTGGCGCTGCATGAGTGGTCTCTTCTACTCCATGAACTTCATCCTATGGCTGATCCACATCCTGAAGCTCATCTTTAGGAACTAATAGCTCCTCATCTGCATGCAAGTGTAGCTCCCTCTCAAGCGAACACTTAATGGCTTTCTCCTCCTGAAATTTTGTATCCCGTCGCACAACAGTTTTATCACTGTCTGGCAAATACACACGATAGTTGTGGGGTGTATCAGTGTACCCCACAAATATCCCAACCTTTGCGGTCGGCTCCAACTTCTTCCTAGCATCCTTCGTCACATGCATGTAAACGTTAGCACCAAAAATCCTCAAATGAGAAAGATCAGGCTTCTTACCAGAATAAGCCTCCTCGAGTGTACTCATGCCAAGTATCGTGTGAGGACAACGGTTCTACACATAAACTGCTGTATTTCATGCTTCCACCCACAAGTGAAGGGGTAGGCACTGATCATGCAACATCGCCCGTGTAGCACCCACGATCGTTCTGTTCTTCCGCTCAGCAACCCCGTTCTGCTGTGGGTTATGGGGAGCTATGAGCTCTCTTCGAATCCCTTCTGCCTTGCAGAAATCCTTGAACTCGCCAAAGATGTATTCACCACCATTATCACTCCTAAGAGCCTTCACCTTCTTCCCCGACTCCTTCTCGACCAGTGCTTTGAACTCACAGAACTTTGAGTATGTCTCACTCTTCTTCTGCATGAAGAAGATCCAGCACTTTCTAGAGAAATCATCAACAAAAATCACATAATACCTATGTTTTGCTGTCGAAGCTACTGAGAAAGGTCCACACACGTCTGTGTGAATTCTCTCAAGGATCATCGTGGCGCGACTATCCTTCTCGTGAAAGGTGGCTTTCACAAACTTTCCCAAAGTACACCCCTTGCATTGATCTGACTGCGCAGAAGTGCCTTTAGGAAGCCCTGTAGTGATCTGCTGCAGTATCTTCAAGGCTCCATGGTGAAGGTGACCCAATCTCCTGTGCCACAGCTCGCCATCATCCTGGCTCACCAATCCTTCTGCCTTGCATGCCATTGTTGTGCATCCATCTACATGCAACTGATAAAGGTTCCTCACTCGAACCCCTATCTTCCGGGTTTCTCCAGTTGTCTTACTGCGCAGGAAAGCCTTTCCCTCGCTGAAAACAACATCATATCCCTTGTCTTCTAACATCGCCACAGAGATAAGATTCTTCTTCAATCTTGGAACATGCATCACTTCCTTCAATATGAAGGGTTTACAGACTCCCTCTCAAAGGAAATGGTACCGATACCGGTCGCACTGTATCTACCATCATCATCCATCTCGATGTGCACTCCAAGATCTTTTCCCTCCAGATCAGAAAACAAATCTTGATCTCCTGTCATGTGAAAAGACACACCACTGTCCAAGAACCACACCGATCTCATCACACTTGAAACCAAGCATGCGATCAATGAAAAATCAAGCTCAAACTGTGAGGCTAGAGCCTCTCCTACTGCAGATCCAGCAGCTTGCTTGTTCTTCTTCTTCTGCGGACAATTAGTGGCATAGTGTCCGTGCTGGTGATAATGAAAGCACTTCACCTTGGACATGTCCTGCTTCTTGCCTTTCGCACCAGACTGAAAATATTTCTTGCTCTTCCCCTTCTTTGCTTTGGTAGCCAAAGTGCAATTTTCTTCATCAGGTCCCTTTGATGAAGATCTGTCCCTGGTATTCCGCCCGATCTCCTCCTGCACAAGATCTGACCAAAGTCTCTCCCATGCTGGCAATTTCTCCCGACCATTGACAGAGTCCTAATAGGAATGCCAACTCTTCGGAAGACCAAGGAGAGCCAAGCTCACCAAGTCCTCGTCATCAACAGTCACCCCCACACTTCCCAGCTCATCCCGACACTGAGTGAACTTCGTGAGATACTTGGGCATACTGTCTCCCTTCTCACATTTGATGTTTCTGAGTTTATCCTTAAGCACCAGCTTCCTCTGATCACTCTTGCTTTGGAATAGATCTGTCAACACTTTCGACATCAAGTATGGGGAAGCCTTTCCATGCAGGCTAGACACAATGTGATCCTTCATGCCCTCCAACAGAATCCTTCGACACTTTGCTGTCTTCTTTTGCCAAGAATCAACCTGCGCAGCATCAGTAGGCTTTGGGACATCAGCCTCTATGAAATCCTTCAGCCCATTATCATCCAACACTGCCTCCATCCTATCCTTCCATGCAATATAGTTTGAGTTTCCCTCAAGAGCATACTCCAATCGCAATCCGTTGAAAGACATTGCCTCGTTGATACCAAGAAAACACTGCTGCAAATTCGAATTCCACCAACTCCAAACTCAACCGCCTCCGATCTAGAATTCATGAGAACAAAGTATTTCTCGTACAGAGATTGACTGTATGGGCTTTTACCGGATATCTCACCTTCCAAAGAAGGATGAATCCAGAGGCTACCTGGCCCGATTACAGACTCTGCCTGAAGAAATAGAATGTAAACACTTCCTGAATAGTAGATCTGATGATCAACAGCTCTCATACCATGTAGAAATTTTGAATAATAAACACATATTCAAAAAATATTATCCCGATTATACACTATTGCCGAATACATGCACAATACATAATCTCCTCTACGTTGATCAACAATTTAGCAGCATCAAAAACAATGAAACATCAATCGCATGCACACATTAACACATTATGTATCACGGGGAAAGCTTACAGCTGAAAACCCCACACTATCTGTATATTAATGATTGAGAACATGTAACATTACATAGTACAATACTCCTCTCAAGTATCCAGCACTATCTCCACCTGTTACACACAAAACTAGCTCAGATCTGAACAAGTCACAGGTTCAAATCTTCTCCACTACTTTGCCTGCCTCTATTGCACACAATACTTGTGAAAATCACTCACAATGGAAATCACGTGAGCATAGGCTATTTCACTGGGAATATACTGGGAAATCCTCATGGGCATACTCAATACATTTCTTGTGCAAGATACCATGCACAACTATAGTCACAACTGATAGCAATCTCAACCTCTAACCCTGTCTCCACTGAACTGTACATGCACTAACATGCAACTGAGTTAACTGATGTATTCTTCAGTTGCATTATGAGTTAATAATTAGTTCACACAACTCATCACTAGTCTATTTGCAGTTAGACTAATTACAACTAGTTTAACCAAGTCAAACTGAACACAAATCCATCAACTCCACATCCAACTCCACAGAACTCACATGCATGAGTTCTAACTGATGTCCTACATGCAATAGCTCAACTGACTCACAAGAAAAGCATATTTCCTTCTTACAGCTGCATGTGCCACATCTGTAGCTCAAACTGAAGTGCTCCAAGAGGATAAGATAATGTTTATAGTCCAAATATTATTATGAGACAATAATATTTGACTTTTCTATTTTTAACCTGGCAGTCTAAAAATAGACTTTGATCACTCCTGCTATGAACCAGAAATAGAAATCCATCTATTTTTCCCAACATGACCAATCATCCATAAACAGCATCCTGCAACTCATAGACCATGATCCATATGTCTAAAAATAGACATAGTCTAAAAATAGACTTTGCGCCATAATTTGCCTGCGGACCCACTTAGTGAAGGCGACTCCTTTCCACTAAGCTCCATCATCTTGTTACAATCTCAACAATCCACGATATCATAAACTTAATGCCAAATGTGTTGGATGTGTTCAATAAACATGGTGGCTTTATCAGCTTTGGACTAAACATGTGCATATTCTGCTTGTGTAGTCGCAAGAGGCATTGCAACATCAATGGGACACAATGGTTGAAATCCTAGGTCCACTTGAAAGGGGCTATGGCTAGTCGAGCTATGGAGAGAATTGTTATAATTGTGTTGCACATAGTGAAGATTTTCATACCATTTTCATGAATGCTTGGAGTTGTACATGCGTAGTATGTGCACTATCATCTTGTTGACAACCTCCATATGGCCATCAGTCTAAAGATGGAATGCAATAGACTTGGTGAGTTTAGTGTTCAAAAATGACCAAAGGCTCGACCATAATGTGCTTTGATACCATTGATCCAAATTTATGAACGAACAAAATGAAATACAAATTTAAACAAAAACTGAGAGATATAATGAAACATAACTTCAATTAATAAATAGCAATTTCTAAAAATTATTTACATGTACAAAAGGAACAAACTAGCTTGGGCGATGGTAGATTATCTCGTAGAAAAGATATGATGGATACATGCCTTCTGAACTGAGTTACAATGAGGCTTTAAAGCCTTTTTATCATGAATAAATAATGAGAAACCCTAAACATTCAAAAACCTAACCCTAGGAGATGAAGCACCAAAAGTTTGTGGGACTCAATGGGTTTAGTTGGAATGTCAACTTTCCGGGGTCGTAGCTTTGGCATATGATCTTCGTTTGGTGCACACGATAGCACATTATAAAGGTCCATTTGAGGACAACAATGTTTTATTTCAAACAATAACCACTAGCTCCTACTGTTTGCTCATTTCCCCAAAAAATGTCGTTTATGGCCTTAAAACATCTCAAGAAGTTTAGGACCCGAAAAAAATACTAAAAATAGAAGTTATGCTAGAAAATAGGAAACTAAAAGGAAATAGTGCTGGGGATCCAAGTGGAATAGGTGGCTAACCACCAATATCCACCTGGATCAATACCAGAATGCCAAAGTTTTATAAAAATGGATAGAAAATGTTGAGCTTTGAGGTATTGTTATATCAGAGATTTGAGATTTTTTCTATAAAAAAAAATGGGTAGAGAAGTCGAGATATTGGAAGAAAAAAAACTTGGAACATTTGTAACATAAAAATTTAATCTCTTCACAAGGAAATCACTTGAAACCACTAAACATAAGGGTCTTTGAACGTCCATTAATTATACGTTGATTAGATAAAATAAGATTAATGTATAAGGAGATCCCATTTATGACTTTATTCAACATGGACCACATAACATTATCATGCATATGATCTTTTAATTGTATCCAACATTACCATCAGGTGCAACTATGAAGGGTGGCATGTGAAAAGGAATTTATAATGGTACTAGGGGAATCAATAGGTTGGATGATCTGTTATCTCAATCATGAATTCTACATAGGCTGGCATGATGTTATTAAGTACTTGCGTCATATTGATGAAAAAATTCAAATGTTTTGGACCCTTTCACATGATGGAGAAGAGAGATGCATTGTAAGAATGATGGAAAAATGTTTAATATAGGATCTTAATCTCATGTGGGGAGTTGATAGTTACAATGTGAAATTATATGCACTTCCCTCCATAGATTGGGTGTTGTATGCAAATTTTAGGATAATGCATGGGAATAAATTATGATAGGGGAAAAAGTGTGATCATTCCTAGTGCAATTCAACTTTTACTTAGTAATGTCACATCTTTGTCCCTTTGTATCCAGTAATTATACCTTGTAAGTTCTTTATGATGGTTTTTTTGTTGATTTTAATGCATGCTCTATTATTTGAATGGATTATATTAAGAAAATGTAGAGGAGCATGGTAAGGATGCTATAGGGGAATTCTCCAAGACAAACAAGTGATATCTCTAGGTGTATGTGATTTTAATCCACCAAGGGAAAATTAGTCATGTTTAGGTTTAATCTCAACTTTTCAAAATATTAAATCTAATTGGAAGTAGAATATAGTTATAACAATGTTTAGGAATTCACATAGAGATAGAGTAGAGCAGGACCCTTACAAACTGTAAAGAGATGCACTCTAGTTACAAATCAAATAGAATTAGTTAACTTCTATTCCCACATCCACAATGGAAACCATGGTAGATCTTAGGACTCAAGTACACTAAATCAAGAATGAAGTCAATTATTTGAGGACTCTAGTTGAAGAAATCCTTCATGCAAGTGAATTGGAAGCTTAGCCCTTTGGGAATTCTAGTAAGTTTATTTGTACTAGCCACAAAAATATGTTATGTGACCAAATAAAAAAAATATAAGAAAATATAGACCAACAACTTGAAAATAAGCCTCTTCGAGGGGGCTCCCTCCTTTTACATCACATAAATGGAAAATTCTTGGATGATTCAAATGACAATAGCTCCTTGGTATATATAGGAGTCTAAAGGGTCACAATATAATTAGGGCATACATAACAATAATAATTTAAGGGCTCAACAATAATAATAGGGCGCTTTATGGGGCACAAAAATAACAATATGGGGGCGACATGGGTCACAACAATAATAATATGAGGGCTACACTAGTATTATAGGGACCTAACATGCCCCCCTCCTTCAAAAAAGTGTTGTCCTCAATGATTGAGTAGTTATGGATGCTTCTATATAAAATTCGCATCCTCACATGCAAAATATTCAATGAGTAAATTCTTCCACTTAATGAGATACTCTGAAATTGATCAATTTTGTAGACGTAAAATTCTTGTTTTCATGATTGTTTCAAGCTCCAATATCATTTTTCCTTCCTCATCAAGTTTTGGCAATATTTTTTGGACTGGGAGATTGTCACCTATAATATTTAAGCATGAAACATGGAAAACTAGGTGTACTCAAGAAGATGCAGACAACTCCAATTTTTAGGCCATAGTACCAATCTTTTGCAACACCTTGTAAGGACCATAGTACTTGGGTGATAATTTATAATCCTTCTTATCTTGATTGAGGGACATTTGTTTATATGGTTGTAGCTATAAAAATATTCAATCGCTTACATCAAAACTTCTTTCACTGTGATGTTGATCTACCTGTTGTTTCATTCGATTCTACATTAGAGTCAGGTTATCTGTTATGAAACTAGCTCACAAAAAATAGAAAAGATAGATAAACGACTTCAAAATCAACCTCTTCAAGGGGGCAACCTCCTTTACATTACACAAATGAACAATTCTTCGATGATACAAATGACAAGACCTCCTTTCTATATATAGGAGTCCAAGGGGTCCCAATACAATCAAAGCCTACATAATAATAATATTGTAGGGGCACCAAAATAACAATAGTGGGCTTCTATGGGGCACAATAATAACAACATGGGGACTATATGGGTACAATAATACAATAAGGGGGTTGCACTAATAACAATAAGAGGTTACACTAGTAGTATAGGGACCTAACATGCCCCTCTCCTTCAAAAAGTGTTGTCCTCAATGCTTGAGTAGTTATGGATGCTTCTATATAAAATTCTCATCCTCCCATGTGGAATCTTCAGTTGGTAAGTTCTTCCACTTGATGAGATACTCTGAAATTGATCAAATTCATAGCAGCCGATTTCTTGTTTCTGTGACTGCTTCAAGTTCCAATTCCTCATCAATTTCTGGAAATATTGCTTGAACTCGGATCTTCTCATTAGGTAAGGTCGCCATTTCTTAAGTGAATTTAGTATTGCCAACATTTCCTTATCATAAATATATTTTTCTAAATACTTTCCTTTGATTGGACAACTTTCGAAAGCAATGGTTCTTTCTTCTTGCATTAAAACAACACCAATTCCATTTCCTGAGGCATCACATTCCACAATAAAGTTTTTTGTGAAGTCTAGCGTAGCTAAGCCCAGTGCTTGGCACATTGCCTCTTTAAGATGTTAAAAGGCCTTTGTTGCTTTTGGAGTCCAAGAAAATACATCTTTCTTTAGTAATGTTGTTAGAGGTGCTACTTTGTTATGGCCTAAATCTACCTCAGGCTGAGAAAGGCAGGTCTAGGGTAACATCAAACCACACTTAACCTGGTAGCTAGCCCTACCAGGTCGGGAGAGGGCTCTCTCCTTGTCAATCTCAGGAAAATATAGCAAATGAGGCTTGAGATGACTGATGTAAAGACTAATTTTAGGCTAGGTATATGCTCAGAGGAGTTTGATTGAGTTTTATGTTGGTTTGTTGGATCAAATGTGAAAGGCAGTTTTGGGTCCGGGGAATGGACTCAGTCTTGCAGAGGTTTCTGTGGGGCGAGGTAGGCAAATGCTTTAGTACTTTGAATTAAGTGAAATGGTGAGTCTTAATACTGGTGAGGATTTGCAGAGGGCATTAAAGTGTCATGAGTCCTCTTCAAATAGTAGAAAACATGTAAAGCTAAACAAACCCTAAGGTAGAGCACTGCAACATCAATGATTTCCACCTTTATACTTGATTCATTTAGTTAAGCTGAAAATAGAGAGATGATGGCACACATAAACACATGATAACTTGAATCACAGAAGGAAAAACAATACTAAATCACCTTGCCACAAGAATCCCACAAAATGCTGCAAACCCTGGTCTATTTCCTTGCCAAACTGTAGAGATGAATGTACAATAATGCTCAAAGCATTCACAAGAGTCCAAACTTGAAAAATGACTAAGAAAGTACAATATATAGGCAAAAAACCACCCATTCTATCCTTTAGGGGTCGAATCCATGAGTCTAGGAGCTGTTTTAACAAGATCTAAACTAGGAACTGAAAAATAGGCAGTGGAACAGCTTGCCTCTAAAACTATGGAAACTGATTCATCAAAACCACCTATACATGATGTATCTACCTCCTTGAGTCAATTTTCATCATTTTTACATCAAAGTACATCAATTTACATCATGAGTTTGACCATGAGAGAGAAAAAATCAAACTGAGAAAAAACTAGGCGAAAATTTTGAGTTTTGAGCAAAATTGAGCAAATTGTGCCTGATGCGCAGCGCCTTTTCCCAGCTAAATTTGGAGGCCTTCCCCTTCACCAAATTTTCTCCAAGTTGTCTTGTTGGAAAGGTCTATCTGTCTACTTTCTAAGACAAGTGGAATTTTTGAATTTGGTGTCCATTTTCCCCTCCAAAAATCAGTTCTCCCAACACTGCTTCCTGTGGGTCCAAAAAGTGGCAGAAAGGGCAATTTTGAGGTGTTTTTTGCCCTTTTGGTGACCCAAAACTCCTCCAAAATTCATGAAATTTTCTAGGTTTTCATATTTTTTCATGAAAAATCTAAAAATGTAATCCATTATTCAAAATTCCTTACTATCTCAATGCGCAACACTAGTGGCGCCGCGCATCAGAGGAAAATCCCTGTGTATTGCAATTAAAAATTTGAAAATGACAAAAAGTTCTCCAAAATTCCGTAAAATTGGCATGAGGCAAGCTGATCAACTACTTTTTTGAGCCAAGGAAGCTTCAGCCAATATTCTAAGTTTGTCTTTCTCCTTTTTGGCCTTTAAGGCTCTCCCTAGTTTAGCCTTTAATCTTCTTATTCTTGCCTTACAAATTTTGTTCCGGGCCAAATAGTGATAGGCCATGTGTCGCAACATTTTCTTCTCCTTATTAGCCTTTTCAAGAAGCTTCTCAAGGTGGACATTCACTCTTTCCAACCATGATTCTCGGTCAGCTTCTATTTCTTGCTCTAGTGAAGTCAACTTGACTTTCCTCCTTTTTGCCATCTGTCGGTTTTCCCTGATAGTTTGCAGCTCCATGATCATCTGTTTATCCTCCAATTGCTTGTTTTTTTGCTCAAGGTATTTAATAATCCACTTAGCCCTCTCAAGGTTGATGGATAAGGTATTGATATCAACTTCTTGTTCTCTAATGACCTCCTTGAGCCTTGAGTTTTGGGAGATCAAATCAGTATCCTCCTCCTGAATCAAAATAAAGTCTCTCTCTTGACCTTCAGAAGGCCCTTCATCATGCAATGGTTTCTTTCCTCTATCCTATACCTGCTCTGCTGAAGAAGAAGGCAAAGCCCCTTTCACCCCGGGTGAAGATAACATTTGCCTGTTGTCTGGTGAAGAGAACGAGACCCCTTCCACCCCTGGTGGAGATAATACTCATTTTGTAGCAGCAAAAAGTAATTTTGTCCCCTTTTCATAAGTGATAAAAACAGGAATGTGAGCCTCTTCAGTTTTGGTTTCATGTTCCTTTTGTTGCCCAGAAGGTCCAGCTTCCTCTTGAGGTTCTGCAAACATTTTAGGTCCCTTGAAAATCTCATGGGCAATGAAGGTTTCCCATGGCACTCCCAACTGAGTCAACTGGTGCAAAACAACAATTTTGATGATAGCAAAGTGATATATGCTATTAAGTTGTTGTGGGTAGGGTTTCCTCTTTGCAATTGTAGTCATCCTCTCTATGTTTTTTCAAATGAAGTATGGTATGCTCATCATTCTAACCCTAGTAAAATGGATAAGCAACCTGATATGATAAGCATAGAGTCAAGAGAACCTTCCCTCACATGTGAAGTATTTAATGATGAGTTTCATTAATGGCACATACGGTCCTCCAAAAACTTGAAAGGAAACACCCTGCCCAATTGGCTATGATATCTAGCTTTAATGTAGGGTTCATAGTTCTGTTTGCTGATATTTTGTCTCATATTCCATCTTTCCCCCACATCTGGCATCTTAGTTGCTTCTACAATAATGGCTGGTGAAAGAGTGAAGTTGATGCCAGCAAGTTGTACCATGTTGTCCTCCATCTTGATGACAAATTTCCTAGCCAATTCATGATGATACCTAACCCTCTCTACCATCTCACAAAAATCAAAGCAAGATTTGTATTTGAAACAAGTGGTGGCAAGAGGACAAGCAAGAAGTTCAGAAATACTAATAGGCTCCTCTCTGATGATCTTACCACCCTTGTGAGGTCTCCTAGCCTGTAAATTTTTGTCTCCTGAACTGTCACTTTGTGTTTCTTCATCATAGCTTGAATCACTGTTTCTTTCCATTGTGCTTGTTTTAGGGAAAATGATGAAATGAAGGTATGATGAAAAATGGTGATGAAAGAGGACAATAGTGATGAGTATGAAGAGATTTTACTCTTGGGAGATGAAATTGGGGAGTGAAAGGAATGATTTTGGGAGATTAGGGTTTAGTGAGGGATTTAGGGTTTGGTGAGGGAAATTCTTGCTTTAGGGGAGTGGGGTATGAGAAAATGAGATGAATGAAGTGTATTAGGGTAAATAAAGAGTGAAAATGGGTTTGATGAAGTTTTTGTGAGGGTGGGATGAAAATTGCACAATTGGATGGCAAACAATGAAGAGAAACTAGGGTTTCATTCTTCACATGCAAGATCTATGGAAAACACCAATGTGACTTCAATTTCAACCTTAGGAGGATGAGTACTTACTTGTAGAGGGAAAATGTAGCAAATTTGAGGTTTGTTGAGCAATTTGGCATGATTTGGGATGATTTGGAGCAAACTGGACTGATGCGCAACGCACTGGGCCCAATGCGCAGCGCCCTCCTGATGCGCAGCACCAGTTCAAATTTACATTGCAGTTCTACCTCTAATGCGCAGCACTTGCCTGATGCGCAGCGCACTACCTCTAATGTGTAGTGCCAAGCCATGTTGCCTTGAAAATAGGGTTTTTTGCTTCTTTTGCTCCAAATCGCGATTTTTGACTCTCCAAGAGTAAATTTGCATAATGAAATGACCAAGAGGAACCTTTTCACTTTAAATATGAATGACTTTAATTTTTCACTCATCTCAAACCCACTTTTCTAATGTTAAAGTCACTTTTGGTTTTGAACTCTGTTTTTCCATTGAAATTGACTTTTCTTAATCATTTGACAAATTGATGCTTTGATGCTTGTGTTTTTGCTTGCAGTGGCTGGAGTTGGCAAGGTGACCAAGGGCAGCAATTCTGAACTTATTACATATAGGAAAATTAAAATTACATGAAATTTTTATACATAGAACATAAAAACTCTATTTTACCTCAAAACAGGGTTTTGAGGAAAAAATCAATTATTGAGTATATCATTATTGAAATTTTGATCTTGAGACCTTATTAGACCTCCTCATGTGCCTGCTGACCATTATTGAGCTTTTACATGACTATGGTGGCAAACCCTAGACCTAATGAGACCTAAAACCCTAAAAATGGCTTTTGCAAATGTAATGACAAAAGATGACTATAAATGACCTGAATTTGTGAAAATAGGCCAGCAGGTAAAGACCATGAGGGAAATTTGATAATGAACCACTACCATCAGATGATCCATGATCCTAATGGAATGTAGTTGATCGGATGAGACACCTAGAATGCATGCAAAAAAGAGAATTTTGATCACTGATGGAGGGATGAAGATACCGACACTAACATTGGCTCCAATGGGGATGGTAGCTCCTGGGAGGTGCCAAGAACTACAAATCTTTGGAAAGTAGATAGTGCCTCTTCCATTGGGCTAAATGGAGTCAATAACTTCAGCAAACCAAAACCAATATCTTGACTCAAAACTGACTCAATTACAAGACTGAAAACTGATTTAAAACTGACTCAAACAATCCACACTAAGTAATCAAAAACTGAAATCAGACCTTCAATTTTATAGCCTTCACTTCGGGCCCCAAACTGAATGAATGACGACAATACACACTTTGCAATGAAGGAAATAAAATGGTATGTACAATGATATATGTGACAACAGAAAATATCTCAAAGATAATACCGTTTCAACAGCTGACCATTGACCGGCCCTCCTGGACAATCTTCCCCATTCATTTATTTTAGCAGAAAAGCATTTTGACCCCGATATGCAGCAATTCTGAATGGTCCCTTCCAAAGATTCTCGAACTTGCCATGCTTGCCTTTGTCCTCGTTTCTAGCATCCCATTTCAGCACTATGTCTTCAATCTGAAACTTATCTACCTTTGCCTTTCGATCATAGATTTTCTTGATTCTCTCTTGCAGCCTGAAGGTATTCTAAAAAACCTCCTCTCTCGTCTGCTGTAAATGGATCATTTGGTTTATTCTTTGTTGTAAATGATCTTCCTCGCTACCAGCTTCTTGTAGAAGTTTAACAACTGGGACTGCGAGAGATGTCGGGAACACCGTGTCAACACCATATACGATCTCGAAAGGAGACATGCCTATTGATTTCTTCTGACTTACTCTATCTGCCCATAGTGCATTGACCAATTTCTTATGCCAGCTCTTTTTGTTTGTTTCCAGCAGCTTTTTAATGATGTTGACCAATGATTTGTTTGAAGATTCTGCCAATCCATTACCTTGTGGATAGTATGCAGTAGAATGCCCCAAGGTAATTTGATATTTGTTACAAAAATCAATCATATTTTTAGATTTGAAAGCTGCTGCATTATCTGTAATCAACTTGTTAGGACAGCCAAAACGTGACAAAATATTGTTTTCAAGAAACTGAATTATTACCAAGTCGGTGGCCTGCCAAGTGGGAATCGCCTCAATCCATTTTGTGAATAATATGTTGTTGTGAGGATCCACTTGTGCTGAGCTGAAGATGTAGGATGAATCTTGCCAATAAAATATAAACCCCACTGCTGAAACAGAGCACTAACTTCCACTGGCTTGAGAGGTAAAGGCTGCAACTTTCTCCTTCCTTGAAAAATCTAGCATTCATGACAGCTTGTAACAGTTTTATACACATCAGCAAAGAGGGTAGGCCAATAATACCCCACTCTCAAAATCTTATTGGCTGTTGTCTTCCAAAATAGGTGACCTCCATAGTCTCCTTTGTGAAAATCATCCATGACCTGTTTTGCTTCCTCCTCAACCAAACAATTCAGCAAAATACCATCAAGATCTTTCCAATAGAGTGCATTATTCATAATACAAAATTTGGCAGCCTTTAATTTCAGAGTTCTACTTTTATTTCTAGCCATCCCCGGTGGTGGTGAAAGATGTTGGAGCACATATACGACATTTGAATACCAAGGAGAATGAAGAAAAATTTCAGATACCTGAACAAGTGAGCTGTCTTCATCTTCTTCGGACATAGCAGCAATCAAGTTTATGTCCAAGGCATGCAAATTAGACTCCGCCATCAGTTTTGCTAGCCCCTACCCCTTGATGAGCTTTGTTGGCTTTATCTCCACATCATATTCTAACAAAGCTGTGATCCATTTGCCTCGTCTCCCTTCTGGATCTGTTTGTACTAAGACATCTTTAACGGCTGCGTTAGGGACATAAGCAAGAATATGAGAATGCAGAATATATACCCGGAAATCTTTTAAAGCTTTTACCAAGGCAAGAGCTTGCTTTTCAATAATGTTATACTTTAAGGCTGCATCTCTTATTGTCCTGCTGAAAAAGGCAATTGGCTTTTCAAGCTGGTCTCTTTTCTGCATTAGCACTGCTGCCATAGTATGATCCAAAGTGAATGAAAATAAAATGAAATCTTGGGAATAATCTGGGCTGATTAAAATTGGAGCTGAAGAAAGAGCCAACTTTACCAAATTGAAAGACTTGATAGCTTCTTCGGTCCACTTCACTACACTATCTTTCTTTAACATGTTTGTGATTTCCCTCAAATGTTCAGCTAGATTTGGCACAAAACGACGTAAGAAGTTCATCTTACCGTTGAATGCTTGGATCTCCTTTTTACTACGTGGAAAATCAATTTTCTGAATGGCTTCCACTCGAGCAGGATCAATGCAGATGCCCTCCTTGGATATGATGTGACCGAGAAGCTTCCCTTCATCCATGGCAAACAAGCTCTTTTTTGGATTAAGAGATATGCCATACTTTCTACACCGCTAAAAAACAATATTCAAATGGTAAAGATGCTCTTCATCTGAATTGGAAAAAAATGTCAAATCATCAAGATAAACGACTAAAAATACATCTTTCTCATTTGCAAAGGCAATATCCATAGCCCGCTGAAAAGTTGCACCAGCATTATTTAATTTGAATCGCATCTTGGCATAATGGAAAGTCCCCCACGGAGTGCTAAATTTTGTTTTGTCCCTGTCATCCTCATGGACCAGAATTTGGTTATAGCCGGAATACCCATCGATCAGTGACATACGAGATGCTCCAACTACTCTTTGAAGTATGTGGTCCATTTTTGGCAATGGATAATTATCTTTCAAAGACACCTTATTCAGATTTCTGAAATCAATACATAATCTAATCTCACCTGTCTTCTTCCGCACGGGCACCAAATTGGAAATCCAATCTGAAAATCTTATTGGAACGATTATACCAACCTTGTACAATCGATTCACTTCTTTCTCTATTGATGGCAGCAACTTTGGATTTATCCTTCTTAACTTTTGTCAAAATGGCTTCTAGTTTGGCTTGATTGGAATGATGTGCTAAATTATACTCTTATCATACTCCTTCAAATCTGAATAGTCCCATGCAAATACATCAGTAAATGAAGACAATAAACTAATGTATTTTGCCTTTACCTGAGGAGGCAATGCCTTTGACAACTTCACCATCTTTGGATTTTCTGTTGTTCCAATATTCACATCCTCAACTCCCTTCTCGGTCGGCACCAAGCTTGGTTTCCAGGCTACATCATCTTGATCAAATAACTCCTCTAAAGGTATTAGGCCTTTAGGAATGACATTGTCCTTCAGCTGCAAAACTTCCATCTAATTTACCTCTATGTCTGATTCACCATCATCTTGCTCTCCATCGATAGAAGTATCTTTGTATTTGCCTTCATTTTGCATAAATTCTTCAATCTCTTTGTCATCTTGAAACACCTGCCAATATCTTTGATTATCAGGGACAGCTGGGCGATGTTTCACATGAATTTCAAACTTATTGTTTGAATTCATCAGGATTTTTAAGTTACTTGTAGTTGTAGCAAGGGAATCTGCAATAACATTTTGTACACGAGGGACACATGTCAAAGTATAATCTGGAAACACCCTCAAAATATCTAAAACCGCATTACAGTAAGCCCGCATTCGAGGATGTTTGGCTTGGTATTCACCCTTGACTTGCTTGATTACTAATTCGGAGTCGCCATAAACTGAAATTCTTTTTGCATTCAACTTCTTGAGGATTTTCAAACCAACAATTAAAGCCTCATATTCAGCTTCATTATTGGAACAATCAAATGCCAATTTATACGAACAAACTCTTACATTACTCGGGACTTTGTTTGGTAGGAAAACAGGGCTGCGTATCCAAATACCAATTCCAGCACCATCCTTACCTACTGCTCCATCAAAGTCCATACTCCACAAACCGGCTTCGTCCTCCAAGTGCTGAAATTCTACCTGCTCTTCTACCTTTGCTTGCTATCCATCAATTTTCTACTACTGGCGGAAGGTTGATTGTTCAGCGGTACTATCAAGCCTTTGTCTTTCTTGATCAAGTACGGCTCTGAAATTTTCTGTGATCTCTGGAATATCTTCTACTTCAACTAATTGACTATTTACATCATTAAAACTATCTAGAAATAAAGAACAAAAGATTCCAAATCAGTATGTACATAATTGATTGGATGATTCAAAGGTTTCTCCTTGCTTGTGATCATATACTTCATCTTTTTCTCCCGATATAATTTCCTCAACTGACCAAACACAGGAATAGTGGCATAGGAGAAATCTAGCTGCAATGTCCCTTTGAGTTTTGCGCCCCACGATCTAGATAGAAGCATGCCAAATCTAGGGGAATGTTGGCCACAACCACATCCATAAGAACATTCTTTGCTGGAATCTGATCTAAAGTGACAACCAAATCTTTGATAAGACCAATACATCTGACCCTACCAGAATCAAAGGAATAAAGATCATGGTACTTGCGAGTGATGTCTAAACCCAATTTTTCCATAATTGCCTTTGGCATCAGATTATGAGATGCTCCTGAATCAAACATGGCGTTGTGCAAGACATAATCATGCAATCTAAGGCTGATGTAAAAAGGGGCTACATCACTATCCTTAGATTGACCTTCTAATGCTGGACCAAAGATAAGCTCGGGCTGGTCATCCTCCACATTAACCATATCAGATAACAGATCTAAATTCAAAATCTTTGACATGTGACCTTTATAGCTGCTATTCTTCATTAATTCAGTCAAAGGTATCGACACTTTTAACTTAGCAATCTCATTCTCTAAGCTAAAGGCTGTAGTTTTTTCTACCTCTTTGAGTGGAGCATCTTTCTTTTCAGTCTTCTCCTTTGATGCACTTGGTTGATTTGACTTTTCATTTGCTGATTGTGTTTTGCTGGTGGTAGGATCTGCTGCCTCCTTTCCCTTTTTCTGCACATTTGGAGAATCATTCTTTGGTGGTGTTGCTTCCTTCCTCTTTTGAATTGGATTGATGGGTACCTCTCTACTCCTGAGTGAATATTGTCGTTGTTGGGTTGTCAAGGCATTCATGTATCCCCTCTGATATTCATCAGATTCTTCTTCTAGGACTGTTTCATTTGCTAAGATAAAATCTTCATCCTTTTGTACAGCTGGGCTTTCTGAATACTCTTCATCCTCCGTGATATAAATTGGCAAACCATCAAGTGTAAAGAAATGATTCTCCTCTCCTATTATATTCTCATCATCATCTGATTCCGAACCATGTACAAAATTCTGCTATAATGGTGTTTTAACTTGCTGTTGTGCTGCTTGGTCTTGTGCTCTTTGTTCTCGTTGTTTGATTCTAAACTGTGGTTGCTCCTAACCATAGAAATTTGGATTTCTAATCTATGTCTCAGGCTTATCTACAATAGTGAGTCTATCAAACATCTTTTCAATCTTGTGAAGCAAGTGATCTGAGGAAGAAGCTTCCTCCTTTATGGTCACTTTCTTCTCGGTCTTCATTCTAGCTCTCTTAGCTAGCAGATTTTCCTCCACGCTCACTGCAATTTTCTGCATATCCTCCAATGTGGTCGGGTCTCTTTCTCTCAATTGATATGCCATGTCGGGATCAAAGCCATCAAGAAATTTAATCAAATCCAGCCCCATTGGTGGCTTTATATCAGCTGGAATTGCATTATAAACAGTATTGAATCTAACACAGTAATCCTGGACACTTTCACCAACATTCCTCTTTATGTTTTCATATTCGGAAAGAATTTGAAGTGGATTTTTCTTTACCTCCCAACGATCCAGAAATTGTCTATGAAGAACCGCCAATGTATTGATAGTCCCAGCTGGTAATGCTCTGAACCACTTCTGCACTTCGCCTCCAAAAGTTTGCACAAATAATCTCATGGTCACATTTTCTTCATCTATCTCATGAAGGTCAAAGAAATCGTTCATCTTATCAACATGCTGCTGCACTGTGATACCTTGGGTACCATCAAACAATGGAATTTTGCTTTGGTAATCAGCAGGCATAGCATCCAAGTTTTGTGGCAAAACGAGAGGTGCATATCAGGCAGCCATCACTCTAGGTGGATTTGAAAGTGGCCTTCGAGATGTAGGAGGAGTCAGAACAACAATAGCAGTCGATGTAATAGGTTTATGAGGTGTAGAAGGAGGGGAGGAAATATGAGATGCTTGAGGTGTTGAAGGGGTTGATGGGGGAGAAGAGACAGGGGGTCTCTAATCAGATATGGTGGGTTGCACAGGAATGGTGGGACTAAAAGGAGTTTCAGTAGGAATCTCTGAACTAGATATAACAGCAGATGAACCAAGAGTTGTAGATGCAGATTCTAAGAAATCGGGAATGTTTGTAGCCATAATGGAAGTTTGAAGATTCAAGATATAGTCATCAATTGATCTATTAACCTTTTCAGTTTCAAGATCTTTGACAAACTCTAGATTTAGAACAGTAGAATCAACTGCACTTTCAGATTTAGTTTCAAACAATGATAGATCAAAATGTTCATCAAACTCAAGATCTTCAAGGTATTCAAAAACAACTGGACATGAATGAGATCTGAAAATGGGAATCACAGAACTTGATTGCCGGAGAATTCTTGGGATGAGATTTTGGTTTTCATACACGAGAGGAGGATCAGGATCAGGATTGGCCCTAGTGTATTGTCTGGAAGCCAGTGTGTTGAACTATTTCCAAAAATCAAATGGACATTATTAATTTGTTAGCCTACTAAATTCTAAACTCATCATCCAAAGTCTAGAATTGCTTTAAGATACTGGCGTAATAGTTTTGGTTCAGATGTTCAGTTCATAAACTAAACCGGAGATTGACTGAAGTAGCATTCATCTACTTATGCACTTGTAAAGCAAGAGCAGTTCGAAGGCTACCTAGCTAACTTCAGGCT
Source organism: Pinus tabuliformis (assembly GCA_031772625.1). NCBI lineage: Eukaryota > Viridiplantae > Streptophyta > Pinopsida > Pinales > Pinaceae > Pinus > Pinus tabuliformis. Next base: position 641,282,357 of record CM062808.1, read on the forward strand.
CCGTCTATAGTCTACAAAGCAAACAACAATAACAAGCAAACTTTTTCTTCCCCATTATGGTCGCCACTATGTTATGGCCTAAATCTACCTCAGGCTGAGAAAGGCAAGTCTAGGGTAACATCAAACCACGCTTAACCTGGTAGCTAGCCCTACTAGGTCGGGAGAGGGCTCTCTCCTTGTCAATCTCAGGAAAATATAGAAAATGAGGCTTGAGATGACTGATGTAAAGACTAATTTTAGGCTAGGTATATGCTCAAAGGAGTTTGATTGAGTTTTATGTTGGTTTGTTGGATCAAATGTGAAAGGCAGTTTTGGATCTAGGGAATGGACTCAGTCTTGCAGAGGTTTTTGTGGGGCGAGGTAGGAAAATGCTTTAGTACTTTGAATTAAGTGAAATGGAGAGTCTTAAGACTGGTGAGGAGTTGGAGAGGGCATGAAAGTGTCATGAGTCCTCTTCAAACAGTAGAAAACATGTAAAGCTAAACAAACCCTAAGGTAGAGCACTGCAACATCAGTGAATTCCACCTTTATACTTGATTCATTTAGTTAAGCTGAAAAGAGAGAGATGATGGAACACATAAACACATGATAACTTGAATCACAGAAGGAAAAACAATACTAAATCACCTTGCCACAAGAATCCCACAAAATGCTGCAAACCCTGGTCTATTTCCTTGCCAAACTGCAGAGATGAATGTACAATAATGCTCAAAGCATTCACAAGAGTCCAACCTTGACAAATGAATAAGAAAGTACAAGATATAGGCAACAAACCACCCATGCTAGCCTTTAGGGGTTGAATCAATGAGAATAGGAGCTATTTCAACAAGATCTAACCTAGGAACTAAAAAATAGGCAGTGGTACAACTTGCCTCTAAAACTATGGAAACTGATTCATTCAGTTCAAAACCACCTATACATGATGTATCTACTTCCTTGAGTCAATTTTCATCATTTTTAAATCAAAGTACATCAATTTACATCATGAGTTTGACCATGAGAGAGAAAAAGTCAAACTGAGAAAAAACTAGCTGAAAATTTTGAGTTTTGAGCAAAATTGAGCAAAGTGTGCTTGATGCACAGCGCCATCTTCCTGATATGCAGTTCCTTTTCCCAGCTGAATCTTTAGGCCTTCCCATTCACCAAATTTTCTCCAAGTTGGCTTGTTGGAAAGATTTGTCTGTCTACTCTCTAGGACAACTAGAATTTTTGAATTTGGTGTCCATTTGCCCCTCCAAAAATCAGTTCTCCCAACACTGCTTCCTATGGGTCCAAAAAGTGGCAGAAAGGGCAATTTTGAGGTGTTTTTTGCCCTTTTGGTGACCCAAAACTCCTCCAAAATTCATGAAATTTTCTGGGTTTTCATATTTTTTCATGAAAAATCTAAAAATGTAAACCATCAGAGGAAAATCCTTGTGTATTGCAATTAAAAATTTGAAAATGACAAAAATTTCTCCAAACTTCTTCAAAATTGGCATGAGGCAAGCTGATCAACTACTTTGCTGAGCCAAGGAAGCTTCAACCAAGATTCTAAGTTTGTCTTTCTCCTTTTTTGCCTTTAAGGCTCTCCCTAGTTTGGCCTTTAGTCTTCTTATTCTTGCCTTACAAATTTTGTTCCGGGCCAAATAGTGATAGGTCATGTGTCGCAACATTTTCTTCTCCTTATTAGCCTTGTCAAGAAACTTCTCAAGGTTGAAATTCACTCTTTCCAACCATGATCCTCGATCAGCTTTTATTTCTTGCTCTAGTGAAGTCAGCTTGACTTTCCTCCTTTTTGCCATATGTCAGTTTTCCCTAATAATTTACAGCTCCATGATCATCTATTTATCCTCCAATTGCTTGTTTTGTTGCTCAAGGTATTTAATAATCCACTTATCCCTCTCAAGGTTGATGGATAAGGTATTGATATCAACTTCTTGTTCTCTAATGACCTCCTTGAGCCTTGAGTTTTGGGAGATCAAATCAGTATCCTCCTCCTGAATCAAAATAAAGTCTCTCTTGACCTTCAGAAGGCCCTTCATCATGCAATGGTTTCTTTCCTCTATCCTGTACCTACTCTGCTGAAGAAGAAGGCAAAGCCCCTTTCACCCCAGGTGAAGATAACATTTTCCTGTTGTCTGGTGAAGAGAACGAGACCCCTTCCACCCCTGGTGGAGATAATACTCGTTTTGCAGCTGCAAAAAGTCTTCTTGTCCCCTTTTCATAAGTGATAGAAACTGGAATGTTGTTATAGACATATTTGGGCACTGCAACCCCAATCAAATATGTCAATAAACCAAGAGCTCTCAAACCCCTAAAAGTATTGTTTCATACCCTAAAGGATCAAGGTCAACTGATTAAATCATTTCCCAGAAGTTCTCCCTGAAAAACTGCTCAGAACTGGTCAAAATTGGACCATACAGACTGCTCCATGCTGAGGGTGCGATGCATCTCACCTGCTACACACAAAGGATGTGATGCATACTAAAAATTCCTTCTGTAGGGTGCGATGAGTGAGATCAGACAAATGGCAGAGGCAGTTTGCTAGGTGGAAATTCAAAGAATCTTCTAGAAACTGCTCATATCACACTTGCCTCTCTGAATTTGCCTAGGGATGAGTAAGAGATCATGAAATCTCAAAGTGGAACCAAGAACTATCAGTGAAATGACACTAATCAAAATCCCAGAAGCTGACTCACTCTCCTGCAAACATCTATATATGGATCCCTCATCCTAGAGATCCAGAGGCTGGAATTTTGTAATTCGTAAGGAAGTGTTGTTGGTTTCTCTTTGAGACATTGTATTGTTGGGTGATCTTGCTTTTTATGAGGTGAAGAGGGCTTTCATGCTGGGAGGATGATGCTGGATCAGACATCTTGGTTGTAATCCTCTCTTCTACTACTTCTACCAATAAAGCTATTTGAGTTTTCCTCCATATAATTGTATATCTCTGAATCTTGTATTTATATATGCATTTGTATGGTTAATGTACATCTGATCCTATATTGTTTATGGTTATAGATCTCTATGCTTTGATGGTATTTTGCTACTTTTACTCTATAGGTGTTCTTTGAAGCGGGACAAAGCTCTATCAAGGGAGAGAGGAAACAAGTAAGGAGACTAGTGAAAGACTGAGGTTGGTACTCTCTGCTTCTCTCTCATCTATCTCTCATAAAGGAAAACATAAGTAACTTTGGTTTGTCTGTTTTTAAGATAGCCACCCATCTTAGTGGGATTAGTAGCTTTGAATGGACACTATTTTTCCTGATAACAAAATGGCGACTCCGTTGGGGAGAGAATAGCTTGTTTGTTTTGTTACTTTTGTTTACTTTATAAACTACAGACGGAGCCTGAAGTTAACACAACTAGCCTTCGAACTGCTTTTTCTATGCAACTGCAAAGTAGATCAATGCTGCTTCAGTCAATCTCTGGGTGGTTTATGCACTGAACATCTGACTTGCAAACATCCTAAGTGCCCTGGTGGTAGCTCAAATAATTTCATTAGATCAGCCCCTATACTTTATGTTTACTGCCTATCAAAAGCTCAGCCTAAACCCCTGAACTTAGCTGCAAACTGTGAGTGAAAACCAAGCTCAGTCTTGTCCCTGGACCATCGCACTGCATCTCATTGGCAAAATGGATGCATCACACCTCCCGTGTGTTTCAGGTGAGATGCATCCCTGTTTCCCTGTGTTACAAGTGCGATGATTGAGTGAGACTGTTTCTGCCTCCAGATTTTGGTTTTTTCTTCATTGTCTTCAGCTTTATTTAGTAGTTTTGCTGTCTATGATCAGTATATCACTATTGAAACCTTCTTCCTTTGCATTATTCAGCCTCCATTGATAAAGAATTGTGAATGTTTTTTATGTATTTTTCATCATTTACAGTTCTCCTTTGCAAATAGTAGCTTAATCAAACTGTCGTCTTTTGATTTGAAAGTGTCGCAACTATCGTTTTCAGTCAAGAAAAAGAGTGTCGTAATGTCTTCCTCTTTTAGATAATCGATTACACTTTTGCTATTGTATTTGATTTGAATCATCAATTCTTTGAAGTGCCAAAAGCAGTTTTCAAGTCAAAATTGAAAGCGTCGTCTTAGTCTTCCTTTCATTTTTAACAGAAATTGCTAAAGTCTCGCTTTGAGGAAAGATAGTTCAGATCTGTACTTAGTTTTCTTTTTGTCATTCTCACATTAAGGAAACTGAAAAACAAATACATGCATGTTCATTTGCATTTAGATTGCATGCGGAAATTGACTTAGGAAAAGTGCATCTAGTGTTTGCTCTCTGCTCTATGTTGAAAGAATTTTATTTTTCTTTCCTTAGTAGCTAGGATTTTCATTGCTAAAAGAAAGTAAATGACTATTTATCATCTTAGATTGCATATTTAGGAATTGTATATCTACATCACGCGGTGAACCTTAAAGGAAAACTTCTTAAGAAAGATCAACTATAAAATAAACTTCAATGAACATAAAAACGCTTTGGAACCTAATGCACAACATCTAGAAGTCTAGGCTAGAGACGTATTCTAGCGTCGTAAAGCCTGGTAATTATCGTTTTCATCGTAGGTTGGGTGATTCCTCCTCTTTAATACGACAAGTGCCAGTACAAACTCGTGCTCCCACGTACCGTCGAGTATATATTGGGACACCACAATAGGCTATATCCTTTATCCTTAGGAAGTCCTGTCTGCTGCCCTATCGATCGCAATGCACTGAACACAGCATTCGGGAAGATTGACTTACGTACATAAAAAGTATTTTGTAGTTTTGCAATTGGTTTGGTAATCCTTCTATCTAGATTTCTAGAGTAGTCACTTTCGTTCCTTTTAAGACTCTTTAAAAGAAAAGGTCCATCTGAGCACTTGTCACTTCAGGCTCATTAAAAATCGAAGGCGACTAGAGTCATCTTTAGCTTTTTCTCGACTCTTAAAAATTGAAAAAGCAAGTTGTGTCAAAGCATCATAAAATTTATTTTAATCGGAATAACATCACTGTTCCCTCGTTGGTCTTAGGTTGAGAAAATGGAGTCCACCAATCAAGGATTTCCCCTTGGGGGGAATCCTAGTCCTTTCTCTTCTTGGGGAGATGTTGGTGCTCCACACATGGCTACATTGTCCCTTCCAGGACTCACAATTGGCCTGCCAGTATGGATTTTCTCGACCTCTGTCGTTCAAAACACCGCAATTCCTTAGCAATCAAATCAACAACCAGATGATACTGAAGTCGCTCCCCCACCTTCTACTTTGTTTGTTTCTCCCTCTCCTTCTTCCTCTTCACTTGGTGAAGCTAGTAACGCTAAAAACCAAGTAACTGAGAAGAAGAAGAAAGGGAAGGAGAAGAAGAAGAAGAAGCCAATGGCGAAAGGGGGCAACCATGCATCGTCTGGCGAAAATCCACACACTGCACCATCCAAACCTAAATCTCCATGTGTCATTTGCAAAGGAGACCACTATCATCGAGATTGTCCCTGCATCCCGCAGATCTTAAGGGACTGGTCTCCCCGTTTGCACAACCCAGTGTCTTCAACATCTAACAATCATGTTGAGAGCACACCATCAACTAGTGAAAACGAAGTCAATGGACAGAAAGGAAGATTTAAATTTCCTTGTAGACTGTGTGAAGGCAATCATGCCCTCCACCATTGTCCTTTCCTAGACGAAGCTAAAAGAGTCTTGGATAACCGTCCTGCTTCACCGCAGCGACTTCCTCCTGGATACAAGAAACTCTTGCCAAATCCATTGCTAGTTGAAAATTCGACTGACACACCTCTATTGTCGGTCGAAGCACCTATCATTGAAGATATGCACCTCTGACTCCACACCGGACCAAAGTCAACAAGTCAAGACAGCAGTCGACCCAGTCTTGTCTTCAAAAGGTCCACCTTCAGATGATACAGTCACCAAAGAGGATGAGAACGACACCATTCAAATTCTTTTTGTTAACACAGAATCTGATGAACATGGGGGAAATCTACCCGTTCCTTTACCGCAAGAAGGAAGTTCGTTAGAGATTCATCCGGCCATTTATTTGGTCCCTCCTCCAAGCAATCTAGTCATTTCCTTTGATTGGAATCTACTAGGGAGACCCTGCCTACCATCTAATGTACCATTCTGAATCATAGTACAAGCTTACAGAATGATCATGGCTGGTACTATCATAGATGAAGGGGCTTCTGTGAGTATCCTTTCCTCAACTGCTTGGAAAGCGCTTGGTTCACCATCGCTTCTGCCTGAGATTCGAAATCTGACAGGCTTCAATAAAGGAACCAGTCGACCATTAGGGATCCTTCCAAATTTGCCTATAACTTTGAGAAGGAAAATCGTTCATCTAAATGTGATGGTAGTCCAAGGGCCACTAGATTACAATCTACTCCTTGGGCGTGACTACATTTACAGCATGGGAGCTATTGTTTCCTCACTCTTTCAAGTGATGTGTTTCCCATATGAAGGCAGAATGGTCCAGCTCATAGACCAGCTTTCATTCCCCAGTTCAAACATGGCTACTAGTCAAATGCCATCCCTAAATGGTCTTTTTGCACAAGGAATGTCTCATCAACCTCCAGTCCGTCCACCTGATGAGTGCGAGTGATTCGGTAAATGTGACTAAACCCACAGGGCATGTTCCCTGGTCTGCTTCAGCAAGAAAACCCCAGATATAAGATGTGTTTCCTCATAGGATATATGATCAATCTGACACACCCGTCCATTTAGGAAAATGGGATCAATATGGAAATATCATTTCCTCGTTGAAGGTTATGTGATTGGAACTGACACCATTCACCTTTGTCCATTTCAATGGACAAAGCCAAGGAAGTGTTTTGTCTGCTATGCGGATGGAACAATCTTGCTAATGTAAGAACTTCTGTATGGTAACCTGGAAACTTTACTCTTCTTTATACCTAGGGGCATGCAAACCCTTTTTGTACGCAAGTGAAAAGTGACCAGTGTAACTCTAACCCCATAGTTTTACTAACTTCAACTACTTAGGTTAGGTGATTGGTCTGATCCACCATTCACCTTTTCTGGGACCAACGGAAACAGCAAAGCAAAGGAGATTGTTTCCCACCAAGAGACTATCCTACCTAACCTTAGTAGTTCTTTAACCCTTAGGACAGTAGTTGGTCATTCCTAGCTTGCATATAAAAGGCTCCGGAGCAAAGTTGCACATGGGGCAAGCTCCCTAAAAAATGAACCTACTAATGAGAGACATCCTTATTATACGACTGGCACGAGCAGGTTTACACGAAGTTCAAGCTCGTTAAAAAATAAACCTAGCAATGAGCATATGTTCCCCCAAAGTTCAAGCTCATTAAAAAATGAACCCACCTTCGGTAGATAACCTTTGTGACTTCATAGCTGTCAGCTTTTGAACCTTGGTCGTGTTCTTACCATCACCTCCAATCTTTTTAGCTGATCATACGCCTCCACTTGATTGTTTACCCTTTTGAGGAACATCTGCAATGAGTGTTTATTAGCTACCTTCTTTCCACTGCCATGATTGAAAAAAGTTCCAAACCTTACATGGAACCAGTTGTTATCCAAAAACATCACTCGTTCCTCAAAAAACGAGTCTCCTTTAAGCTCTTTTTAGACTCGTAAAATATGAAAAGATTGCCGAGCAATTGGCCTCTCCAGCTCGTTAAAGTGATTGGAAGTGCCATCCCTCCTCTATATTTTAATCTTTTTGGACCTGAGGAATCATTACACAAAAAGATCGAGCGCTTGTCTTTTTCGGCTCGCTAAAGTGATCGAAAAAGTCATCCCTTTGGTATTATTTTATATTATTTCGGACTTGAGGGATTATATTACGAAAAAGGACTACTAGAGTTACCTTTTCGTCTCCTTTTAGACTCTCTAAAACTGAAAAGGACCGATTTATCATTGTCGTTAAACTCGTCAAAACAATAGCAACAAACTTGTCCATGCAGACAAGAGTGAGTTTCACTGTCGCTAGGCTCATTAAAACATAGCGACAGGCTTTCCCGCAGGGAAAATTATAGAACAAGCATATGTTATCCTCCTCAAGCTTGAAAAAAATAAAGAGGTACTGGTCAGCAATTACTGGGGAAGAAGGGAAGAAAAATTGAATAACTTCATTGGTAGCAGGTCCCTCTTGAACATGACACTTTTCCTCCATCACCGTGATTGAGTCGGATTGGGTTATTCCATTCACCGGTCATATCACCATTGGTCCTCCGTACCATCCATTTTGGAGTTAACGCTACCAATCCATTCCAGTGTCACCGATATGTTCAAGAGAAGTCGCTCATAGAATTCACCAACCCAGCTAATGTCACATCCACTGCAATACCTTAACGCTCCATTCTTTCATGGCCGCCACCCTAAACTTTGTATCTTCATATTGTTTTCACCTCCACAAAATCATTTGCTCCATTCCGTGTCGTAGATGTGGGATTCATTAAGGCCCTCCTACAATGAGTCACTTCTTGTCGACATCAGCTCATTATCCAAGAAGTTGACTTAGGAACAACCCTTTCAGTGCTTTGAAGCTTGCATGCCTCAATGGCAATTTTCTCACTTCCAGTGACAGGTTTACATCAATGGCCTTCGACCGAAAGATTTTGTGTGGTGTTCGACATCGGCTCATGTATTCACACCATGTGAATTGTACTACAGTACCTTGAGGGTAATCATCATTATCGGTGATTCCTCTTGCGGCTGTTAACAACTTACATCATTGGCTGGTAATCAGGTGATGTCTTTCCATGTTTGACATCAGAACATCTTTTCACGCGGATCGACTTGTACTTCGAGCAAAGATTGAATGAGTTTGAAGACCCCGGATCTAGTTTCATCCATCCAGGCTGCGATATATTTAGGAAAATAAAGACATCAAATGTACATCATAGCTGCACAGATAATCATCCAAGCTAAGGGATGATGACTCTACCAGAATCATTAGTCTGCCACACAGACGGTTGTCTGTCCTATGTACATGAAAATGAATTTATAAAGCTGAGCATGGGAATGCCCGCCTCAGCTAGATCATGAAAATGTTATGAAGATAATGTATTGTATTGTATCTTATTACAGGTTGCCTTCCAGTTCGAAAAACCTCGAATCCTCATGATAAAGCATTTCACCCGACATCAGAAGATTTACGACCTCATGGTTTAGGGAGCAACTGTTATAGACATATTTTGGCACTACAACCCCAATCACATATGTCAATAAACCAAGGGCTCTCAAACCCCTAAAAGTGTTGTTTCATACCCTAAAGGATCAAGGTCAACTGATTACATCATTTCCCAGAAGTTCTCCCTGAAAAACTGCTCAGAACTGGTCAAAATTGGACCATACAGACTACTCCATGTTGAGGGTGCGATGCATCTCACCTGCTACACACAAAGGGTGCGATGCATACTGAAAATCCCTTCTATAGGGTGCGATGAGCGAGAGTAGACAAATGGAAGAGGCAGTTTGCTAGGTGGAAACTCAAAGAATCTTCTAGAAACTGCTCATATGACACTTGCCTCTCTAAATTCGCCTAGGGATGAGTAAGAGATCATGAAATCTCAAGGTAGAACCAAGAACTATCAGTGAAATGACACTAATCAAAATCCCAGAAGCTGACTCACTCTCCTGCAAACATCTATATATGGATCCCTCATCCTAGAGATCCAGAGGCTGGAATTTTGTAATTTGTAAGGAAGTGCTATTGGTTTCTCTTTGAGACATTGTATTGTTGGGTGGTCTTGCTTTTTATGAGGTGAAGAGGGCTTTCATGCTGGGAGGATGATGTTGGATTAGACAGCTTGGTTGTAATCCTCTCTTCTACTACTTCTATCAATAAAGCTATTTGAGTTTTCCTCCATATACTTGTATATATCTGAATCTTGTATTTATATATGCATTTGTATAGTTAATGTACATCTGATCCTATATTGTTTATGGTTATAGATCTCTATGCTTTGATGGTGTTTTGTTTCTTTGACTCTACAGGTGTTCTTTGAAGTGGGACAAATGAGAAAGAAGTGGTGAAAGCTCTATCAAGGGAGAGAGGAAAAAAGCAAGGAGACTAGCGAAAGACTGAGGTTGGTACTCTCTACTTCTCTCTCATCTATCTCTCATAAAGGAAAATACAAGTAACTTTGGTTTGTTTGTTTCTAAGATAGATACCCGTCTTAGTGGGACTAGCAGCTCTGAATGGACACTAGTTTTCCCAATAACAAATGTGAGCCTCTTCAGTTTTGCTTTCATGTTCTCTTTGTTGCCCAGAAGGTCCAGCTTCCTCTTGAGGTTCTGCAAACATTTGAGGTCCCTTGAAAATATTATGGGCAATGAAGGTTTCCCATGGCACTCCCAACTGATTCAACTGGTGCAAAACAACAATTTTGATGACAACAAAGTGATATATGCTATTAAGCCGCTGTGGGTAGGGTTTCCTCTTTGCAATTATAGTCATCCTCTCTATGTTTTTTCAAATGAAGTATGGTATGCTCATCATTCTAACCCTAGTAAAATGCATAAGCAACCTGATATGATAAGCATAGAGTCGGGAGAACCTTCCCTCACATGTGAAGTATTTAATGATGAGTTTCATTAATGGCACGTACAGGTCCTCCAAAAACTTGAAAGGAAACACCCTGCCCAATTGGCTATGATATCTAGCTTTAATGTAGGGTTCATAGTTATTTTTGCTGATATTTTGTCTCTTATTCCATCTTTCCCCCACATCTGGCATCTTAGTTGCTTCTGCAATAATGGCTGGTGAAAGAGTGAAGTTGATGCCAGCAAGTTGTACCATGTTGATGACAAATTGCCTAGCCAATTCATGATGATACCTAACCGACTCTACCATCTCACAAAACTCAAAGCAAGATTGGTATTTGAAACAAGTGGTGGCAAGAGGACAAGCAAGAAGTTCAGCAATACTAATAGGCTCCTCTCTGATGATCTTCCCACCCTTGTGAGGTCTCCTAGGCTGCAAATTTCTGTCTCTTGAACTGTCACTTTGTGTTTCTTCATCATAGCTTGAATCACTGTTTCTTGCCATTGTGCTTGTTTTAGGGAAAATGATGAAATGAAGGTATGATGAAAAATGGTGATGAAAGAGGACAATAGTGATGGGTATGAAGAGATTATACTCTTGGGAGATGAAATTGGGGAGTGAAAGGAATGATTTTGGGAGATTGGGGTTTAGTGAAGGATTTAGGGTTTGGTGAGGGAAATTCTTACTTTATGGAGTGGGGTATGAGAAAATGAGATGAATGAAGTGTATTAGGGTAAATAAAGAGTGAAAATGAGTTTGATGAAGTTTTTGTGAGGGTGGGATGAAAATTGCACAATTGGATGGCAAACAATGAAGAGAAACTAGGGTTTCATTCTTCACATGCAAGATCTATGGAAAACACCAATGTGACTTCAATTTCAACCTTAGGAGGATGAGTACTTACTTGTAGAGGGAAAATGTAGAAAATTTGAGGTTTTTTGAGCAATTTGGCATGATTTGGGATGATTTGGAGCAAACTGGGTTGATGCGAAGCGCACTGGGCCCAATGCGCAGCGCCCTCCTAATGCGCAGCGCCAGTTCAAATTTACACTGCAGTTCTGCCTCTGATGTGCAGCACACTGCCTTTGATGCATAGCGCTAGGCCAAGTTGCCTTGAAAACAGGGTTTTTTGCTTCTTTTGCTCCAAATCGCGATTTTTGATTCTCCAAGAGTAAATTTGCATAATGAAATGACCAAGAGGAACCTTTTCACTTTAAATATGAATGGCTTTAATTTTTCACTCATCTCATACCCACTTTTCTAATGTTAAAGTCACTTTTGGTTTTGAACTTTGTTTTTCCATTGAAATTGACTTTTCTTAATCATTTGACAAACTGATGCTTTGATGCTTGTGTTTTTATTTGCAGTGGCTAGAGTTGGCAAGGTGACCAAGGGCAACAATTCTGAACTTATTACATATAGGAAAATTAAAATTACATGAAATTTTTATACATAGAACATAAAAACTTTGTTTTGCCTCAAAATAGGGTTTTGAGGAAAAAATCAATTATTGAATATATCATTATTGAAATTTTGATCTTGAGACCTTATTAGACCTCCTCATGTGCCTACTAACCATTATTGAGCTTTTACATGACTATGGTGGCAAACCCTAGACCTAATGAGACCTAAAACCCTAAAAATGGCTTTTGCAAATGTAATGACAAAAGATGACTGTAAATGACCTGAACTTGTGAAAATAGGCCAGCAGGTAAAGACCATGAGGGAAATTTGATAATGAACCACTACCATCAGATGATCCATGATCCTAATGGAATGCAGCTGATCGGATGAGACACCTAGAATGCATGCAAAAAAGAGAATTTTGATCACTAATGGAGGGATGAAGATACCGACACTAACACTGCTATTCTCCCATAATTCTTAACAAACTTGTGATAATACCCTTTCAACCTGAGAAATCCTCACAAATGCTTTATGGATGTGGGAATTTTCCATTCCTTAATGGCTTTAATTTTGCTACAGTATACCTTAACACCTTCATGAGATAAATATGACCCAAATATTCCACCTCTTGTACTCCAAAGAAACATTTGTAGCTTTTTGCATATAATTGTTTCTCCTCCAATAGTTTGAGCACACTGTCAACATGTTGAACATGATCCTTCCAAGACTTGTTGTAAATTAGTATATCATCAAAAAATACTAACACAATTTTTCTAAGGAAGGGTTTCAAAATGGAATTCATCAAACCTTGAAATGTAGAAAGTGCACTGATAATGCCAAAAGGCATGACCAAAAATTCATAATGACCCTCATGAGTTCTAAATGTTGTTTTTGAAATGGCTTCAGTCTTCATTCTGATTTGATGATATCCTGAATGAAGATTTAACTTGGTGAAGTAAATTTCTCCATGTAATTCATCCAACAATTCATCAATGACAGGAATGGAAAATTTATCTTTAATAGTAAGCTTGTTAAGCTCCCTATAAACCTAACACATGTGTCATGATCCATCCTTCTTGTGTACCAATACCACTGGAGCAGAGAAATAACTTTGACTAGGTTGAATTATACCAACCTCTAACATTTCTGCAACCATACATTCAATTTCACTCTTTTGGGCATATGGATATCTGTAAGGCCTGATGTTTGGGGGAACACTTCCTGGAATCAAATGAATAGCATGATCATGATCACGAATAGGTGGGAGGCCTTTGTGAGTCTCAAATACCTTGGAATGATTGTCCAAAACGTTTTGGAAATCTGGAGAAATAAATGATTTCGATGTGGGAACCTCTAATGAAAATAATTGTGCAATTATTCCTAGTTGTTGTTTCTTTACAAGCTTTTTCATGCTGTTAGAGATGATTATCTTTCCCGGTTTCTCTGCGATACCCCTTAATTCAACTTCATTTCCTTCCCAAAAAAAATTCAAAGAAAAGTTCTTGAAAATTAAAAGTTATCATACCCAAAGATTGTAGCCATTGGACTCCTAGTACAACATTTTCACCACCCATTGGAATGGAAAGCATTGGACTATTCAAGGCATATTCTCCCATGGATAGCTTGATATTATGGCACTTTCTAGATAAATTTATGGTTCCTCCATTTGCAACCATTAATTGACACTCTGGTGTTGGATATAGGAAGTGATTCAATTCCTTCGCTATCTTACAATGAATAAAATTATGGGTACTACCCAAATCAATCAACACTATTACCTTTTTCTTCTTGATATTCCCTTCTATCTTGAGAGTTTGAGGAGTGGTAATTCCTGTCAATGCATTACAAGATATGGTCATATTCATTTCTTGTTTCTCTAGGATTGGTTCCTAGTGTATATCCTCTTATTTTGATGTTTCATGCTCCTTTTCTTTCTCCTCTTCCCCATCTATGTAAATTAATTTCTTCTCAACACACTTATGACCTTTAGTGTATTTTCTATCATAATTGTAACAAATCCATTTTGATCTTTTTTCTTCCAATTGTTGTGGTCTCAACCTTGTAGGTGGTGAAATGATAGGAGAAAAAACACTTCCATCTTTATAGTTGTGAGTTTTAGGCTTCCTTGTTTCTATAATTTTTCTTTCCATTTTTCTTTCCAACTTGAATTCCTTCTCCAATGATTCAGGTTCCCAAAGGCGAACCCACGGGAGCTTCACTAGGGGAGAAATATCATACCACGTTCGTTCATATTGGGGGATATTTATTGAGGAAAAAATGACATAATATATTGGGGGATATATAGGGGGTAAAGGGTTTTTATATTGGAAAATATAAAAATGGAGCTTAAAGTTAATGAAAAAAATATAAAGGGGTATAAAAAATGTTAATGGAAAAATGGATACCTACAATATCTAGTGAAAGTAGGGGTTTTCTAAATCGGGAAGTTGTATTGGGTTCATATTGGTTGGGGGTTAAATAATGTGATTTTTAGAGGGTTTTCCAATATGTAGTCAAATTAAGGGTATTTTTTAATATGCCACGAATGCACATGATATGTCAGAGGTTCACTCAGTGAATCCCTCGTGGGCGAACGTCATGTTGGATGTTATCCTTTTAAATCCCTATGGAAAAATCAATCTGATGCTCCTCTGGAATATATTTTACCCTTATACTCAATTTTTGGAAGTCCTCAATGTGCTCCATCATTGAACCCTTTTGTTTGAGATTTATCAATTGGCTAAAAAAGGCGTTTCTTTTTGTATCCTCATAATGTGTTATCATTTCTTCCGTAAAAATTACCCAAGTGAAAAATTGTTTACGAGAGCAAACCCATCGATACCATAAAAACTGATTTGGTTCCAAATATAAAGTTGCAATGGATACCTTTTGTCTATTTTTCACATTGTGGAGATCGAAATATTGCTCCATCTATAGTATCCATGTTACAGGATCCTTGCCATCAAACTTCCTCATATTGATCTTTGGAACATGGTGGGTCTTCAATCCAACATTAGAGTCTATGAAATCATGATTAACATTTATTTTGTTCTCATCATGATTTTCCTTTACTACCCTTTCGCCATTAGTAAGCATTTCTTGTAGCAACTTTGTCAAATCTGTCTTCAAATCTTCCATGTTGCCTTTAAGTTTTTCTTCTATACCATCCATCTTAGCTTCCATGTCATTCATCTTAGATTAAATGCCTTTCTTTAAACCATCCCTCTTAGCTTCCACGCCTTTCTTTAAACCATCCCTCTTAGCTTCCACGCCATCCATCTTAGATTCCACACCTTTCTATAAACCATCCATCTTAGCTTTTGTTACTTTTTGTGAGAGTGAATTTTGTTGCACTTGGTCTCGTAACTTTGATATATCATGTTGCATTTCTTCCTCTTCTTCATGAGCCATGCTAGAGCTTTCAAGTTGCTTACTAGGTGTTTCCATTTTCTTTCTTCGGGGCATCAATTAAGGATAATAATGCTTCACTATGCCCTTTGAATTCCTTCAAACTAACTTTTCAACCAAACTTATGCAAAATTTTAAAAAACTACACAATTGTTTTCACTTTGTAGGAGATCGATATTGAATATATTGTATCTCTTTAATTTCGGATATCTAAGGTCTGCAAGTACATCTTATGATAGCCCTCTAAGTCCTATTTCCAACCCTGCAAGTCTGATCAAGATTGAAATCTCCAAGGAAGAGTTATGCCAAATCTCCCACGATGACCTGATTATAGATAGGTTCAGTAGAGCAAACTTGTATGAAGTTCCACGTGTCATTATTTTGACCTTAGGACCTTAAAACTATAAAAATAAAACTACAGGTCATCCTATTTCTATAACTTTTTATGAAATTTCAATCTGATGCTTAGAGAGAAAGTTATTACGATTTTCCCCAAGTCACCTAGTTGGGATGCAATTCGGGAGCCTGCAAAAACTCTAAATGTCTTGGACCATATCTCCAAAAATGTAGCAAAGAAAGATATGAAATTCAAGACCGAGATTCATCAAGATTTCAACTCAAATGGGTTTTAATTTTAGTGTCTGAGCCTTCGCAAAAAAATAAAAATAAATAAATAAATAAAATATAGTGAAAATGCCACGATGACCTATTTGTGATGGAATTCTGGAGCTTGCAAAACCCTAACTTCCTCAGATCATATCTCTGAAAATATAGCAAGACAAGATCTGAAATTTGGACCTGAGGTTCAGAATGATTTCGGCTCAAATGGTTTTTTTTTTTTAGCTTCTGAAACTTCGTAGAGAAAAATTTATAGCGAAAATGCCACGATGACCTGTTTGGAGCAGCGAAACCCTAGAATCCAAAGCTCTGATACCAAATGTTATGAAACCAACTCACAAAAGATAGAAAATATAGATCAACGACTTCAAAATCAGCCTCTTCAAGGGGGAAAACTCCTTTACATTACACAAATGAAAAATTATTTGATGATACAAATGACAAGACCTCCTTTCTATATATAGGAGTCTAAGGGGTCCCAATATAATCAGAGCCTACATAACAATAATATTGTAGGGGCACAAAAATAACAATAGTGGGCTTCTATGGGGCACAATAATAACAACATGGGGACTATATGGGTACAATAATACAATAAGGGGGTTGCACTAATAACAATAAGGGGTTACACTAGTAGTATAGGGACCTAATATTATCCTTTAAGAGTTGGAGAGCTTATTGTTGATTCTCGATGTGATCTTTCATTGCTTGAACCTGTTCATTGCTACAACACCCTCCAAAATTTTGCTATATTCAAATTTTGAAGCCTAGCTCCTATCATGTAAGTGTCACTTTAGGTATTCAAGTGTTGTTTCATGTTCTTACACATGTTTCAAGTGTTTTTGTTCCTTCCTAAGTGTCTTCAGATTATCAAGAGTATAAATTGCACACTTTGGAGTCATAGTACACTTCCTAGTAACAAAAGAACACTTATTGGTCACAACTGCACATACTTGGTTTGTTGCACTTAGAGATTGTTTGTGAACTGGAATTTTGATGTATATTTCTTATTATTGGGCCTTGTTTAAGTTTCACTGATGATTTGATACATGTAATTCCTGAAAATACCCCTAACTCAGGGTGTTTTCACATGTTTCACCATTCTGGACTTATCCATTTTTTTTACTTTGTAAGCCTACCCTCTAGGCTAGGAAGAGAGCATTGTGCACTTCTAAGGCCTAGTGGAGACCCTCCTTGTCAGCTAGAACTACACTCTGTGCTAGCCCAATTCCTCTTACTCCTTCCTAAGCACAACACATTTCTAGTCTGTAGACCCTCCTTCTTGTTGCTTATCTCTCCTCCTTGCACTAGTCAAGCCTTTATCTCCTAGTTCATCACACTACACACTTCTAGTGGGAAGTGATGCCTTCCTATGTGCCTTGAAAGTGTACCCTATTCCTTCCTTGTGGCCCTCGCCTTCCTCCCTAGAAAATGGCACAATTTTAGTGGGAAGTCTTGCTCCCTTGCCTTTTGCAAGTGCGACCTGCACTCACCTTGCCTCCTTTTCCTTCAGAACTACGCATGGCATAGTCTCAATGAGTAGTGAAGCCCTCCTTTGTCTCCTGCAAGTGCGCTCTATGCCCAGAAGGTCTCTCTCTCTCCCCTTTACACACTATTGATCCACAGTAAAAAAAAAAATCATGAATCATGATAGAGTAGGAGATTTTGAGCTAATTTTTTCTTTCCATGAGTGATATACCCTTGCATCTGTTTAGTAAAGCATGGCAAAGGTCGGTGAGGATATTTTTCTAGAAACATTTCCCATGGAATCATCTTGAAGACAAAAGGCACAAAGGAACCTTGTTGCGACAGTTGAAATGATGATGAATCCATATGATCAAACTGACTCATGAAGACTCCATGATTTCTCAAGACCCTTTGGAGGGTAGAAGGAAACAACAATGAAAGATTTGTTGCAAGTGTTGAAGACATAGTGGCAGTGTCGTCACTTCTATCAAACAAATATATGTTACAAGTCACAGTGGGTCCAACTCATCAATGTTTATGACTTGTCATGTTGTCATCACATGATGATGTAATTTTGAAAAATATTGTACATAGAAGTCCAAGAGTCACATATGAAGAAAAGAGTCATTAGGAAAAGTAAAAAAGTCTCATGGAATTCAAAAGGTCATGTTAGAAGTCTAAGAGTCATGAGGAATATGAAAGGTCATTGCTCTAGCTATAAAAGAATCCTCATTATTCAAAGAAAGAACTTTTCACCTTGGCTTCTCCACCTAGCAATTAGAGATAAAGATTATTCTTTTGGA
Organism: Pinus tabuliformis; assembly: GCA_031772625.1. Lineage (NCBI taxonomy): Eukaryota > Viridiplantae > Streptophyta > Pinopsida > Pinales > Pinaceae > Pinus > Pinus tabuliformis. Next base: position 641,300,552 of record CM062808.1, read on the forward strand.
GAGAAATTAGTGGCTTAATGCTCCACTATTGGAGCTAGCATGTCTCATTGTATCAATGTATCTTGGAACTTTCACTTAATATTTGAAGCTCACTGAGCCAACACACTTTCATGCATATATCGTGAATGTAATAAGAATATTATTTATATGTTTTCAATGTGTGTTGTTCATATGTACTAAGGAAATTGAAATATTTCATTGACTTTGGTGCTCATTTTTTTGAATGTGTGTTGTAATTTCTTTATTGATCATTATTTCCACGTCAACTAATTTGCTAGATAGTTAACTATTCTTTTGTATGTATGGGTGTGCATCTTTATTGAAATAGTACAAATAATTTTCTTCTAAAGGCTCACTTTCTCTTCCCTTCTAGTGAAAGAACCTAGATACATATTACAATTGAACATTTCACAAGGCATACTTACTTTCTCATTTGAAAGTACATGTGTGTTTCTCTCTCATGCTAACGACTACAACTTAGGAAAATCTTTAAGTATAATTGCAGTAGGGCCACATTTCCGAATGGGGCTCCTATACCAAATAGTGTGAGGTCTAATTGGGACTTCATATCGAGGAGACCCTTTGTATGTTGGTGGCATACAACATTGTCAACATTCTGGCGCTAGAAGGAGGGAAACCTTTATATGGTTGACAGTTCACCACATCCTCATTAGAGAAATTTTGAGGTAAAAAAAGGGCCTCAAAACAAAAATGTAGAAGCAAAATCAACTTTATAAGAACTAATAGGATTCAAGATGATGATGCCAACCATGGGGGATGATTCACCATTTTTGAATTAAAAAATTAAAAGGATTAAAAATTTAAAAATCAATTAAAATCTACTTTTTTCAACTTACCTCCCTAAGGTTTTATTCAAATTTCGAGTAGGAGCACTCCTTGGATGTGGAATTTAATTCCTTATCCAAAGAGTACCCATGTTGCATACTTTAGATGGACCCTACTACACGAAAAATCAGAAATGCATGAAAAGTGTGGTTGCAATCACGTTTTACATGTATTTCTCATTTTTCGTGTAGCAGGGTCCATCAAAAGTATGCAACATGGGTACTCCTTGGATGAGGAATTAAATTACACATCCAATGAGTACTCCCGCTTGAAATTTGAGTAAAACAATAGGGAGATAAGTTGAAAATATGAGTTGAGAAAGTAGTTTTATTTTTATTTTTTCCCTCTAAAATTTGATGATGTAATCTAATCTTATTTTATTATTTCCACTATTATTTTATAATATTCCTTAGGAGGCCCTAGACCTCAAAATTTCTCTAACAAACAATAACCAACAATATGTGCAAGGAATTAATGATCTGTGTTCAACTAGAACTCATATTCCTGAGATAGGGGAGTCCTCTCACCGAAGTCTGGAATAGGCTTTTGAAGTCACTTACGATCAACTTTGGACAAGCCATCCTATTACTCATCAATTCACAAGATCTCTTGGCTTACTTCCTATCACTATTACTCTTCCTCATACGTTGATAAAGAAAGAAACAACAAGTCATGCCATATTGGTTTCTTTGGTGGAATATTTGGTTATTGCAACCCTTGAAGAATTAGTTGATCCTACTGAAGGAACACATCAACAAGGGAACCTTCCACCTATTGAGGAGGATTTGGAAGGATATGAGGAGGATTTTCCTTTTGCTGATGAAGAATAGTCAAGATAAGAAGAAGAGCCTGATTACAATGAGGATTTGAACAGTGAAGGGGAAGACTCTTCATATTCAAAGGGAGAAGAAGAGGAAGAAGAATACATGGTTGATGAAAAATTGGATTGGATGGCCCAAGGGCCTCTTTCTCTTCTAGGTAATCTTCATCGCATGCGTAAACACCCAGAAAATTTACTTTCAAAGTTTGATCCTGATAAGAAGACGAAAGTTGAAGACCATATTGATGACTTCTACATGCATTTGTGAATGCTTGAGGTACATTTTGATGACTTTCCTTATAGACTTTTTATGTACACTCTAAAACATAGAACATCATTCTTGTACCACATTCTTCCACCTAATTCAATCCATAGTTGGAGGGAGTCCAAGAAGTTGTTTTTTGATAATTTTTTCGATGATAAAACTCCTTTCATGTTGCTCAAAGAACTCATCAATCTTAAGATGGGGGAAAAGGGAAAAAATGAAGGATATTAACCAAGGTTTATACACTTGTTGAATAAATTCCTTGCAGATGTTCAACCACATGATACGATCACTAAATATTATTACACAAATGCCTTGCCTATTAACATTTTTGTGTTTTTTAAAAGAGTTGCAAAGGATACATTGGCTTTGAACTTTGCAGAAGTGATTGTTGTTGAAAAGGACTTGTGTTCTATTGGATCCATTGATGATCGTGAAGATTCTAAAGACTCCAAAGACATTGGTAAGAAAACTCAAGCCTCTTCCACTAAATCCAAAGAGAGAGATTCTTTTGACATGGAAAGCTTGGCCAAATATTTGAAGTTTTTCACTGTATAAATTCCTTGTAGATTCAAACTGCAAATTGTAATATGTTAAAACAATTGACTTAAATCTACTCTACTCATCAATGCAAATAATAAAAAATCAATGAAATCACGAAGCATATAAGAGAAAGAATACAATCACACATAACACAATGATTTTCTGGGGAAATCCACAACTAAAAACCCCTACTATCTGTATATTGCATTAGTCAGAAAATATGAGAAGATTACAATGTTTTTCTCAAGCCCAAGAAACCTCTGCACTATCTTTATCTGTCACACAGCTTCCTAGGCTAACTCTAGCCAACACTTAGCCAATTTCCTAGCCTTCCAAGCTCCTACTTTCTTGTGTTATTCAATGAGGAATTAGGCCCCTATTTAATGGGGAAATTCCTCAATTATGAATTGTGCAATTCTCATAGGCATTTCTATGACTGCATGCACATTTGGTTCAATTTAGATGATTTTACAACTGATATTACATTGTCCCTAAAATCCAATCTCAACTGTGTCTTTCTCTGATCTGACATGAATGGGTTAATTATGAGTGAATCTTCAGTTTATTGGTTGATCACTTCAGGCAACACCACATTGCACTTCAAGTAGCACCCCATTGTTTGACAAGAAACACCCCACTACTGCAGGCTACACCCCACTACTGCAAGTTACACCCCACTACTACAGGCTACACCCCATTACTGCAGGTTACACCCCACTGCTGCTGGTTACACCCCACTGATGTTGGTTACACCCCATTGTTTTTTATCTCCCACTAATTCCTCCATCAGTTGGAACTAGTTTAACTGACTTTAACTTAGTTGGACTAAATTAAATAATTACAACTCAAAATAAACTCAACTAGTGCTCCTAATTGTAGGAGACACTCTACATGACACTAGTTAGACCCTCAACTCGAATTAACGAAGCTAACTAATTCAAATTAACTTATTTGTCTATTACAAGTTGTCATGAGATATGGAATTACAATTTAATTCCAAATTTAATTCAAGGAAAAATTAAATTAGGATTTTTTTCTTGATGCTATTTTTAACATTTCTTGTTGTTATTTTCAACACTCCCTCTCAACAAGAAAGTAATTCAACTCTCTCTTGATCTGGTACCTTTATAATTTTTTGCATGTAACTCTTGTCACTATTGTTTTTGCTACTACAACATCTACAACTAAAAAGCATCCAAACAAAATAAATTGAATCAACTGTGTTTGTGACTGTCTACTGGGAAAAATGTGTTGTTGTTGATTCTAGTACTGAGATTCTTGCTATGTTGTCAACACTGATCTCAAATCCTCATTATATGACTAACACTGATCCTCCTAATACTTAATATTGTGTGCCCTTGTAGCAAGGCAATGATCCATGAGACAAAAAACACCTCAATGAATCCTGCCTAATTTCTGAAACTCTTGGACTAAGGTTTCATATTGCCCCACCTCACACCTAAAGGTATGGTTGCATGTGCTCCCTCTTCCCACTTGGCTCGAAATTTCCCCCTAGTGGAGGTCTCTGCTTGAGTAGATGTCTCCACTCGGCCTCCTCTTTGCTTCCCCAATTACAGCTGCTACACAACTTCCCGAGGCTTCTTCTGAGGGTGCATGTTGAGAGGTCTAACATGATCCCTCTCAACGACCATATCTCTAGTCTCCGCCTTGCTCCTCAAGGCTTTTAATGCATGAGCTAAATTTTATCTACTCATACCACTGTTACTACTGCTCTGTTGTTGCTTCCGCACTGTTGCTACAACTACTGCAATAATGAGTTTGATCTCCCCAAATCTTGAAGTACTAGCTTCCATAGGGTTGCTACCTCTGAAACTAGACTCCCTCTGAGTCTCGATCTGTCTTTGGGAAATATCTATGCTCCTCAATCTACCAATGTTAATGATCACAACTCCTTTTTGTGTCACTAAAAGTTGGCTCATTGATCTTCCCACTAGCAACCTTCTTGCTCCATTAAGAAGTATTCACATAGGGTCTTTTGGATTTACCCTGAACTATAGCTCCATCAATCTACGAGGATAACATCAAATTCTTCTCTTCTATTGTGATTTCCACTCTAATACCATGTAGAATTTCTACAAATCTAGCTCTGATACCATGTAGAAATTTTTGCAAATCTAGCTCTGATACCATGTACAAATTCCTTGTAGATTCAACCAACAAATTTTAATATGCTAAAACAATTGACTTGAATCTACTCTACTCATCAGTAGAAATAATAAACGATCAATGAAATCATTAAGCATATAAGAGAAATAATTCAATCTTGGGGAAAGGCACAAGTAAAAACCCCTGCTATTTGTATATTGCATTAGTAAAAAAATATGAGAATATTACAATGCTTTGCTCAAGCTCGATAAACCTCTGCACTATCTATATCTATCTCACAACTTCTTAGATTGACTCTGGCCAACACTTAGCCAATTTCCTAGCCTTCCAAGCTCCTACTTCCTTGTGTTGTTCAATGAAGAATTATACCCCTATTTAATGGGGAAATTCCTCAATTATGAATTGTGCAATCCTCATAGGCCTTTCTATGATTGCATGCACCATTGGTTTGATTTAGATGATTTTACAATTGATAGTACATTGTCCCTGAACTCCAATCTCAATTGGATCTTTCTTTGATCTGACATGAATGAGTTAATTATGAGTGAACCTTTAGTTTACTAGTTGATCACTTCAGGCAGCACCACAGTGCACTTCCGGCAACACCCCATTATTCGATAGGAAACACCCCACTACTACAGATTTCACCCCACTACTGCAGGTTACACCCAACTACTGCAGGTTACAGCTTGCTACTGCAGGTTACAACCCACTACCAAGTTGTACCCCACTACTGCAGGTTACACCCAACTACTACAGGTTACACCCCACTACTATGAGTGAATCTTTATTTTACTAGTTGATCACTTCAGGCAATACCACAATGCACTTCAGGCAGCACCCCACTGTTCGACAAGAAACACCCCACTACTGCATGTTGCACCCCACTACTGCAGGTTACACCAAACCACTACAGGTTACACCCAATTACTGTAGGTTACACCCAACTACTGCAGGTTACACCCTGCTACTATAGGTTACACCCCACCACTATAGGTTACACCCCAATACTACAAGTTACACCTCACTATGGCATGTTACACCCCACTATTGTAGGTTACACCCCACTACAGTAGGTTACACCCCATTTTTGTTGATTACACCCCATTTTTTTTTATCTCCCACTAATTCCTCCATCAGTAGGAACTACTTTAACTGACTTTAACTCAGTTGGACTTAATTAAATAATTACAACTCAAAATAAAATCAACTAGTGCTCCTAATTGTAGGAGACACTCTACATGATTCTAGTTAAACCCTCAACTTGAATTAACTGAGCTAACTAAGTCAAATTAACTTAGTTAACTATTACAAGTTGTCATGAGATATGGAATTACAATTTAATTCCCAATTTAATTCAAAGACAAATTAAATTAGGATTTTCTTCTTAATGTTATTTTAAACATTTCTTGTTGCTATTTTCAACACTCTCTATTGAAGTATCTGAACTAAACATAAAGTCAAGTGAGGCAACTAACTGGGAAGTCTTTGAAGCTACATTTATTTAAGAATAATAACAATAGTCAACCAATTAACTCTGCCCAAAGTTCCAATGTTGTGTTTAATGTTGAAAGCTTGGGCATGGACAACTTGTGTACTTTCCATTAGGAGAGGCATTCAGGGAAGACATGTCCCCAATGGAACCACAACATGAATGTTATGATGACCAACTTTGTAGATACTTTATTAATGAAAGATAAATCTGAGAAGACTGAAGAAGAAAATGAATCTACTGCGAAAGAGGAAATTTCAAGCGTTGGGCACTCAATTATTACTTTGGTGTTATATATAGTGTTGATAAATGAAGTGTTGATGAACCTTCAGCTAGAAAAAAAATGAACGATATAATTTGAGGAGAAAAGGACCAATTTCTTAGCAAGATCTTAAAAAGCAATTGTTGAGAAGGATTCTATTAGTGCCTAGATTTACCTCAGGCTGAAAAGGCAGGATCCAGGACCGACATCAAACCACGCTCAGCCTCGTAGCTAGCCCTACGAGGACAGGAGAGGGATCTCTCCGGGTCAACCTCAGCAAATGATGATCTATGGGACTTGAGATGACTTAAATATCTTCTAATGTTAGGCTAGGTATGAAGTGCAAGGATTTGATTTGATTTTTTGGGAGTTTTGTTGGAATCAAGGGAAAGGCAAATTTGGGTCCAAGGATGAAGGCCAGTTTTTTAGAGTTCTGATTGGGGCAAGAAAGGCAATCGTTTTGATGCTTTGATTTGTAAATGTGGAGGGTTCAGACGGGTGAGAAGCTGAAGAGGGCAAGAGGGTACCAAGAATCCTCTTCAAACTGAAGAAAACATTGAAAATTAAACAAAACTAACAGGAAAATCATAGCAAGCTAATGAATTCTACCTTTGTCACTCATTTGTTTAATTTCAGAAGCAAAAGAGAAAGGAAATGGTACACACAAATATCAGTGAACTTACAAATTACATAGAGAAGAACACCATCAAAACACAGAGCCACAGGGATCCCAAAAAGTGCTGCAAACCCTAGTCTTTAATTTGCCAAAAATGTAGAAATCAAATGTACAATGGAGTGCCAAGCAATCCCAAGTGTCCAACCCTGAAAATGACTAAGAAATCACATGATATAGACAAGCCTAACTCCTTATCATGCCTCTAGGGATCGAGCTCATCATTATAGGAGCTATTTCAACCATATCTAAACAAGGAACTAAAAATAGGCGATGAAACAACTTGCCTCTATATAAAAGGAAACTGATTCATTCACTATCTTTTCACCTTTTAGTGAATGAATCTACAGGGATGAGTATCAATGTGCCAAAATTACATCAAAGTCATGAATTTACATCAAGATAAATCAAGAGTTACATGAAAAAGTGAAACTAGTCAAAACTAGTCGAAATTCTGAGCTGCTGAGTGAAAAATAGCCCAAATTTCCCTATGCGCCGCACCTGAAACCTGTATGCGTAGCACAACTTTGAGGCTAATTTTGAGGGCCTTCCCAAAGTCCAAATTGATCTCATGATAGCTCGTTGGAAAGCCCTGCCTATCTACTTTCCAACCCAAGTGGAATTTTTGGATTTGGTGTCCATTTTCCCCTCCAAAAATCCAATCTCCCAACACTGCTTCCTGTGGGTGCAAAAGGTGGCAGAAAGGTCATTTTTTTTGTGTTTTTGACCCTTCAGGCAACCCAGAACTTGATGAAATCCTTAGGTAATTCATGAGAATGCATAAATTTTCATAACAAATCCAGAAATGCAAAGTTTTCCTCCAAAGGATCTCCCAATTATAAGCGCGCGCCAAGTGGCTCTACGCGTTGGGCAGGAAAATCTGTTTTGAAGCCCAAAAAATTCAAAATTGACAAAATTTTCTCCAAATTTGCTGAAATTTGGACTAAAGGTCCATCATCAAGTATCATGCTCAGCCAAAGAAGTTTCGACCAGGATTTGGAGCCTATCATGCCTTTTGCGTTGTTTTAGTGCCCTCCTTAGTCTTGCCTTCAGGATTTTGATCCTCGCTTTGCAAACATAAGTTCATGCCCAATAATGGTTTTTCAGGTGCCTGAGCATGTCCTTGTCCTTGTTTTCCTTCGCCAACAGCTTCTCAAGATGAATGTTGACTCTTTCAAGCCAAGACTCCCGATGCTTGCTAATGTGTGAGGTTTCTTGATGAGATTTATGGTGATTAGGTTTTTGCTGCCAAAGGTATGTTTGTATGAGGGGCTGTGGAGGGAATGTGGAAGAACTGTGTATGAGAGGTTGGGTAGATTGTTTGTAGGGATTTTGAGGGAATGAGGGGGTTTTAGGGAATGATATTTAGATTTTGGGAAAACAATTAGGGTTTAGGGAATTTTGTGGTTTGTATTTGGGTTTTAGGAAATAGGAATAGGGGTATATGATTAGTAAATTAAGGGGTATGTAAACTTAGGAAATAAGGGAAGCAAGGGGAGTATGGAACTAGGGAGTGATGAGGTGGGGGGATACTTGGTAGTAAAATGACCAACAAAAAACCCTAGCAGCAATCTCCTTTGACAACTTTGAAGGGATAGGGTTTTCTTTCCTTAACACACTTCACCATTCATCAAGCACCAGCAACAACCATCAATCTTGGATGAAAAACCATGAGAGAAATTCAACCTACTTGTACAAATGATGATCCAAGCATATTGGGCGATTTGGAGAAAAATTTTGAAGTTTTTGGGCTTGCTGGTTGTATGCGCCACGCATCAAACCCAACACACCGCACCTTCTCTATGCGTCGCGCCAGTGTAAATTTGCACTGGAAATTGCAGCCCAATGTGCCACACCAGTTATGTGCGTCGCGCCACTTGCCCAATGCATCACACTTTTTCCAGGAGACTTTTGGAGGCCTTCCCAGTGTCCAAATTGGGCGTAGGATAGCTCGTTGGAAAGCCCTTTGAGTCTAATTTCCAACCCAACTAGAATTTTTCAATTTGGAGTTCAGTTTCCCTATCAAAAGTCAAATCTCCCAAGACTGCTCAAAATGTGCAAAATGAGGCTGCTTAAAGGTAGATTGCTGTTGCAGTCAACTTTTGAAGGTCTTCCTCAACTCCAAATTGAGCTCATGATAGCTCATTGAAAATATATTTGTATATAGTTATCTTTTGACTCATCAAGAAAGTCATTTGGCCAACCAAGATAGGCGAAAACTTGATTTTCCCAAGGTCACTTCATAGGTGCATCAATTCTCCCGAGGCAATTGTATTTTTGACATTTCTCTAAAACCATGACACCTGTGTAAAATGTGAAGGAGGTTTTGCTTTCTTGGCCTATTTTGGACAAAAACCTCTCTCATTTTTCAAAAATTCATATTTTCTTTCTCAGAAACATCATTGAAGTAAAACCTATCCCGATGTGTGGAACAGGGGATTTGTCGAAATGAAGTGAAATGAAGGGGATAAGGGGCTTCTAAATTCTTGAGAAAAATTTGGGAAGTAGAGAGGGATTTTAAGAAGCAGGGGAAAATGGAATTTCAAAGATTGAGTGAGAGTAAGGGGTCCAAAAGGGGTAAACACAGGCCCAACCTAGAAAATTGTCAAGTTGTAGCAAGAAACTAGGGTTTGTGTGAAAATGAGGAATTTGAGGGATATCAGTGATGGGAAGTGTTTAATAAGGTACATTAAGGATAGGGTAAGGTGTATGAACATCAAGATACAAGTTTTGCTGATGATTTGACATCCAAGAGAAATTGCCTTCAAAACCCTAAGAGAGAGAAATGAACCTTACCTAGGTGTAACTGAAGCATGAACAAGGTGTAAAATGACCCATTGGAAGTTGACATGATGATGACAACCTCTGAATTATGGTATACTCAGCTGAGTGGTGACATGGACATTTGGACAATTTTGACAAGAGTAAAAGCAAACCCTAGACCTAATACCTAGTGACCAAATTTTACTTGAAGACTCACTGATATGACAAAATTTGACCTTGAAACATTAAAATCACTCTGTAAGAGCATGTTTGATCACTGGAGGAAGGCTGCAAAGAATGACACTAACATTGGCTCCAATGGGGATGGTAGCTCCTTGGAGGTGCCAAGAATGGCAGATATTTGGGAGAGCAGACCAGTGCCTTATCCATTGGGCAATGGAGTCAAAAACTCAAGCTGAAATGCATGACTGAAAACTGACGACTTGACGACAACAAACTAACTCTCACTCAACTAAACATTGACTCGATACTTAAACACAACCGACAAACTGGAAAATATGCTCAATATAGAGCTTATTCATCAAAACCTACTCTAGCAGTTTCATTCATCACATGATCAAGTGAAATGAAACAACCAATGCAACCAAGTAAGTATTCCGACTGCCATTTGTATTCTCTGCAAGTGCTTGTTTATGAACAACAAGAGAGAACTACTGAAAAGCAACTCCCATGACAACTTAGAAACAGATCTGTTGAATGATATGGATTCTCTATCCGCCTCCAAAAACACTGCATAAGGATCTTGAAATTCATGCACACTGGGACTTAGCTCATCCAACGAATTACTTCTCTTCTCCTCATACCATGAATGCAAACTTTGATCTGAACTTTATGACGAGACTCCTGCTGAAAATGACAAAGAAACCAACTGTCGGATCAAATTTGTATCAATACTTTTGTCAAGCTCACATGTAATCAATGGAGAAGGACTTTGACTACAGACATCATCCAACACATCAGCTATTGGATCGTGCAAAACTTGAAAAAACTGCTGCAACCCATTTTCTATTGGTTCCGATGAGATTCCATGATTTCCTACAGGCTGCTCATTTGAAGATATACTATGCAATTTACCCTTCAAAAACTGAAATGATTCAAAACAGAAAGGTACGGAATTATCTTGTATCATTTGATCATATGTGCCAGCTTCCAAGTCTTTATTTGCAACTTGACAATCAAAGGAATTCGGGAGCTGCAAATCTGGATATGAAAAGTCTTGAACAAGGTTTTCATTGCCCTCAAGATGGTCCGGATCAAGACTTGTCGACGATTGACTTCTGATTGCATGAATGTTGTCTCTGATGAACTGAAACGAAGCAAAACAAAAAGGAAAAGATCCTCCACTTACTTCAAAATTTGTTGTACTTTCCTCGTCATTTCCATAGCTGATATGCATTGACTGATCACTGTTTTCGAGCTGCTGAAAGTGAACTTCTTCCTCCCACAAACTAGCTGCTGGTTTGTCTGCAAGATTAGCTTCTGTTTGGAGAACATAATCATCATCATACTGATCAAACTGAGGCAAATTGTCAGTATAAAAGACATCATCGAGCATACATGTCATATCAACAGATCTCTCTTCTCCAAGATGATCTACAAAACAATCAAAATCAGATCTATGACAACTGGGGTAAGAAAGAAGATGTTTTGGATCAACAACTTGTTCTTCTTCAATCAGCGAGCGATGGGCTTGAACATTATACTCATTCCTTGTGATGATCCTTTGCATCATCTCTTCCACTGCACTTACCAAAATGTTGAGCTTTACCTCTAGAGATGTCGATTCCTCTGGATCTATGTTTTTCATCTCTTCTTCCTTCAACTTTGCCCTTCGGATCAGCAAATGAGCTTCTACATCTACTGCACTGCTTTGCATCTCTTCAAGTGTTGCAAGGTTCCTTTCCCTCAGCTGAAACTCCATTTCCAGATCAAAGGCACCTGGGTAGTGCAAGAGAGCGGATCCAAGAGGAGGTCTTATATTAACTGACATCAAATAATAAACTTGGTTAAACCTGGCAGAAAATTGTTGTACTGTCTCCCCTGGCAGTCTTTTCAGCTAGTTATACTCTTCTATAATCAAGAAAGGGTTTTGTCTTACCACCCACCTGTCGAGGAAAACTTTGACAAACTGCTGTAAATCTGAGATGCTCGCATCCAGCGGGGTTTTGAACCAACTCTTGACTTTGCCTTGCAAAGAAAGAGCAAAAAGCCTTATACTGACATCTTCTTCATCAACTTCAAAAAGGTCAAGAAAGGATTCAAAATTCAATACATGTCTCTCAGCAGTGATATTTTCGCATTCACCATCAAATCTTGGTAGATATAGGTCATGATTTTTAGGGAAAGCATGGGATATAGGAGGTAAAATCAGAGGCTTGTATCGATCTGGAATTTTACAAGGTATAGGGGCATGTAAAGAAGCTGTAGAATCAGTCTTGGTCTCCTAAGGCTCATTAGTTTGAAGACGATCATCACAAGATTCAGAGAAAAGGTCTTGATCCAGCTCAAAAGCATGCAAATCTTTGGTATTCGCAATCTTCAAAGGAAAGGAATCAAATGCAAGCCGAGGATCTTTTCTCAAATACAATATACTTTGCAAAGCCTTCTTGACATTCTTGGGAAAAGAGAAGAAATAATTTATGGAAAGAACAAAATTTCTTGGATGAAATTCCAACCTGAATACCTGATCTTTCCATATTGTCCTTTCATGTTTCTACTGGTCAGGATCATCCTCCAGTGGAGTCCTTGGATCTGATCTCAAAAATGATTTGGAATCGCCAGTGAATGATTTCAGCCTTGCTGTGTCTGATCATTTTCCACCATCAACAATCAAATCTGAGATTGATACATGTTACTGGGGAAATTTGCAAGTCAGATGTTCAGCTTATAAGACTAGACCGGAGATTGACTGAAGCAGCTTTTATCTACTTTCGATAATGCGAAGAAAGAGCGTTTCGAAGGCTACCTGGCTAACTTCAGGCTCCATCTGTAGTCTATAAAACAAAGAACACTAACAAGCAAACGAATTGTTCTTTCCCAGTATGGTCGCCACTATGTTAGTGCCTAGATTTACCTCAGGCTGAAAAGGCAGGATCAAGGACCAACATCAAACCACACTCAGCCTCGTAGCTAGCCCTACAAGGATAGGAGAGGGCTCTCTCCAGGTCAACCTCAGCAAATGATGATCTATGGGGCTTGAGATGACTTAAATATCTTCGAATGTTAGGCTAGGTATGAAGTGAAAGGATTTGATTTGATTTTTTGGGAGTTTTGTTGGAATCAAGGGAAAGGCAAATTTGGGTCCAGGGATGAAGGCCAGTTCTGCAGAGTTCTGATTGGGGCAAGAAAGGCAATCGTTTTGATGCTTTGATTTGTAAAGGTGGAGGGTTCAGACCGGTGAGAAGCTGAAGAGGGCAAGAGGGTACCAAGAATCCTCTTCAAACTGAAGAAAACATTGAAAATTAAACAAAACTAACAGGCAGAGCACAACAAGCTAACGAATTCTACCTTTGCCACTCATTTGTTTAATTTCAGAAGCAAAAGAGAAAGGAAATGGTACACACAAATATCAGTGAACTTACAAATTACATAGAGAAGAACACCATCAAAACACAGAGCCACAAGGATCCCAAAAAGTGTTGCAAACCCTAGTCTTTCCTTTGCCAAAAATGCAGAAATCAAATGTACAATGGAGTGCCAAGCAATCCCAAGTGTCCAACCCTGAAAATGACTGAGAAATTACATGATATAGACAAGCCTAACTCCTTCCCATGCCTCTAGGGGTCGAGCTCATCATTCTAGGAGCTATTTCAACCATATCTAAACAAGGAACTAAAAAATAGGCAATGAAACAACTTGCCTCTATATAAAAGGAAACTGATTCATTCACTATCTTTTCACCTTTTAGTGAATGAATCTACATGGATGAGTATCAATGTGCCAAAATTACATCAAAGTCATGAATTTACATCAAGATAAATCAAGAGTTACATGAAAAAGTTAAACTAGTCAAAACTAGGCGAAATTCTAAGCTGCTGAGTGAAAAATAGGCCAAATTTCCCTATGCGCCGCGCCTGAAACCTGTATACGTAGCACAACTTTGAGGCTAAATTTGAGGGCCTTCCTGAAGTCCAAATTGAGCTCATGATAGCTCGTTGGAAAGCCATGCCTGTCTACTTTTCAACCCAAGTAAAATTTCTGGATTTGGTGTCCATTATCCCCTCCAAAAATCCAATCTCCCAACACTGCTTCCTGTGGGTGCAAAAGGTGGCAGAAAGGTCATTTTTTGTGTCTTTTTGACCCTTTAGGCAACCCAAAAGTTGATGAAATCCTTAGGTAATTCATGAGAATGCATAAATTTTCATAACAGATCTAGAAATGCAAATTTTTCCTCCAGAGGATCTCCCAATTATAAGCACGCGCCAAGTGGCGCTACGCATTGGGCAGGAAAATCTGTTTTGAAGCCCAAAAATTCAAAATTGACAAAATTTTCTCCAAATTTGCTGAAATTTGGACTGAAGGTCCATCATCAAGTATCATGCTCAGCCAAAGAAGCTTCGACCAAGATTTGGAGCCTATCATGCCTTTTGCGTCATTTTAGTGCCCTCCTTAGTCTTGCCTTCAGGAATTTTATCCTCGCTTTGCAAACATAAGTTCATGCCCAATAATGGTTTTTCAGGTGCCTGAGCATGTCCTTGTCCTTTTTTGCCTTCGCCAACAGCTTCTCAAGATGAATGTTGACTCTTTCAAGCCAAGACTCCCGATGCTTGCTAATGTGTGAGGTTTCTTGATGAGATTTATGGTGATTAGGTTTTTGCTGCCAAAGGTATGTTTGTATGAGGGGTTGTGGAGGGAATGTGGAAGAACTGTGTATGAGAGGTTGGGTAGATTGTTTGTAGGGCTTTTGAGGGAATGAGGGGGTTTTAGGGAATGATATTTAGATTTTGGGAAAACAATTAGGGTTTAGGGAATTTTGTGGTTTGTATTTGGGTTTTAGGAAATAGGAATAGGGGTATATGATTAGTGAATTAAGGGGTATGTAAACTTGGGAAATAAGGGAAGCAAGGGGAGTATGGAACTAGGGAGTGATGAGGTGGGGGGATACTTGGTAGTAAAATGACCAACACAAAACCCTAGCAGCAATCTCCTTTGACAACTTTGAAGGGATAGGGTTTGCTTTCCTTAACACACTTCACCATTCATCAAGCACCATCAACAACCATCAATCTTGGATGAAAAACCATGAGAGAAGTTCAACCTACTTTTACAATGATGATCCAAGCATATTGGGTGATTTTGGATCAAATTTTTGAAGTTTTTGGGCTTACTGGCTGTATGCGCAATGCATCAAAACCAACGCGCCGCGCCTTCTCTATGCACCGCGCTAATGTAAATTTGCACTGGAAATTGCAGCCCAATGCGCCACGCCACCTGCCCAATGTGTCGCGCTTTTTCCAGGAGACTTTTGGAGGCCTTCCCAGTGTCAAAATTGGGCGCAGGATAGCTCGTTGGAAATTTATTTGAGTCTAATTTCCAACCCAACTATAATTTTTTAATTTTGAATTAATTTTCCCTATCAAAAGTCAAATCTCCCAATACTGGTCAAAATGTGCAAAATGAGGCTGCCTAAAGTCAAAGTGTTGTTGTAGTCAACTTTTGAAGGTCTTCCTCAACTCCAAATTGAGCTCATGGTAGCTCATTGGAAAGATATTTGTATCTAGTTATCTTTTGACTCATCAAGAAATTCATTTGGCCAACCAAGCTAGGAGAAAACTTGATTTTCCCAAGGTCACTTCATAGGTGCATCAATTCTCCCGAGGCAATTGTATTTTTGACATTTCTCTAAAACCATGACACCTGTGTAAAAAGTGAAGGAGGTTCTTCTTTCTTGGCATATTTTGGAAAAAAACCTCTCTCAATTTTCCAAAATTCATATTTTCTTGCTCAGAAAAATCATTGAAGTAAAACCTATCCCGATGTGTGGAACAGGGGATTTGTCGAAATGAAGTGAAATGAAGGGGATAAGGGGCTTCTAAGTTCTTGGGAAAATTTTGGGAAGTATAGAGGGATTTTAGGAAGCATGGGAAAGTGTAATTTCAATTACTGAGTGAGGGGAAGGGGTCCAAAAGGGCTAAACATAGGCCCATCCTAGAAAATTGTCAAGTTGTAGCAAGAAACTAGGGTTTGTGCGAAAATGAGGAATTTGAGGGATATCAGTGATGGGAAGTGTTTAATAAGGTACATTAAGGATAGGGTAAGGTGTATGAACATCAGGATACAAGTTTTGCTGATGATTTGGCCATCCAAGAGAAATTGCCTTCAAAACCCTAAGAGAGAGAAATGAACCTTACTTAGGTGCAACTGAAGCATGAACAAGGTGTAAAATGACCCATTGGAACCTGACATGATGATGAAAACCTTTGAATGATGGTATAATCGCTGAGTGGTGACATGGACCGATATTTGGACAATTTTGACAGGAGTAAAAGCAAACCCTAGACCTAATACCTAGTGACCAAATTTTACTTGAAGACTCACTGAAATGACAAAATTTGACCTTGAAACATTAAAATTACTTTGTAAGAGCATGTTTGATCACTGGAGGAAGGATGCAAAGACTGACACTAACAGATTCTACCACCTACTAATCTTTCTTAGAGTTTGCAGAATAAGTTTGGAAGTGCTCCTCCTCCTAAGAACACTTCCATGAATAAAAAGAATAATTCCATCACTCTGGAAGTTTCAAACAATGCTACACCACTAGATACTTCATCACAAAATTTTATAAATGAAAGTATTGATTATAATATTGTCAAGGGTATGAAAAGAGCTCGTGCCAACATTTCAATCTTTGAGCTCACAAAGATAACAAGTCAACATGAACTAATCATCCAAGCACTTGCAGTACAACCTCCGTCAGGTAACGAAGTTTATGCTTCTTGAGCTATGTCTAGTAAGTCTTGTGGAATTCTCGAGGCTATAGTTAATGTTGTTAATTTAAATACTAACACTCTTTCCCCCCACTTCTCTTAACATTTGAAATATTTAATTATAATTTCCATAATTGTCTTATTGATTCCAGTGCATCTACAAATTTTTATGACTATTTGTTGCAAAGAAAATCAATGTTAAATGGGAAAATACTGATGGACAAATCATATAGTTGGATAGATCATTAGTCCGGGCAATTGATGAACTTAATAATGTCATCATACCATAGAATTTACCAATGCATTAATAATTTTATTTTGGACATTCCAGAAGCCTATGGTTTGCTTTTGAGTAGACATTGGTCCAACAAGCTACAAGGGTGTTTCTCAACATACTAGACACATTTATGGCTTCCTTATAAGGGAAGAAACAATCAAATTCGAGTGGAAAGTGAGCCTCACATGAAGTACACTGTGACAACACTTGAGGGACATAATGAACCAGTCGGCTTTGCAAATTTAATCTTTGGAAATTGCTTTTTAGAATTTTATCATGGGTATTATCAAGCGCCACCTTCACCTGTACCATCTGATACACAGTTGGATCTCCTTCCTTGCGGTCTAACTAGTGAAAATGAACTTTGTAATATAGATGTACATACTATTAGCGTAAGAACTAGCTTAGAAGCTACTGATATTTGGACTTATACTTTGATGGTTCTAAGACTCAGGATGGTTCTGGAGCTGGTTGTATTCTTATTGACCCTCAGAATAAAAGGTATATTTTATCATGCCACTTGGAGTTCAAGTGCACAAATAACATTGTTGAATATGAAGCACTTGTTTTGGGGTTAAAGAAATCCATAGACCTCAAGGTGGAAGCACTTAAGGTAATTGGTGATTCAAAGATTGTTACCCATCAAGTACGAAATACCATTCACTATGTTTCACCTAATTTGAAAAACTACCAACAAGAGGTATGGCGACTCATTTCATTATTTAAAGAATTTAATATTAGTTTTGTTCCTAGAATTCATAATGCTACCACAGATACATTATCCAATGTAGTTTCTAGAATGTCACCATTAAAAGATGTTTTTCTATTGAAATTATTTATAAGCCATTTGTGCTTGAAAATGTCACTTATTTTCATATATTTAATGATGACCAGAATATACTGCACTTCATGGATAATGTGGATGTGTTCAAGGATATGACTATTGAAGAGGATGAGCACGAGAAGGACTTCCAAGAACCAACTCAAGCATCTAAAGGGAATCCAATGCCGAAAGGTGTGGTGCCTCTTGAGAAATTATATGACCTGCAAAACTATTTCATAGGACTAGTCAATACAAATACTCACAGCTCAACATTATCACATGAACAAGTCAATCTGGGAACTAAGGAAGATCCAAAATATGTGAACCTCGGTACATTTTATTCTGCTAAAGAATGACATGATTTTATTCGCCTTTTCAAATAGTATCGAGATGTATTTGCATGGACATATAATGATTTGAAGAAATATGATACACATATCATCCAGCATGTCATTCTTATTAAAGAGGAGGTGAAGTCGTTTCAGCATAAGTTAAGGAAATTTCATCCGACACTTGAACCTGTAATTCAAAAGGAATTAAAGAATTTGTTGGATGCTCAAATCATGTTTAAATTTCAACATTCTACATGGGTTTCCAACCTAGTTCCTGATAGAAAAAGGTCTGGTGAGATACACCTATCTGTTGACTTTCGCAACCTCAATCGGGCTTCAGACAAAGACAATTACCCCGTGCCATCAATGGAGTATATACTACATACGGTATCCAAGTTGGAGATTTTCTTACTACTGAATGGATTCTCCAGATATAGTTAGGTGCTAGTAGCAGAACCAGACGGACTAAAGACCACCTTCAGGACAAAGTGAGTAACTTTTGCATTCAAGTGCATGTCATTTGGGCTTATCAATGTTGACTCTACATTTCAATGGGCCATGGACATCACATTTCGTGGATTGATTAGACATAATGTAGTTTTCTATTTCGATGACGTTATGGTGTTTTCAAAGAAGAGATATGATCATATTCATCATCTAAAGAAAATTTTCGAGTGATGTCAAAAATATGGAATCTCATTGAATCTGAAAAAGAGCATCTTTGGTGTGTCAGAATGGAATCTCCTAGGACATATCATTGCTAAGAGTGGAATCAAGGTCGATCCATAAAGGGTTTGAACTATTTCTCAGATCCCTTTTCTCATGAACAAGAAAGCATTGCAATCTTTCTTGGGAAATATTAATTTCCTACATAAGTTCATCTCTAACTATGTCCAAATTGTCAAACGGTTATAAGAGATGATAAAGAAAGATGCTACATACAAATGGGATAAGGGGGAAAATTATACCTTTGCCTAAATCAATCAAGCCATAGTTGATGCTCCAACCTTATACAGTATGGATTTGGCTAGGTTTTATTGTTCTATACTTTCGCTTCTGACTCATCTATCGCGACCATATTAACATAGAAAGAAAATCAAGGAAATGAGAGGCATATATCTTTCATGATTGTTGGCTTACAGGGATCAAAACTGAATTATCCCACCATCTATATTAAGCAAGCATATGTAGTTTAAAAGGCAGTTAAGAACTTTAGGCCTTACCTCATGAAAGCTCACATGATTATCTATGTTCCTCATCCAGTTGTTAGAACGCTTTATATACAACATGAGCTGGGTAAGAGGAGAGTGAACTAGATGACATGCTTACAAGAATACAATCTTGAATTCAATAGTTCATTTTTTCAAAGGCCATTGTCTCTGTCATCTCACACCCGAACTAATGGATTCACAAGAAGAGGGTCCTTATGGGTGGGAACATGAAATAGAGATGTATAATATTGAGCAAGTTCCTCCCACAAGTACAACCACATCTTGGTATTCATATATACAGTAATATTTACAACATGACACCTTCCCTTCACACCTATTAGCTAAACAGAAGAGGGAAATACGTCATAAAGCATTATCTTACCAGCTTGTGCGTGGTGTGCTTTTTCGAAAGCACCACAATTTTTTCTTACTTAGATGCTTAGAGCCTCCAGATTCAGAAAAGGTGTTAAGAGATCTTCATGATGGACCAGTAGGTGGACACTTCACGAACAATGCTACTGCTCATAAATTGATGAGGGCCAATTTTTATTGGCCTACTTTGTTTAATAATTCTCATGCCTATGCCCAAAAGTGCCCAATGTGTCAAAGATGTGTTGGTCTTGATCATAGGTCATCTACCCCATTGCTACCTATAGCATTCGAAGAACCATTTCAATAATGGGGATTGGATTTCATCGGCGAAATATTTCCCCATCCATCAAAGAAACATCGATACATCCTAACCACACATATTATTTCATTCGGTGGACTAAAGCAGTTCTGTTAAGACATGTTAATGATCAGGAAGCCATCCAATTTCTTAAATAGAACATCATAACAAGCTTCGACATTCCTACATCGCTTGTCTTTGATAGTTCAATTTATTTTTCCTCGTTAAAGATTTATGAGTTTGCATTAGAAAATGGTATTGTTCTAAAGCATGCATCAAACTACTACCCACAGGGAAACAATTTGGTTGAGTCTACAAACAAGAAATTAATCTGTATTATCAAGAAAATTGTCTTCTCTGAACAAAATAACTAGCATAACGCTTTGGTGAATACATTATAGGCTTACCATGTCATTCCCAAACCTTCTCTGAAGACCTTATATCCTGGTATATGGAAAAGAGGTGATCCTTCAACCGAACATATACCTTCCGACCTTGCAATTTTCTCAAGAATCTCAAGGAAAACCATGTCTCCTTGTTTAGAGTTGGATATATACTCTTCTTAAGCTTGAGGAAGAAAGGCTCAAAGAAAAAGAGAAATTTTCCATACATTATAACCGAATCAAGCATTGGTTTGATAATAAGTCAGTAGGGAATAAAAATTTTGGTGTGGGTGACCTAGTATTAAAGTGGGATAAATCCCATGAAGAGAAAGGAAAACACACAAAAATTCAATCACGTAGACACCCACATGTAGAAGGCTACAACCTTCTCTTGTTCTCCAAGACCCACTAGAAGGGAACTCCAACCCCCTGATCTTGTTTATCGGCTACTACCGGAAGGGAGCACCTACCCCTTGCACAAATTTACTAGCTACCACTGGAAGGAAGCTCTGACTCCCTCACTGAAGGTTCCAACCCGCAACACCTCATGTGGACCACGTTTCATAATATTTCATATTGGATCCACCCGACTCACAACATCAAAACATGTAGGCTACCTTTCATCATATTTTCATACTGGACCCACACCCATCATTAAGCTCAATATAAAACTGAATATTGAATCTGAAAGATAATCATTGAACCAATTGAATCACTGTAATACCAACAAACCAATCACTGAATCTCAATCAACCATTGCAACTAGATCAAACCATTCCATATTAGATATAAACCATCAGATCATACCAATGCACAACCATTCATCAATATACCAAACCATATATTGTTCATCATCACAGAAACACAATGTTGTTCTTGCAAACCCTGATCATACATACATTAGAATGTATACACTACTTCTTTGAAGCACACTCGTGTATATACATATTTCCACTGTATCACATCTACATACAGATCTCAGAATATTGAACACTGAATCATCAATCACTGAACCATACATAGATCATTTTATCAGTCATAGATCACTTGAACCAATCATAGATTATTGAACCAAACACAGATCATCATATTGTAGCATCATTACCAATCAATATATCATTGAACATGTAATCATTCAACATTTTCATATACAAATCATCATAATAGAGACATCATCGACAAACAACAATAATCAGAATGAAATTCATGTCTTCAGTACTACAAACCTTACCATATGTACGCGACTACCACAAGACATATCAGCATATGTACGCACTTACCATGCACAACACCCATGTATAGATCTCAACATACTACAGAATTTATCTTTGAATATATACGCGACCTTACAGAGATGGATCCATGTATGTACACAACTATTACCAAACATACCTGCGTACATATCTGGAAAAAAAACTTTGAATATATACGCGATCTTACAGAGATGGATCCGTGTACGTACACAACTATTACCAAACATACCTGCATACATATCTAAAAAATAAATAAATAAATTCGCTACAAACACAATTTTACTTTCTGTGACATTTATTTTCAATACTACATACTTCTAAATAATTCATTTAGAACACAATATTACTATCATCATAGTTTAATCAATGTTAGATACTTAGAAATTTTCAACAAGTAAATCAATCAAGCGTATATGTCAACATACTTCAAATCTTTCATATCTAAGTCTTCTCCTTTCTCCCTGGTGCACACCTGTTTCAGATCAAATCACACATGAATAATCCATTTCATGCACACATAACACCTTGATCTCCATATCCTTATATAGCTTTAGCCTTAGCCAATACCTTAGGAAAATCCATTGGTAATGTCATTAGTATTCTTTGATGGGATCAAATAATTATTGTCGCTCCCGTTACTATGGTCCAATACCATGGTAAAGCCCCCTAGTATCCAGAATACGATGGTGTGGATTCTATTTGTGATTTTTCTTCATAATACCTGCATATGTATAGGACCTTGCTTCTCAAGACTCGTGTATACTTTCTCAAACTTTAGATTTACCATCCATTTGTCTCTGAACTAATAGTCTTTTGTCCATATCACTTGTAGCACCTGTATCAATCTGCATAATTGTCCTATTATCATAATGTTGACGTATTTATCCAGTAGGTTTCCATCAAGGACAACACATTAGCCATAATGCCAACAATCACCCACTTTGGACTTGATGCCAACCACTTTGGTGTTTGGTCACCACCTGTAAACACCTGCAAACACACCTGCAAATACCAAGACTTCTTACCAAGCTTCTCCAAGCATTCTTCTCCAAACACCAAGCTTCTCTCCCCCTTTGACATCAAGGGAAAAGGGCTGACCAATTCCTAATGAAGACTTCTCCCCCTTTGTAGAGGATTGTTGTAGGCTTGATCTGCTGAACATGAAAATCGCATGTTGACCATGCTCCCCCTGAGCATATGCTGGAACCTCTAAAGATATACAATAAAAGCACAAGACTTTATGACTCAACCAAATATGACCTTTCCTATCACCAATGACTCATGATTACATCAATCACCCAACACAGTGGGGTTACATATTTGACTCAAAATTACATCAATTGCCCAAAATAATGGGATTACATACATAAATGATTTGATCGCAATAGCCCATATATGACTAACTTTTACAATGGCTTACAACATGGGTCTTTACATGACCTTTACATCAAGAGATGTATATGACACTTACAACCAAAGACAAGAACCTCAACCATGAGGTAGCAAGACCATAATAGTCATCAACAAACATCATTCTCCATATACGAATCTTCAACATAAACCTCTGATAACAGCAACATGGACAACGACATGAACATCCTCATCATCAACATGTAGGATAAGACAATGTAGCTCCAATATCATTAACATGTGACCAAGTATGCAGTGTCTCCAAGCATCACCAATCAATTGTAGCATCAACATATCAATAAACATCCTCTCGACTTTATGTAACATGATTTTTCCACATATCAATCTCTTGAACTACAATTCCATCATATTATCTCCATGCATCCATCAAATACCAAGAGAACCTTCAACATAAATAATGACCATAGCATATACTTCATCAAGTGTATCAAGTAGAATTATCACACCATAAACATCTTCACCAAAATGCAACTCAAGTAATCATCCATAAGATCACTATTTGCAATTCATCCATCATTGATAACCCATGACATAGTGACAACAATATGTATATATCTTCTCATTAATAAGAGATGTCAAAAACAGTGAGTAAATCATGAACTCATCATCATTAACCAATTCTAGCATAAGGTTGTGCAATCAAGATATGTTAGTAACTCATCTCCTAGATCTCATATCATCAAGATCAGCGTGCTTTCTTCACACATGACAAGAGCCACAATCCTCACGCACCAATATCAAACACCATACGTATCATGTAAATGCATCAATGACATATGTGTAAACAAAGAGAACCTTCATCATAACCAACATCCTCAATGGACATAGCATATATATCATTCTTGTCAATATTAAGTAGGATTAACCAATTTTCACCAAGTGCAAGTCATCATCCATAACTTCATCTCATGCAAACCATGCATCATTGATAACTCATGAAAACAACATATGTATCTTCAGCAACAACCACAGTAACAACTATACATCAATAGTGGTATGTACTCATTATAAACATCATCATGCAATAAGGAATGTGTAAGAAACTATAATTCCAACAATGGACCATTTAGAGGCATAGAAAATGATCCCCTTAACCTGTGCCCACTGTTAACTATCAAATCTGATCATATCCACCTCATCAATCAAAGAATAATAGTATAAATAACATTTTGCAACAAATCATGTACCATAATGAACCAACATCATTCCTAAGAATCATATGGGCATTATTAACAGTCTGCAATAAACTAATGTCAGTGCCAGAATATCAATAACCAATTGATAAAAACATATGAGGGACTCCACCTAAATCTGTGCCAATGTTTCTTGATCACTGAAAAATATATGTAACTGTCTAGATCCAAAACAATGTATACACACGACTTCCCTTCATGTGATTTATGCACATAAAGTAAACTGTTGATTTTTCATAACTACAGCTCCCCCTAAACATGACATGTATGTTCCTGTTCACTACTTATCTCCAATATTTATACTGATATGGAAATTTGAATTTTCTCTAGTTTGACCGAGATAAGGTCAAACTAAGATTTTCTTGCTGCATTTTCAACACTGCAGGCCTCAAAAAAATGTCGTTTAGGGGGTCAAAACTGCTCCAAAAGTTCAGGACCCAAAAAACTGCTAAAACTAGTAAATTGTGCTATAATCAAGGCAACTAATGAGATTGTCTGGAGATCTAGGTGGAATAGGTGGGTGGCCACCAATATCCACTTGTATTATTCCTCTACCCCTATGAAGCAATGGTCCTCATTGTGTGGAGAGGCTCCATGAGGTGAGGAAATTTCTATTGAACCTAGTCCTTGGTGAGCCATTTGCCTTGGTGAAGGAGTTAGCCTACTTTGACAACTCGATATAGTTGGATCCTATGCTAGAAATTGTTCTTTATCTGTGTGTCCATGATCCTATCAATTGTGGCCTCTTTGACACAACTTGGGTTGAGCTCTGTTGGTGTCAGTTGCTTAGCAACATTAGATGTGTCCAACAATGGGGGAAATTATAGCCGCATTTGGTCCACATTGAACACTAGGTGTAAGCGAAGGAAAGGTAGAATGTTGAGCTTGAAATCATTGTCTCCTACATACTTAGTGATTATGTAAGGCCCATATCAGAGTAGGTGAAGCTTTCCATGGGCCCCAACGAGGCACTCCTTCTGCAAATGAAACCAAATTTTGTCACCCACCTGGTGTTAATTTTTGCAACTGTGGTCAAATTCCACCTTGAATAGATCAGATGACTAAGATGATGATTGCATTAGATTCCTCTTTTCAAGAGGACCAAAATCAACCTAAAGATCACCTTATTTGGACAAGCAAAAATTGATTTTTGAATTTATTTATTCATTCATGTATATTGGGTTAGGTCAGCCCTAAGCACATGTTAAATTGGAAAGGTCGGCCTCAACCCCAGGTGGACCCTCATGAAATCCTATAAATAGAAGATAATGCAAGTTCATTTAGACAAATTGATCAAGCCATATTCTCTTCTCTTATTTCCTTAGTTCGCATAGGTCTGTCGGAGGAAAGTTCGCACAAGGGTTCAAAATCTCAAGGGTGAAGCTCGCACAAATCTAGGGTTTTTTTATTCTTGGACACTGGCATAGAACTGAGAATTTTAGTCCCTGGACTCTAGCACACAATAGTCAAGACAGTGTCCAGAAATCCCTAGACGTTGGCACATAATGTTTATGAGAGCGTCCAAGAGGCTAGGGTTTCCGCGGCCAGTTTGGTCCCGGACGCACACACAGAATGGTCTATGGAGCATCTAAGATGCCATATATTCTCACACATAAGCCTTATGAGAGTGTCCAGGGTTTGAGACATATCTGAGTATGTTTGACCTCGGACCCCTCATCCAGTTCACATGGGAGTGTTCATATTTGTTCAAAACGCAGTCATCCAATTCTGTAGAGAACATCCAAAACTGCTATAGACGCTCGCACAACCCCTCCTCCCTGCATCTAGGACTCAAAGATGAGATTTCATTGTTCCAAATATTATGTTCAATGATAGCAGTGTTTAGCACAGTGAAAACAATATCCAACAGTTGATTACAGCCAGTGACAACACACTACAATCCCCAGAATCAGGGTTGTGATTATAAGCATGATTAGATACGTTTCACAGATATCATAGTTGTTTTGTTGCATAGATAAAGTTATGGATCATTGTACTCTCTTTTTTTGAATCATTTGATGATGATCTAAGAATAAGAGGATTTGCAAGGGTTTCCCCATAGTGAGTTTTTCCCTGGTCTCAGACCAATCCTGGTGTCTCTATGTGTGTGCATGCTTTTTTTCTATTATTCCTTTATGTTACGCTACATTGATGATGATGGTGTTTTTCTTTCTATATAATTGCATATATTGATTAATAATGGTGTAGATATGAATAATGTAATGATGATATGGGGTGAACTTAATGTATTAATGAAGAAATGCAATTATCAAATAAAAGAACAATGTATCCCTATGAAAAATTAACATGGTATCAGAGTTGGGCTGAAGAAAAGTCATGGATATCACCCCAATGATGACACCTTTGATGGAAGCAATAAGTGGATGGTGGAGACTTAAAAGAATTCTAGGTTTTGAAGAAAATTCTAGGCAACTTGATTATTAGGGTTTGATGGATTCTATGAGGTTATTTTTGGAGAGAAAACCCTGGTTTATGGAAACAATATGAGATATGGAACCTAGCTAGTCAATGTGAAGATTCTCAAGCACTTGACAAAGATTTGATGAAGCCCTAGATGGGATAATCCCTAGTAGACATGGTTGGATAATTGAAGGAAACATTGGTATATGGACCATGGACATTGATAGATCTTGAAGATTGGTTCAAGAGGGAGAGGATCACCTCTCATTGAAGATAAATATTTCTTGACTTATGATGCCTCTTACTTTTGTTTAGACCTATGGATTTGATGATTATGTTTATTTCTTATACTTCCTGCATATGTATTTGAGTATATGCATGTTTCTAATCTCCTTGATGAGATGTGATGAGTAGATCCTTCTTGAGGATCATTTGAGACACAAGAAAGAAAAACTAGATATGGAAAGAGTTAAAGAGGTACTTGATGAAAATGTGACAAGCACTACAAGCTTCCTATGAGAAGGTGAACATGTATGTGAACACCACAAGGTATGCATGGTATGTTATATTTCAGCAATAACATTGATGGCTAGGTAAGCCCTAAGACATTATGAGAATGTCTCTTTCTTTGATGGCACATACATGCATATGAAAGCGACTTGGATCTATGTTTCCTATGATGAAATGATGCACCAATGTTGAACATTTTGATCTTCTTGAAATCTATGAGGCTATCTAATGTTGATACACTTGTAATGTCCCCAATTAAATTAATTTTGTTTAAGAAGAATTCCCATTTTTGCAATTTGGGCGTTGGGAATGTTTTGGCATGAAAACTTAGGAAAAGTGGGTTGAGGGAGTCCCCACTTAATTTTTGGGAGAAATGGAGGCCACCAACATTAGAGAAAAAGAAAATTAAATGGGTAGTGGAATATGGGGCCCACATGAAGTACACACTTAGGGAAGAAGGAATTTGAATTCCTTGAGGCAAATCAAATTGGTGGAGGGACCCACAAGGGATGCATGGCCAACAATTATAAAAGGAAGGAATGAGGGAGCAATAGGGGTCTTTTGTCTATTCGAAAATTGAATTTGCCTTAGCTGATCAGCTGAGCCAATATTGTGTTGTTTAGCACACGAGTGTCTTCGAGCAAAGATCTCAACCCTTGCTTTAGTGGACTTCGAGTGCCAGCCCTAGGAGGGAGTTCTACTTCATTCCAAGTCATACCAGCAATAGTGAGTCGAGTTACAACAACAGTAAGTCGAGTTACAACAGCAGGGGAAGTAACAACAAGGAGGCCAAGTTACAGCCGCAAGGAAAGGAGCAGTAGGAGGGCCGAGTTACAACAACAGGAAAGTAGCAGCAAGAGGGCTGATTTATAGCTGAAGAAGAATAGCGAAAGGAGGCTAATTTCTAGTAGCAAGTGTGAGTAACAACATTGCAGAGCAGGGAGAGTAACAGCAATGCAGGGACTGTGCAGTCATTGGAGTGAGATTTGTTGGGGCAACATTATTAAGGGAATTTTGGAGTTGGGGAGCTGGGAGATCATTTTGAGGTCCATTTGAGGAGGATTGTTGGAGTTGGGAGGGTAGAGATTGGCTGGAACAATCACAACAACAAAATTCGTATTTGGAGGAGGGTCAAGCTATGAAGGGTTGATTTTTGAAGGTTGGAACCAAGGGAACCCATTTCTAGGTTTTTATGGGTTTTAGGAAAGGATCACAATCCTTAATTCCTATAATTTTATGGGCACTCTAGAGTGGAAAAATCAAGGGGGCAAAGTCAGGCAACGATGGAGGTTTGGAGCAGCAACGCAGTTTTCGGGAGGAGCTGGTTATTGTAGTTGTTGGGCTTTCTTGTACTCATCACCTGGTGCTTGTAGCTTGCCTTGTGCAAGCCTATATGCACTTTCCCCAACTCATTGTACCACAACATATATTATTAATAAAAATTGGTCATTTGGGGATTTGTAGAAATTTCTAGTTCTTGTGTATTTGTTTCTGAAAATTTCTGTGTTGTTATCTTTGCATGTCTTTGTTATCATTGTAAAATTTCCATTAGGAATATTACAGTGGTATCAGAGCATGATCTTGGCTAGTTGTGGAGTAGCCAGCAAGATCATGGAATGTTTGGGTATGTATGCACTATGATGGGTGAACTATAGACAAACCCATGGCTCAAGGGAGAGTGATTATAATTGAGGGAAAAATGACCCTTACCCACTTTGATGGTTCAACAGGGAGTTCTATCATAAAATGAGTATAAGAATTGGACACATATTTCTGGCTAAACCCCATGAGGGAGGTAGACGTTATTAGACATGACACTTTGCACTTGGATGGAGATGCTATGGAATGGTGGTACCGAGGGCCGATCCCTTTGGGTCATGTATGTATCGTATCCTACACAAAGTTCACACAGAGGCTCATGGAGATATTTGACTTAAAGGACACCAGACCCCCTCAAAGGGAGTGGATAGGATGAGGACAGTTAGAGGATGAGACCAAGAGGCCTTTCTGTTGGTGGAGACCGGGCTTTAGATGTTAGAAGCTCGAGGAGGAGGTTGAGCAGGAGGACACACATGATGGCGAGGGGCACATCGATATACCCGGTGTGGCATAGGAGTCACCATTGTTGGAGGCCTCTTTGGTAGCTCTAGTTGACACCTTGGTTGAGGGAGTAGAGCATACACTCGAAGGGTCATCTATTGACGAGATGCCAACAGTTGATGAGGTACCTGGTGCTATGACCCAGTTTCTAGATGATGGCCACCCACAACAAGTTAATGAGTTGCAAGGAGACATACTTGTCGTTGAGGAGGTACCAAAAGAGATAGAGGGGTTCAGAGCGGTGACCGAGTTTACAGGGGATAGCCACCCTCCACATTTTCATCAATACTGGGCTAGCCTTCTAGCGTTGAGAAAGAAAGCCACGATAGTATGAGAGGCCATTCTGCAGCAAAACGAGGAGTTGGAGGGCATGAGAGCAGTTTGTGCCAAGTCCACGACCAAATTGACTCACATTGGGGAGCAGTTGGATTCCCTACTGGTGCAGCTAGAGTGCACATTGGAGAGTGAGAGCAACTCTCTTTGGGCATACATAGATGGGGTTGGCAACACTGTTAGGTTACCT
Organism: Pinus tabuliformis; assembly: GCA_031772625.1. NCBI lineage: Eukaryota > Viridiplantae > Streptophyta > Pinopsida > Pinales > Pinaceae > Pinus > Pinus tabuliformis. The sequence goes on from CM062808.1 coordinate 641,330,420, forward strand.
TTGCCCATTGGACAAAGAGAGATAGAGATACCTAGTCCAATTTCATGTGTTGACCAGGATAACGAGATGGCACAACCTGAGTTGCATAGGGTGCAGCATCCGCATGTTGGGGTTGTTCTATGTGTTGGAGTTCATGCATTCAGTCCCTCTCTTGGGGTTGGATGGCAAGATATTTTGAGTTGGTACACGGTGGAGGGGGTTGGACTCATGGAGATGGACGTAGTCCGGAGTGAAGCTCAGTGGGAGCTCCCAGACATCGAGGGTACTGGAGGCCCAGATTGGCATTGGGATCTAGGTGGGGCTTCCTATCTAACATCAGACATATGGGATGGCTATGGCATTATAGTCAACCCAGTGCCTGAGTGCATGCGTTCCTTAGGGGAGTTTCAGTCGACACTAGTGGCTAGATGGTTTATGAGCATACTCCATGGGTTGATTTGGCATGTTGGTTGCGCATGGGGTCATAGGATGATTAGTGCTCTCTGGCAGGGGATGGTTGGAGGAGGTGGCATGGGTAGGCCATCAGACCAGGCATTGTATGGGGACAATGTTCTCCCTTTGAAGTTTAGGACTCAGGGGTCACCTAGGATCGACAAAGTAGAGTTATCCACTCTAGCAAGAGCAGATTTAGGGTTCTCTGATCTACCAGGAGGGACGAGGAGGTGCGACCTTATGCATACAGACCTAATTCGATACCATAACACTCAATGGTGTGTAGGGTTATGCAGCGAGGAGCAGTGGCCTGCAAAGGAGCATGGAGATGCATTGGGGTATACCACAACTTACTAGTTTACACTATGGGGTAGGAGGAGTGCCTCACATCACATTGAGTACATGTGGGGAGTGACAAGTAGAGTGATGCAAGCGAGACAAAGGACAGTATAGGATGGCATAGCCATAGCCGAGGGTATCCAACAGTGTACAGGGGTAGGCCGCGGTGTACAGTGGCATGTCCAGGAGTACTGGGATGATCGGTGGTATGTAGGGGCGTATGACGCTCCATAATGAGGCCTTGGAGTGTTTCCTCTAGGGAGACCCATGAACGAAGACACCGGGCATACCTTTGGGTGTAGTTCACCCAAGATTAATAATATCTGTGGGGACTCACATGCTTGACCCTCTTCAACATCCCTCACGGGCGCAGTTGGTTTTGCTATTAACTTTTCGCACTCTAGGCATGAGCAGCGAGGGACGAGGAGCTCACCCGAGATATTTGGATGACACTCAGTGCACTAGGGAAGAGACTTCTCAGCAATGGCACTAGGTTGGTGCGTCAGTTGACAACCACAAGTTGGGGGATGAGGTGATCATCTGTAGGGGTGGCATATCATTCATCACCAAGCCATGTGTCACTCTTTTCTCAGGGCATGTCGAGACCATGCATGAGCAGGGGATATGGTGTATATTTGAGGCAATTTTCCAGTGCATATCTGGTCTTCAGACACTATATTGGCACTTGACCAAGGGTGCAAATGGCATACGCGGTGGTGATGATTGGATGAAGCAGAACAAATCTGCATACACTAAGACAGTCGCAAGCATCATACATCTATCTATTAGCTACATTTAGGGGGTGGCTATTTGGCACATGTGGTTTCGAGTGGTCGTCAGTGCTACGCAGTGGTAGGCACAAGGTTGTTTATCACGCATCAAATTAGTTCATCATATTTGGAGCCTATATATTGATTGCATGCAGGGACTAGAGACGAGGCACAGATGGATTCCAACAATTATTAGAGCTATGCTGCAACAGGTCTAGCTATGGGGTCTAGGGTTTCAGTTGGTTGATAGATCACTTTGTATCATGATGAGTGGAGACATGGTAGAGAGTGATCTAGTTCACTCTTGGGCCAACATATGGGGGTTCTAGGAGGCCTTCATCATATGGCAAGGTAGGCTTTCCCTATTGCTGCATAGGTTCATGGTTAGCTTTGGATGGGTAGGCTTTGACATCATGGAGATACCTAGGCAAGATATATTTGGCCTTTTGTCTATATTTCACCATTGGGTTCCAGGAGAGGAGGATATGACATGGGCATGATGGGCAATCAGTCATAATCAGAGTAGCGTAACATCATCATGTTGGCATCTTTTTGAGATTAGCATGGGATCCTGGTATTGAGGGATTCATTTATGACAGTATGGTGCACAGATTTAGGGTGACTCGGTGGTAAATTTGGGACCCCGGTATTGTTTGTAGTGACTATTTGGGCCAGTTGATCAAGAGGGTATTTGTTTAGGCATTGCTTGAGGACAAGCAATTTTTGGTGGGGAGGACTGTAATGTCCCCAATTAAATTAATTTTGTTTAAGAAGAATTCCCATTTTTGCAATTTGGGCGTTGGGAATGTTTCAGCATGAAAACTTGGGAAAACTGGGTTGATAGAGTCCCCACTTAATTTTTGGGATAAATGGAGGCCACCAACATTAGAGAAAAAAAAAATTAAATGGGTAGTGGAATATGGGGCCCACATGAAGTACACACTTAGGGATGAAGGAATTCAAATTCCTTGAGGCAAATCAAATTGGTAGAGGGACCCACAAGGGATGCATGGCCAACAATTATAAAAGGAAGGAATGAGGGAGAAATAGGGGTCTTTTGCCTATTCGAAAATTGAATTTTCCTTAGCTGATCAGCTGAGCCAATATTGTGTTGCTTAGCACATGAGTGTCTCTGAGCGGAGATCTCAACCCTTTCTTCGATGGACTTCGAGTGCCAACCCTAGGAGGGAGTTCTACTTCATTCCAAGTTGTACCAACAATAGTGAGTCAAGTTACAATAGCAGTGAGTTGAATTACAATAACAAGAAAGTAGCAGCAGGAGGTCTGAGTTACAGCTGCAGGAGAATAGCAGCAAGGAGGTTGAGTTTCAGTAGCAAGTGTGAGTAACAATAGCGCAGAGCAGGGAGAGTAACAGCAGTGCAGGGACTGCGCAATCATTGGAGTGAGATTTGTTGGGGAAACATTGTTCCAGGAATTTTGGAGATGGGGAGCTGGGATATCATTTGGAGTGCCATTTGAGGAGTATTTTTGGAGTTGGGAATGTAGAGATTGACAGGATCAATCACAGCAATAGAATTCGTATTTGGAGGAGGGCTAGGCTGTGAAGGGTCAAGTTTTGAAGGTTGGAACCAAGGGAAACCCTTTCTAGGTTTTTCTAGGTTTTGGGAAAGGATCATAATAAAAAATTCCTAGAACTTTCTGGGCACTCTAGAGTGGGAAAATCAGGGGGCGAAGTAAGGCATCAATGTAGTTTTGGAGCAGCAGCGCAGTTTTCTGGAGGAGCTATTTATTGCAGTTGTTGGGATTTCTTATACTCATCACCTGGTGCTTGTAGCTTGACTTGTGCAATCCCAGGTGCACTTTCCCCAACTCATTGTACCACAACAAATATTATTAATAAAAATTGGCCATTTTGGGATTTGCATAAATTTCTAGTTCCTGTGTATTTGTTTCTGAAAAATTTTATGTTGTTATCTTTGCATGTCTTTGTTATCAATGTAAAATTTCCACTAGGAATATTACAACACTTGATGATTGGCTAACATCCATCCATTGGACATATTGATCCTATAAAGAAGGCTAGCACCTTGATACTTGTCATGATGGATTTCATATAGAAGGATAGCTCATTGAATCTTATACATGATACTACTAGTAATTCTTGTGATAAGCATGATGAAAGCATATGGAAAAAAAGATTGACACTCTCATTGTTTTGGTAAAGATTTATTGAATGACCTTGCTTGATTCTATTGATCATGATAAGCATGGTAACCTTGATGTGAGAGATATAACTATTAGATTGATATTCTAGATCTCTTACTACCTATGGTATTGTCTTGATGGCATATGGTTAAACTAAATGTCCTAACTTGATGAAGTGACTTGATAGAAAGTGCTCATAATCTTTGAGATATGATGTTGCATCTATATGCTGCTTTGAGTCTAACCTTTGATGAAAGATTGATGTCATAGCCATGATCGATATATGTTTATGATATAACATATCTATTGTTTGATCATGATAAGCATGGTAACCTTGATGTGAGAGATATAACTATTAGATTGATATTCTAGATCTCTTACTACCTATGGTATTGTCTTGATGGAATATGGTTAAACTAAATGTCCTAACTTGATGAAGTGACTTGATAGAAAGTGCTCATAATCTTTGAGATATGATGTTGCATCTATATGCTGCTTTGAGTCTAAACTTTGATGAAAGATTGATGTCATAGCCATGATAGATATATGTTTATGATCTAACATATCTATTGTTGCTTGACACTAGTAGAGACAGGTTGATGACATGAATGAAGTATATTTCCAGTCAGAGGGGGAATCTATTCTCAATATTCTTACTCACATTATTGTTTGCTTTATGTACTATTGAAGTATGATCTTTCTAACATTATTGAACTACAATAAAGTCTCATATCAAAAGCTTGTACATTAATTAGGGTTTATGTTCTGGACGCAGGCACAAAACTAGGAAATCTCGTCCCTAGACGCATGCATGCTAAGGCCCAGGTAGCATCCAGGCAGCTAAAGATGCTCCCATGCTAACCTGAAGGGAGCGTCCAGTGGTTTGAGTACAGTTGACCATCATTTGACCATCATCTAAAGCTTTCTTAAGCTATCTAAACTCTGAACCAATGTGTCTCTGACATATTCTGCCACTGTAATATGATTTCTAAAATTGTTGGGTTAAATTGTTGATCACATAAAAATGAAGTATTGTGCATGAAATCAGATGGTCACTTGGAAGATGTCAGTTCCACAGATGTGTTGCAGATAACAAGATCTGGAAGCAGGAAAAGATTGAATGTTTTCCATAACATGAACATGTAGATTGAACTTGTGTTTGCAGGTGATCGAGACATACATATAGATATGTCACTATGTTTGTGCTACAAGAGTTTGGCATGATTTGGCTAATTGATATAGATGAGCAATATTTATTGTTGTGTCATGATACTTGACAATAACTTGGAATTTTGAATTGATGATGGAGATATGCTTTGACTATAGATCTCTCTACGATAGAAAATTTGAACTTGACCTAATGTCTAATGATTTGATCTGATGATTTTTTATTTTCCCTGATGTCAATGCTATGTGGGTATTCAGAAATTGACATCCTTGTTTCTAGCACAATGGTTGAGGTATTGATAGTTGTGATTCGGCATGAACATGGAACCTACATGACTCATCCTTGGTGTATGCATTTTCACCTAGTAACAGAAATGACTTGTATTGTGATTATGAGAATGACCTGATCAAGTTCGGATTGATAATGCATGCTTGATGACAACTTGTTGGGATAAAAATAAATGAATTTGAGACTTGATATGAGCTCTCCCTGTCTCCTAGTTGAAAGTATTGATATTTTGATAATAATGAATTTGATAATGGTTATGATCTAAACTTTGATGAGCTGACTTTCCTGATGTGATGGTACAACATTTATTTATGTAAGGTTGATTATGATGGCTTAGAAAAGCATTATGCTTAGAGAATTGCATGGAGCAAGCTCCTTTATCCAGATATGTCTATATTTGACAGTTATCTGATGAAGTCAAGATGATGAGCTCCAAGGTATGACTTTGATTTTGATTACGGTTTTGGTTTTACATCGTGATGGTCTACTATTGGCAAGCGATGAGCCTCTGATGATCTAAATCAAAGGGAGATAACTTTTGAAGCTCGAAATGATGTATCATGGCATGATGAATCAATTTCTATAATTTGGAAAAGAAATTCTATATTGAAAATCTATTGGAAAATATTTTTGAATAATGAAGAAATGCAAATCCTTGGATACTCTGATTGGAAGTTCAAACATGTTGTTGAACTTGACATGGCATTCGACTATTGATTGAAGCATTGATGTTTTGTTTTGAACATCCATATGTATATATATGATGTGCATAGAACATGAATAAATTCATGACTAAGCCGCTTCATTCACATAAATTTTTCATCGAGCATCCTTTAAAATATCTGCATGAGATATTCTATTTTTGAGGCTGCAATATTTTTCCTATGATATGTGATTTCGTGGATGTATTGTTATTGATAGAGATTATTGTTAAGCACACTTGGATGTTTCTTTAGTATGAGACATGACATTATATCTTGGATGAGAGGTCCATAGTACGATTGAATATGAGTACGATGTTGCTAGCATGGCTAGATGTGAGGAAGGATGAAGAAGCTCCTTAGAGAGTTGTCTGAGCATGATCTGGATATGACATGGATACATTGTGATGACATAGAGTGAGATCCGATTGGCATAAAATCCCATATTTATAATTGGGACCGAGATACTCTCATATATTGAGATAGTACAATTGTTTGAAACAAGCTCAAGCTTGTGGTTGGCACCTCCTTGAGAGGGAGGATGATTATGGTATCCTTTTGTGATTTATATGATTATTTCTATTCTGACGTAATATTTGATTTAATGTCATGTATGAATAGGAAACATCTACTATTGAGACAAGATGATGCCATATTTGAGTATGATGAGAGCAGCACTAATTGAGGACACTAAGCCAACTCTTCCCCCCTGTCTGAGCTCCCAGGGTGAGGAATTGAGATAGAGGGCTCATGGGGTTGAGGGAACTATGGACAATAGGGTATGACCCCTGTCTGTTACCCATAGGGTTGAAAGTGTTTCTCCCCTATATTCATAGCTTCGAAGAATGTTGCTCCCCTATCTGGTATTTGCAGAGTATACCCCAGTTGGCATCATACCCACAAGTTGGGCTTGTCGGGAATATCGCTTCTCGTTTGGCCAACAAGTTGAGAATGTACTTAGGGTGTACAACCTAAGTTTATTATGATGCAGGTGTTCTACCATGTGACTATTTAGGGTCATCGATGGGAAGATCAACAGGCAATAAGATGGGTTGAGATAACCCTATGTGATTCTAGATTGAGATTGAGCTCCCTAATGAGATACCAGGGTCAAGATGTGCTCCCCCATGTGTTTGGATATCCTATTTCTTGATATGGGGCTATATATGTATAGCTACCCCATGAAATTTTGAGTTATGTGTTCCCTGATATGGTTCCAGGTTGAGATGTGCTCCTTGATGATATTCTCTCTGAAGATGATTCATGATGATATTCCGGATAGTAGCCTAATGGATAGAGGGTGGTAGCTTAAGCTCCCCTCCAATAACAAATCCTTCTTCTTCCAGATTTGAGAATGTTCAGCATATGTGTAGGAATAAGCATGGGACAGATCGATATGTATATTGATGATTTATGATGATGAGATACCTGAGGTGGTAATGACATGATGACTACATGACATAGATGATCAGGGATGATACGTGATGACACTTAAAGACACAAGAATGGCATATTGATCGATGGATAGATATTGGCAAGTGGAATTATCCCTAGTTGAGAGGGAGTGTTAATTTTTGAAACTGCGGTCAAATTCCACCTTGGAAAACTCAGATGACCGAGATGATGATTGCATTAGATTCCTCTTTTCGAGAGGACCAAAATCAACCTAAATATCACCTTATTTGGACAAGCGAAAGTTGATTTTTGAATTTATTTATTCACTCATGTATATTGGGTTAGGTCAACCCTAAGCACATGTTAAATTGGACAGGTCGGCCTCAACCCCAAGTGGGCCCTCATGAAAGACTATAAATAGAATATACCTCAAGCTTATTTGGACACATTTATCAAGCCATATTCTCTTCTCTTATTGTCTTGGTTCACACAAGTCTGTCGGAGGAAAGTTCACGCAAGGGTCTGAAATCTCAAGGGTGAAGCTCGCACTGATCTAGGGTTTTTTTTATTCCTAGACGCTGGCAAAAAAATGGGAATTTTAGTCCCTAGATGCTAGCACAAAGTGGTCAAGATAGCGTGCATAAATCCCTAGACACTGACACAGTGTGTTTATGAGAGCGTTTGGGAGGCTAGAGTTTCCGCAATCCAGTTTGTTCCCTGGATGCACACAAAAAATGGTCTAGGGAGTATTCGGGCTGCCATAGATGCTCACACAGAAGCCTTATGAGAGAATCTAGGATTTGAGATAGATCTGAGTATGTTTGACCTTGGACGCCCTCATCCAGTTCACATGGGAGCGTCTAGATCTGTTCCAGACGCAATCATCCAGTTCTACAGAGAGCGTCCAGAACTTCTATAGATGCTTGCACAACCCCTCCTCCCTGTGTTTGGGACTCAAAGATGAGATTTTAGTATTCTGAAGATTATGTTCAGTGACAGAAGTTTTCAACACAATGATAATAGTATCCAGCAGTTGACTACAATCAGTGACATCACACTACAATCCTAAGAATTAGGATTGTGATTATAAGCATGATTAGATTTGTTTCATGGATATCATAGTTATTTTGTTGCATACATAAAATTATGGATCATTGTAATCTCTTTTGATGAATCATTTTATGATGATCTAAGAAGAAGAAGATTTATGAGGGTTTTCCCCATAGTGGGTTTTGCCTTGGTCTCGAATCAATCCTGGTGTCTCTATGTGTGTGCATGCTTTTCTTCTACTATTCTGTTATGTTCCGCTGCATTGATGATGATGATGTTTTTCTTTCTATATAATTGTGTATACTGATGAATAATGGTGTATATTTGAATAATGTAAGGATGATATGGGGTGAACTTAATGTATTAATGAAGAAATGCAATTATAAAAGCAAAGAACGATGTAGCCCTATGAAAAATTAATACCTAGAACTCGTGTGGAAACTAATGCTAGTCATGACGTTTGTAATTAGAATTTGCTCTTCCAAATATGTCATGGACTTGCTAGAAGATGTGATAAATGCACTTAATGAAGTTGTTAGCTCTGCCAACTTCAAACTGGACATGAGTTGAATCTACCTGAGTAGATGCAAGTGGTATGACAACATCAATAGGACATAGTGGTTGGAATCCAAATCCCACCTGAAAGTGATTGTGGTTAGTTGATATGTGGATATCTATGTTGTAGATGTGTTGGACATAGGGAAGTCTTTCATCCCATGTGTGTGGATGCTTCTAGTTGTACACGCACAGGATGTGCACGATCATCTTGTTGACGACCTCTGTTTTTCCATTAGTTTGGGGGTGGAAATTCGTGGACTTAGTGAGCTTGGTATCCAACAATGACCCGAGGCTTGAATAAAATGTACTTAGAAACCTATTGTCCTGATCTGAGATAATGGACCGTGGGATCCCAAAGTGTACCCATACTCGTTCAAAGAAAATTTTGGCAATGGCTTTTGTTGTGATGCTCTTCTTGCAAGTCGCCAGAATGGCCATCATAGAGAACTTGTTGACAACTATCAGGCCCTAGAATTTTCGTGTTTAATTCACATTTTCTCCCTACCCTTACTTATCATTTTCAGTGTTATTACTATCATTTTGCACAATTGTCGGGTTAGTATCTTAAACTTGGAGCGTGACTAGGTAATTGTTCATTATTTAATATATTCTCTTTGCTTTGATAAGAATCACATCAAAATTGTTATTAATGGTGGTTCTTGTGTTCTTTTAGATTCTCAGGTAGGTGCATGAAACTCTAGCCAAAGATATACATGCATCAACAATTGATTGCTAAGTGTACCAATATATGGCCTTGTTCCTGAACCCTTGAGGATTCTTGTACTAAGGAAAGATTGTACATGTTGTCTTCAACACGTTGTGAATATTTGGCATTTCAAGGTTCTCAGGGAAACATATGGAATTACGAAAAAATAACTGGTCCACCAACTTCTAAATGCAACAATTTCTAGTCTGTGCCTACACCAGTCTTGTGTGCCTACACTAATTTAGGGGTTCAACATCTCAATGAACTTTTGAAGAAAACCAAAATGGTTTTTGTCCAAAATGATGTCTTAACACCTCCACATGAGTTAGAATGCACCCAAGTCACACGTGTGAGTTTATAGAAGCAAATTGAAAAATCAGCCCCAAATTCGTAGCAGATTTCAAACTGTGAACTTCCTCCTTGATTTGCATGCAGATGGAAGTGAATCTCAAATTTATAAAACATGGGTGTTTTTCCAAACATAGGAAGTTGAGTTAAAAATGGCCCATTTTCCCAAATTCGTTATGGTTTGGGAGATATGAAGGGTTCTTTGAGGAAGATTTGTTAAAAATGAACAAATTTTCAGATTTTTGAATCATGCTCAGAATTGAAGAAAATGGGTTGTTACGGCCTAAATTTCTAATCTAATACGTATAAAAACCCTGCTTTGGAGGAGATGACATGATTATAGTTTCCTAATGTTGGTTTAGACTCTGAGGTAACTCCCTTTTGGGTGTTGGACTCAGTGCTCCTGTTATGCAATGTAAAAGACTGAACAATACTTTTAATGAAAGACTATGTGCCAGGTTCTATATTTCAATCTCTGTGTGGCTTATGAACTATGTAATTTGATTTTTGTTAAGAGGCAATGAGCTGGTTGGGAGGGCCCCCTAACCTATCTCATTGTCCTCTTTCATTTCCCTTTTTCTCTTTGCTTATTTGTGTGAACAGACTTTAGATCTGCATTTTAAAGATTGGTGTGCTAGTTTGTATTCTTACTTTCAGATATGATAGCATCTTTCTGGTTTAATCCTTCGTTTATATATATATATATATATATGAAAACACAATAAATGCAAAGATAATGAAATCACTGTAGAAATTATCATATTTAATTTAAAGTAAGTTGAATTTATATTATTTTGTTATGTGAAAAATTTTTTAGTAGTGTCGATTGAGGTCTGGACCATTTCATTGAGTAGTCATTGATTCATAAACATAAAGAAAACCGTTTCATTACAATTTCAAGGTGGTTTATTGCAAAATATCCTTTATTAAATTACAATTTGGATTGCATTAGATTCATGGGGATTCAAAGTTTGTGTTGAAAAGGAATATGAATTGCAATGCATTTTGGAGTTAACATAAGCTGTAAATTTTGAAAATAATTATCCTTTGGTTCTTCACGTGCTATCTATTTATCTATATATATATATATAGTTTCTGGAACTTCATAATGGTAACATTTCAGTAAAAATAATGCGTTTGAGTCAAAGGACTGATCACAAAAAGGAATTCAATTACTTATCGAGAAGTTTATAATTCTTCTAAAAAACAATTGAGAATGAAGTGATGCCTCATCTTCCATTTCTTTAATACTTCTCTCTTATGTTTGTGAAAAGTGGCATGTTAAGGCCATAAGCTTATAAAGTGAGAATCTTGTAGAATTTTATGGAAGGGTATTATGTGTGAGGATCTTGTCATTCATATGTGTATTGTATTGAAATACCAAGATTTGCCCATATCTACACTGGAAATATATATATATATATATATATATATATATATATATATATATATATATATATCGTTTGTTGGTTGAAAATTTATGTTTCTCTTGCCATAATTTTTTATAAATATTCATCTGTCAACGAATTTGAGTTTTGGGACATGAAAAGCATATAACTATTGAAATTTGTAGCTTTTCTAAAAATAGAGTAGTGCTCTATAGATTATTGATTTAATAAAGCTTTCTTTGATTTGTCTCCAGCACCTTATATTGAAGAAAATAAGATTAGTTGTTTGGAGAGATTTGAAACTAGTGCACATAATTTTAAGATAATATTGAATGCCAGGTAATTAGCATATGTGGATTGGATTAGTGAAGATTTAAAGTTTTTATTTTATTTTCACATAGAGTAAGTGGAATAGGGCTAAAGTATATATTCATGATAAATTGGAGATTAATTATATTTATAGTCTTTTTACTAGTAAAAAAGTTGTCAAGAGCTTGAGTTCAAATTCCCACTAGTTAGGGTTTTGCCTTCCAATTGTCAATAGTCAAAGTTTACTTTTAGTTGTTAATGATGAAGGTTTGCTTTTAATTGTTGATAAAAACTGCAAGATTAGTGTTTTATAAAGATTTCTTTTGAGTGCAAGAATCAAATTAATCATTGTTTGCAGGGATTTACAAAGAGGTTGGTGAGCAAGTTAGCATAGGAATTTGATTTGCATGTCACTAGGGGCTGTCTCTAGCATTTCTAGTGTTGCGCCTCTAATATTACGAACTCCAGGATTAATAATTAAATGTTAGGTTGTTTATTATGCCCAAGAATGACCACAAAAACACATTTGTTTCCATGCTTGGTAGAAGGAAGGCCCAACATGTAATCCATGGAGATGAATTCCTAGGGTTGGATAGGAGTAGGCAAAGGAGTATACAAACCTTGCTTCTTGATTGTAGGTTTGGGCAATGGAATAGGAATTGCGAGATCTTATGTACTTCCCAAGATCCCATTGAAGTTTCAGCCAATAAAAATATTTTTGCAACACTGCCACTGTCTTTTCAACCCCAAAATGTCCAGCGACCCAACTGTAGCGCACCTCCTAAATCATCTTGGCATGCTCGCTTGAAGGAAAACAGAGGTGTCTCAAGTGGCATAACAATGCGTCCTCGAGGTGAAAGTATGTAACTTTCTTACCTTCCAAGAGCCTCGGGTATGTGGTGGCGAATTCTAGATCACTCTTGTAAAGATGCGGCCATCCCAAAGTCTCATGTCCATGAGAGTCAAGCATAGTGGTCAGCGCCATGACCAGAGGTCGGCTGAGGCAATCTACAACATTATTGGTGCTTCCCTTCTTGTACTTAATGTTTGAATGGAACTGTTGTAGATATGTGGACCATTTCTAATGGTGATCATTCTGCAACTTTCCTTGTGTTTGTATGAACTACAGGTGTCGGTGGTTTGTGTGGATGACCATTTCCTTCCCCATAATGTAATGCTTCCATTGTCAACATGCCTACACAATGGAATACATATCGTTTTCATAGGTGGGATACTTTCCGACTATATCTAAAAGCGTCTCACAATGATAAGACACTGGATGCCCCAACTGGATAAGAATTGCACCAACAACATAGTCAGAGGCATCTGCTTAATTTCAAATGGTTGTTGTGGGTCTGGTAATATGAGAACTGATGTAGATAAGAGGTGATGCTTCAACTCGACAAATTCCTTATGTTGGGATTCAAACCAAAATAACTTTTCTTTCGCTCTGCCCTTGGTGACTTGACTCAAAGGCCAAGTGATATGAGAGAATCCAAACAGGAACCTGCGATAGAAATTGGCAAGACCTAGAAAGATATAGAGCTCTATTAGAGTGGTTGGGGCTAGCCAATCCTCAATAACTTGTTTCTTGGCTAGGTCCACATGCACACCATGCTCATCAATGATGTACCCCATATATTAAACCTAGGTCATATCAAAATTTAATTTATCCAAAATGGCACATAATTTATGTTGTCGTAGGGTTTGAAGTGCTTATCAAATATTGTGGATGTTCTCTTCCCAACTCTAGCTGAAGATCAATATGTCATCTAGATATACTACCACAAACGGGTTGGTGAAGGGCTGCAAGATGTAGTCCATTAGCTGCATAAAGGTTGCGGGGGGAATTCGTCAACCCGAAAGGCATGACCAACCATTCGAAAAAGCCCTCCTTGGACTTGAAGGCAGCCTTCCACATATCAAAGGGTTCAATTGGTACCTGGTGATAACTAGACTTAAAGTCAATCTTGATGAAATATTTGGCCCCCTTAGGCTGGTCCAAAAGGTTATCAATCTGTGGGTTTGGATACCTATTCCAGACAATGATCTTATTCAGTGCTTGATATTCAATAAAAAGCCTATAGGTTTCTTCCTTCTTTTGTACCAAAATGATCGAGCTCCCACAGGGTAGTGAAATTGGCCTAATGTGCCCTTTCTATAACAACTCCTAAATCTTCCTCTTTATTTCATCATTCTCCAAAACAAATCATTGGTATATTGGTCCATTAGGTAGTGGCACACAAGGGGTTAGATTGATGGAGTGTTTGACTTGATAGTGTAGGGGTACCCCTTTGAGTTAGGTGAAGATGTCCCTGTACTCCTCCACGACCTTGACCATTTGATGTTGCCGTGTGGAGGAGCCATGTCTAGAGGCTATGGATGTGGCCACAATATTCCTCTTTCTCTAAGGGTGAATCATAAGGAAGAAAAATTTCATGGTTTGGGTAATGACCTTACTGCAATGTTTAGCAGAGATCAATGAAAATGGCGATAGGCGGCGCTATCTCTACTATCTTATACAATTTTTTACACAAAGTAATAATAATAGAACACGATTTAGATTAACATGACACTTCCATAGGTATGGTTGACCTAATAAAACATCATAGACTTCCAGAGGGAAAACATCACACAATACCTCATTTGCAAAGGGATTGATGCCATAAGGAAAGCGATGGCCAGCTGACATAGAGATCTCTCCCTTGGTAGACCCACCCAATCGTGTATGGTTGTGGGTGCGATGTCATTGGCAACTTCAATCTCCTACTGACCTCGTCTAATATCAAGTTCTTTTAGTTCTCGCTGTCAATGATTGAATGCATCAGCACCCCCTTTACCCACATGTGCGAGTCAAAGAGGTGCTCCCCCTCCTCTGGATCCTTAGGTTCTTCCTTTTGGAGCTTGGTACCATCATAGTGAGTTCAACATTAGTGATCTACTTTCCCTTGTCGGGTTCCGGCTCATAATCAAAGAATGCATTTGTCTTTGAGTCTTTTAGCTCAACCACCAGTGCCTGATTTGTGGGACATTCGTTTGTGTTGTGAGTGGAAGTTTTATAGAACTCACACCACTTGTTGGTGTCTTTCTTCACCTTCCCATTATTCTTGGATTGCGGCTTCGAGAAGTTGTATTTGGGGGTCGCGGCCTAACTTTGCCCTTTGCTTTGTGGCTTGGGGGCACCTTTCCTCTGCTTCAGGTTCACGAATCCAAAGTCTCGCTTCTTCTCCTTTAATTTATGCTCAATATTGGTATCATATCGGCATGCTGAACCAAGCGATGAGATGTCCATGAACTCTATTTCCTCCCGAATGTATTTGTGCAAACAATTGTGGTACTTGAGCACCAGATATTTCTCAAAATCTTTGATACCCAACTTTGTGCGCAGGGTATGGAAAAGTTTGTCAGCTAATGCACATCTTGATCCCTTTTCTACCGCAACATAGTCCATTGTATGTACTTGTCCTCATAGCTCCCCACGAGGTAATATTATTCCTTGATGGCATCTTGGAAATAATTCCAAGTGGGTGCAACTGAAAATAGTGAGGGTTCTCTCTCGTCCCTCTGTTCATAGTAGGTTTCCCACTAGTCCTTGACATGGGGGGTGACTTTGAGGAGTGAAAAAGTAATATTTTCCCTATTGGAAAAATCATGAACCAAAAAATATCCTTCGAATAGATTTAACCATCTATCTATGAGATCTACATATATCTAGTCTTCAAATATGGAAATTTCAAAGTTGACTTGTACCTTAAAGGGAGTGGCACCTCCAGAGTGGCTATCAGATGAAGATGCATTCCTTGTGGGCATCTATCGAAGGATCTAGGTAAAGTTGTCCATCATCACATTCCTTTGTCGCTCGAGGGATTCTTTGAGCAATATTTTGAAAGGATATCTTGCTCCATTGTTTTTCTTTTCTTCTACCATGGGAGGTTATCGAGGTTTGCGAGGCTGGTCTTGCAAAGGTTCAACCAGTTCGAGCCCTAACTCCTTATACCTTGACCTCATTAGGGAAATGCAAAGAAAAAAAAAGAAAGAGAAAATTGTGTTAATACCACTGATCCAGACTTATGCAGGAATGCAACATAATACAGATACAAATGAAAACACAGAGATGCATAAAAAATAAAAATAAAAATCATTAATATCAAAGAACTAAAAGAAGCTTACATACAGAATGGAAAAAACTAGCTCGGGCGATGGTAGCTTATCTTTGAGAAGAGATGTGGCAGCTACATGCCTTTGAACTATGTTACAATGAGGCTCAAGGGACTTTTTATTATTTAACTTCAAAGGGAAACCCTAAAAAACGAAAACCCTAACCCTGGGAGATGGAATACTAAGAGTTTGTGGGCCCCGTTGGGGTTAGTTGGGTAGCCAACTTCCCCAGGTCGTAACTTGGTTATATAATCTTTGTTTGGAACATATGGTACCTTGTTAGAAAGTTCTCTCTGAGTACTGCAAGATTTGTCGCGGACCTCAAGAAAAGGTCATTCATGGGGTCAAATTAACTCTGAAAGTGCAGGACTCGAAAAAAATGCTAAAAATAGAAAATTGTGCTATAATCACAGAGACTGATGAAACCATCTGGAGGTCCAAATGGAATAGGCAAGTGGTCACCAATATACACATGGATCATATTCCTAAAATTTCAACATTTTTTTTTAAGTTACACATATATGTTAATTAATTTTTAAACTAATTATAATTTGTTCTTGCCATTGTGTACACAGGACCATACGCAGAGTGTCGTTGATGTTTTTGTTATGTGGAGACATGAGTGGGATGTTGGGTTTAGAGGCACTGATGATGCAGGTCCATCGATGTAGGCCCAAATCATTGAGCCACGGGAAGGGGAGCACCAAACCCAGATTCATCAGACCTCCATCCTATCTGACTCGCGTTTGGACTCAACAGAGGTTAGTAGACTCATGTATATGTAATTAAAAATGTGGTTCAAAATCATTTATTTTCATATTATTTATTTTTTACAAATAATGGTCTAGTTAGTTTGAATTTGGATGTGTTATATTGCAGTACCAACGTATGGACACTTACTTTGTGCGACGAAACTCACATAGGAGTTCTAATGGTACTTAGAGTTTCATAGTTTGTATATTTTCAGGCTCATTTCATAGGGCACATTCACATTTGATACAGACTTTGCATATTTTCATACATGGAAAGTTTATGAATGTACATCATGAACATTATTTTAGTTTATGGGTGCTTATTATTTTAGTTTATGGATATTCATGTGATATTTGTAATTTGTATATATTTTCATATGGATAGTTTGTTGATACATGTATTCACTATTTTAGTTTATGGATTTGTATTAATATTACTTATGGATGCTCATTAATTTTTTAAGTTTACGGATTTGTTAAAATTATTTTGCTAATTAAAAAAACAAACAAACAAACAAACAAACAAAAACAAAAAAAAACAAAAAAACAAAAACAAAAACAAAAACAATATACTATAACTATTATTAGTAAAATATATGTTCAATTTTGATTTCCAGTTTCATAGACTAAGAAAATAAGTACAATCTTAAGTTATGATGAAATTCACTTTGATACTTAAAATGAACAAAATATATCATGTATCAATTTAATATTGTGCATGGAAAGAATTCCAATCATGTTTCATATTGACTTGTAGAAAGTGTCTTTTAGTGCAATCAACATGTATGTTATTACAATTCAATTTTAAAAATAAATTATTTGAATTTTAAAGCATCCATATTACAATAAGATATATATATATATATATATATATATATATATGAATTTTTTTGTGACCCACCCATATACCATTGCATGGACAATTTTTTTAAGTATTTCAATCAATTTCTTATCTCAAGGTTCAATTAAAAAACACAAATATGATTGAAATAAGTTTTATTCAATTTTAAAATATGTCATGTAAACAACAAATAGGTTTTATTCAACATTATTTATTTTGAGATTATCTACAAGAGCTTAGTCATAACATGATATAAGTCAATCGTATTGAAATTTAATATATAGGTCAAAAAACAATATATGACAACATTTCTATAATTTTATATAATGTTATCAACTTTCCTAAATTTACAAGTAGTTATCCAAGTATTTCAATCAATTCCTTATGATGGAAATAAGTTTTATTCAATTTTTAAAAACTCAAATATGATTGAAATAAGTTATATTCAATTTTAAAAGATGTGGAGATGTAAAATTTACAAATACAAGTTTTATTCGATTTTATTTTGTTTAAGGTTATCTACAAAAGCTTAGTCATAATGCACGTCGTCAATAATTTTTTTGTGCTTACACTAAAATCAATGCACAATGTTAAACTAATTACCTTGAAATTAGTGTACACCATATATCTAGTTACATCAAATCAGAAATCAACATCTTCATTGAAATTAATGCATCTAATGCAAACAATCCAATAGAATAAGAAATCAACATCTACACTAAAATCAATGCATCTAATGCAAACAATCAAATAGGATTAAAAATTAACATCTACACTGAAATCAATGCATCTAATGCTAGCAATCAAATAGGATTAGGAATCAACATCTATACTAAAATCAATGTATCTAATGCAAGCTCAATCAAACAAGATTAGAAATTAACATATTTAATGAAATTAATGCATCTAATGCAAGAAGTGAAATAGAATTAGAAATCAACATATACACAAAAATCAATACATCTAATGCAAGAAATCAAATAGGATTATAAATCATCATTTGTACATTGAAATCAATGCATCTAGTGCAAGCAATTTTCTTCCCTTTCTCTCCCCCTCCATCTATATATCGATATCTCCCTCCATCCCTTCTTCTTTGTCTCTCTATCTCACCCTCCAGGCTCACACATTCTCTCTCTTCAGATCTATCTCCCTCCCTCCCCCAATCTCTCTCTTCTTCCCTCTCTCCCCATTCCATCTATACCTCTATCTCCCTCTGTTTCTCCTTCTTCATCTCTCTATATCACCACGCAAACATACACATTGTTTCTCCATATCTATCTATATCTCCCTTCATCTCCCTCTCCCTCTCCCTCTCCCTCTCTCCCTCTCCCTCTCCCTCTCTCTCTTCCCCTTCTATCCCTTTGTCTCACATTCTATCTCTCTTCCCTCCTACTCACCCTCTCTCTCCATCTCCCTTGCCACTACCTCTATCTCTCTCCACCTCTATCTCTCTATATGTCTTTATTCTTACCTCCTTCTCTCTCCCCTTCCAAATCCATTTCTATCTCTCCCTCCCTCTCAGGTTCTCTCTCTCTTCCTTTCTCTCCCACCTTCCTCTGTCTCTCCCCCTCGTCACTCACTCACTCACTCTCTCTCTATATATATCTCTTTCTAGATTCCTCCTATAAATTTGTTGACTATCTCCCTTCCTCTCTCATTCTCTCTCCCCCTTCTCTCCATCTCTCCTTCTTTGTCTTTCTATCTCACCCCCAAACATACACACTCTCTCTCCATCTCTCCCTTGTCACTCCCTCTCTCTCTCTCCACCTTTCTCTCTCTATATGTCTTGAAATTCTTCCTTCCCAATCTTTTCCTTCAACTCCATCTCTTGGGCTCCCTCTCTTTCTCGAAAACTCTCTCCTCCTCTCCCTCTCTCCATCTTGGTGTCCCCATCTCTCTCTCACCCTTCTCTCCCACTCTCTCTCTCCTCTATATTTCGAAAATTTTAAAATATTTTGTCAATTAAAATATTATGTTTAAATATATTTTATTTTATTTATTTATTTTTATTTTATTTTATTTTATTATTTTATTTTATTTTATTATATTATATTATTATTATTATATTTTTTTTTTTTGATTTCGTACAACAATTTAATTTTTTTTATATAATACATATTTAAAATGAAAGATTTCAAATGTGTGTTGTACATTCACCTGGAGGGAAAATGATAATTTTCCAAACTATTAATGTTTCAGTTACCTCCATCAAAGATACATAGAAACTATTAATTTTCATGTCTTCCAATTGAAACTATTTAGGTTTTATTTCTTTAAAGGTAGTTTTAGGTTATGATTACTTCAAGATTTTAAAAATATTACATATTTTATTATGTTAGATTTAAAAAAAAAAAAAATAGGTTAAATAAAATTAATATATTGAGTCAACTTGTATTACTCTTTTTATGTTAAAGACTTTTTTGTTGATGCCTATGGTGTATATCAACCACATTTATTAATGTGGTTGTGCTAGTATATATTATAATATAACAAATTTTATATTATATTAAAGTTAATAATATTATATTAATCCAAAATTAATAAATTTAATATTAGCATTAAAATATGTTAATATTAAATATTTTGTATTAATATTAAATTTCATAATTTAATTTAATAATAATAATTATTATTTTAATTTTTTTAATATTAAATTTAATAAGGTTTCTACATGACATGATAACAAAAATTATAATAAAATTTGGAATTTTAAAATGTGGTAAAAACTTAAATTTTAGATCATTCAATTTTTTTATAAAGGCTCGATCAAACATAATAGCATAAATTTTAGAACATTCAAAAAAAAATTATAAGCGCTCCATCAAGTCCTTGTTAACCATGTATATGGCTCAATCAAGGGTTTCTGAAACCCTTGATCGAGTTATTTGAATTTGAAGTTTAAATTTAAGTGCTTGATCGAGCCTCTGAAATCCTAAAATCCACAATTTCAACACCCCTTCTACAAAATTTCCTGCAACACCATTTTGTACCCTAATAGACTTAGGGAAAATTTTATCCTTAGGTGGCAGAGTTGATCATGTTGGATTCATGAAGCAATCCTCTATGCAATGGCATATGAGTTTGACATTTTCGAATTCATTTGATATTTTTCATCTAATTATTTTTAAACATAATGCTTGAATTTTTTTGAACAATTTTAAAGAGGTTGAATAAAAAATCAATTACATAAAATATACACAACAAAAAAATTCAAAAAATACCATTATCTTCGTTTATGAGTCCTCTTCAAAAGGGTACTCTTGGTTTTTCAATTCATTTAAATAGTTGAAAAAAAACTTACGTGAACACATGAGTCTGCAAAATGCAATTGAAGTATTACTTCGCCAACTTTGAAAAATAATAAAAAATATAATTTTGCATAAAAATTAAAATTTTAATATGAAAAACATAGCTCTCTCCGTATAGTCACTAGGATTCATAGGGGCTATTTTAATCTCCATGTCATGCATTCATTAAAAAAATGGAATTGCACTTAGTATGCCATGTTCTCATTCGCATGTCCTTTTTTAGCAAGTTAGAAACTGGTGTCCAACTCATTTTGTTGCATCACAATGCAAGTTATTGAGGATGGTTTTGGGTGATCTTATTAATGGTTAGGTTCAATTAATGTGAAATACCCTCTATTCATGGATTCTTAGTTGAAAGGTTCTTAGGTGGCATGGTAGGACATTTCTCCTTTTTGTTTCAAAGGAAAATCTCATAAGGAAACCTAAGGGATGATTCCCAATATTAGTTGATTAAATCCCTAGAAAACCCATCAATGTAGACTAGTGTGCCTTACATGAGGGGATTCTAACCAAACACTTGCCAACATGGAACTAGCCAAATGTCTAATAATATGGGTGACAACTAGTAAAGCTAACCCCTTAGGATAGGATGACGTTATTTCTATCCATTGAATTTCCATAATAAACTTGTTGCTCATTACTTATGAGTAAAGAAGAAAATTAAAAAATTTAATTTGTTGCCAATTTATTTCACTCTATATTTTAAATGTATGAACTATATAAACGAGGCTAGAGGTGGAGTTCACCCACTACACTAATTGAGAATGACCTATTTAATTCAATGCAAACTTTGTAAGCCAACTAAATTCACTTTTTTAGATCCAAATCATGATCATATCTAAAAGATACATTTTATAAATATAAGTCATATTTATATCATTTGTCTATAACAAGTTATTATTTGAAAAAGAATACTTCCTTCAACTATTAATAATATTATTGAATGTTAATCAAAACATTTTTTAAAAGAAAAGCTATCTCTAGAAGCACAAGCATGACTAGTTCAATATCAAAATCTCTCACTACATTGGTAAAAGCTAAAATTTTAACAAAATACTTAAGAATTCCTTTGAATACATCATTCACATACAAGGGAGTGTCATGTTCATACACCTCTTTAAGCTAATAAGACATCAATTATAGCTTGTTGATAATGTGTACGGGGATTCCCCAAAGCTACAAGTAGCAAAGGCCCACAAGTTAGTAACCTTGAGCCTACAAGATACTCATAATAAGGGGTTGTTGGTTAATGAACATATACTTCATCACTCTAAAATTAGACCTGCCATTATCACTACCTTTGAGAAACCCATATTTTATATGCACATTGATAAGTAGTCATGAACTCGATGAAATATCCACAAGAAAAATCGTATAAGAAAATCCATAAACTAATGAATCCATTTCAAAAAGATTGATCACATAGGTGGTTCTACCCTAAATATCATTGCAAAAAAAATATATAAATGCCACTAACAAAAGACCTTTTGGAATAACTCATTTTCTTGAAATATATAAGAGATCAACGCGCTTTCATCATTGCAAGGTCTTGAAATGGACATGAGAGTCCACTCACATGTAAACCCACAACCACAAACTACTTTCATAGTAGCCCCTTGAATATACAAACAACCATGATATAATTTCCATATCAGCATGACAAAGTCACACACAAAACACACTTCATCCAAGAAATTATTTGAAGTCATCTCAACTCCACTCTTTACCCAAGCACAACCATGACCTCAGTTTATCTAGCTTGGAATTATAAGTTTATTTTTCCTTGTGGAGAAACCATTATGAGGTTTAACATAGGGGATGCATAAGTAAGATGGAGGTTGTGAATGCCTCTCCTCATTCCCATCTCTCATGTATTTGATTACTTGCTTATGCATATGTACTTTGGTCACCTTCTTTATAATAGGTTATAAGAAAGGAATTTTGAAAGGCCTTTTGACAATAAAGTGCCATTTACCAAAATAAATGGTTATAACTTGTACTTCTTGTTGTTTGAGGTTAACATGTTGAAGGCATAAAATAATTACAATTATTTTTAGTTTATAATTAATTTTTCAATATTATAAACTCGTAAAAAAAATTTTTCTCTAACTTATGATATTTACAAAATAAATATTTTCATAATTATGATGCTTTCAATTAAGATATTTATGTAAGAATATGTATAAGAAGAAGCTTTACAACATGAAAACCAAGGGGTTCCCCAAAATTACTTCTAACTCTAGCCAAAACCCCACCTTTGGCCCAAGTAGGGTTGGCACAAGGATGCCTAGAGATGGATCAACTATTGGAGGGTGAAGGAGGAGATCATATTGGAGAATAGAGATAATATTAAAAATACTATCACTTCCAAATTTAAGGACAAATTGTGGGATGATAAGGAGTTTGAGGGGAAAAGGAAGCTAAGGTACCATAAGGAGGTGATCAGCCACTCTCGCTAACCAGAATTTTCTCTTTGTCTTAACTAGTGCTAAGATGGAAATGAACATTTTGAACATAAGAACTAACTCCCACGAGCTTCAAAGTGAAACTAGGTGTTGGTATATCCCCAAAACATACTGGGAAGAAAGAATCTATCAGTTGTGTCACACTAAGAGAATTGAAGATGAAAAACACTTTCTCTTGGATTGTTCGACCCTCACTCACATCCGTTCTCATTTCCAAAACATCTGCTAGACTTCCAACCTTCTTGACTTGTTCAACCAAGATAACTATAGTGATCTCGGAACGCTCGTCTCCCTTCTATTTGCTTATAGAAATAAAATTTTGAAAAGTCTCAACTAATTTCTTTTCTTAAGGTCCGATAGACCTCATGAGTCTCAATGGACGTTCATCGTCATCATCATCATCATCATCCAATGAATAATAATTTGAGTAACTATAGAAATAATCCAATAAATAATAATTTATGAATAGATACATTTAGTAACCCTATCAATCATATTTTCACTCAATCAATACCAATACAAAGTTTTTTCATGAATAAGTGTGAAGTTCATTTATAATGTTGATATTAACATGAAATGTAGTACTCTAAGCGTAAATATAAGTAACATAAAATGGTTGAAAAATTATTTTATATCCCAAATAAAACTTTTTATAATATAAAATTAATGTAAAATATATAATTAAAAAATTAGCAATAAAATATTTTATATTTTTTTCTATGTATATATATATTTTTATCACTTAATTTATTATACATCAATATGAAGACTATACTATATTATTATCATAAAAATATATTAAACATTTTCAATAAAAAAAATATGTTAAATTATTTTTATAAAAATAACATTTAAAAATTATTAAAATAATATTAAGTACCTACCATACCAAACATTTAGAACTAAACTCTTTCGTGAAATGATATAATCAAAGATATTCAAAGGAATGGAGATTCTAATCTTATGATTGAGAAGATTAATTTAAATGATATTCTAAAGTTCGTAATTTCTTACGTATCTTTATCTATGATATCTTTAAATTCAAGTGGGAGAATCGAAAAACCGTAACATGTTCAACAATCAAGTTCAAATTGATTTTACTGGTTTCATCTCTCAGTTCAATTTAATTTAACTTTTCTTGGAATTTCAAAAATCCTGACAGCTCAGCATTCAAAAAAGCATGAACGTTGTTTAAAGATGACATTGGGCAGTCTATATAAGGGACGGTCCAATTCCATAAGTTTATTTCTCCTCTCTCATGAGGTGGTAGTCTGGACTCTGGGGTGTTATGATTGAATGTGGAGCGCTCATTTGTTTTTGTTTCTTTGTTTATGGTATTCTCTGTGCGTTTCTGCTGTGTATTATGATTGAATGTTGGAGTGCTCCTTTGTTTTGGTTTCCCTCTATGTTTATGGTCTTCTTTGTGCGTTTCTGCTGTGTATGCTGTTGTTCTTTGTGTATAGTCTTCTTTGTGTGTTTCTGCTGTGTATGATGTTGTTCTTGTTATGTTTATGTGTGGTCTATATGTGAATTAACCACCGAGTGCAGAGGAGGACTTTTATTTGGGTGAATCAAATTGGGCGACACAAATTCCTCTTCTCCATGGATAAATGAGGTGAGAGATGAAATCCGTGCTGTAGTTTTTTGATATATGGACAGCAATCGGAATCTTTAATTTCTTTGGTTTTAACAATTCATGGTTAATTCTTAAATGTTTCTGCACTAATTCTTCTTTGTTTGTTTGTTTTTAGTTTTTTCCTTCCAGCTTTGAGGGCAGAGCGCTGGGTGCATGAGTGAATACTTTTACAAAATCACATGTGCAAGGTACCTACCTCGGGCTTGTTATTTGTGATTTTCTGTGGATTTGATTTCTTTATAAACAACGATTGCAATGTCTATTTGATCTCTTTATGAATAACAATTGCACTCGGTTTCTGGTTAATTCTAGGCTAGGATGCTCTGTTTATTAATTTCTACCTCGCTTTCAACGAATTCGGGAGTATATAGCGTCTGCAGACCGTGTGCAAAGGGCCGAATGATCACCGCTACAATGGAACAATATTTTTTTAAGGTACCTTCTGGATAATATCAATTTATCAGAGAGAATTGTTGAAATTGAAAAATGCAATAGCTCTTTTAAATTTCTGTTGAGTAAACATAGAAACTGTGATAAAGATTAGGTTAAATGATTTGAATTCTTTTTGAAATCATAAATAAATTTCGATTTAGTGTGTGATTCCGCCCTAAGGCTCTCTAATTATTAGATTTTATAAGTCTGGTTATCCTCATTCCAAATAAAATAAAATCGATTTTCGTAGATTAGGGTGTGTAATTAAAAGAATCCTAAATGAGAAATGAAATCGTGTGTAATTAAAAGAATCCTAAATGAGAAATGAAATCGAAATGTAACTCTGAATCGACCGCTCAGAGACAAACAAATTATGTATGAGATAATATTTCTCTGGCTGGGTCAAGTAAGGGGACATCTCTACCCGCAACCCGATCGATCGATCCTGCAGGTTGATCTGCGGAGAGAACGGCTGCTATTTACTGCTGCTAGCCACCAAAACAAGAATGAGAGTGGAAAAGGATCCGACATTGTACCTGGGCGTCATTCAGATTTGTTAAGATTCCAAAGTAGAGTCGATTTAGATTCATGTGAATGTGAGGAGAAGTTTCGGTAAAATTTGCGTAGCAAATTGAGGGATGGAGAAGAATAAGATTGTAGCCAAATCCTCATACTTCGACAGGCTAACAACTCTGAGTGTTTGATTTATATTTCTTTGAGTATTTAGCTTATATTCCTGTGTAAATAGCATTTGGATTTTTGAATTAAACCCCCACAGTAGCGTACCAGTTGCATAGTTTTTATAATATGCTTATGATTAAAGAAGTTCTCTGTCTTTATGGTGTGGTAATAGAACTCGCGAGTATGAGAAATTGGAGTCGAACCCGCGATCACGTTGTTAAAACCATCAATCACGTGCCTTAATCGACATGGGTAGGATCTTTATCATGTGAATATCCTTATGGTTGTATAAAACTGACCTTAATATAGTGGACCTGGCTGATTTCATTTGACGCGGATGGTGGGGCCCGATCACCACTCACACCTGTAGCTTTGTCTCGCTGGTTGTGGTAATCAGACTCACGTTGCTGGATTCGAAGTTAGAAGGCCTCATTCTTTGTCTCGTTGGTTGTGGTAATCAGACTCACGTTGTTGGATTCCAAGTTAGAATCAGACCCTTTGTGTTGTCATAAAACGGGAGACAGACATATGTTACCTAATGTGGATGGTGGGCCAGATCACCACATATTCTAACAAATGTGTATGGGGACCAATCACCACGAGCGCTTGTTTAATACACTTTGCCTCACAGGGAAAATATGCGTTAGTCCAAAGTGGATGGTGGATAGCGAGACGATGATATTATTAGTTTTTTTTTTTTATAATTCCTGTTGATGAATTTTTATTATAAAGAAAAAAGATTATATTGATATCTATTATAAACCAGTTCTGTTTTATCTAAACATAACTAGTCTAGAAGTGGAGACAAAATTAGTTAGTAATTTAACTA
The DNA here is from genome assembly GCA_031772625.1 of Pinus tabuliformis. NCBI lineage: Eukaryota > Viridiplantae > Streptophyta > Pinopsida > Pinales > Pinaceae > Pinus > Pinus tabuliformis. The sequence continues at coordinate 641,357,143 of CM062808.1, forward strand.
GTCTAGAAGTGGAGACAAAATTAGTTAGTAATTTTGTGTTTCATTAGTAGAGATATAGTTGTGTTATTTGTGTTTTATTAGTAAAGCTATAGCTGTGTTGCTTTATTTGTTAGTTAAAAATCGTGTAAACACATTTTATCACTGTTCATAAATTGAAATCACTTTATATGCCATAAAACTTTACATACCACATAACTATAAAATGAAAACGATAAAAAAATCCATGCTAGGAGTACAACCAGAACGATAGCCAAGAATACCATGAAATAAAACAAAAACCAAAACCAAGAGCCCACGAGGAGGTAGCCCAGGCCTTAGCAGGCCATTTGCATTTGAATATGATTCGTTTTCCCTCTTTTGAAGTGGCAAAATGAGACAAAATACTATCCACCCACGCGTTCATTACCAATATTTGCAATCACGGATTAATTTTAATACACACTTCAAAACCTAGGATTATTATATATTAAATAAATTTTAATATTGCAATCACGAATTAATTATAATGCTCACTTCAAAACCAGTATTATTATATATTAAATAAATTTTAATTAAATATATATTATTATTAGTGAAATATTTTATATTTTAATATTAAAATTCACTTAAATATAAATTATTATCAAAATATTTTATATTTAAATAAATATGGTGTAGGTATAAAATTTTATATGAAATTGAATTGAGTTCTCCGTTAATTTAATATTAATAAGTATTAGAAATTATAATTTAATTAAATATATTTAAAAAAATTGAAGTAAAAGTGGAATTTACTTTTGTAATATAGTTAGTTTTATATTATTAAATCTAGTTTTATATTATTAAATCTAAATAAAGAAAGAGCGAAATACTGGAATTAAAAATTGTTTTATAATTTTCATTTTTATCTTTAAAAATAGGTTGAATTCTAATTTATATTATTGTAAGTATTTATTTTAAAATTTTATCTATTTCCGTTAGTTTTTTTAGGTATTGGATCACATTCTTTTTCTTTCCTTCCTTTTTATTTTATTTTTGGTTGTATAGAATTGACCTAATGGTCACCCCTTATCCAAATTTGTTGTTGTATGCCATGGGGATATCTATTTTCATTGTTTATCTAACATAGATAACTCAACAGGTCATCTACATTGAGGTGCAAATAACATAGGTAGCTCAATTGGTCATTCTACATTGAGTTCCAGTGAATATTAGGTTGGTGGTTTGACTTTATAGGAGTGACATGTGATTTGCCAAAATGTTATTTTTGGGTGAATCGTTTCCATATTTTTCTCCCCCAAGGAGTGAGTTTCATGTATTCTCCTCATAACGTGGGATTTCTAATGAAGACAAGCAACTAGGCAAAGCTAAGTATTCATAGTATTCTCCTCATACGATGAGATTTCCATTGAAAAAATGAAGAGAAAAAACTAAGTAAAGCTAAGTATTTGATCCACATGGATAGTGGATTGTATTTAACATAATGTGCTTCATCCAAGGAGATTCAAGTGGATAATCTAGCATAGAACTAGAGAAATTCCCAACAACAACGACGACAAAGGTTGAATCAACTATTTGAGCTTATTGATACACAATCTATTCAGGATACATTAATATCAATAACTATTGATAGGATGTATTAATAACTAATAGTTATTATCAAACTCACAAACTGCTAACCTCTAATCCACTAAACCTTAATGATGAAATCACTAAACCCCTTACTTCTAAACCCCTAACCCACTAAATCCATCACCCCAATACTCGAACTCACAACTCCCTAATCGACTAAACCTATATAATAATTATCTCAAATCCTCAATACAATAACATCTATCTTCCAACCCCTAATCCCCACTAACCCTTTAACTCTTAACCATAAACCGCTAACCACTAATCCATGGAACCCTTTACCCACTAACCCTATAAGCTCCTAGCTCCCTAACCCACATATCCATCACAACTCTTGAAGGGTGGAGTACTAGAACACAAAAGAGTTAATGATATGATCATGTAAACTTTCACAAAAGAGTTAATAATATGGCAAGGCAACGAAGTATATTAAGGGGGAGGTAACTTTCACTCTTGTCAAATGGCTAGTCTTGGTTTTTTTTTTTTTTTTGGTAGTGGGGTTGTAGTTAACCATCCAGAAGCAATTTTAAGTCTTATTTCAAGATTAAAGGGTGATTTTTTGCTCAAAACATATTTTCCTTAAAAGTTAGCATATTGATAGGTCATTGTTGAAGCTACGTACCTCATGGTCATGTGTGATTTCAAAAAACAACCTATCTTGGCCCCATACATAAAGCTAGGACACTGCTTTGCTTGATTTTAGTTTGAGGTCATACCCAAGATCTTTCATACACTTTGTCTTCTTTTGAGGTCATTTTCCTAGTAAATTATTGAATATGAATATTGAAGGGTGAAATTCCAAAATTATAATTTGATAGTTTTGAAGGGTTTTTGGGTGCCTAGTCCACATAATTATCTAAAACATTATTCTTGTTCGAAGTTGTAGTTGTGTAGTATTGAACATAAATCATGTGGTTGCTTCCCTTCTTTCCTTTTCCAAATGCTTGTTGTTATTGTATGCAATGAAGATCGTTGTTTTCCTTATTTAGCTACCATATGTAGCTTGCTTGGCCAATCTACCTTGATTGCTAGCAAGTATTGGGTTGGTGGCTGAACTCCTTATGCACCAACTTTTGAGTTGGTCATAGTTTTATCTTTGGGGAAGCTAGTTATGTAGTTCACTTGCTTAAGGATTAAGGAGTTTCATTATCTTCTCCTTCCATTGTCGTAAGATCACATATGAAAAAACAAGTTTTGGTCCATGCAGACAACTGATTGTATCTGACATGGATGATGATCTTGTATAATTATTTTGTGAAATGTGGACAATGAGCTTAATTTATTTCAATGTTGTTGACATTAGCATCGATGAAATTTCAGCAAGGATCTAGAAAAGAAATGAATTGTAAAAATCAAGAAAATATTGGTAAAAATTGGCAAACATCGATAAAATTAAAAATACACTAAAATATTAATTTATTTCAATAAAATTAATATTTAAAGCAAATGCAAGATCAAATAAATGCATTGCCACATAAATATGAAAACAAAAATAATATGTAAGATGTCCACTGCTATATCACACATCAATAGTGAATCATGTCGTAAATTCCGAGTCCTGACTCAACCTAAAAATATCAACTAAAAATATAATAAATGTCTCTCATCATCATGAGTCATATACAATGAAACTAGATACATAAACTAGTGATTTCCTCTACCCCTTTTAGGAGAAAAGGCAATGGATTTTTCTCTAGAGGAAGAAAGCCCTAGGGCTAGTGTTAGATTATGATTTCCTCTAGAAGAAGAAATTGGAGGTAGACTTTGACATCCTCTACTAGTGCCCATGCTATTTCTAAGTCCAACTCACTTTATCTCAATCCTAGAAGGTGGTGGCATCACCTCCTCCTCCACCTCTCTCTTCCTTAAGACCTCCTTTGGTGCCTCCTCCTCTAACCAATCAAGAATAATTACATGACAAACCTATTTGTCTCAACTCTCCATCCCATCAATCCCATTCAAAGAGATGGCATCCACATCACATGCTTTTTGAAGTTGCCTCACCCACAATTAGAGATTGTAGTAGATGTATACCAAGCCATTAAGGAACTGAGACTCCTACTCATATTAGGGCCACAAATTATAAATTAATAATTATAATACATATTATAATTAGAGGGTGGCGTGGAATAAAATAATAAATTGTAATTTACAATTTTATAACGAATTCAATATTTAATTTGAAATTTTTTAACTAGTTGCACTTATTAGTGTGTATTTTTTCAAATATGCTCTTATTTTGCTCGCATCTAGATGAGCTAAATGTTTGGATGAGCACTTGAATGACAATATTTTGGAGATTGGGTACTCTTGTACCATAGATTATCCACCAAGCATTCACAACAAATAAGAGAAACATAAGAAAATAACATTGAAATTTGAAAAAGAAATGAATCTTACCTCGCATCTTTGTCTTCTTATCCTAGAGATCCATGTCAAACGCAAATGTTCCACTTATCATCCTATATACCTCCATTTCTTTAGAAATCTTCGCACATTCTTGTGAAGATGGATGGCACCATCCTTTGAACACAAGTGAGGAATCAATCCATCACCTTAGCATCAAATCTAAAACCATATGAATAAGAAAATGTGGTGTTGAGGTAGATCCCTGCATCATGAATGGGGCGATGGAGTGTAACATTTTATCTCTCGTCAAACACTCTCGGTATCAGTATCGTTATTCAAATCCATCATCTCCATTATCATATAATAGGTATGGATGGCTTCTTTGGCCCTATCCATATCCTCATACAAGTAGGCCATTGTATGATTGTTTCCATTAACTAATCAAAGAACTTTACCAAAGGTTTGATAATGGCACACACCTCCTCCACTCCTGCCCAAAAGCTCTCATGATATGAAACTAGCCTGCATATGGCCTACCCCTTTGGTTTGCAGCTAAAAGATAAAGTACGCCATTGATTTGAAAGAAACATTCTCATCACATCCCACATGTAATCTAAGAGAGATTGAAGATATATGATGCCAGTGGAAATTCGTGTACTGGCAAGATGCATCAAGTCCTTGTTATTAGTGAATTGTCTCATCAGACTAAACAAAAATGCATTGATGTATATAAATTTTGATATATTCTTGGATGATTCAACAATATCCTTGATATATGAAATTTTCCCTTTATCCTCTAACACCAAATCAATACCATGTGTAGCACAAGATGTCCAAAACAAGTTAGGATAGCTCTCCATACCCAACCTGCTAGCAGTGACATAATTTACAACAATGTCCATTATGACTTGCACAAAATTATTTGGACCTGCCTCCTAAATGAATATGTCCAACAACTCACATAATGATTGTGCATCTTTAATATGTGTATATGCATCAATAGATTTAATAAACATTGTCCCCTTAGGAAAATTAACCAAAAGGTTAAGAAGGGTTCTACCCTTCTGATTAGTCCAACCATTTGACATCACAACGTATCTAGTGTGTTCCCATGATGACTTAAACTCTTCCAATCTAACATTGCAATCAACCTTTTCACTTTGAAGAATAGGCCCTTTCAAGTCTTCATAAGAAGGGGCCCTGTACCCTTGGCGAACAATAGAAACAACATGAAACATAGGCTAGTAGAATGGATTGCTCTTGGAAATGTTGAAAGGAATTTCACTACATAGAAGACACATGCCCACTAGCTTATCATTTTCTTCCTTCTTTTTTCTTTTAAGCGTCAACCAGATAGAAGGTTGTGCACTAGTTGTGGTTCTAGGAATAAAAAATGATGAGGTACATGAGGGGTTGACCATTGTGGAAGGTGATGTTGAAGAACCAGTCTCACTTTTGTACCCCCTCCTCCCCTTGCAACTTGACTTTTCATAGATTTTGTGTTCCCTTTGGTTACATCCCTAACTTGTAGTGATTTGGTGACAATATGGATGATTTCTGGACTTGTTTTTGAGAAAATTTGTACTTCATGTCTCAGATAATTTCAATTAGGAGATTCCATTCATCATATGCATCCCACACGTCTTGCAATTCAAAGTTTGTTTATTGAACCCACTTGGGCTCAACATATTCCTACACTGGGTCCAAATTTATAAATATTTTTGGTCTTCAATGTAATGATTAAACTTTGAAAGCCAAGGGCACAAAAAAAATATAGAAAAGATAAAATCAACATTTTAAAAATCAAAATACAAAAAAATTGCATTAAAAAAGACATCTAAAATTCACATAACTAGTAGATCTCCTACAAACAAATATACCCTCCCCTCTTATTTATGCACTATCCTTAGTGCATTATATACCCATGTCACATCAAAACTTGCTAGCCTTAAGTGTTTCTTCCTGCCAGGTACTCATTGCATGCCTTTGTTTTTTAGTTTTAAGCATTGTTTCCTGCTCGGTACTCATTGCATCCCTTTGTTTTTTAGTTTTAATCATTGTTTCCAGCGAGGTACTCATTGCATGTCTTTGTTTTTTAGTTTTAAGCATTGTTTCCTGCTAGGTAATCATTGCATGCCTTTGTTCTTTAATTGTCCCCAACTGTATTGCTATATTGTGCTTCTTCAAGATAGGTACTCATGCATTGTCTTAGCTACCAGCATAGATCCATCTTATGTACGGAGCTAACATGAGTGGAGAGAGATCAAATCTCTTCATGTGAAACTTCTGAGTGCAAAATAAACATTTCAACCATAAAACTTATTTTTTCATGATATATACATAAAAAATTAAACAATATATAATATATACATAATTGATATTAAAATATCTTACATAGCATGTACATTGAGACATTTTATCAATGCAAATTAAAATGTTTTTTTTATTATTAATATATTTTTAAGTATATGTCAATATTAATTAGTATTAAAATATTTTATTTTAACAATTTTTTTTCTATATATAGATATATATGAAGTTGATATCAACATAAGTTAATTAACATAGATCTTCAAGTAGCTTATTTAAATCTCATGTTGAAATATTTTTGAAAAATATAAGGTTTAAACATCTCACTCATACATTTTGTTTTTTACTTGTAGTTATTTTACAACATTTTTTATTTATTATAGCCAATATTATTTTTATATTTAGAGCATAATTTATTTTTATTTTAAAAGGACGGATGGACAGACTTACCATCTCATACTGCACTATAGAATAAATATCTAAGCTCAATGACAAATCTTTCTCTTTCACACTAAATTGCCATAACCCCTCCTTCTCAGCCAACTTTCCCAGCCTTCGTCAAATCCTTCGTTTGTGAAACTCCTTTAGAAATTGTAAACATAATGCTAAACCAGTCCTTGCTTGCTTGCAGAGGAAGCCACCTCCTCTTTAACCAGCTTATATTCTCTGTTGAACCTCTGGAGATTGAGTCTGGTATATCACTGTAACGCTTTCCACAGTAATTTCCAACTTTTATTGCCCAACGACCGGATATTGCACCTAATGGTAACCGTCCTTTTCTTTGTGTTACATTTCACAACAACTCTGATTCCTACCTTCTATTCACTCACAAAGACCATCGATCAATTTACAGTTAAAAGTACCACAGGGAGTAGACCCCTCTTCACCATTTCTCTCTATTGTTTGAAAATTCTGATAATATGACATGCTTGGTTGCAACTGATCTACTATAGTATCATCTCTTCCTCCTTCCATATGCTAACTCATTTCTTAGTTCTTCCATATATATGTTTCCTAAGAAACGCAATGAGCAAGAACAAAAGCATCCATGCTTGCACTAAAATCATCCAAGGATACAAATTTCAATCAGAAATTGTGCAACTGAATTCAAGCACTTCACCACTGCTTTTGGGCCTGTGCATTTAACAATTGCATTGAAAAGTCCAATAAGATAATTCTGCAATTGCTTATGAAAAATTTGTTCTTCTCACAGTCAAATTCTGGAGATAAAGCCATCTAAAGAAGCTGTTTAATTGTCCAAAATGATCCTCCACTCTGTATTTTAATGATTGTTGGTTCAGGAAAGGTTCCAGAAGTCTACATTGATTTCTGATTCAGTGGGGTTTGCCAAATAGAAGCTTGGTAGAAAGTGAAATATCAACACTCAATGTTATCATTGTTTCTCCACATTGAGGATTAATCCTTTGTAGATCCACACATAACTGTGGGGAAAACACAGCTTTAGAATTTCAAGATTTGGGAGAAAAACATGGATGCACACTCCCGATCAAAATTTGGAGGATGGTTAATTAAAACAAGATTTCCATCATGGAGATGACGGTTAATCACTTCCCACTTTCTTCACTTCTTTGGAAAATGTATTCGAACAATTATAACGTCCCTTATCAACAAAGGTTCTACATTGCCCTCTGTCGAATGTTCATCAATTTGTTCATATGAACGTCGAGTCTCTCTTGTACCTCAACGGTGTTCAAGCCCAAAGACATATCTCCAGCACCCTCACATATTGATATAACTAACAGTTGAAGCAGTTACCAGCTTCACCAAGATCCATCCATGTGATTTATTGGAATGTTATACATACTTAGAAGCTAGAAGCATCATCAAGAGGGCGAAGATTAATAATTAGAGTCTCCTCAAAATGCTGGGACGCGTCCAACACATTGGCAAAGTCAACTGGTCCTTAGTTCCCATGCTATTTGTTGTCATCTCCGTATGCCATTAGAATAGTGCAATCAATTTCAGAGCTGAGACAAGATAATACTTTCATGTTTTGTAGGCGATGAGACATAGATTGAATTATAATATTTTGTGTCCACATGATGTCAAGCATGAAGAGAAGTTCCTTCATAGCTCTGGGGTATCCAGAAATTGAACATCTAGACTTGAAAAGCAGTGATATCTATAGTGTGCTGCCCCCTAAGTCTCCCAAAAGTGTAACAGCTTTAGTGTTGAATGAAGATTGTTTCATTGGAAGTCTACCTTTGCAGCTAGACCATCTTGTTAACTTGTCAGAATTATTTTTAAGTGGTAACTCATTATCTAGTGGCATTCGTTTTAAGCTCAAAAATCTTAAAAATTTAAAGTACCTTGACGTCAATTCCACTACAATTTCTGGTAACAGTCTTCCCTAGTTGGGGAATTTGTTAAAATTGATAATACTTGGATGCCAGTGCAACTTTCTTCTCTGAATTTTTCCATGCAGAACTTTCCCATCTTACCAATTTAATCACATTGGATATGACTGATAATGCACGATCAAAATTATTGCCAAAAAGAATTGGGAATGGAGAGGATCAAACTTATTCAATGATGAAATACTAGTAAAAATTGGAAACCTTAATTTTTCGATGAAACTTGACCTCTAAATAAGAATCCTGAAGGATCATTTGTAGAGAGCATGGACCATTTGCACCACCTTTTGTATCTAATGACTATATAAGTCATGGATTAAATGGGTGGATTCCAGCTACAATTGCCAAATGTAAATTGTAGTTACTATATTTGTCATTCAATTTAGTGTCTTTGCTACTCCCTGATGATTTCTTAGTTCTAGAGTCAATTCTGAGTTTTATTGTTGAGGCTAATCTTCTTGTTTAGGTACCATATTTTTCATTTAGTGCATAGTCTAGGCCCTCTTCCAGGTTATCCAAAAACCAGTTTCAAGCTATTTGCCTGAGGAATTGGGTAACCCATGTCTCACAACATTGGCAATTGATGCTAATAGGCTCTATGGACCGATATCTTCAGAGCTTCCTTCAAGTTTAGCATACAAGTCTATAAGTGCAATCCATGATAATAGGCAACATTGTTAGGAAAAAATCCCAATTCCTTCTCCAAAGTATCCAACATGTGTCACTAGTATCAATTTGCCAACTGATCTATTTTCTGAATTATTGCTATAAGAAGAATACTTCCTCTAATAGTCTAATGTGTCCTGCACTTCTTGGATGGAATCAAATCTTTGAGAGGCTCATCTCCATTCATTGACAACTAATCTAGTTCCATGGCCTCTGAATTCACTACTCACTATTAAGTCCATGGGTCCATCAACCACTCTAATTATTGTTGTTATCAAACTGGAATCCTGTAGAATGTCAAGAATGCTAGGAGACTATGAAATTTTGGAATCTTTGATGCTATCTGCAAAGGGAGTTGGCTCCTACCCTACCAGAGCTATGTGTTGTCTTAGAGACCTCAAATTAAAGCTCTTGATACCTTTGCCATCAATGAGCAAAATTCCTTTCAGCAGATAATAAAATCTCGCTATCAGTCTAGTTATAGTGGACTTATGACACCCAACTCTCCTTATGTTTCGATGCCAGACTGCAATTGGAACTAAATCAAGAGTTTCATGCAAACATTTCCATGCAGTCTTGTTTAGAATTTATCCAAGAATCAGAGCACTTTGATGGGGCTCAGAACAAGAGCATTGACATAGGTTCATATGATGATGAAATAGCTTCTGCTAGAAATTCAACAACCTTATTAGTTGTCAATGTAGAACTAGAACATGTTTCATTAGCTTCAACAGTTCTCTCATTTGCAAAGCCCAGATATCCTTATTTTTGCATCTCATAAAAGTTTTCCAATACCTTCGCATAGAACATAGCCATATTTACGTTTTTGGTTTATCATACATGTTGAATCTAACTGCAAACAAGTTTTGAGTCGCCTTCACCTAAAGCAGATTTTGTTTTCGTCAAAGGAATTCTAATTACCTTCACTTGAGAAATCCCAGTTTCTTATTTTTCCTTATTTTTTCCCCTGTTTATAGTGCAAAGTGTAGACTAGTAGGATTTTCGATCTTTTCCATTAATGATGCCATTGTTTTCTTCGCTGTCATTTTTCTTTTCACCATGTATGATTCCACTGTTCATTTCTAGAACAAGAAAATGACCAGCTATTTTTTCAATTTCAGTAATAGTTTCTCCCATTTTGTTATCATCAATTGTTTCTTCCAAACCACTTTCTTTTTTTTGCACCATCCTTTGTGGCAATTGAAACACATCTGTAGCATGTTCGCCACCTTCACTTATTTTTTCATGCGGCTAAATCTGAAAACCTGCATATGGGGTTCCTACTTGCCACATCCAATGTACTTTTGCCTTTATAGTGTGTTTTGGACCAATTTCAAAGAATCCCATAGCCCTTTTAATTGCAATGTCACAGAGTTTACGGTTGAATTTCATAGAACTGCTGATAAACCCACTAGGATAAGTTTGGTAGTATTGATACAAGCCAAAAAAAAAGCCAAGAAATCATTCCCAAAATTAAAACGTTTCAATGACAAAACTTGATCCTGCATTGTTTCTAGAGTTATTTCTCAACTTAGAGCTAGCACTGGCAATGGTAATTATGTTCAGTTTCACAATAAAAGCACACATTTCATTTAAAAGATGTAATGCCCCCTCTCCATGTGCATTCTGAGCATAAGATGCAATCACCGAAGTCCAGGAGATCAAATTAGGCGTAACATATATTGGCCACATTTCTCGAAATAATATCGTGACATCCTTAGGTATCCAATTCTTTCCATGCCCTGCAGTTATTGAATTCCATGCATATCATTTCTCTCAGGTATTTTGTCGAACACTTAACATGAATTCCCCAAATACCCACATTTCACCTACATATTTACAAGGGAACTTTTCACAAAAGGATCTGACTTGATCCCACTCTCTCTAACGAGTCTGTGGACTTCCCTTCCTTGCTGAAGAAAAAAGGAAATATGTAATAACTCTAGAAGATGATAGACGTAGTATTAACATATTGATATGTAAAACAACAATGAGATTATGTTAAATTTAGATAACAATGGTATGTTCTATGCTTTAGCACAAGTTACTTCAATGTTCCTTATCAGCCCAATGACAATTTCCAATTATTTCCAGTAGCAATCGCATTAACTTAAACACATTGACAGTAAATGCGGATAGAACATAAAAACATGTGCAGAAGACAAGCCAAGACAAGAGGACACAAGATTTGGCGGATGCCAGGGCAAAACCCCAATGTGGGGAAAACCCTTTGATCAAATCTTCTTCTTATTATTCAATAGTTCAGCAGAGAGAGAGATAGTACATAGATCAAATTTACTTGCCCAATACACAGTCAAAACATCCCGTGAAAATCAGCGGTCAATTGCATCCCTAACTAGAAAGTCAATGTTGGTCAAATCAGCCACAAAGCTTCCTCCAAGCAGCTCGGTTAACAACAGTCCAATTCGGCCTTCAAGAAGGGTCAGAGTCAACCCAAAACAGTCCACTCAGCCTCAGTCAAACTCGGTCAAACTTCAGTCAAAGTTGTGGTCAAACAGTCTGCAGTCAACGCAAGTCAAACTGCCCAAAACACCTTGGTTTCTGTGCCCAACAACTCGGCCTAAGAAAATCAAAATTCTTCCCTGAAAACCGAAGTCAAACTAGGTCAAATCAACCTTGGTTAATGCTGGTCAACGTTGTCCCTACACCCTGAAATATTCGGCCTGCAATTCTGAAATTTTCCTCCTTCTATGCCACGTGTGGGAGAGAGAGAGAGGTTGCCCAAGTTATACGAACCAATCAAGAGAAGAGAGAGAAGAATGATGTGTGTGAGTGATGTTCCAAATGAGGAGAGAGGTCATTCCTATTTATACAATTCATTGAGGGTGAGGAGACACATCCATTGGGCTTCTTGAGCTTACATTTCGTCGAGGCCGACCTTGACAATTTGTGCATGAAAGAGAATAAATTCAAAATTCCGCTTATTCTTGTCCGAATGAAATGATCTTTATATCAAAATTGAACCTATCAAAAAGAGGAATCTATTCCAATAATCATCTCCATCATATGAGTTGTCGCAAGGTGGAATTTGGCCCTAGTTTCCAATTTTAACACTCCTTCTCAACTAGGGAGAATTCCACCTGCCAATCCATTTGTCATCATCATACCATCCTGTCATCATGTACCATCTCTTTCATCACTGCTCTACTCTATTGAACCATGAAGTAATAATGAAGAAGTGATCGAGAGTGAGTTGGAAGACCTTATCACTCCCCACTAACAAAAGTCAGTCCATGATCCCAGATCAAGTTGTTGAACACCATGCATCCTAGTCATAGGGAGTACGACAGTACACAATGCATCCATCGGTAGTGCTATGGTCCCTAACCACTTTTCCAAACTCATTAGCCAAATGAGAAGTACTTCCCATGAGTCTCAGACTCCATGCGTAGGATGTGTGCTGGGGCATCGACAGGAGAAGGTGAACCACTCATCCTACTCATATGCTATAGGAGAAGGTGAACCACTCATCCTACTCATATGATATAGGAGAATGTGAACCACACACCCTACATACATGTGTCCACAATCGTAGGGGAAGGTGAACAACTCACCCTACAGACACGTCAACCATCATGGGGTATCACAAGGGAAGGTGAACCAATCACCCTAAATCTAGCGCACCACTAGGGGAAGGTGAACCACTCACCCTGTATCTAGCGCACCACTAGGGGAAGGTGAACCACTCACCCTATGGTCGCTCATAGCTCCAAGAAGTACCCCACTCCACCAGGAGCTCCCAGAGCTCAGTTTCCAACTCATACGGGATCCTCGTAGGGGTGTCTTTCCATGACTCCAAGTCTCTCTCGGAAGGTTAAGAATTTGACCTTCCCCAAAGGATTCATGAGAATGTCTGCAACTTGCTCATTCGTTCTAATGTGATGGAGCCTTATTGCTCCCCATTGTACCATATCTCGGATAAAGTAGTACCTGATATTAATGTGCTTGGATGATCAGGAGCTCAAAATTTGCTAAAAATTCAAAGTTGTCAGAATGGTGTGGAACCTGAACAAATGCATAGATCTCATCGTCCTGATTACAGTGCAACTCGTTTCGCGGAAAACCGATATCATATGCTCAAGATATTGCGTTCTAATCGTTTTGCCAAACAGTGAAATTTTAAAAAAAAGACAGCCCAATCAGCAGTCCGTACTATTGACGTGGCGCTGACTGGGCAGATGAAATGGAAGTTTGACTTGGTCAAAGAATTCCCTCGGCGAATTGGGTGGCGCCAAGTGGCACCTTGTTAGTGGTCCAAGTGGCAAGTATTGTGTGGTTCACGTGTTTTTGTGGTGGCCAACCACGAGCTGACACGTGGCCCAGCCAGAGGCCGCCACGTGGCAGCTCGGGAGGCCACCAAAATGGTTGTATCGACCGGGCAAAGGTAGTGGGGGTCGAACAACCGACCTCCCAACACACAACAAGAGTTGTTACCATTGCACCACACCCGCGGTTCTTAACCGTTAATGGCTGTGCATATATTTAAGTTTTAATGTCGTGTGGATTGGGGGTTAGGTGGACTTAACCACCCCCCATGTGAACGCAGCCAGCGTGACCGCCAGCTTAACCGCCACCGCCGACCATCGTAGCCTGACCACCAGCCCTAACCATTGGGGTCTCCACCACATGTGAACACAGCCGGTGTGACCACCAGCGTAACCGCCCCGCCGACCACCGTCGCCTGACCGCCAGCCCTAACTGCCGGGGTCTTTGCAATGTGATCACTTTAATCCTAAACCACTAACGGTTTTGCATGATCGCCAGAAGGAGGGGGCCAACGCCGGGGGCTAGCCCCTGGGCGCATGGTCCCCATATGACTATTCTTTTGGTTTTTAGGCCTTGGCTGCTAAATTAACTGTCCGACAAATCTGCTTGGATTTTGGTGGATTTGGTGGCCCGTTAGCAGAAAATGGGGTGAAATTGTAGGATGATGTCGAATTTTGTGCAATTTGTAGAGTGAATAGTGGAGAAACTAGGAGAGTTCATAACTTCTCCAATTTTCGACCAAATTGGGTGCAAAAAGAAGCTAGGTAGCCATTTTTTGGAGATTCTGGACTCATTAGAGCAGGTATCTTAATCAAAGGAGCACTTCTAGATAGGCTTTTTGCAGGTTGAGGTCTATGGGTGCCATGGTCAACCAGAGTGTTGAATCAGTTTATGGAGGAGTTTGAAGATGGAGATGACCTTGCAAGGGTTTTCCAACCTCTATGTTCTTTCTGCAACAACTATTACATCAATGTTGTAGCTTTTATTCCCCTTTTCTCTATGTGTTTTGGAGGAGAGACTTGTTTATGTACTTCAAGTGGATTGTAGTACTGTTGATGCTCCTTGAAGTTGGAGTATGGGGTCTTGGTGCAATATGCCTTTGTTTACTGAAAGTTTACATGTTTGACTATAGGTTAACATGTATATGGAGTGATAACTCTTGCAAAAGTTTGTTTCTTTGAAGGAGAAACTAACCATTCCATTTCTCAGCACTTTATGTACTCTTCTTTTCTAAACATTGAGCATAATGAGAAGGGGTCATGCCATTAGAGTTGATCCAAGGAGATGTAGCCCAGGAGGGGTGAACTCCTTTAACAATGGTTGGTGTATTATTGATTGATGCATGCTTCCATTCAGTGTTTTGATTTCATGTTTAAAGTTTTTCATGAAATTAACATAAGAAAACACACATAAAAACTCATGTTTTTACTTGCTATTTTGGAGTACAAACCTCAAGAACATTTTTGTATTCTGATGAGGATCTTAGCATAGAAAACTAATATTCCACATTCATATCAAGTTGGTATCAGAGCACTGGTTTGCTTTGTGCAAGGAGGAATTGACTGTTGTTTGCAAGTGAATATGTTTTGAAGGTCAAGTGAGGAGAAGGTTTTGGAAAGGAAAGTAAGATTGTTACAACCTCTACCACCAGTTCTACCTCAAGTTGTAGTAGAAGCTTCAACCAAAGCATGTCCCAAGGAGGAGAGCTTGCAAGAATGTCAGAGGATGTGAAGGCTTTTAGAAAGGCTTTCTTAGACATGGCATAAATGGTGAAAGTCCTCTATGAAGAGAGGAATACCAAATTGCAAGGTGAAAGCTCTAGACCTCCAGAGATTCACGCAGACCCAACCAGGGCTCACACAGAGGCAGCCAAGAGCTGCATAATGCCTCAGAGGGCTAGCATGGGCAACGAAGAGGCTCTAAGGGCTGACGCAGTGCCTCGAGAGGCTGACACAGGATGAGCTAGGGTGACGTTGGGCAGACGCTGGGCCAAAAAGGGCTGACGCAGTCCCTAGAGGCTGACGCTGGGGTTTTTGTGGGGCAGATTGGAGTTGGGAGCTGTCAGAGTGTTTATCCAGGGTTTCAAACGAAACATCTATCTCCGACTGAGAGGTACTACTGCCGAGATTATTCTCTGTTGGGTGAGCCAGTTTTGGCTCCCAGATTGTATTCTGTAACTGCTTAATAATAAAACCCTCAAATAGTTGCACCGGTTTTCCTGCATTGGGTTTTTCTGGGGACATTGGTCCAAAAACAACGATGTCACTTGTGTGCTTGTTTTGTTTCCTTCAGTTGATGATCTGTAATGTGTTGAGCATGTACTTGTATTTATTTTCAGTATTTACATGGTAAATAACTTGTTAATTAATCAAAACAAGTAGGCAGAAATAAATCAAAAAGTACATGAAGGGTTTCTAACAGGTTAGACTTAGAAATTCCAACATGGTATCAGAGCGTGGTTGCAGATCATAGGAGAACTGAGGACATCAACCGAGCAAAGTAGCAGCAGTAGAAAACAGTTGTCCCGAGTGACAGAAGTTGTTCCTAGCAGAGAAGCAGCAAGGAAGGGGTGACGCAGTGCCTGTGTCATCAAGTTTGAGCCGAGAAGAGGATCAGCGCAGTGGCAGAGGGGAGCAAACTCGACCTATGCAGTGCTCGGTCATCTTTCTCAGTCAGGAAGGATTGATGCCCGTGGCCAGGAGGTGTGGATTTTGTTGGTGTCGGGATTGCGCAGAGCCTAGAAGCTCTAACCTTCAGTTTGTTGGGGCTTAGGAGGCTGTGGGTAAGTTGCAGAGTGAAGCTAGTGGGGTACTGTAGTCAGAACAATACCTAACAGGGCAATACAAAGGAGGAGGGAGTTGCTACTAGGGATTTCTAGCTAAGAAATCTGGATCAGTGGTGCAGCTGCACTAACGATCGAAGTGGGGGTATCTCGACATTGGAAGAAGGGTCTCCAGGAGGGAAATCGAGGCTCAGAAGGAGTCATACCAAGAAATTCCAGGAGGGAAGTAGAGGAGCAGCGAGATGGTAGTGAACGGGGTAAGTGACCAGGATAGACTAGACGGAGCCTCAAACATCGTAGTCTAGAAGGCCAAAATCTTGTTCGTTCTAGACAAGAATCATGTCAAGCACTTAGCCTTGAGGACGATAGCAATCCCAGTTGACCCAGTTGAGAATGACAAGTACGAGGAGGCAATGGCGAGGACCAAGAGCATCATCCTTGACGGGGTCAAGGACCATGTAGTACCACATATTGATGAAAAGGACACGACAAATGAGATGTGGGATGCCCTAAATAAATTGTACCAACATACTTTTGTGCAGAGAAGGATGCTACTAGAAAATCAGTTGTGGTCATACAAGGTGCAGAAGGGAGAACAGATCGACACCTTCCTCGGTCGATTGAAGGAGGTCTGGGATCAGCTGACTTCCATAGGGGCCACATCGGATCAAGAATTGATGGTGAGCACAACCCTAAACACAATCTCTGAAGACAAGGAGGTGTTTGTCCAGATCATACTGGGTAGGGCAACCCTTCTGGATTGGGAGGAAATGTGGGCGACTCTTTACCAAGAAGAGATCAGAAGGCTAAGCATGGCGGGAAACAGTGGAAAGGGGATCAGAATCAAGAAGGAGGAAGAGGAGGATGCTACCCTAGCATCTGAGGGAAAGCAGGAGAAACAGAAGAAGAAGGACCTCTCCAAGGTCAAATGCTTCAACTATGGGGAACTGGGTCACTATGTGAGCCAATGTCTGAGGAAGAAGAGCAAGGGAGAGGCTTCTGAGACCAAGGCTGCGTAGCAAGGGCGGAGAAGGAAGTGGAGACATATGATGACTATGTCATGAGTGCTCACACGCCACTTGAGAGGAAGTGGGGAGACATCGAGTTGTAGTCAGACGAACTACAGGCAATGAGGGGCAGGATCCTCAAGGTACCTAGCCTCTTGGATTATACATTGCTACGGGAGCCCCGAAGAGGAGTAGCATTACTAGCGGATATCAGTAAAGACGAATGCAGATGGAGCGTCAGAGGGAGCTACATTGCAGGATTCCCAGAATAGCGTGAGGCAGGAGTGTGAGATGCATAGAGTTGTTGCAGCAATGCAGAGGTTAGAGAGGGAGCACTTGTCAGCGACAGAGGGAGTTTCAGCATCGAGGGTGTCTCTAGCCTAACAGAGATGTCAGAGTTGGGAGATCAGTTACTTACTTCTCAGTAACTGAGTTGCAGTGCAGTAGTTAGCAATGGCAGTGCTATGGGCAGCACGATGTAGCATGATGAGAGGGATTGCAGTGCAGATGCAGCAGTGGCAGTGACAGAGCCATGGGTAGCAGCACAGATGCAGAGGGAGTTGTTGTATAGATGCAACAGTGGCAGTGGCAGGGCCATGGGTAGCAGTACATGATGCAGCAGCTTCAAAGGATGTTGGGCAGCAGGCCTAGCATCAACATAAGGACCGATGCCGGATGATCAGGGTGATGCTCAGTTAGGAGTATTACTAGAGCACAGTCCTCGCTAAGAGGGAGTGTTGATTTGGGGTAGCATCGAATGTGCTCTAGCCATGAAAATTGGTGGAGAGGCTAAAGTAGATGAGATCTCCAATACCCAACAATGGTTTGGGAAGATTCTAAATAGTTGGGAGATATTAAAATAATTAATATTTTTAATGGAGTCCCTAAGTCTAAACTTAGGGAAAATAAAATATTAATGTGAATTAATATAAAACTGTGTTAGAAGGGTCCAAAAGTCATGGATCAAGCCAGAGTTAATCTTAGTCGTTGATTAGGGACTTAATCTCAACCGTTGAATTGTCAACGAGAAAAGTATAAGAGGAGGCTTGAGGGTCACTTGAAGAACACACCGAGTTGATCAAGAATTCGATTTTCTAGGGCTGGGTTTGCTGAGGAAATCGAAGGAGTGATCAGAGTTGCAGCTGAGGGGCAGTGAATACAAAAGCAGAGAGGCAGAGATAGTACCGAGAGAGAGGGACGCAGAGCTAGCTAGAGGTTCACACAGAGCTAGCTAAGGCTCACGCAGAGGCAGCCAGGAGCTGCATAGTGCCTCAGAGAGCCAGTGTGGGTGATGCATAGGCTCTAAGGGTTGACGCAGTGCCTCTAGAGGCTGACACAAGACGAGCTAGGGTGACGTTGGGTAGACGTTGGGCTAGAACGGGATGACGCAGTCCCTAGAGGCTGGCACTAGGGTTTTCGTGGGGCAGATTGGAGCTGGGAACTGTCAAAGTGTTTATCCGGGGTTTCAACCAGAACATTTGTCTCTGACTGAGAGGTACTACTATCGAGATTATTCTCTGTTGGGTGAGCCAGTTTTGGCACCCAGATTGTATTCCGAAACTACTTAATAATAAAAGCCTCAGATAGCTGCACTGGTTTTCTCGCATTGGGTTTTTTCAGGGACATTGGTTCAAAAACAACGGTGTCACTTGTGTGCCTGTTTTGTTTCCTTCAATTGATGATCTATAATGTATTGAGCATGTACTTGTATTTATTTTCAGTATTTACATGGTAAATAACTTGTTAATTAACCAGAACAAGTAGGCAGAAATCAATGTGGAAAAAGTCGAAGTCGAGATTAATTCGGCAAGGGTCCAAAAGTTGAAAAACTCGTCAAAGTCGGGAGTTTTTTAAAAAAGTCGGCAAAATTAAAAAAATACAAAATTATTCATTTTTTTTTTTAACATCTAGAGTATCCACAACATCAAATAAATGCATTTCCACATAAACATGTAAAGAAAGCTAATATATAATATGTATATGAAGTCTAATGCTACATCACATATCAAAATAGTGAATCAACTCCTGAATTTTGGGTCCTGTCTAAGTCTCAACCCTCAAGAGTAAAAATATCAACAAAAAATATAATAAATGTATATCATGAGTCATCTAAAAGTCATCAAGTAATCAGTCACTGAGATCCTCTTCCCCTTTTAATTTTTGTTTCCACTAATTGTATTAAGAAATAAGTCATGCATTTATTCAGTAGATTGTAATCTGCTTGGGTAATAAGGTGTCAGGTGGTAGGTCCAATGAAAATTAACAGTGAGTATCACAGTAGATGTGAAAATTAACGCTTGGTGACTCCAAGCTGCTTATTTTCTGAGAAAACAGTAGATGTCAGATTACTAACTTAGCCTTGGCATCTATTATTCAAAAACTCTTGGAGGTAAAATCCACTTCTGATACATAACCTTTGCCCACATTTACAGGGAGTTCACCACTAAAGAAGATTCCCTTTCAAAACGTGCTCTCATTGCAGGAAGGATCTTTGTTGTCACAAGATTTCATAGGTACTTTGTCCCTGTCTGAAAAATGGGTTCTTTTTTGAGGCACTGGTTTTGTTTTTTTTGGACAGGTTGTTGCTATTTGATCTTCATGACCTTCTCTTTGTTGTTTCTTCTGGAAGCATTCAACAATTGTAACAATGTTTTTGATGGTGTGGGGTTCTTTCTACGGAAGACTGTTGTATCCCTGTCCTTTTGG
Source organism: Pinus tabuliformis (assembly GCA_031772625.1). NCBI lineage: Eukaryota > Viridiplantae > Streptophyta > Pinopsida > Pinales > Pinaceae > Pinus > Pinus tabuliformis. Next base: position 641,377,236 of record CM062808.1, read on the forward strand.
TACTTTTGTAATCTTTTGAAGGGGCAGTGGTTGTTAGAGTCTGGATCACTGAAAGCCTGGAAGCTTAGCCAATGTATACTTTGCTTTCTAACTAGAAATATGAAGTATAAAGATTTGTTTTTCCTTGGAAAACAAAAACATATCTTAACCTCAAAACTAACAGATTACAAATGAGACTGCTATGCTCGCAAGAAGTATGACAAACAATACAATGCAATAACTTGAAAATGCATGGATGGAAGCTTCAATTTACAGTTTTTTCACCTTTGCAGCCTCTTTGTCCGCGGCCTGGGAAGGGAGGCAGACTTTTTGGGTCGACTCCCGATTAAATCGAGAGTATAAGGAAAAAATCGAGATTTTTTCCTTTGTGAAAAAGTCGCCAAAAAGTCGAGGGATTAAATCGTTTAGTTCAAAAAATCACGTTTTTAGGATTAAATCGAGATTTTTTCCAGACTTTTTCCATACTGGCAGAAATAAATCAAAAAGTACATGAAAGGTTTCTAACGGGTTAGACTTAGAAATTCCAACAATTTGCATCCAAAATTGGTATCTGCTTGGTTCCTCAAGTATAAGGAGGACTTGAAGTGCAAAACATCTCCAAAGAGAGATGAACAAGTTGAAGAAGAAACAAAGCTAAGTTCTTCTTGCCATGCAAGTTCCTCACGCAAGAAGCATAAGCCAAAGGACAACAAAAAGAGGTATAATCATCATGTTAATTCAAATGCTTTTCATAATGGAAAACAACATGCTGATTGGAATAACATGTTGAGGAATGTGTTTCCATGCACCTTTTGCCTTTCATCTAACCATTGTGTAGATAAGTGCTATAAAAGGAAAGAAATCATCAAGAAGATGTTTATGTCTAATGGAATTGAGACCGAAAAGAGAAAATTTCATCCAAGGTTAAAGACATGTGAGCCAAGAGAAGTTCAAAAGAAATTTTGCACTCACTATAATATTAGTGGGCTTTGGGTCGAGAAGTGTTGGAAATTGTTTCCAACTTCATCCTGGCAAGGGCAAGCAAATTATGCAAGCACCAGAAGAGGAAGCGACAAAAGAAAAAGTGGCGCAAGATGTGACCATCCCTGAAGCAACTCCAAAAGGAGAAAAAGTTCAAATAGAGGGTTCATTTACCTAGTTGGGTAAGAAATGGGCAAACTATTTGTCTAGCTAAAGTTTGTAAATCTTTGTTTTGCACTAGTTGCATATCCCCATAGTTGGGCAATTTGTAAAAGTGATGTTCATAAACAAATCACTTATATGCAACAATGTTTTCTTTGGCATTGTTATGCTAGTTTGGCTTGTTGATAGTCAATTTGAATGGAAAATTTGGGAGTCAAGTTTATTCCATCTTGTAAAATGCATTTCTATTTGTAGTTTAAGAAATCATTTTAAAATTGTTGTATGAGTAGTTGCTACACATTTAGTATATTACAAATGTGTTAAGCACTCAATTATACAAGTATTCACTATGTGAAACTTGTTTGGTTCATTTGTCAAAGTCTTTTTGGGATCTTATCCTTGATAAGGATTTTGTAGAAGATCACCATGGGAATTCTTCGTGGGAAGGATGTTGTTATGGATGGTCATAGCGACATGGACAAGCCAAGAAGAACAATGAACTTGAAATTTTTTGGCTGGGTTATATTTCAAGTTCAGCTTGTAAAAGAGCCAAGGCAAGTATAAGTCAAGGCACTCCAATCATCGATTGGATCGAGTTTGGAGAAGTGAAGGAACTTTACCTTCAAATGATGAACAATCGAAAGTGAACTTTTGGGGTCCAAAAGTTTTCAGTGGGGAAGAGTGATCAGGAGCTTAAAGTTTGCTAAAAATTCAAATTTGTCAGAATGGTGTGGAACGTTAATGACCGCGTAAATCTCATCGTTCTGATTCCGGCGCAACACTTTTCGTGGAAAACCGATATCATATGCTTAATATATTGTGTTCTGATTGTTTTGCCAAATAGGCAAATTAAAAAAAAAGGACAGCCCAATTAGCCTTCTGTACTATTGACGTGGTGCTGACTAGGCAGGTGAGATGGCAGTTTGAATTGGTCAAATCATTCCCTTGGTGAATTGGGTGGCGCCAAGTGGCACCTTGTTAGTAGTCCAAGTGGCAAGTATTATGTGGTTCATGTGTTTTTATGGTGGCCAACCACAGGCTAACACGTGGCCCAGCTGAAGGCCGCCACTTGGCAGCTCGGGAGGCCACCAAAATGGCTGTATTGACTGGGGGGAGGCAGTGGGGGTCGAACCGTCGACCTCCCAACACACAACAAGAGTTGTTACCATTGCACCACACCTGCAATTCTTAACCGTTAATGGTGGCGCATATATTTAAGTTTTAATGTCGCGTGATTGGGGGTTAGGCGAACTTAATCGCCCCCCATGTGAATACATCCGGCGTGACCGCCAACTTAACCGACGCTGCCGACCGCCATAGCCTAACCGGCAGCCCTAACCGCCGGGGTCTCCACCACATGTGAACGGAACCAGTGTGACTGCCAGCTTAACCACCCTGTCGACCGCCATCGCCTGACCGCCAGCCCTAACCTCCGGGGTCTCGTAATGTGATCACTTTAAGCCTAAAGCACTAACAGTTTTGCATGACCACCAAAGGGAGGGGGCCTCGACAGCTAAATTAACCGTCCAACAAATCCGCCCGGATTTTGGCAGATTTGGTGGCCCATTAGCGGAAAATGGGGCGAAAATGTAGGATGATGTTGGATTTTGTGCAATTTGTAGAGCGAATAGTGGAGAAACTAGGAGAGGTCATAACTTCTCCAGTTTTCGACCAAAGTGGGTGCAAAAAGATTTCAAGTTTTCGACCAAATTGGGTGCAAAAAGATTTCAAGTTTTCGACCAAATTGGACTCATTGGAGTAGGTTTCAGAATCAAAGGAGCACTTCTAGATAGGATTTTTGCAGGTTGAATTCTATGGGTGCCATGGTCAACCAGAGTGTTGAATCAGTTTATGGAGGAGTTTGAAGATGGAGATGACCTTGCAGGGGTTTTCCAACCTCCATGTGTTTTCTGCAATAGCTATTACATCAGTGTTGTAGCTTTTATTCCTCTTTTCTCTATGTGTTTTGGAGGAGAGACTTGTTTATGTACTTCAAGTGGATTGTAGTACTGTTGATGCTCTTTGAAGTTGGAGTATGGGGTCTTGGTGCAAGATGCCTTTGTTTGTTGAAAGTTTACATGTTTGACTATAGGTTAACATGTATATGGAGTGATAACTCTTGCAGAAGTTTGTTTCTTTGAAGGAGAAACTAACCATTCCATTTCTCAGCACTTTATGTACTCTTCTTTTCTAAACATTGAGCATAATGAGAAGGGTTCATGCCATTAGAGCTGATCCAAGGAGATGTAGCCTAGGAGGGGTGAACTCCTTTAACAATGGCTGGTGTATTACTGATTGATGCATGCTTCCATTCAGTGTTTTGATTTCATGTTTAAAGTTTTTCATGAAATTAACATAAGAAAACACACATAAAAACTCATGTTTTTACTTGCTATTTTGGAGTACAAACCTCAAGCACATTTTTGTATTCTGATGAGGATCTTAGCATTGAAAACTAATATTCCACATTCAGATCATTGGAACAGTCGTGGAACATGGGATTCTCTGATAGGTGAATCCCACGCTGGTTGTTGCAGAAGATCACGGTGGTATCTAGCACGTGCTCAAATAGCTCATTGAATAGCTTCCTCAATGAAACACTTAAAAACGGGCCATACTCGTAGCAATGTATTCGGCCTCGGTGGTGCTTAAAGCAACCAATTTTTTCTTCCTTCTCATCCAAGATATTGAAGCAGACCCCAAAGAGAAGTAGCACCCAAAGGTGCTCTTACAATCCACTACACTGCCAACCCAAGCAGCATTTGAATATCCATGTAGCCTCAAGTTCCCGGCAGTGTATCTCAGTCCATAGTGGATTGTGCCCCGGAGATATCTCAAGAGATATTTAACAACAATCCAATGAATGTGATGAGGCTCGACCATAAATTGACTCAATGTGTTCACAGCGAAGCATATGTCAGGATGGGAGTTTACCAAGAACATCAGGCCCCCCACAAGTTGACGATACTCGGAGGGGTTCGCTAATCCGGGCCTAGAAACACTTCCACATAGCTTCTTGAAGCTGAGTTCCATCGAAATAGATATGGACTTACAATCCACTATCCCACATCTCTCAAGTAGCTTCACAATGTATTTTCCTTGAGAAAGGAAAATCTCACTTGGCTTTTGCCAGACCTCCAGTCCTAGGAAGTAGTGCATCAGTCGTAGGTCCTTCATCTCGAATTCGGAAGCCAAATCCCAATTGCATTGATGAATGAGAGGGTCATCACTTGTTAAAAAGAGATCATCCACATAAAGGACCAGAATGAGAGACTTGTCCTTTTCGACCTTGAAGTATAGGTTCGGGTCAGCTTCACTCCTAGTAAATCCCAGCTTCATAAGATAGCTATGAATCCTCTGATACCAAGCCCTGGGGGCTTGCTTTAACCCATAGAGGGATTTCTTCAACCTGCATACATGTGTCTTACGATCTTGAACTTTGAACCCCTCAAGTTGTTCTACATAGACTTCCTCGTTAAGTGAGCCATGCAAGAAGGCAGTTTTGACATCCATTTGGTGTAGGCTCAATCCTTGCGAAATAGAAAGGGTTATGATCAAATGGATGGTGGTATACTGGTGCAAATATCTCATCGTAGTCTGCTCCTTCCTTTTGAGAGAAGCCTCGAGTAATGAATATGGCCTTGAACTTTTCAACACTCTCATCAACTCCATGTTTGATCTTGTAGAGCCATTTTGAAGTGACCACTGACTTGTACGTGGGTCTAGGAACTGTTATCACTCCTCCAGATCTCCAAGGCTAAGGAAGAGTCCAGCTGAGGTAACCACAAACCAATTTTTTGACTTGGTAGCTAGCCCTACCGGGTTGGAGAGGGCTCTCTCCAATGAATCACAGCCAGGAGGGCTAGATGGATTAGGGTTTTAGGCTAGGTATAAAGTGTAGAGGTTGTTTTGATTTGATTTGGTGGGGTTATGCTGGATGAGGGTATTAGGTCAAAGAGGCTAGGTCAGGGCAAATGAGATATGATTGCAAACATTCAAAGGGGCAAGGTAGGCAGAAGGTTTAGCACTTCAAAGGTGGTTTGATGAGATGGTTTAAGACTGATGAGGAGTTAGGAAGAGCATAGGAGATGTATTCTTCCTAAACTGAAGAAAAATGAACAAATTATGATAATTTTCCCAAAATAGAGGACGAGCAAACATGTATTCAGCCTATCAACTTGAAGATTACCATATAACAGACATGAAATGGTTTATGAGCTTACAAAACATTCATACAAATGATCACAAAGAAGAAACAATGCTAAACATCCATACCACATGTATCCCAAAGAAATAGCTGCAACTCATCTATTAATACTGGCCAAAATATGATACAATAGTGTCTCTGATCTCTAGTACAACATCCAACTGAGTCCAACCTCTGAAAAGAATGAAGAAAGGGAAGATATAGAAATCAAAACAAACTCCTCCCAATATCAGGGGTCAAATCCATCAGAGGAGCAGTTCCACCAAAATCTAAACTGATAGCTAGAGTGTAGGGTGATCAAAGTGACTCATCCCTAATTACATTGAAACTGATTCATTTGACTTGATAATGTCTTTTACCTAATGTATTTACCCCTAGGTAATCATAAAAGGCCATAATTACATTTACCATATCAATTACATCAATAAAAAGTTGATTTCCATTGGTGAAAATCAAATATGGAGAAGAACAGTGAAAGATCAGACAAATTGTCAAATGCGCCATCTTTCTGTCAAGTGCACCCTCACAGTGTCATGTGCGCCCTCCATCTTGCAGGCTACTTTAGACTGACTTCCCAGTGTCCAAATTGAGTGCAGGATAGCTCATTGGAAAGCTTGTCTTGTCTAGTTTCCAAATCTGCATTTAGTTTACAAAGGCTTGATTTGACCCTCCAAAACTTCATTCTCCCAAGACTGGTCAAGTGCACAGTGCCTGGGCCAAAAATGAGGCAGAAACATGATTTTTTTCTTGTTTTTTTCCCTTTTCACTTGCTAGTTTTGCAAACGAAGGCTGGAAAAATGGTTTTCTTAGATGTATTTTTCGTTATGCATCCATTGGTGGTCTCCATTTGATCAAAAAGTGCCCCAAAAAGGCACTGCACATTTGACCATGCTGTTGATTTCTGGGCAAGTGTGTAGCGCTAGAAGGAAGTGCGCAATGCCGACTTAAAATCGACTTTTGAGTGCCTTCCCGAAGTCCAAATTGATCCCATGATAGCTCGTTGGAAATATATTTCTCTTGGATACACAATGGACCTATCAAGCACTGAAAATGATCAATTATAGCCCCTCAAAAATCAATTCTCCCAAGACTGGTCAAAAAGTGCAGAATGAGGGTGCAAAAATGAAGTGTGATCTTGCAAGAAACTTTTGGAGGTCTTCCTCAACTCCAAATTGAGCTCATGATATCTCATTGGAAATATATTTCTGTCTAGTTATCATTTGACTCATCAAGCAAGTCATTTGGACACTCCAGCTAGGAGAAAAATGGATTTTCCCAAGGTCACTCTAGAAGTGCAACAACTCTCTTGTAGCAACTGTATTTTTGACATTTATCCAAAACCATGACACCTGTGTAAAAAATGAAGGAGGTTTTTCATCCTTGGCCTATGATGGACAAAAACCTCTCTCACTTTTGTAAAATTCATCTCTGTTTGGTTGGAAACTCTTAGGTTATGGTATGTTCTATGCTTATAACAATTTACTTCATTTCCTTATTATATTTCACAGATTAGCAATCACTTGTACATAAAGTAAAGTGCAGATATAACATTAAACGATCGACAAAAAACAACCCAAGACAAGAGACACAAGATGTGGCGGCTAGCCAGGGACAAACCCCACAATGTGTGGGGAAACCCTTTGATCAAATCTTCTTTTATCTTCAATAATTCAGCAGAGAGAAATAGTACAATAAATCTGATTTATATTAGCAGTAGCAAACCCTAGATCAGCAGCATTAGCATTAGCGGCTTCATCATCAAACTAGGGCAGACGATATCTCACAAACCGACCATCGGATCGGCTTGATTCCACCACCAAAAGTTGCGGCTTCCAGAGGAGGTTCAGATGAACCTACAACGCAGTTCAGATGAGGAGATCTTCTAGTCCACGCAGGTCAAATTTTACTTCTGCAGTTTTAGTTTCAGTTTCGGCGGCTTCCGGCTTCAAACTAGGGCAGTCGATATCTTACAAACCGTCCGTCGGATTGACTTCATTCCACCACCAAAAGTTGCGGCTTTCAGAGGAGGTTCAGATGAACCTATAGCATAGTTCATATGAGGAGATCTTCTAGTCCACGCAGGTCAATCTTTACTTCTGCAGTTGCAGCTTCAGTTTCAGCAGCTTTCGGCTTCACATGTGTGAGGGAGAGACCCTTTTCTGCGCAGTAGAGAAGAGACTCTTTTCTGCGCAGTAGAGAGAGAGAGATGTGATGAGATGAGTGAGTCCAAATGAGGAAAAGTCCTCCTGTATTTATACACAATTTTGGTGTTTGAATAGATGCGATTGTTGGGCTTCTGAGCCTACATGAGTTGTAGGTCGGCTTGATAATAATTCCATAATCAAAATAAATTCATATCTCCATGAATACTTATCAGAATCAGATGATCTTTATATCAATCCTACACCTCTCGATGAGAGGAATCTAATAAAAATATTATCAGCCATGAATAATATGACCCACATGAAGCTTTGCCCTAGTTGCCAATTTTAACACTCCCTCTCAACTAGGGAGAACTTCATCTGCAATCTATCTATCGGTTGTTACTATTCATCCATCAAATGCACTGCCCTGTACAGCCTGACCCTTGCCTTGCTCTGCTCTATTTTGCCTGTTCTGCTTTGTCTTGTTCTGCCCTGTACTGATCTGTATGGCTCTTCTCTGTTATGCGCTGCTCTGCTTTGTTCTGTTTTGCCCTGCTTTTGTCCGAATTATGAAGAAGAAGAAATGATTGAGGATGTATCATACTGACTCAAAGTCAGTCTCATAGTATGTACCATTGGTCCTAGACCAGTCTCAACCAACCCGAAGTCAGCGTCATAATGAGTACAACTCCACTGGTCCCAGACCAGTATCATCCTCCACTGACTCAAAGTCAGTCTCAGAGTGCATACCACTGGTCCCAGACCAGTCTCAATCGACCCGAAGTCAGCTTCATAGAAAGTACCACTCCTACCACTGGTCCCAGACCAGTATTGTAGTCTCAAAGAGTGTACCACTGGTCCCAGACCAGTCTGAACCGACCCAAAGTCAGTGTCATAGTATGTACCACTCTTACTGGTCCCAGACCAGTACTACACTAACATGAAGTCAGTCGCAGAGTATGTACCACTGGTCCCAGACCAGTCTCAACCGACCTGAAGTCAGTGTCATAGTATGGTACAACTCCTACCACTGGTCCCAGACCAGTATCATTGATCCCAGATCAATGGAGGTCATCCTAGCGTAGGGAGTATAGTAGATACAACGATGCATCCATTGGTACTACTATGGTCCCTAACTTCATTTCCCTGCTTATTGATCAGATGAGAGGTACTTCCCATGAGTCCCAGACTGCATGCGTAGGATGTCTCGATAGGAGAACTTAATCAATCCCGTCCTCACAGGAGAACACATCAATCCTGCTACAATCACCATGGAGAACACATCAATCCAGGCCGCCATGGAGAACACATTAATCCAGGCCTCACAGGAGAACACATCAATCCTGCTACAATCACCATGGAGAACACATCAATCCAGGCCGCCATGGAGAACACATTAATCCAGGCCTCACAGGAGAACACATCAATCCTGCTATAGTTGCCATGGAGAACACATCAATCTAGGCCTCACAGGAGAACACATCAATCCTGCTACAATCGCCATGGAGAACACATCAATCCAGGCCTCATAGGAGAACACATCAATCTAGGCCTCACGGGAGAACACATCAATCCTGTTCCACAAGAGAGCGAATCATCTTGTCCCACAAGAGAGCGAATCATCTTGTTCCAGTGCGCACCACTAGGGGAGGGTGAGTCACCCTGTGGTCGTATGTTGCTCCAGTAAGAACCGCAAGCGCTCAGAGCTCCTAGAGCTCAATGTATGCAACATGTAGGACCCTTGTACAAGGGTTTCTTGACAACTCCAAGTCGTTTGGGAAAATCACAAATTAGATCTTTCCTCGGGGCTTTGAGAAGGTGTATCGACCTATACATCATCTTAATGCGATGAAGCCTCCTTGCTCATCGAATTACCATATCCCAGATGATGTCTATCTACTGGAGCAATTGACGAATACGGGATTCCTCAATAATCAAATCCCACCTTTGGTTGTTACAGAGAATCACAGTGATATGTGTTCAAATAGCTCACTGAAGAGCTTCCCCAACCAGGCAGCATCATACGAGATCATACTCGTAGATATGTATCCGGTCTCGGCGGTGCTTATGGCAACCGATTTCTGCTTCCTGCTCATCCATTATATTGAAGCAAAATCCAAAGAGAGACAACACTAAAAAGTGCTCCAGTGATTCTCCACACTACCTGCCTAATCAGCATTCGAATAATCATGCAGTTTCATATTTCCGGCAGTGTATCTCAATCCATGAGAGATTGTGTCCTGAAGACATCTCAAAATATTCTTGGCACCAATCTAGTGAGGCTCAACCAAATATGAGCTCACAATGCTAATTGCAAAACATATGGTCAGATGGAGGTTCACCAAGAAAATCAATGCGAATGAGTTTTTGAAACTCAGAGGCATTTCCCAAATCTGGTCCGACACCACTACCATATAACTTCTGAAAGTTAAGATCCTCGAGGTAGTCACAGGCTTGCAGTCCACCAGACCGAATCTTTCCAATATCTTTACCACATATTTTCCTTGAGATAGGAAAACTTCCCTTGGCTTCTGCCACACTTCAAGTCCTTGGTTCTTCATTTCAAATTTCGAAGCCAACTCCCTCTTACATTTTTGAATGAGAGGGTGTGCACCTGTTAGAAAGAGGTCATCTACATACAGTACCAGTATGAGAGGCTTGTCATCTTCAACCTTAAAGTAAAGGTTAGGATTGGCTTCACTCCTAGTGAATCCCAGCTTCATCAAGTAGCTATTGATCCTCTCATACCATGCTCAAGGTGCTTGCTTCAGCTCATAGAGAGCCTTTTTTAACCTGCATACATGATATTTTCAATTATAAATCGCAAATCCTTAGATTTGCTCCACATGGACCTCTTCTTTGATCGAACCGTGTAAGAACGCAGTCTTGACATCCATCTACTGTAGGTTCCATCCTTGTGATGCCACAAGGGCTATGATCAAGCGGATGGTCGTATATCTGGCATCATGTGCAAATATCACATCATAGTCTATACCTTCCTTCTGGGAGAAACCACGAGCAACAAAACGAGCCTTATACTATTTCGTACTTACATCTACTACAACTTTATCTTGTAAGGCCATTTTGAAGTAACAATTGTCTTGTCCTGGGAACTACTTCCCATACATCATTCTCCATAATGGTCATAGCATCCTTCCATACTTGATGCTTGATGGCATTTGAGAATGATGAAGGCTCATTTTGTATGATTTTGCTCATACTGGTCAGGTATCCGTGATACCTATTGAGTTTCTTACTTTCACGGAAGGTTCCTCGGGGTGCAACATGTCCTTCAGCATCATCAAGTATCCCCTTAAGCCATGAAGGCCTCTTCCTAGAAGAGGGAGGCTCAGGTGGATAAATAGGATCCATGGGTTCCTCCACATCAAGCATTGTTACATCATCTACCCATAGAGACAGCTTCCACAATCGTATGGTTCTTCCTTTCCACCACACCATTCTGCTCAGGAGTATGTGGTGTAGTAGTCTCCCTCTTAATGCTAGCCTCAGATATGCCTAAGTGAACCAATTGTAATATATCGGAGGTCTTGCTTTGGCTTGAGGAGAATGGTCCCCTTTTTAGCTTTCCTTCGGCACATCTTGGACATACACCTTCTTTCTCTACTCGAAATTCGGGCATCCCTGTCACCATTTGTCTTACACCGAGTAGAGTTTTATGATAAAGGGGGGCAAACCTCCGATGCCAAAGTTCGAACTGAAGAGATGTGTCATAAGACATGACACCTAGAGAACTTCCATCGACCTGATATAATGAATCAACATGAAACCCAAGAGTAAAGGCATCTCTAACATTATTTTTCCATATACGTACCTTGCCATTGCTGAAGGTTACCTTGTAGCCTTTGTCTTCCATTTCCGAGATGGACACCGGGTTCTTTCGGAGGTCAAGTGCATTTAATACATCCTGGAATTTCTAGCCTTCTTGAATGGTTGTCCTCTTCCTTGATTTCCAACATTCCTTTTACCTTTGCTATTGAGTTTTCCATCCCTTCGATTGTCATGAAAGAGATTTTGATCATCATCTCAGTGTGAGTCCTTTCTATCAGGGCACTCCCTTGCATAAAGACCTGCTTTATCGCAGATGTAACATTGTCCTTTTCTTCCAACCTTAGATCCAGCCTTTCTTTTTGATTTAGACCTAGAATTATTTCTTTTCTTAGCATGAGAAGAAAAAGCAGCAGGAGGACCTTTAGGAAAGGGCATTTCTTGCTCTTTTACCCTTGTTTCTTCTTGAATGCATCTAGCCATTAATTCCTTGAAACCAGGAATTACATTATTGTTCAGAAGAGTAGTCCTGAACACGTACCATTCAGATGGTAATCCTCCAAGAGTCGTGAGTGCCATTTCTCTATCAGTAATAGTCTCCCAAATAGATAGGAGATCGTTCTTGATCTTGGTGTTCTTAAGAAGTATGCTTGCATAATCTCATCTTTACCCTTCTTGATTTCCCTCAGCTTATTTCTAAGAAACAAAACTTGATTTGCATCATTAACTTTAAATAAACTCACCAGTCTATCGTAGATTTCCTTGGAGGTGTCCAGTTCAAAGATGTACGCTACCAAGTGCTTGTCGATAGAGTCCCAGATGATCTTCTTCGTTTTGACTTCTCTGTTTTTTTTCCATTTTTTCTAGGCAGCAGCGGATGCATTTGATGGAGGCTCAACAATATTGCCTCTTACATGGTCCAGCACTCGTTGATCTTCTAAGGTTAGATCGATAGACATCTTCCATTCGTGATAGTCAACTTTCTCACAGAGTTGTCTTTAGCAGGAAAGACTGTTGAGGACCCCATAGTTCTTTTAGGATAGCCTTGCCAATTTTCTCTTTGGTGATTGCTCTTGCCCTTGCTCAGGCTTTGTCTTCACCTCAGCTCTGATGCCATGTTAAGTTATGGTATGTTCTATGCTTATAACAGAGTACTTCATTTCCTTATTATATTCCATAGATTAGAAATCACATGTACATAAAGTAAAGTGCAGATAGAACATTAAACGATCGACGGAAAACAAGCCAAGACAAGAGACACAAGATGTGGCGGCTAGCCAGGGACAAACCCCACAATGGGTGGGGAAACCCTTTGATCAAATCTTCTTTTATCTTCAATAATTCAGCAGAGAGAAATAGTACAATAAATCTGATTTATATCAGTAGTAGCAAACCCTAGATCAGCAGCATCAGCATTAGCGGCTTCATCATCAAACTAGGGCAGATGATATCTCACAAACCAATCATCGGATTGGCTTGATTCCACCACCAAAAGTTGCAGCTTCCAGAGGAGGTTCAGATGAACCTGTTAGTGTCGGTCTTGAAAGCCCTCCATCAGTGATCAAAGCTCTTTGCATTTGCATTAGTAGGTGTCTCATCAGTGTCAAAATTTTCATCCCGTTAGGCATGCCATAACCCTGATGGAGGAGCTGGTCTATTCATACCCCTCTTGGCTTTGCTGGATCAGGTCATATCAGTCATTGAGTTTGTCAAGCTTCTCTTGTTTGGTCTTAGTGTCAAAAGTCTAGGTCTAGGGTTTTGGTCATTTGTCTTTGCAAGGTCATGTTTCTGAAAGTCCTTGAGTGACCAGTAAGCCAGAGGGAGGATGGTAAACATGTTTCTTTGATATTTTCATCATGTACAGTTCATTTTTAACCTTGGATTTAAAAACTCTGTTTTTAAAGCCAAGGTCATGATAAATTTTGTGAAAAGAATAAATGTCCAAAATTTCTTCAAAAAGGGCAGCAACAACCCTGGTCCCCTTGCCACAGTCCTTCAGATGATCTACCTGCAAAAAGAATCAGGTCAAAGCACTCAAAAAGTCAACTTCAGGATAAAGGAAACCAAGAAAATCAGTGTTTTAAAAAAAAAGTGTCAAAATAGACTTTATAAAGTGGGTTTATGGATGAAATTTTTTCAAATGAGATTATAAAAAGTCATCTTCCCTCCTTTCACTCTCATTGTGCATTTCAAAGCTTGCAAGAGAGGTTGTGAGAGAGTGATAGGCGAAGGAGGCGAAATTACAGTGTTTTCGGGCAGTTTGCAGGTGCGCGACCCGTCCAGGCCTGTGCGCGACCTGTTGGGCGGTGCGCGACCCGTCCAGCGCACTCCCGCAGTTCAAAATTTGAACGGGCGCGACCCGTTGGGCTGTGCGCGACCCGTTGGGGAGCCTGCGCGACCCGTTCAGCTGTCTGCCATCAAACTTCAATCAAATTTCCTCAATTTCCCTTCAACTCATCTTCATTGCTCGAGGTAGGGTCTTTACTCATTGTTTTGGAGATTGATGATGAAAATAAGGTTGTGTGCTATGATTTCATCCTCCAAATTTGCAAATGAATGGATTGATATGGCTGCTTGCTAATGTTTGTAAAATGCTAGGGTTTTGTGACTGTTTCAAGTGATTTTGTCCCATTTGGTCCCTTCCCTCTTTTCCTCTTGTATTCACAGTCATGCTTTCATCTCTGTCCCATATTATTTGTACATAAAATGTAAACTTTTTCCCCATCCCTAAACTATAAACCCTATCCCTCTCACAAGCACACAAAACCCTAATTCCCTCTACCATACACATGCAAAACATAGAACAAAAAGAAAAGATACATTTGCAAATAAAGAAAAGAGTCATGTGAAAATAAATGTTGCTGTATACCTAGAGTCATGTACATAACCCCTACATACCCTTGACATCCCCTTGTACATGAAAACCTTCCCTCTATGTTAAAACAATGTACATGTACTCCTTCAAAAAAAACAAAATCTGCCTTATGACACACATGAACTCCTATAATTAAATTTGGTGTATGGTGTCCCTATGTCCCTATTGATACATGTATGCTCCTTCCATGTTCACTATCATACATGTTTTTGTCCCATATGAGATGTTCTTTGCAAATGATTTCCCAATGTTAAAATGTGTTCCTTTATGCATGACAATTTGTAAAGTTTCCCTTGAAATTCCCTGATTATTTTCATATATTCCCATTCCTTGTTAAGAAGTTCCCTCCCCTAACATTCCCCTCATGTTTTTCCCCTTGAAACAGCATAGAGTTCAGTACTTTTGCAAGCAGAGGCAGCAGTTCAATTTATCCTTCAGTTTGTCCACCTTGCTCCAAAACCATGTCAGATACCGAAACTTATGAGCAAGGTGATGACCATTCATCATCTACAGAGATTGAGGAACAGAGGAGGCCTCGTAGAGGAGGTAAGGGAGGTCATCATAAGAGGGAAGAGCCTACTTCTTTGGCAGAATTACAGGCTTGTCCTTTGGCAGTGAATTGTTTCTAGTACATGTCATGCTATCAGTTTTGTGAGAGGATCTCACAGATTCAGCATCATAGAGAGTTGGCCCGCTTGTTTGTCTTACACCTCCATGATGGACATGTCACTCTTGCAGGGGTGAATTTCATATTGACACCCGAGGTGATCTCAGAGGCTACAGGGATACCAAATGTGGGTGAGGTGTGGCCTAAGCGGAGATTACTTGATTTTGTTCACTTTGAGCCCTATGTTCGGCCATCATTTGTGAGACTACTAACGGGTGTTTTCCCATTCAGATTTCTTCGGAGTGAGTATGCTCCCCTCATGAGACTTATCATGCATTATTTTACATGTGAGGGCAGATTTTCATAGGTGTATTCATATCACATTCGCCTATTGATGCATTTCACCCGGGTGAGGATGATGAACCTCCCGGTTTTCCTGTTTCATAACATTCAGAGGATGGTGCCCATGTTGCAGAGGAAGACCCCGGCCCAGCAGTACAGGAGCCTTTGCCATTATGGTTTGATCCAGCTCATAGTCTCTCATCAGTTGACTCGGCAGGGCATCTCATGGGAGGAGTTCATCTCCCGTGAGTTTTTCACAGTGCCACCTCAGCCACATCAGGAGGCCATTCATGAGGAGGGAGGACCATCTCAGCAGCCTGATGCTCCCATCACCCGACATGTCAGCTCCACTCCTATGGTCACCTATCAGAAAGGCCCAAGGGCCTTATTTGCAGCAGCTAGGCGAGTACTATCTCCACAGCAGGTGGAAGGGGTCTCGCCTTCATCTTCAGAGCAGCGAGTGTTATCTCCACATCAGGTGGAAGGGGCCTCGCTTTCTTCACCAGCACAGGTATTGCAGAGGGGCAAATAGCCCATGGTTCATGAGGATCCGGTGATTGATCTTGAGATCAGTTCTCCTAGCCAAGAGGCAAAGGAGATCATTCAGCAGCTCAGGGCCGAGAATGATGTTTTGCAGTGGAGACTTGAGGGTGCCCAATGGACCATCACCTATCTAGAGCAGCGGAACACACAGCTGGAGGAGGAGAAGGCGCTTGATGAGCTTTGGAGGATTCGTAGTGACCGAGTCCTAAACCGTAGGAGGCCCGGTGATCCATTGCCTGCTGACCGGGAGTCATTGCTCATTCAGGAGAATGCCCACTTGGAGAGGCTGTTGGCTAAGGCCAACCAAGAGAAAAAGCTGCTAAGGAACATGAAGAATCACTATTGGGCGAGGATGCATGTTTGCAAGGCAAAAATGAAAATGTTCCAAAGGAGGTTGACCGAGGCACTAAAACGGAGAAAAAGGCCAAATCCACTCCGTATCTTGGCTGAGGCATCCCTCAAGGATCATGACACCCACTAGCCTCTTCACAGCACCAAGCACAAAATTTTTTGGAAGTTTTGGCTCATTTTTGGCATTTTTGGGAAATTTACAGGTTTTGGCTTCTCAACGGGTCTCACCCCCGGTGAGACCCTTTGTCATCGTAGCTCCGTTTTGCAAAAACTCAACATTTTTGGATTTTTCATGCAAAGTTACACATGCCTATGGATGGATTTGAGTTTTCATGGAGTTTTGGGCCTCCAAAAGGTCAAAATACAGCCAAATTTTGACTTTCTGCCCCTTTTTTGAGCTGCAGAAGTAGTCTTGGGAGAATTGACTTTTGACTAGGCAAATGACCTCCAAATCCAAAAATTCTAGTTGGGTTAGAAAGTAGACTCAGAGACCTTTCTAACGAGCTATCCTGCACCTCATTCTGACACCGGGAAGGCCTCCAAACAGGGCTCCAAAGTGCGCGACCCGTTGAGAAAGTGTGCACGACCCGTTGAGGAATTTGTGCCAGATTTTACCAGTTCGGCCAGAAAATCACTGTTTTCACCTAGTTTGACTTTTTGGGGTTCTAGATGATGGATTTTTATGTAACTATCATGACTCAAAGACACTTTTACTCTTCTTTAACTCTTCTAGAAGTTTCTTGAATGTAAATGGTAAATATTTAATGTATGGATAGGTTTCCTAGCTTATAGAGGCAAGTTGTTATGATTGCCTATTATCTAGTGCTCAGTTTAGAAGTAGTTGCAACAGCTCCTAGGAAGGGGAGCTCGACCCCTAGAGGTGGGGAAAGAGGTTAGATCATCTATATTATGCACTCTTTTGCTCATTTTCATGGTTGGACTCTTGAGGGAGGAGCTATCATTGTATATTTCACTTGTATCTCTGCAATTTTTGGCTAAGGAAGACCAGGGTTTTGCAGTCATCATTGGGATTCTTGTGGACTTATGTGTTGATGGTGTGTTTCTACATGTTATTGTAAGCTTTTTTATGTGATTCATTTCCTTTCTGTACTGCTGCATATTAAACAAATGAAGTGATAAAGTTAGAATTCATGCTAGCCATGCTCTGCTTTTAAATTTGTTTAATTTCTATGTTTTCTGCTGTCTAAAGAGAATTCAAATCCATTGTTTGCTCTCTTTAGCCCTCTCATATTTCTTCTAGATCATCCCTTTCAGCTAAAGACATCAATACAGGTTCCTACCTTGCCCCAAAGACCCCCCTGTAGAAACTGTGTCCAATCCCCGCACCCTAAATTGCAGTTCCTCAATTTGCCACCAAAAACCCCCAAATCAACCTTCAAATCAGTTTACTAGCCTAATATCAGTGTTACCTTGATTGGTCATCTCTTCCCATTGAAAATTTACCGAGATTGACCGGAGAGAGCCTTCTCCTGCCCCGTAGGGCTAGCTACGAGGCTGAATGGTTTGATGTAGCTTTGGGATTTGCCTTTTCAGCCTGAGGTGAAATTTCAAGTGCTAACAGAACCTACAACACAGTTTAGATGAGGAGATATTCTAGTCCACGTAGGTCAAACTTTACTTCTGCAATTGCAGTTTCACTTTCGGCAACTTCCGGCTTCAAACTAAGGCAATGGATATCTTGTAAACCGTCCGTCGGATTGACTTGATTCCACCACCAAAAGTTGTGGCTTTTAGAGGAGGTTCAGATGAACCTATAGTGTAGTTTAGATGAGAAGATCTTCTAGTCCACGTAGGTCAATCTTTACTTCTGCAGTTGCAACTTCAGTTTCAACAACTTCCAGCTTCACGTGTGTGAGGGAGAGACCCTTTTCTGCGCAGTAGAGAAGAGACTCTTTTCTGCGCAGTAGAGAGAGAAAGATGTGATGAGATGAGTGAGTCCAAATGAGGAAAATTCCTCCTATATTTATACACAACGTTGGTGTTTGAATAGATGTGACTGTTGGGCTTCTGAGCCTACATGAGTTGTAGGTCAGCTTGATAATAATTCCATAATCAAAATAAATTCATATCTCCATGAATATTTATCAGAATCGGATGATCTTTCTATCAATCCTACACCTCTCAATGAGAGGAATCTAATAAAAATATAATCAGCCATGAATAAGATGACCCACATGAAGCTTTGCCCTAGTTTCCAATTTTAACAGAAACATACTTTGAAACAAAATTGGCCCTATGTGTGGTAAATGATTTGTCTCTTGGAATGACTTCTTGAAAAATGATGGAGAAGTGATGTTTATGAGTTGGAATGGCCTCATACTTGTTGAAATGACCTCCCTTAGGCCTCCTTTGCTCAGATGTCTCTAATTCCACAGCCAACCCTAGCTCAGTGGGAGAGGAAATTAGGGTTTAGTGCTTGTGGAAAATGATGATTTGGACACCCTTGGGAAAAGACAATGCCCTTTGGCATTCACTTAACTTTTGGAAACATTATCCTTTCACTTGACTATTTCCTTTGACAAATTGATCTTTTGATGGTCTTTGAGAACTCTTTGAATTTGACTTTGCTTTAATGAAGTTGGCATATAGAGATTGAGTTGGCAGCTTAGGAACAATACTTATTACATATAGTGAACATAAAATTACATGATGAAATAAGCATTTCTCTTTACAAATCATCTTCACATGGTGAAGAGATGTTATTTGATCACCCTTTACTTGTTGGTCTTATGCAATGGAATGGAGTTTTATTAGATCCTTGGAAACCCTAATGACCTAATGAAATCTTGAAAAACCTTAAAAGACCTAATGAGACCTTAAAGGACTGAATTTCAAGATGACATGACTGATGTGATGGCATGATGTCATTAACGTTATGGACAATGGATACTCAGCAAGGGGTAAATTTCTAAAAGGGGTAAAGGAAACCCTAATTCAACCTTTAGTGACCAAATTTTTGCATGATGACCTAGTGGAATGACAAAAATTTTCAGAATGGGACCCTAATATGATATGAAAGAGGATTTTTTTATCACTGATGGCAGTATGCAAATACTGACACTAACATCGGCCTTATTGGGGATGGCAGCTCCTTGGAGGTGTCAAGAACACCGTAGAACAAGTGCCTAACCATGTGGGCCAATACGGTCAAAAACTTAAACTTAAATGCATGAATAAACGCTGACAACTCAAATGAAACAAACTGACTTGTGACAAACTAAAAATTGACTGAAAAATGACTCAATACTAACTTACTTAACTAACACAAGTACTTACAAAAATTATTAATGGCAGCAGACCATCGAGATTTGAGGGCTTCAAATCTTGATGACAACCACTTGCCTATTGAAGAAATATGTACAATCATGTGAAGTGATCCTTCCAGTGTAACCAATCGAGCAGATGTCTACTTACTGACATTCTGCGCTCACTTCATCGAGCAGGCAGAATGATGTACATGTAGGCAACTCACAATAAAAACTGAAACCAAGGCTTATGCTAACAAACCAGACAACATTCATCTTCTCCAATGCTTTCAAAAGACTGCCGAAGGGATCTTGAAAATCCTGAAGCATTACCTTGTCTTGAGATCCAGTAGCAAAAATACAAGTACTACCTTCATTCTGATCTAAAAGA
This sequence comes from Pinus tabuliformis, assembly GCA_031772625.1. Taxonomy (NCBI): domain Eukaryota; kingdom Viridiplantae; phylum Streptophyta; class Pinopsida; order Pinales; family Pinaceae; genus Pinus; species Pinus tabuliformis. The sequence continues at coordinate 641,396,870 of CM062808.1, forward strand.
ACAGTTGGTTGTTTATTGATAGGAACGCATAGGGAAGTATAACCTTCTATTGTCTGAGTGTTGGCTGTGAATTCCTCAAGCATGAAAAATTCTGACTTGATTTCTGGCATACTGTTTCTCTCAGGCTCATACTCCTCAAATTCATAGTCTAAGTCATCCTTAAACATAAAATATTCTTCAAGATTATCAAACATGATAGCCCTATCATCTTCATGAAAGAAAACAACATCTTCTAGCTGATCTATAAATCTAATTTCAACACTGTCCTCATTTTCAAAAGTGGAAGAGGTTTCACTAACACCTTCTTGACTATGTGAACACGACAAACCTGCATTAGCTTGGGCTGTAACATGACTTTTCAGGAGTTGATCTATCTCATCTTTAGACAGAGGAGATAGTACTTTTTGTTTTCTTTTGCTAAAACAGTAATTGTCTTCTTTCCCTCCTAAAGATTCACAAGGATGTTGAATATGGTCTTGTGTATCAAAGTGACTAGCTTCTTCAGATTGTCCTTGAAACTCAAAACTGAAATTTCTATCATTTACCACAGAGTCATCCAAAGAAGATTTTTCACTTACTTGAACAAAGATCTCGTCTTATTTTTCATAAAGGGACTGGATTACCTCCTTCTGAAGACTTTGTTCTGATGGGATGAGAACACTTGGGTCGATAACTTCATTTTCTTCATTCAAGGTGATCTCAACAATAGAGCTCTCCTTCATGGGATCCGGAACAACATACTCTTCATCATCACAATCTGAATCTAGATCTGGAATAGCCAGCTTGACCTTATCACAATCTGAAATTGGAACTTGATTTTCCTTCATACCATCTTCTACTGCAAGCAGATCTGAAATAAGACCTTGTCTTCCATCATTTTCAACTGTACAAAGATCTTCAACCTGCTGCGAACTTTCTTGAGCATCTTGACAAGTATCCTCTAAGCTTTCTTTGTGCTGCTGAAATGGATTTTCATACAGGGCTTCCATGATCTCATTGTCCATGAATTCATCATCTCCATAAACATTCTCAATATTTTCAATAAAAATATCAACATGTTTACAATAATTCTGAACTAATATTAAGGATGGACAAGATTCTTTATACCTTTCAAAGAACATGGTATGAAAATCCTTTAAACAATAAATACAAGCAGGCAACAAACTTTCATACCAAGATTGGGCTTCACCTTCCAGAGTGGCCATGAATATCTTCATCAAGCAGTCTTCAGGAAAATCAATCTTTAATCTACGCACATGCATGTGAAATCTCACCAGATGAAGAGAAGCATCATAACCTTTCACATCTTTGAACATAGGCAAATTTCTTTGCCAATTTACCTTAGGCATTTTATTTGGGAAACCTAGAATGTGATCTCTTTTCAATGGAGCATACCTTCTTGCAACAGATCCCATCTTGAAAGTTCTTCAAGCTACTGATCTTAATGCAGTGGAGTCGCCATGAAGTGTTGATTTTCTGGATCTTTCAGTTAATGGAGTCGCCAAGTGAATGGTACGACCTTCCTATGTGTCCAACTACTGTTCACCATCAACAATTAGATCTAAATCATTATTGTTCTTTCCCGGGAAAGATAGTGCTTTCAATACCCGGCAATTATGCTAGTATGTAGTCTTCATCCTTAGGACCCTCCATCCCCTCGACATACTTCTCATTTTTAGTCAAGAAGATGGGATGGTAATCTTCCCTAAAGAAGTGATTTTCCTTGACAATCAGGTTTATTTCATCATCAAACTCTCCTTGAGCATAGTTCTACTGCAAGGGTGTCCAAATTGGCTGCTGAGATGTCAATGCTTCAGAAGCTTTCTGCTCTCTCTGTTTTATCCTGTACTAAGGTTGCTACTGGTTTCTGAAGTTCGGATTTCTAACTTGTGGATCCTGAGGTCTATCTGAATTTATCATCTGGTCGGCCATTCTCTCCATGGTTTTGATCAATGCATCTAGTTTAAGATTGGTGGAAGAATAAGGTTCTTCTTTGATGGTTACTTTCTTTTTTGGTTTCTCATGTTTCAACTGAGACTTTTTAATCATCAAGTTCACTTCCACACTTACTGCATTATTCTGCATTTCTTCCAGAGTTGTAGGATCTCTTTCCCTTAGTTGATAAGCCATCTCTGGATCAAAAGCATTCAGGTAATGTTGAAGTGCCAAATCGAGTGGAGGTTTCATGTTATCCAGAATGGAATTGTAGATCTAATTAAACCTTATAGTGAACTCCTGAACCGTCTCATTAGGATTCCTTTTCAATGTATTGTATTCTGCCAAGATCTACAATGGATTCTTTTTTTCCCGCCACCTGGCTAAGAACAAATCATTTAACCTTTGAGGAGTATCAGTGGAGCGTGTTGCCAAACCATGGAACCATTTTTTCACATCTCCAGAAAAACTTTGGGCCATTAGTCTCATTTTAGCATCATCTTCATCAACCTCCTCTAAGTTAATGAAATTAGCCATATTATCAATATGTTGTTGTGTTGTGACTCTCGGGCTACCACCAAAAAGAGGAAGTCTCTAGCCATAGGTCTGGCATAAAGCTTCCAACTGACCAGGTAATACTAAGGGTGAAAATCTCACCATGACTCTTGGGGAATGGTGAATGGGAACTACAATGGGTTGAGTTGGATGGGATGAAGATGGAGGTGGCGATATGGATGTTTTCGGAGGTGTAGTAGGGGGTATGGCACAAGATAAGCTTTCAAGTTGATACTGAATATAGGCTTTTTCCACTGTAATTTGTAATTGATCGGATAGGCTTTGAAGTTTCTCAAAATTAGACCAAACCTTGTGCTCAAGTTTTGAAGACTGTGATGTAGCAGAAGGTTGATTAAACAAAGAATTTGAGGCGGGTAGGTATGAATCAAACTTTATGGGATCAAATACTTCCTCCGTAAGACAAGACTCAGACTTTGAATGAAATAGGGATAGCTCAAATTTAATGTCAAAAGGAATATCCTCAATACTAAGTATCTGATCTAGCAAGGAAGTGGTCCTTTCCAATTTTGTGCTTTTAGTCTCGGGGAAAGGGACTTTAGGCTTTCTTAACAATCTTTTAGGATCATCAACCAGAGAAGGAGGATTTGGGTTAGGGTTTGACCTGGTATATCTTTTTCGGAGCCAGTATCTTAACAGGGTCACAGACTATATGAGGTAAAAGACCTAAGACTTTGAGCTAAACAAAGATATCTTCAAAGGAAAGTCTTCAATAGAGAAATGTTAAATTGGTAATGATCGAGAGCTTACCAATGGAATGAAGTCTGATCGAACTTGTGATTTGTAACCTTCTTTGCTTTTTGAACAAGCTCTGATTGTCTTCGACTGAATCAGCTGGATCAGGATGCGAAATTTTGTCTTGTTTGTCTCCTTGAGGCCAACTCTACAATCTCGACACTGCAATTATGGAATCAACCTTTATGAAACTTAGTCCCATCATCCAGAGGACCAAATTCCAATGAAAACTAGTCGTACACCCAAGGAAAATGAACCTTTCGTTCCTCGGCAACAGCGCTAGTATGTTATCACTCCTCCGGATCTCCAAGGTTGAGGAAGAGTCCAGCTGAGGTAACCACAAACCAATCTTTTGACTTGGTAGCGAGCCCTACTAGGCCAGAGAGGGTTCTCTCCAATGAATCACAGCCAGGAGGGCTAGATGGATTAGGGTTTTAGGCTAGGTATAAAGTGCAGAGGTTGTTTTGATTTGATTTGGTGGGGTTATGCTGGATGAGGGTATTAGGTCAAAGAGGCTAGGTTAGGGCAAATGAGATATGATTGCAGACATTCAAAGGGGCAAGGTAGGTAGAAGGTTTAGCACTTCAAAGGTGGTTTAAGACTGATGAGGAGTTAGGAAGAGAATAGGAGATGTATTCTTCCTAAACTGAAGAAAAATGAACAAATTATGATAACTTTCCCAAAACAGAGCATGAGCAAACATGTATTCTGCCTATCAACTTGAAAATTACCATATAATAGACATGAAATGGTTTATGAACTTACAAAACATTCATACAAATGATCACAAAGAAGAAACAATGCTAAACATCCATACCACATGTATCCCGAAGAAATAATTGTAATTCATCTATTAATACTGGTCAAAATATGATACAATAGTGTCTCTGATCTCTAGTACAACATCCAACTAAGTCAAACCTCTGAAAAGAGTGAAGAAAGGGAAGATAAAGACATCAAAACAAACTCCTCCCAACCTTAGGGGTCGAATCCATGAGAGGAGGAGCAGTGCCACCAAAATCTGAACTGACAGCTAGAGTGTAGGGTGGTCAAAGTGACTCATCCCTAATTACATTGAAACTGATTCATTTGACTTGATGATATCTTTTACCTAATGTATTTACCCCTAGGTAATAGTAAAAGACCATAATTACATTTACCATATCAATTACATCAGTTAAAAGTTGATTTCCATAGGTGAAAATCAAATATGGAGAACAGTGAAAAATCAGGCAAATTGTCAAGTGTGCCATCTTTCTGTCAAGTGCGCCCTCACGGTGTCATGTGCGCTCTCCATCTTGCAGGCTAATTTTGACTGACTTCCCGGTGTCAAAATTGAGCCCAGGATAGCTCATTGGAGAGCTTGTCCTATCTAGTTTCCAAATATGCATTTAGTTTCTAAAATGGGCTTGATTTGACCCTCCAAAACTTCATTCCCCCAAAACTGTTCAAGTGTGCAGCGCCTCGGCCAAAAATGAGTTAGAAACATGATTTTTTTGCTTGTTTTTTGCCCTTTTCACTTGCTAGTTTTGCAAATGAGGTTGGAAAAATGGTTTTCTTAGATGTATTTGTCATTATGCATCTAGTGGTGGTCTCCATTTTCTCAAAAAGTGCCCCAAAAAAGTGCGCAGTGCCTAGGGTGTTGTGTGTTTGACCATGCTGCTGATTTTCGGGCAAGTGCGTAGTGCTAGAAGGAAGTGCACAACGCCGACTTCCAATCGACTTTTGAGTGTCTTCTCGAAGTCCAAATTGAGCCCATGATAGCTCGTTGGAAACATTTCTCTCTTGGCTACACAATGGACCTATCAAGTACTGAAAATGATTAATTATAGCCCATCAAAAATCAATTCTCCCAAGACTGGTCAAAAAGTGCAGAATGAGGGTGCAAAAATGAAGTGTGATCTTGTAGGAAACTTTTGGAGGTCTTCCTCAACTCCAAATTGATCTCATGATAGCTCATTGGAAAGCTATTTCTGTCTAGTTATCATTTGACTCATCAAGAAAGTCATTTGGACACTCCAGCTAGAATAAAAATGGATTTTACCAAGGTCACTCCAGAAGTGTAACAACTCTCTTGTAGCAACTGTATTTTTGACATTTATCCAAAACCATGACACCTGTGTAAAAACTGAAGGATGTTTTTCATCCTTGGCCTATGATGGACAAAAACCTCTCTCACTTTTGTAAAATTCATCTCTGTTTGGTTGGAAACATACTTTGAAGCAAAATTGGCCCTATGTGTGGCAAATGATTTGTCTCTTGGAATGACTTCTTGAAAAATGATGGAGACATGATGTTTATGAGTTGGAATAGCTTCGTACTTCCTGAAATGACCTCCCTTAGGCCTCCTCTGCTCAGATTTCTTTGATTCCATAGCCAACCCTAGCTCAGTGGGAGAGGAAATTAGGGTTTAGTGCTTGTGGAAAATAATGATTTGGACACCCTTGGGAAAAGACAACTACCTTTGGCATTCACTTAACTTTTTGAAACATTACCCTTTCACTTAACTATTTCCTTTGACAAATTGATCTTTTAATGGTCTTTGAGAACTCTCTGAATTTGACTTTGCTTTAATGAAGTTGGCATATAGAGATTGAGTTGGCAACTTAGGAACAATACTTGTTACATATAGTGAACATAAAATTACATGATGAAATAATAATTTCTCTTTACAAATCATCTTCACATGGTGAAGAGATGTTATTTGATCACCCTTTACTTGTCGGTCTTATGCAATGGAATGGAGTTCTATTGGAACCTTGGAAACCCTAATGACCTAATGAAACCTTGAAAAACCTTAAAATACCTAATGAGACCTTGAAGGACTGAATTTCAAGATGACATGACTGATTTGATGGCATGATGTCATTAACTTTATGGACAATGGATACTTAGCAAGGTTGAAATGAGCCAACAAAGGGTAATTTTCTAAAAGGAGTAAAGGAAACCCTAATTCAACCTTCAGTGACCAAATTTTTGCATGACGACCTAGTGGAATGACAAAAATTTCAGAATGGGACCCTAATATGATATGAAAAGAGGATTTTTTATCACTGATGGCAGCATGCAAATATTGACACTAATAGGAACCACATCCCAAACATCATTCTTCATGATCAACTCATATTCCTCGTTCATCGCATCCTTCCAAACTTGGTGTTTCACAACTTCTTTGAATGTACATGGCTTAGATTGTACAATGGTACTCATGGTAGCTAAGTACCCTTGGTACCTGTTCGGCTTCTTGCTTTCACGAAATGTCCCCCTTGGTGCAATATGTTTCTCAGCATCTTCAAGAGTATCTTTGAGCCATAATGGTCTTTTTCTTGAAGTAGAGGGCTCACTAGGAGGTGGATCAATGGGATCCATTGAACCTTCCACATCGGGCATCAGGTCATCAGTCGGAGGTTCATCCTGCTTTCCTGCATCATCATCATTGTCCTTCCTAGGGATAGGAAGATCTCGGACTTTCCTAAGGGTAGAATCTTCATTGAAAGTGACATCATGACTTATTTCCACTTCCCTTTGACTAGGCACATAGATTCTATATGCCTTCGAAGTTTCACTGTAGCCCACAAACATTCCTTTCTTCCCAGATGCATCTAGCTTGTTTCTTTTCTCTTTCGGCACATGAAAATATACGAGACAACCAAAAATTCTAAAATGAGAAACATCAAGTTTCTTACCAGTGAAAACTTCTTCGGGTGTCTTGAAGTCCAATGCTTGATGTGGGCATCTATTTTGAACATACACAGCGGTGTTGGCAACTTCTCCCCATAAGAACTTCAATAGACCTTGGTCATGAAGCATGGCACAGGTGGCTTCTATGATAGTTCGATTCTTCCTTTCGACAACTCCATTTTTCTCAGGAGTATATGTAGTAGTGGTCTCCCTCTTAATGCCAGTTTCTCTACAATAGTCATTGAAATCATTTGACTCATATTCAGTACCATTATTGGTCCTAAATATTTTCATCTTCCCTATTTGATTCTCAACCAAAGCTTTGAAAGAGCGAAACCATTTGAACACTTCATCCTTCTTCTTTAAGAAATAGATCCATGTTTTGCAAGAGAAGTCATCCACAAAAATTGCATAGTACAAATATCAACCCAAAGATGTTACGAGAAACATACCTGATAGATCAGAATGGACCAATTGAAGAATATCGATAGTTTGACTTTGACTTGAGGGGAATGGTCCCCTTGTATGTTTTCCAGCTACACAACCCTGACAAACTCCTTCATGATCTAAGTTGAATTCGGGCATACTTGTGACCATCTTCCTTACATCAGGTAAGGCTTTGTAATGAAGGTGAGCAAATCTTCGGTGCCATAATTCGGATTGAAGAGAAGTATCGCAAGTCATTGCTCCCAACGGACTTCCTCCAACTTGATAAAGACCTTCAACCCTGAATCCAAGAGTGAATGCATCTCTTGGGTTCCTTTTCCAAACACGAACCTTCCCATTACCAAATGTTACCTTGAAACCTTTATCTTCCATCGCATGAATAGAGACTAGGTTCTTTTTCAGATCAGGTACATACAACACTTCTTGTAAATGAAGGGTTTGACCTTGATTTAAGTGAAGAGTAACAGTCCCAATTCCTTTCACGGGATAAGTGGCATTATCCCCAAGTATAATCTCCATATTTGTCTTCTTTTCAATCAAGTTTGAGAGAGCCTCTTTGTACCCAGTGAAGTGCCTTGAGGCACCACTATCAATCAACTAATGATCTAATGTGTCTAGAGGAGAGGCAGTGGCGAGGGCATAAATAAGCTAAAATTATTTTTTCTTTTCTACAACATTAATTTCTTCATACCTGGAGTTTCTTGACTTCTTGGGAGGATGACCATTTCCATTTCGAGCAGCGGGAGCATTCCTCTTTCCTTTATTGTTGAACCTGTTGTTCCTTTGATTGCCATTGCCCTTGTAGTTGTTGTTATTGTTGTCATCATCTCTTGGAGTATCCTTCTTGTGAGGATACTCTCTAGCAAAATGTCCAAACCTGTTGCAATTGAAGCATCTTCCTTTTCTTCCTTCTTTGAATCCCATCTTGAACCCTTGACCTTGTCTTCTTGGATCAGCAATGTTCTTCCTCTTAGCATGAGCAGAGAAGGTGGTAGGATTGTTTCCATTTGAGGGCTTGTCTATTCGTCAAATCCCGAAATCCTGTCATTGTTGAGGATGGTAGTGTTAAACACATCCCATTCTCTTGTAAGGCCTCCAAGTGCAATAAGAGTGAGCTCCCTGTCATCAATGACTTCTCCAATAGATAGGAGATCATTCTTGATTTTGGTAATCTTCATGAAGGAGGATTGAATGGATTCTCCTCTATCCATATTGATGTCTTTCAACTTGTTCTTAAGAAAGAGAACTTGATTTGCATTATTTACTTTGAACATCCCAACCAGCTTGTCATACATCTCCTTAGATGTTTCCAAATCAGAAATATAGGCAACCAAAGGCTTGTGAATAGAATCAACAATATTTTTCTTACATTTACCCTCACCTTTCTTGTACTTTGTTTGTGCATTTGTAGATGCATTTGAAGGAGGCTCCACTACTCTTCCTTTGACATAGTCCATGGCATCATTTTATTCCAAAGTCAAATCTAGAGACATCTTCCATGCATGATAGTCGGATTTGTCCTTAAGCTTGTCCTCAGATTTGAAGTAGGATGTAGTCGTCATTGGGATTAGTTCCAAGTCCTTGTCCAACAAACTTCCTTAGTGATTTATTTTCCTCACTCTTGCTTGGGCTTTGTCTTCACCTGAGCTCTGATTCCATGTTAAATTTAGATAACAATGGTATGTTCTATGTTTTAGCACAATTTACTTCAATGTTCCTTATCAACCCAATGACAATTTCCAATTATTTCCAGTAGCAATAGCATTAACTTAAACACATTGACAGTGAATGCAGATAGAACATAAAAACATGTGTAGAAGACAAGCCAAGACAAGAGGACACAAGATTTGGCGAATGCTAGGGAAAATCCCCAATGTGGGGAAAACCCTTTGATCAAATCTTATTATTATTCAATAGTTTAGCAGAGAGAGAGAGAGTACATAGATCAAATTTACTTGCCCAATACACAGTCAAAACAACCCTGTCAAAATTAGTAGTCAACAACAGTGAATTGCAGCCCTAACCAAAAAGTCAACACTGGTCAAATCAACTACAAAACTTCCTCCAAGCAGCTTGGTCAACAACAGTCCAATTCAGCCTTCAAGAAGGGTCAAATTCAACCCAAAACAATCCACCCAGCCTCAGTCACACTCGGTCCAACTTCAGTCAAAGTTGTGGTCAACACAGGTCAAATTTACCAAAACACCTCAATTTTTGTGCCCAGCAACTCAGCCTAGGAAAATCAAAATTCTACCCTGAAAACTAAATTCAAACTTGGTCAATGCTGGTCAACATTGTCCCTACACCTTGAAGTTTTTGGCATGCAATTTTGAAAATTTCGTCCTCCTATGCCACATGTGGGAGAGAGAGAGGCTGCGCAAGTTGTACAAACCAATCAAGAGAAGAGAGAGAAGAATGATATGTGTGAATGATGTCCCAAATGAGGAGAGAGGTCACTCCTATTTATACAATTCATTGAGGGTGAGGAGACACATGCATTAGGCTTCTTGAGCCTACATTTGACTGAGGCTGACCTTGACAATTTGTGCATGAGATAGAATAAATTCAAAATTCCACTTCTTCTTGTCTGAATGAGATGATCTTTATGTCAAAATTGGACCTCTCGAAGAGAGGAATCCAATACAATAATCATCTCCATCATATGAGCTGTCCCAAGGTGGGATTTGGCCCTGGTAGCCAATTTTAACAGATCAAGAGAGGAAATCCCACACCTAATTCCTTCTATTAGAGTAGAGAAACCCTTCACAAATAACACTTGAAACAACTCCTTTGCAAGTAGTTTTTAGCATCAACATTCAACCATGATAAATTCGATAACAATTGCCTCACATGAACAACAATGAAACCCTTAACTTTCTGATAGCCTTCAAATAAATCTTTGACAATGATTCTCAAAAGTTTACCGCACTTTCAAGGACAACCAAAATGGAAGGCAGGCTCTTTTATATAGAGATAGGGCACACAACATTTCAACATAAAATAATATTATTCCAAATTAGATCCATATCTCTCCTAAGAAAGTGTAATATCCCTTATCAGGGATATCCCTCAAACACAAGCAAACTCCAACTAGAGATGGATTGGGAGGGCATTTACCAGATATGTTGCCTCTTAAAAGAGGACGAGATCTGGAGGCTACCTGGCCCTTTCCAAACTCTGTCTAAGAGTATAGGAGAAAAGCACACAAGTGGTATAGTAGCCAGGAGGCTCAAAGAGATAAAAATAACAGTAGTGCAACATACAATAATGTATACATGGAACATAAGCAGATACTCGAGAAATGCAGAGAGAAATGCTAAGCCATTTTATTATACTAAGTAATGGAAAGAGTATAGGAGGTGATCAGAAAGATAGCACCTCGACTTGCACAAGGCAAGTGAAGAAATACACTCAAAATGGTAAGGAAATGGCCTCTCTCTGAACTGTGTCCAAGCTGCCGGAGAACTGTTGTGTTGCTGCTACTGCTGGAATCAAGCAAGGATTTGGGGCTGTTCCCCTCCACAGAAAATGTTGAAACTCTGGAATCAACCTCTGCTCAATAAACCCAGAAAAGCCCAGAAAGATTTTCTAAAATAGCTGACCCTCGAAAATCACCCCCTTGAGGATCTACGCTATCCCTCAAGGCTCTGTGCTGCCCCTGAAGAGAATTCCCCAAAAATCTACCCGAGACTCTGCCAAAATCCTCCAATATTCAAGGGCTAATCCCTTGCTCAATCTCCAAGCTCAAATCCTCCACATAAACCCAATCTGGAGCTCCTACCAAAGAAACTATGTCCTCCCCTCTCAAGACTGCGCAGTCATCAAAATGCTCAGTTCCTCCTCAACTCCAGAAATCGCTCCTCCTATAAAATACTGATGAAACTACCTTGCCCGAGTAGGCACTTGAAGTCCCCCGGGGCTAAGGGTGAGATCTCCGAACGGAGACACTCGATGCACTAAACAGTGTTGTAGACAGGTTAAATAGCCAGTGTGCTCTAAGTTGAAGTGACTAGCTCAAATGCAACATAATCCAATACCCAAATGAGGAGGCTCCTCTCTCCTTTATAGCGTTGGCCTCTCTCAAAACCCTAAGGCCCACCTCCTCGAACGTAGCCTCTCTCTTGCCACATGCTCCTTCTCCATCTGCGCAGTTCCTCCAAGTGTCTACATGGGCCCCCTTTTCTACGTGGTCCTTTGGCCCCCTTGGCTCCCCTTTTAAGTTACAACGTTGTGCTACTAGGGAGTGAATTTATTCAAAAAGTGACTTATGTGCCCCCTTTCCCCACCTTTTTATTTCTAAATAACTATAGAAGGCAAAATTCAGCAAAATTGAATATTCCAATTAGCCATATCTAATTAGGAATATTACAGTCTCCCCCGGCAAAATGTTGCTTGTCCTCAAGCAACTGAAGTGATGGATGCTGCAAAATTTTCTCACTCTCCTAGGTGGCATCCTTATCCGGTAAATTCTTCCACCTCACCAAGAATTCCCAGACCGTCCTGCTTCACAGCTACCTCTCCCTGGTATCAATAATAGCCTCTGGCTGCAACACCAAATGCCCCTCACCATCTGTGGGTGGTAGCTCATCTGTCATTGTCACCTGCTGCCCCAATGCCTTTCAGGCATGATACATGAAAGACGTTATGAATCTTGCTGCCTCGGGGCAGCTCCAATTCATACGCAACTTGTCTAATCCTGCGTATCACCCTGTATGGTCCATAAAAGTGGGGCTTGAGCTTATCAGCTCCCTTCTGTTTCAGTGACAACTGTCGGTATGGCTATAATCATAGGTAGACCAAGTCCCCTACCTCAAACTGTCTCTCCACCCGACCCTTGTCAACATACAGCTTCTACTAGTTCTGCACTGTAGCCATATTATCCTTAAGAGCTTGGAGGATATCTTGACTCTCTTGGATCCAAATCTTGGCTCTCGAAGCCTTGCTAGCACCAAACATCACATCAGCAAAAGATAAAGGATGATATCCATACAAAGCATAAAATGGTGACATACCAATGGACATGTGATGTGTAGTGTTGTAACAGTACTCCCCCAGATGTAGCCACTTCAGCCATGCTCGCTGCTACCTACTGACATAGTTACGCAAGTGGCCCTCCAGCCACTTGTTAACTATCTCTGTCTGCCCATCTGTATGTGGGTGATAACTGGAACTCGGTGTCAACTCTGTCCCCACCAACCGGAAAAGCTCCTACCAAAACCCGCTCATGAAACAGTTGTCCTTGTCACTGATGATGGTCTTAGGAACACCATGTAGCTTGAAGACCTCTCTAAAGAATAGCTCGACCATGATTGGCCATGCATGAGATAATTCTAGTTTCTGTGACTGCATCACTGCACTGAAGTGTGATCACTGTAATATCACCGAAGTGTGATCACTGTAATAGCATCGAAATCAAGGTAGCATCGAAACTGTGATAGGAATAACAAGGTAGCATTGAAACTGTGATAGGAATAACATTGAGTCACTGTAATACATAACAGAACTGTCTCCATTGTAATCCGCATTCTCAAAAACCAGGAAGCGCATTAAAATTTTGGAATCGCGCTTCGGAAAAAATGGAATCGCGCTTCCTAGGGCGCTTCCGGAACGCTTCCGTACGGGACGCGATTCCGGCCTAGGATCCGGGGGGGGGCGCTTCCTGCAACACTGGCCGAAACATTCTGAGGCGAATATGTGTGTTGTCCCTGTAGCTTCTCATGCCTCCCTGTCTTCTCATCATCCCACTCCATCTCTAGGGCCTTCCAATCTGTCGTGACCTTCCCTAGAGTAATAAGCCACTGAACACCCAGTATCATGTTGGTGTCCGGAATATTGATCACGAAAAAGTGGTCAATCAGTGTGTAGGTGCCAATCGTCACTGATAACTCTGGGACATAACGAGCACACACCATGGTCTGATCTCCTGGGACCAAAACTGAAAAGCCATCGAAGCTCTCTGTCTGTATACCTCTCTGCTCAACCATCTGTGCCACGATGAAGTTGTGGGTTGCCCCACTGTCAACCAAAACTGATACTCACTAGCCATGTACTGTCCCCCATACGCGCAATGTCAAATACTTGGGAACTCCTTGCAATGCTACAAGGGCCCCTCTGGTAGGTGCAAAAGTTGCACCACCTGCTGGTGGTGGTGGAGGTGGCAAAGGATCCTGCGCGGCATGACTATCTCTTGTCTCCACATCATCCTCCTCATCCTCTTCCCCACTACTCTTGGAGAAGACCTCAATAAAATGTGCTTTGCCAGCAGCACATCTATGTCTCAGTGCCCACGGCTCCTGACAGGTAAAGCACAACCGCTTCTTCTTCAGCTCCCTCCTGGCAGCATCATCAATCTGCACTTGTCCTGGATTCCCCTTTGGAGGTGGAATCCTCACATCCTCCCCCTTAGGCTGGAAAGCCTGTCTCTGGGGGTAAGGTGTCCGGGTCTTGGGTAAGGCATCCTGTAAGTCCCGAGTCCTACTAATAGCATCCTGGAGTGTGGCTGGTCTAGTGGATCTGACTAGACCACGAAGTGGCTCTACTAACCCCTCAACAAACATGTAGATCCTCCGTGCCATGGATAGATTTGGCATCATCACTGAAATCCTCAAGAAGTCTGCAATGTAGGTCTCTAGGTTCCCGGTCTGTTTGAGCCTCGCCAGCTCAACAAAGTGTTGTTCTAGATCCCTCCGGTCAAACCTCTCTATCAGTCTCCTGGTGAACTCGGCATATGTCATCACTGTGGAGTGTCCGAGTGTAACCAACCCATGGAACCACTAGTCTTGGGCCTCACCATCCAAATGTAATGTCGCCACCTTGATGGCCTCTGTCTTCGACATCTGGTTAAGCTGGAAATAGATGTCCAGCTTCTCCACCCAAAACTTTGTCAAACTGTTTGATGAGCCATCAAACGTAGGCAAGTGGAATCTACTAGCTGTGCGGTGGGTGTCTCCATCATGATAATGCCGGTACCCTCGGTGATGGTCGCAGGGTCTACTATCCTGCTGGAGCTGAACAAAGTCTCTGAATGAGAGAGCATCCCTGAACTCTTGCCCATAGGCTTGGGACTCTACAAAACAATCGCCCATATGACTAGGGTCTGCCTCCTGCTGGCCCCCGTATCTGCTCCTACGAAAGTGGGCATGGTAGAGCATGTAGGGGCATGTGAGGCCATCTGCTAAGTAGTATCACGCTGAGTAGCACCTTGCTCTGGCAAATGGTTGGATGTACCCCATCCCTCACCAACCTAGAAAACTCGTGGGTTCTCACGCTGTCTAGCCTCCACCACCGTGAATCTCTGCCCCATCACCTTGGTCTGCCTTGACAGATCTTGCACTGATTTGAGGAGCATGTCTGCAAATCTCTTCCCTTCCTCATCTGCCATCGGATCCTCGTACTCTGCATCCACCACAGGCTCCTCCTGTTCTGTGTTCACCACAGGCTCCTCCTATTCTATGTCCACCACCCGAACACAGTCTCCCTCTCTGTAGGTGTTCTCCAAACTACGCTCAATATCTCTATATTTCCTACCTCTGTAATAGATGTAGGGCTTCTCCCTCGGTTTCATAGACTGCTAGCTCCACAGGCTGAGCCAGGTCTATGCTCTAATACCACTGTAATATCCCTTATCAGGGATATCCCTCAAACACAAGCAAACTCCAACCAATGATGGACTGGGAGGGCATTTACTAGATATGTCGCCTCTGAAAAGAGGACGACATCGGAGGCTACCTGGCCCTTTCTAGACTCTGTCTAGGAGTATAGGAGAAAACCACACAAGTGTTATAGTAGCCGGGAGTCTCAAAGAGATAAAAATAACAGTAGTGCAACATACAATAATGTATACATGGAACATAAGCAGATACTTGAGAAATGCAGAGAGAAATGCTAAGCCATTTTATTATACTAAGTAATGGAAAGAGTACAAGAGGTGATCAGAAAGATAGCACCTTGACTTGTACAAGGAAAGTGAAGAAATACACTCAAAATGGTAAGGAAATGGCCTCTCTCTGAGCTGCATCCAAGCTACTGGAGAACTGTTGTGCTGTCGCTGCTGCTGGAATCAAGTGAGGATTTGGGGCTGTTCCCCTCCTCAGAAAATGTTGAAACTCTGGAATCAACCTCTGCTCAATAAACCTAGAAAAGCCCAAAAAGCTTTTCTAAAATAGCTGACCCCCGAAAATCACCCCCTTGAGGATCTATGGTATCCCTCAAGGCTCTGCGCTACCCCTGAAGAGAATTCCCCAAAACTCTACCCGAGACTCTACCAAAATCCTCCAATATGCAAGGGCTGATCCCTTGCTCAATCTCCAAGCTCAAATCCTACACATAAACCCAAACCGGAGCTCCTACCAAAGAAACTACGTCCTCCCCTCTCAAGACTGCGCAGTCATCAAAATGCTCAGTTCCTCCTCAACTCCAGAAATCGCTCCTCCTGCAAAATACTGATGAAACTACCTTGCCCGAGCAGGCACTCGAAGTCCCCCGGGGCTAAGGGTGAGATCTCCGAATGGAGACACTCGATGCACTAAACAGTGCTGTAAACAGGCTAAACAACCAGCGTGCTCTAAGTCGAAGTGACTAGCTCAAATGCAACATAATCCATTACTCAAATGAGGAGGCTCCTCTCTCCTTTATAGTGTTGGCCTCTCTCAAAACCCTAAGGCCCACCTCCTCCAACGCAGCCTCTCTCTTGCCACGTGCTCCTTCTCCATCTGCGCAGTTCCTCCAAGTGTCTACGTGGGCCCCCTTTTCTACGTGGTCCTTTGGCCCCCTTGGCTCCCCTTTTAAGTTACAATGTTGTGCTACTAGGGAGTGACTTTATTCAAAAAGTGAGTTATGTCCCCCTTTCCTCACCTTTTTATTTATAAATAACTATAGAAGGCAAAATTGAGCAAAATCGAATATTCCAATTAGCCATAGCTAATTAGGAATATTATAGAAAGCACAAAAAAATAATATTTTATAACTACCTCCTAATGAAAAGTCAAAATATGCATGATTAAATATAAAATAATGGGTGGCCATGCCACATGTCTCCTCTACAAGCAAGGTGTTTCCCAAGTCTAAGGAGTAAAAGCTTGTAGAATCTCCAAAAGGAAACATTTATCATCTCCATGTGAACCGTCCAATATGCTTGAATATATGCACAAAAGAAGCTCAAAGTCGAAGCACTCCCACTCATCAAGGGATCAATATCCTCAAGAGACCAAACACATGGCCAAAATATTGGAATCAGCTAGAGTGTCTTCTCTAAGGGTTCATAAAACTAGTTCTCTAATGTGTTAAAGAGGCCAAATAAAATGCCAAATAGTAGATCCTTAAATGAAGGATTTATGCTAACCATATGCTAGTTTAGTTCTGTAAGCACCATCCTCAAGTTAATCTCCTAGATTCATGAAGTGAGAGGATGGCATATAAGCGATACAATATGACCATGCCTCAAAACATGTCCCAATAAGATGAAACCTGGGGAGCACTCAACTAGAAATAGTAGTTCACCTCATCAACACTCAATCAATGTTCAAAGACCACCCACATGATCAAGGGTGCCCAACTAATAAGACTCCAACTATGATATACCATTCAAAATATAGTATTTGAGAGGGCCATATTGACTAGGGAGATGTGTAAAATGAGGAACACTCCATATAACATGTTCATTGGCAATACATGGAATATGTCAATGAACATCCTCCTTCCAAGGTGCTCAATTATAGATGAAACAAACATGATACAACCTATAAAAGAGTTCTTAAGAGCCAATACAAATTTAATAGATGTGTAGATAAACTACTCTCATTAGAATGCCTCAACACCCATTGAAATGGTCACTAGGTAAACTATCAAACGGGAAGAAACTCTATGAAACCATGCACAAGTAATATGGCCAACATCCACGAAAATATTCAAGATCAACCTATAAGCCTTTAACATGTGTGATGAACATCAGAAACATGCAATCATCCCTCGAATGAATGAAGCCATAAGGATAAATGGATCAGTGTGCTCCAAATGCAACATGCTTGGATAGGGTTTTCAATTATGGTATAAACCTCATGCAACATGAGGGTTAACACTTTGTATTATTCACATTTGTTGGCACATCCAAGAGGAAATGCTATCTTCTGTCATAGGTCATGCCAAAAAGGGCTCCTACACTACATTGATTAAATTCAGGTAAGTGTGGGTCTCATTCTCTTACCCTACTCCACTTGTCATTCTATTTAAGTGTTTACATTCATTTTTTAGTTTCTATTATAGTTTGATATTGATTAGACTTGCTTACACCTTACTTTTTCATATTGTAGATACTATCTCGCTTACATCATAATTAAATTAGCTTATATCTCAATTCATAATTTATCGTTTCTTGTTTATCATACTAGTTAGACTTGTTTGTACTCCTAGTACCATTTGGTTGTCAATTATCTTGTTTCTTCTCAATATTTTATTTCTCTATATTATATATGCTTAAAACTCATAGTATGAATTTTCCATACAAATCATTGTCTACAATGGCAAAACCTAACATTCACATACATCATGAGGTGTTTCCCTTAATATTTTTTATGAATCTTCTTCACTTTTTAAAATCCCTTGAATTCTTTGAATCCTCTATCTTTTTTGAAAATATGTTGTAGGCACACATTCGAAATTGCAATCAAATAGTGATCTAAATCTTTTTCCATGCTCTTGGTCTTCTTATTCTTGTCCTCCCCAACACCTCAACAAAGATCTCTTGTTCTTAGTTTAGATCCAACTCTTCCATCATGTTCCTTCTTTCTGGGGAATCCTTATTGTCATTGTCCCCTTTCATACTTTGTACTATTCAACTCTACTTCCTCAATGGATGTTCCAAGACAATTAGAGAAGGGGAGTTTTTTATCCCTTCCAAAAGGCATGTTGATCACATGAAAATCTCTAAGGGAAGTCTAGTTCTCCACAAGTGATGATGAGCTAACAAGTGAGGTGACTCATTTATATGAGGTCTAATTCACTTGATTTTTAAGTAAAATCCCCTGCACAAGTTGATTTTTGAGTGGACAAAAAGTAAATTAGGGTTACAAGCCATCCCACTAGCTTTACAACATAATTTGGCATGATAATCCCACACGTGTAAGATATAGGTCTAAAAATGTGATGATGGCATGCCTCTTTTGGGATCCAAATTCTCCGTCAAGGAAAAGTAAAGGCTGAAAATGTCTCTAAGCATCATGATCATCCTCCATTTGAGTAAATTCCCCATATCATGCATCAAATTAGCTCCAAGGGTCCAAAATCTTACTGTGGGTGCAACATGTCACATCCATGGTATCAAATAAGCAATATGATGTCTACCTATTTGGTGTTAGGGTCCCATTTTTGAATGGACAAAAAGTAAATTAGGGTTACAAGCCATCCCACTAGTTTTACAATATAATTTTCCATGATAAGCCCACACATGTGAGATATAGGGCTAAAAATGTGATGATGTCATGCCCCTTTTGGGATCCAAATTCTCCATCAAGGAAAAGTAAAGGCTGAAAATTTCTCCAAGCATCATGATCATCCTCCTTTTGAGGAAATTCCCCAAATCATGCATCAAATTAGCTCCAAGGGTCCAAAATCTAGTTGTGGGTGCCACATGTCATATCCATGGTGTCAAGTAAGCAACATGGTGTCTCCTCTCTCCAGTGTTAGGGGCCCATTTTTGAGTGGACAAAAAATAAATTAGGGTTACAAGCCATCCCACTAGTTTTTCAACATAATTTGCCATGATAAGCCCACACGTGTGAGATATAGGGCTAAAAATGTGATGATGTCATGCCACTTTTGGGATCCAAATTCTCCATCAAGGTAAAGTAAAGGCTGAAAATGTCTCCAAGCATCATGAACATCCTCCATTTGAGGAAATTCCTTAAATCATTGTTAAAATTGGAAACCAGGGAAAAACTTCATGTGGGTCATCTTATTCATGGCTAATAATATTTTTATTAGATTCCTCTCGTCGAGAGGTGTAGGATTGATATAAAGATCATCCAATTCCGATAAGTATTCATGGAGATATGAATTTATTTTGATTATGGAATTATTATCAAGCCGACCTACAACTCATGTAGGCTCAAAAGCCCAACAGTCGCATCTATTCACCCTACAACGTTGTGTATAAATATAAGAGGACTTTTCCTCATTTAGACTCACTCATCTCATCACATCTCTCTCTCTCTACTGCGCAGATATGAGTCTCTTCTCCACTGTGCTGAAATGGGTCTCTCTCTCTCACACATGTGAAGCCGGAAGCTATTGAATTTGAAGCTGCAACTGCAGAAGTAAAGATTGAATTGCGTGGCCTAGCAGATCTCCTCTTTGGAACTGCGCTGTAGGTTCATCTGAACCTCCTTTGAAAGCCACAACTTTTGGTGGTGGAATGAAGTCAATCCGACGAACGGTTTGCAAGATATCGACTGCCCTAGTTTGAAGCCGAAAACTGCTGAAACTGAAGCTGCAACTGCAGAAGTAAAGATTGACTTGCGTGGCCTAGAAGATCTCCTCATCTGAACTGCACTGTAGGTTCATCTAAACC
Organism: Pinus tabuliformis; assembly: GCA_031772625.1. Classification (NCBI taxonomy): domain Eukaryota; kingdom Viridiplantae; phylum Streptophyta; class Pinopsida; order Pinales; family Pinaceae; genus Pinus; species Pinus tabuliformis. The sequence continues at coordinate 641,416,803 of CM062808.1, forward strand.
TCCTCTGGAAGCCGAAACTTTTGGTGGTGGAATGAAGTCAATCCGACTGTCGGTTTGTGAGATATGGTCTGCCCTAGTTTGATTATGAAGCTGCTAATGCTGATGCTACTGATTTAGGGTTTGCTACTGCTGATATGAATCAGATTTATTGTACTATTTCTCTCTGCTGAATTATTGAAGATAAAAGAAGATTTGATAAAAGGGTTTCCCCACACATTGTGGGGTTTGTCCCTGGCTAGCCACCACATCTTGTGTCTCTTGTCTTGGCTTGTTTTCTGTCGATCGTTTAATGTTCTATCTGCACTTTACTTTATGTACATGTGATTGCTAATCGGTGGAATATAATAAGAAAAAGAAGTAAACTGTTATAAGCATAGAACATACCATAAATTAACATGGTATCAGAGGTGAGGTGAAGACAAAGCCCGAGCAAGAGCAAGAGCAATCATTGAACAGAAGATTGGCAAGGCTATCCTAAAAGAACTATGGGGTCCTCAACACTCTTTCCTGCCGGAGACAAGCTCCGTGAGAAAGCTGACTATCACGGATGGAAGATGTCTATCGATCTAACCCTTGAAGATCAAGGAGTGCTAGACCATGTAAGAGGAAATATTGTTGAGCCTTCATCAAATGCATCTGTTGCTGCCTGGAACAAATGGAAAAATGGAGAAGTCAAAACAAAGAAGATCATTCGGGACTCTATCGACAAGCGCTTGGTGGCCTACATCTCTGATCTAGACACCTCCAAGGAAATCTACGACAGACTGGTGAGTTTATTTAAAGTTAATGATGTAAATCAAGTTTTGTTTCTTAGAAATAAGTTGAGGGAAATCAAGAAGGGTAAAGATGAAAGTATGCAAGCATACTTCTTAAGAATCACCGAGATCAAGAACGATCTCCTGTATTTTGGGGAAAGCATTACTGACAGAGAAATGGCACTCACAACTCTTGGAGGATTGCCATTTGAATGGTATGTGTTCAGGACTACTCTTTTGAACTATAATGTAATTCCTGGTTTCGAGGAATTAATGGCTAGATGCATTCAAGAAGAAACAAGGGAAGAAGTGTAAGAAATGCCCATGCCTAAAGGTCCTCCTGCTGCCTTTTCTTTTCATGCAAAGAAAAGAAATAATTCCAGGACTTAATCAAAAGGAAAGGCTGGACCTAAGGCTAGAAGAAAATGACGATGTTACATTTGCGATAAAGCAAGTCACTATGCAAGGGAGTGCCCTGATAGAAAGGACTCACTCTAGGATGATGATCAAAATCCCTTTGATGGCAATCAAAGGAATGACAAATTCAACAACAAAGGTAAGAGGAGAGCTGGGAATCAAGGAAGAGGACAAGCATTCAAGAAGGCCAGAAATTCCAGGACGTATTAAATGCACCTGACCTCAAAAAGAACCTAGTGTCCATCTCGGGAACGGAAGACAAAGGCTACAAGGTAACCTTCATCGATGGCAAGGTATGTATGTGGAAAAATAATGTTAAAGATTCCTTTACTCTTGGGTTTAGTGTTGATTCATTATATCAGGTCGATGGAAGTCTGCTAGGTGTCATGTCTTATGACACATCTCTTCAGTCTGAACTTTGGCATTAGAGGTTTTCCCCCCTTCATTATAAAGCTATACTCGGTGTAAGACAAATGGTGATAGGGATGCCCGAATTCTGAGTAGAGAAAGAAGGTGTATGTCCGGGATGTGCCAAAGGAAAGCTCAAAAGGGGACCATTCCCCTCAAGCCAAAGCAAGACCTCTGATATATTACAATTGGTTCACTCAGGATACCTGAGGTTGGCATTAAGAGGGAGACTACTACACCACATACTCCTGAGCAGAATGGTGTGGTGGGAAGGAAGAACCGCACGATGATGGAAGCTGTCCGGGCCATGCTACATGATCAAAGTCTTCTGAAGTTTTTATGGGCTGAAACTACAATCACCGCCGTATATGTACAAAATCGATGCCCTCATCAAGCATTGGGTTCCAAGACTCCTAAAGAAAAGTTCACCGCAAGGTGAACAATCTTTCGACTTTGAGGAGCTCTCAAGAAGCCAACACCAGGGAACCGAAAGAAAAGGATGATGAATCAATGCCTAATGTAGAAGAACCCATGGATCTGATAGATTCTCATCCACATGAGCCTTCCTCTTCTAGGAAGAGGCCTTCATGGCTTAGGGGGATACTTGATGATGCTAAAGGACATGTTGCACCTTGAGGAACCTTCCGTCAAAGTAAGAAACTTAATAGGTATCAAGGATACCTGACCATCATGAGCACAATCATACAAAATGAGCCTTCGTCATTCTCAGATGTCGTCAAGCATCAATTATGGAAGGATGCTATGACCGTAGAATACGAGTCTATTATGGAGAATGATGTCTGGGAAGTAGTTCCCAGACCCTGGACAAGACAATTGTTACTTCAAAATGGCTTTACAAGATAAAGCATGCAGCAGATGGAAGCATGGAAAAGTATAAGGCTCGTTTTGTTGCTCGAGGTTTCTCCCAAAAGGAAGGTATAGACTATGATGAGATATTTGCACCTGTTGCCAGATATACGACCATCCGCTCGATCATATCCCTTGCCGATTCACAAGGACGGAACCTACATCAGATGGATGTCAAGGCTGCGTTCTTGCATGGCTCGATCAAAGAAGAGGTCTACGTGGAGCAACCCGAAGGATTTGAGATTTATGATCGAAAATCTCATGTATGCAGGTTGAAGAAAGCTCTCTATGGGCTGAAGCAAGCACCCCGAGCATGGTATGAGAGGATCGATAGCTACTTGATGAAGCTGGGATTCACTAGGAGTGAAGCCGATCCTAACCTTTACTTTAAGGTTGAAGATGACAAGCCTATCATACTGGTATTGCATGTGGATAACCTCTTTCTAACAGGTGCAGACCCTCTCATTCACAAATGTAAGAGGGAGCTGTCCTCTGAATTTGAAATGAAAGACCTAGGACTGATGCACTACTTCCTAGGACTTGAAGTATGGCAGAAGCCAAGGGAAATTTTCCTATCTCAAGGGAAATATGTGGTAAAGATATTGGAAAGATTTGGTATGATGGACTGCAAGCCTGTGACTACCTCGAGGATCTTAACTTTTAGAAGTTATATGGTAGTGATGTCGGACCAGATTTGGGAAATGCCTCTGAGTTTCATAAACTCATTCGCATTAATGTTCTTGGTGAACCTCCGTCCGAACATATTTTTTGCAGTTAGCATTGTGAGCTCATATTTGGTTGAGCCTCACTGGATTGATGCCAGGAATCTTCTGAGATGTCTTCAGGACACAATCTCTCATGGATTAAGATACACTGCCGGAGATGTGAGACTACTTGGATATACTGATGTTGATTGGGCAGGCAGCGTGGTGGACCGTAAGAGCACTTTTGGGTACTTTTTCACCTTGGGATCTACTTCGATATCCTGGAAGAGCAGGAAGCAGAAGTCGGTGGCTTTGAGCACCGCCGAAGCAGGATATATTGTTGCTAGCATAACCTCATGTGAGGCAGTCTGGTTGCGAAAGCTCTTCAGTGAGCTGTTTGGATTTACATTGGATACCACTGTGATTCTCTGTAACAACCAGAGGTGGGATTCGATTATTGAGGAATCCCGTATTCGTCAATTGCTCCAGCAGATAGACATCATCTGGGATATGGTAAGTCGATGAGCAAGGAAGCTCCATCACATTAAGATGATGTACATGTTGATACACCTTGTCAAAGCCCTGAGGAAAGATCTAATCTGTGATTTTCCCAAACGACTTGGAGTCGACAAGAAACCTTTGCATAAGGGTCCTGCATGTTGCATACATTGAGCTCTGGGAGCTCTAAGGGCTTGCGGTTCCTACTGGAGCAACATATGACCACAGGGTGACTCACCCTCCCTTGGTGGTGCACACTGGAACAAGATGATTCGCTCTCTTGTGGGACAAGATGATTCGCTCTCTTGTGGAACAGGATGATTCGCTCTCCTGTGTAGCAGGATGATTAGTTCTCCTGTGAGGCCTAGATTGATGTGTTCTCCATGGCAGCCTGGATTGATGTGTTCTCCACGGCGATTGTAGCAGGATTGATGTGTTCTCCTGTGAGGCCTGGATTGATGTGTTCTCCATGGAAATTGTAGCAGGATTGATGTGTTCTCCTGTGAGGCCTGGATTGATGTGTTCTCCATGGCAATTGTAGCAGGATTGATGTGTTCTCCTGTGAGGATAGGATTGATTAGTTCTCCTATCGAGGCATCCTACCCATGCAGTCTGGGACTCATGGGAAGTACCTCTCATATGATCAATGAGCAGGGAAATGAAGTTAGGGACCATAGTCGTACCGATGGACGCATCGTTGTAACTACCGTACTCCCTATGCTAGGATGACCTCCATTGATCTGGGATCAATGATACTGGTCTGGGACCAGTGGTAGGAGTTGTACCATACTATGACGCTGACTTCGGGTCGGTTGAGACTGGTCTGGAATCAGTGGTACATACTCTGAGACTGACTTTGAGTCAGTGGAGGATGATATTGGTCTGGGACCATTGGAGTTGTACTCACTATGACGTTGACTTTGGGTTGGTTGAGACTGGTCTGGGACCAGTGGTACATACTCTGAGACTGAATTTGAGTCAGTATGATACATCCTCGATCATTTCTTCTTCTTCATAATTTGGACAAAAGCAGAGTAGAACAGAATAATGCAAGAGCAGAGCAGAACAGAGCAAAACAATACAGATCAGTGCAGGTGTTACACTAAAAAATGTCACCTTGACTACTTACAGTTAGTATGGCTCAAATCAACAAGTCATGCTACCCTCTTAGGCAAGTCTCATGCCTCTGTTATCCATCTCAAACTCAAAGAAGAGAGAAAGTCTTGTAAAAATCATGTTTATCTCTGGGGTCGCAGGTTCTCTCTAGCCTTACCTGCGGGGACGCTGACCATGTTCACAAAATCTGCGTCCATAGACGCTCTGTATGTTAAGGGACAGGTGCGTCCCTCTGTAAAAGGCAAAATGCGCGAGTTTTATCTTGAAAAAGTTACTTGTGGTTACTTCTAGAACATTCTAGAGGTCGGTTTGATGAAATGGATGCGCCTCCAGTTGGTTCATGTATCTCTATTAAGGGGGAACTTATCCCATCAATAAGGGAGCTATCCCACCCAAAGAGGGGGATGATCCCATTGATAGTGGACCTGAATAACCTCTTTACAGCACTATAAATAAAGGCATTGAGCCAGAAGGAGGGGAGGTTGGAGCTATACATTTTCTTTGGGTAAATGCTGCAGGATTTAGGTCTTCCATTAGAGCCTTTGTGAGGAGAGATTGTCTTCACTTGATTCTACTTGGGAGAGGGTGAGCTTTGTCAAAGTAGAGGAAAACCCTTGATGGACCCTGGGAGGAACTTGCACAACACCAAGGCCAGGTTGTAAGAGTTTCTTTGTTTCGTTATTAATACAAACTGGTTTATTTTTCTCAATAGCTTGTGTTAATGAGTTATTTCATGTGTTCCTTGGTCTGCATGTTGAATATATGTTTTATTATATGAAATGCAAGTGCTTGGTAATTGTTTGATTGTTTGTGGTTGCAGGAATTGACTTGAAGGAGGAGCTCATCCGGATCGTCAAGAACGGACTTCAACAACAGCGTTTTGGAATAAGGTAAGCCTAAACACTTGTAGTTTTCATGTTGTAAAAGGTGTATTTAGAGAAAGATCACTCCATTTTGTCTTGTTTGTCATTAGAATGTCTTAGACTTCTAGGAAGGTCAGTCGTGTCCGCACCCTTGACAGATTCCGTGTGACAAATTGGCGACTCCGCTGGGGAATCCATTAATGAGAGAGTCTTTTCCTTTATATGAACTTTGCTTTGAGAAAATCATTTTTATTTTCTGGTTTTTGACTGTGAGAATTAGTATTTGGGTGGCTTAGCTGTAGATTTAGTTGGCTTTAGTTTTTCTTCCTTTTTCCAGAAAGACGCAGTCTCTGTGTGCTGCACAGTGCGTCCTTGGACGCGCTGTTGTCGACTGCACAGTGCGGGGCCGCACCTGTGACAACGGGTGGCCTGCGTCTTCCTGTAAAAGTTAAGAAAATTCCATTTTTGCCTTAAATTACTTTTAGATTTTGTTTTTTCTTAGTGTTTTCTGCCCAGATCCTTTAGTACCCTGTCAAGAATTCTCACCTGAACTCATTTTGTGAGCTTTGAGTGTTTTAGTGGTTTTCAACGAAGTTTAGACCTAGGGTTTGATTTTTGGAAAGGCTTTGTAGTGACTTTGAGCTTAGAAAGTTGTCCAGCCTTAGATATCTCTGGTTAGTCAACCTTCTTAGAAGTTGAGCCTGCCGTAAAGTCTCCTTGTTTGAGCAACTTGTCATTTGAGTTGTTTTGGGTCAAATTTCGAATTGCTTGTTTTAAAGTATTGATTTCCATTTTCAAAAAGGACAAAAAGATTAGAATTTTGTTTTGACTAGTTTTTGGTTCTGCAATAAGCTAGTCCTTGATTTGATTGTGATCAAGTAAAACACCTTAGAAATAATCATTGTTAGTTTTGGCCTCGTTAAGATTGCTTAGAGTAAATTTGCCTTTAGTTTGCTTATGAGTGCATTTTCATAGATTTTAAGAGTTGTTAAGATTGTTTTTTTGGTTATATTAGATTTATTTGCTTTATTAAAAGAAAAATACAAAAACATCTTCTTAAAAAGTCTTGTTTCAAGTAGCTTTTTGTTTTCAAAAGAAGAAAAGAGTTTTTTTCGTGCATGTAAAGAGAAGTTATGTTTTTATGCTTGGAAAAGAAAAACGAATTGTTTCTTTGATTGTCTTCAATTAAGAAGTTGCTTTTATAAAGATTGCATTCTCTCAACTTTTTAGTTAAGCAATTCATCGAAAAAGTAAAGTAGTGGATAAATCATTTTAGGTGCATTTTGTAGTGGTTTCGAGTCGAGTCAACATACCACTAGTTTCACTTCCATCACCTTTTGACTTAAGAAACAACCTTAAAAGTAACGCTTAAATTAAAATCAATCTAGTAATCTTTATTTTTCTAGGGCTCTGAAGCACCAACATAGCTTAGGCTAGGGTCTTGGAGTAGGTGAGTACTTAACTCTCCAAGACTACAAAACCAAACAGATAGTCTATCTTGAGTAGAACAAATCCAATTGTTTCAGTTACATTCTGGGAAAGCTCCTCTTAAAGGAGAAACACGAGCTCGTGTCCGAACCAGTGAGGGGATCATTCCTCCCTCGTTGGGAACGACGCCAGGCAGTACGTATTACAAACGGTAAACCTCGGATTAACCATTGTCGAGGAGCCAGGGGTCACTTATCGGTAAACCTTGGATTGTTGTCAAGGAGTCGGTAAGGGGATTGGAGCTTGCTACTCTGCCCTTGCGTGCTGTCGGAGTTTAGACTGTTCCCCCAGGTGTAATTGTTGTGATTGGTAACCTTAGTGGCCATAATATCTAGGATTCTACCCAAGGTGACGGTGGAGGGAAGGTCCCACTGTACCTGGAGCAGACGTCGGTTATACTCACTTGGATTTTCTGGGGGGTTCGCTTCACTTCGAGACGGTTAAAGTGGAGGAACTTGGTCCAGTCTATTCATTAAGCAGGTTGCCGGGGTAACTGTTCCACCCACTATTTCTGTACTGAATCCTGCGAGGTTGGGCCTAATCACCAACTAGCGCTTTTGGTCCGGAAGACTACTGTTTGTGTGTGGTTTGACGCTCTAGATTATTTAGGCGTGTGCTTCAAATTTGATTGGTTCTTTAGAAGACTTTAGGTGGTTTGATTTGAAATTTTTTACTTTGATTTCGTGTGTTGTAGTTAAAATCTTTAATTGTGGCGGAATTACCGAGACAGTCCCGTAGACTTCGGGGCAAGTCTCCTGAGATTGTTACCGGGATAGATTTGTTAAGAAAACTCCGTAAATCGCGGGGTGAATCTCCTGAAAACATTCCGGGTCATTTAGAAGGGTTAAAGGTCCTTGTAACTCCTCCTAGTGGCAGTAGAGTAGGTTCACCTGAAGAAGGAGAATCTTCTTTGGTAGTCCATCCAGATTACCAAAGATTAGAAACAGGTTACAATCCCGAAGCTGTTACAGTTTCCGAGCTTGCTGGTAGTTTTTCATCTGCCAGTGAAACAGGCGAAGAACCTGAAATTTCAGAACCTGTTACTCCAACTCCTAGTGTTCCTGATTCACCAAGAATAGAAAGAATTATCACCGAAAATCTTCCTGTTGGATTAATTGCTATAGAAGAACTTGTTCCAGAGGAAGAAATAGGCGTTTCTGATTCTGAAGATCTAATTACCCTTGATCTAAGGGAGCGTGAATCCATCTTTTACAGTCCTCCTAGAAGTGAGTCTTGGTACCTTGCATTAACCAATTTTTTAGACAACTCAGTAGGTTTTTCTACACCTCGTACTCCGGTTCCACCTAGAGGAATTCATTCTCCTGTAAATATGTCTGGTCAGTCGTCTGTGTTTTCACAAAGTCCTGAATCATTTTTACATGGCGGTCCTTCTGTTCCTACTGGGTATCAGTCACTTTCTGGTACCTTTGCGGGAGCATCTCCTCAACCTGTTGATCATGGGTTATTAGTTGGAAACAGTGGTAATGTACCATTGAGTATAGGTGAAGTTTATATGATGTCAGGTTCAACTCCCATTAACCAACCTCAAGGTGGCCAATTACCGCCTGGGGGGCAACCTTCGTTAATGCCTGGGGGGCAACCTCAAGGTACTTCATTTGTGACTGGGGGGCAACCTCAAGGGTATCAACCCCAAGGGTATCAACCCCAGCCTCAATACGTACCCCAAAGTCAACCTCAGTATCAGTATCAACCTCAAGGATGGCAACCTCAAGGATGGCAACCCCAAGGGTATCAACCCCAAGGGTATCAACCCCAAGGGTATCAACCTCAAGGATACCAACCTCAAGGTCAAGGTCAACCCCAGTATTCGTATTTACCTCAAGGTTATCAACCTACGGGTCAATACCCTGGTCAAGGTTATCAACCACCTCAAGGGCAATCATATGGGACTACACCTTACAGTTATCAACCCTATCCTCAATACGGCTATGGATCTCAGTATCCTCAACCTGTTACGAGTCAATACCCTGGAATGTTAACATGGGATCCGTCACAGGGTCAACAGATGTCGCAACCAAGTATACAGTCGGTACCTCAAGCAGGACAACCTGCAGTTCCTGGTCCACCCCAGCAACCGCAACCTGTCCAGTCAAGTGTTCAGACCCCTGTAACTTCTGTAGTTACTCAGCCGCCAATTGCACCGAGTACTCCACCTCACACGGCTGCAGCAGCTACCGCTTCATCTACCATGCTTACATCTGGAGTATCGGCAGCTCCGGTTTCTACTGTCCCTGTAACCGCTCCTCAGACATCTGTACCGTTGTCTGGACCCACGGTTCAAACCACAGTCCAGATGCCTGCAGGTCAACCTGGTACAAGTACGGTTGTTACTACTCAACCTCAATTTGTTCAACCTCCGTACCAGGGACAGTATCAACCTGGTCAAGCTGCCCAACAACCGGTTTACCAGTATCAACCGTATCCTGGGTACAATTATCAACCACCTCAACAACCCCAGTACGGTCCGGTTAATCCTGGTTTTCCAGGAGGATATAATATCCCCAATGCGAATCCTGTTCCTAGTTATCCTGGATATCCTCCTCCTGGGGCTGGTATTGTGACTCAGAGTTTCAGAGATCCTAACCGGCAGTTACCATTTATTGCGACTTTAGATTTACCCGACTTGACGCGCCTAACGAACGATCCAATTCAATATCTTCCGTTCTGGCCGCCAATGCCAAATAAGTTGCCCAGCGATATACCCAAGTTCGAAGGTAAGTCTGGAGAGGATCCGTCTAATCACGTGATGACTTACCACCTCTGGTGTGCATCAAATTCCATCTCAGATGATTCTATCCGCTTACGTCTTTTCCAGCGTACACTCATTGGTCTCGCAGCCAAGTGGTACATTGAGTTGCCACGGGCTTCTTTTTACAACTTTAGCCAGTTAGCTACTTCATTCTTAACTCATTTTCAGTTACCAGTCAGATACGATAATGGTACGGAATTATTAACTTCGCTAAAACAATCGACATCCACGTACATTTCTGATCACATCCATGAGTGGAGACGTCGAAGGAGATTAGTGAAAGTTTTTATCCCGGACCAAATTTTAGCTGAATGGTTTGTAAAATCATTATTACCAAGAATTACTGAAGATGTAGCTAAGGCCGGCGTAGTTACTGAGGAGCAAGTCATTGCTCAGGCACAATACCTTGACTTAGTTTACACTCAGTCGGGTACGTTACACGAGAAAATTCCGGATCTTCCAAAGTCAAACCAAATCGCTGCTGCTCCTTCGGGATCTCATGCCGCTGATGGTATGATCGGTATCGTGACTACGAAGAGTAAGAAGAAGTCTTCCAAGACCTCCAATACTCCAATTATCACTTTGCCTGATTCTCCGACAGGAGAGTCTTCTCCTCCTGAACTTACCGCCGACATTCACGCTGTAGAGTCATCTACGGCCAAATCCAAAAACGGTGGAAAGAAGAAAGGAAAGAAGAAGGCTAAAGCAGACAAGGCTCCAAAGGAGAAAACGGAAAAGTCGGAAACTAATGACGAAAAGCGCAAACCTCGTTATCCTTGTCTCATTTGTGAAGAAGATCATTTTACGAGAGACTGCCCTCATCGGGCCGAGGTAGTGAAAATAGTTAAAGGTTCTCCGACTCCTGCTGTGTTAAAGAATCCATTCCCCGAGCAGGAAAATAAGATGATAGGTTCTTCTTCGAATGCCAGTGAAGAACCCATTTTGATGATGTCTCATGTCAGGATTGCGACTCGATCGCAAGATTATGGTAGTAAGGCTCCTGTTGATGGTAAAGAAGCAGAATCTTCTAACTCTAACCCATCAACCTCAGCTCCTGGTTCCGATCCACTACAGATCGAAAAACCTAACCCAGACTTAGTGATTAAGCCGCCCGCCAAGGGTGTACTTCGAAGGTCTGCTTTCAATCCACATGCGAGAGCAGCCCAGAATTACAACATTGTTGAAGACTTAGCTGTTTCACCTTCAGCAATGTCGGCACTCGAAGTGCTGCAATCATGTCCAGCGCAACGAAAATTGCTTTTGTCGGCTATTGGAGCTGTCGATGTTCAGGACCCGAACCTAATGATCTTTGATCTAGAAAGTAGTACACCACGTCTCCCCCATCAAATGGCTTTCCAAATTCCAGTGATAGTAAAAACAGGCCTATTCATCGGACTGTGATTGATGAGGGAGCTTCTACGTGTATTATGTCGATTCAATGTTGGAGATCGCTTGGTTCTCCTTCGTTGAACCAATCCCCCACCATCCTTAAGGCCTTTGATGGCCGTGGGTTCCGTCCGTTTGGTATTCTACAAGAATTGCCTATAGGGGTCGAAGGTAAAACCGTTAGTCTGGATGTGGAAGTGGTTGATGCCCCTCTAGACTACAACCTTCTTTTGGGTCGAAGTTGGTCATATGCTATGACAGCGGTCGTTTCATCGGTCTTCAGAGTCATTAAGTTTCCACATAACGGTAAGATCGTGACTATTGATCAGCTGACATACTTTTCATCCGACCCAACCTCTTTAGAAACTATCCAGCATGTTGGTAAAACGACAATCCCTTATAGGGACATTGGTGTAGGTTTAGTTAAGGATTCCGGTTTACTGGGAACTTTTCCTCTCCCTCCACTCAATGCAGACCCTTCGTTCGCAACAATTCATATGATCACGTCAGAAAACATTATTTATGATGATCCTTGGTATGTTCCCTCTGACTCTGAGCTAGACTCACTCGGTGATGTTATGCCGTTGAGTCCGTATGAGATTGCTTATGAAGCTCTTATGTCTTTTACCGACTTTCATTCAACCGACCAAATGAATGTGGTCAGTGAAGAGTCACTTTTCACCTCACCCTTAGAACGGATAACGTTTCCCGAAGAAGTGTCATCTGACGAACAACTTCGCGAAATCCTAAGTGTAGATGATCTACCATGGGACGATCTCCATCACAGATCTTCGTTTTTACCTAAGGATGATGCCTTTGAAAATGATTTTTCATCTATCTTTACCGCTGAATATGTCAAAGACGCTCAGGATCCAACGAAACATTCTGATTCAGAGCTGAATTTAGGGAATATTTCTCGTACTATTCCCATTGATATTTCAGTGAAGCCCGGAATCAAGGAGAACATTCATATAGGTGCCGCATGTACTGACGAAGAAATTGAAACTTACAAGGCCCTATTCCAAGAATTCCGCGACGTGTTTGCCTGGTCTTACGAAGAAATGCCGGGAATTGATCCTGCCATTGTTGTTCATGAAATCAAAACCTACCCGGATGCTAAACCCATTCGGCAACGGTTGCGTCAGATTCACCCTCGAAAAGCAGCTGCAATCAAAGCCGAAGTCGAAAAGCTGTTGAAAGCAGGTTTCATTTATCCGATCCCGTTAACGGATTGGGTATCGAATATTGTTCCCGTCAATAAAAAACAAGGAACAATAAGAATCTGTATCGATTATAGGGATATCAATCGAGCTTGTCCAAAAGACAACTATCCTACGCCTTATATCGATCAAATTATTGATGATTGTGCCGGAAGTGAGATGTTTTCCTTCATGGATGGTTTCTCCGGTATAATCAAATCAATATTCTACCTGCCGATCAACCAAAAACGGCATTCATTTGTCCATGGGGGACATTTGCTTATTGCAAATTACCTTTTGGCCTTAAGAATGCCGGTGCTACTTTTCAACGGGCCATGTCTTATGCATTTCATGACATCAAGCACATTGTGCAACCCTATCTCGATGATTTGCCTGCTCATTCTTTACACCGAGCTGATCACCTTGTCCATTTACGAGCAATCTTTATGAGGTGTAGGCATTATCGAATTCGGTTGAATCCCCACAAGTGTGTTTTCTGTATAGAAACAGGTCGATTGCTGGGATTTGTTGTTTCCAAAACCGGCATTCGCGTCGATCCCTCGAAAGTCGAGGCTATCATCCAATTGCCTCCTCCTTCGAGTTTGCGCCAACTCCAAAGTTTGCAAGGGAAAGCAAACTTTTTACGCCGATTCATCCCTAACTACGCCGAGGTCACTAAAGGTTTTACACGGTTGTTGAAACAGAACGTACAATTCTTTTGGGACGAGATTGCTCAACAATCTTTTGATGCACTGAAACACGCGTTGACCCATGCACCGTTATTGCATCCTCCCAACTACAACCAGGACTACTTCTTATACCTCGCAGCTTCGCATTCCACCATTGGAATGGTGTTAGTTCAAGAAGATGAATTCAAGGCAGAGCATGTGATATATTACCTTAGCAGAACCTTAAATCCAACTGAGTTAAAATATTCGCATGTGGAGAAATTGGCCCTGGCAGCCGTTCAAGCTGTCCAGCGTTTTCGTCACTACATTCTTCTCCGCAAAACTACTGTTATTTCGGATTGCAACCCTATGATTTATATATTGACAAAACAACTGCTAGGGGGCAAGTACTCTAAATGGATCGTCATCCTGCAAGAGTTCGACTTGGAGTTTGAGAAGTCCAAGTCTAAGAAATCTTTAGTCTTCGCGGAATTGATGTGTGATTTCCCGAGTGCTGACACAGAGACTGTGGCAGAGGAGTCCATTGCGGACGAATCTTTGTTTCTTATTAGCACTGTAGATCCGTGGTATGGGGATATAATCATCTATCTCCAAACCCAAACCTTTCGGCCTGAAACTTCCAAGGAAAACCGTCGAAAAATTCGGTTTCAATCCCAGCAATACAGAATTATTGGAGATACACTTTATCGCCTGGGGGCAGACTTAGTTTTTCGACGTTGTTTAACTCACGATGAGGCTGAGAGAGTTTTGAATGATTGTCACTCTGGAGCATGTGGCGGTCATATGTCTGGGTATGCCACAGCTCAGAAGGTGTTGCGCGCTGGCTATTTCTGGCCGTCTATGTTTAAAGATTGTATCCTTGCCGTCAGAAAATGCCACAACTGTCAAGTGTTTGATCGCAAGATGCGCGCTCCACCTGCTCCTCTCCACCCTATAATTGCCGCTGGTCCATTCGCCAAATGGGGCATTGACTTTATTACTTGTAACCCTCACTCGGCCGGGGGGCATGCGTATATCATCCTTGCGGTTGATTATTTTACTAAGTGGGCCGAGGCGATGCCTACATTCGACGCAAGCGGCAAGACAGCTGCACTTTTCGTATTCAATCATATCATAACTAGGTTTGGTGTCCCACAAGCAATCATTACGGACCATGGAAGCCATTTTCGAAATGTCATGATGACTGAACTTACAAGCCAGCTTGGTTTGCGCCACGATAGCTCTACACCTTATTATCCGCAAGCCAACGGTTTGGTTGAGTCAATCAACAAAGTTCTAGTCGTCATGATTCGACGGATCATTGGTATCCATCGAACGAATTGGCATAACATGTTATTTTCGGCACTATGGGCATATCGAACTTCAGTGAAAAATTCAACAGGTTTCACCCCTTTTTCAATCATATCATAACTAGGTTTGGTGTCCCACAAGCAATCATTACGGACCATGGAAGCCATTTTCGAAATGTCATGATGACTGAACTTACAAGCCAGCTTGGTTTGCGCCACGATAGCTCTACACCTTATTATCCGCAAGCCAACGGTTTGGTTGAGTCAATCAACAAAGTTCTAGTCGTCATGATTCGACGGATCATTGGTATCCATCGAACGAATTGGCATAACATGTTATTTTCGGCACTATGGGCATATCGAACTTCAGTGAAAAATTCAACAGGTTTCACCCCTTTTCAGCTAGTTTATGGCTTAGAAGCTGTGTTACCTATTGAGTGCGAAATCCCATCACTTCAAATGGCTGTCGAATTACTTCCAGCTACTTCCGAAGAGGAGAAACGGTTGTTATACTTAGCTAAATTAGATGAGACTCGACGTGACGCTACTTTAGCTATCGAGACTCACGCGAAACGAATGAAAGCTCAGTACGATAAAAATGTAACCCCTCGAAGTTTTTCGGAAGGAGACCTAGTACTATTATATGATCAAGCGAACGATAAGCTAGGTGCTGGAAAATTCGTTCCCATGTGGCATGGGCCCTACATTGTAAAGCGAAAGCTAGCAAAAGGGGCTTATGAGTTAGTTGATTTTGATGGGGACTCTTTGGGCAAACCCAGAAATGGACTTTACCTAAAGAGGTATTATGCTTAAAATGATGGATGGAGAAATTTTTAGATAGGTTAGATTTCCTTTCTAGCTAGCAAGTGTGTTAGTTTAGTCAGTGTGCTTAGCTTAGCAAGTGTGGTTTTTCGTCATTATTTTGGCTCATCTTGGTTTTACTCTTGATATTGTAGATGTCGACGCCTCTCCAAACATACATTGGATTTGCTGATGGTGCTTGTCGTAGTACACGGAATATCTCTTCCGCAGCTTGGGTTATCTATTCACCCTCTGACGAGTTAGTTTCTATGCATGGGGTAAGCCTCGGTCAAACAACGAATAACATTGCAGAATACAGTGCAGTGGTTGAATTATTATCCGAATCTATTTCATTTGGAATTCGACGTTTGATAGTGAGGTTAGATTCTGAACTTGTTGTATTACAGCTTAATAGAGTTTATGCCATTAGAAATCCTGTGTTATTAAGGTTGTTTTTGAGAGTGCGTCTCTTGGAACGTGAATTTGATTACATTGAATATCAACATATTCCAAGGTCTTTGAATACATTAGCAGATGCAATTGCTTCTCGAGTGTTGGACAGACATTTATAATAATCATGCAAGTAAATTTAAAGACATTTCATCATACATGTTAAACAAGATAAGCCGATAATAGTGATATATAGATATAGATAGAAGTGTGTCCAAAAATATATACATCGTCTTCGATCATAGGTTTAACACACCTTATGATCGGCAAAATGATAGTGCAAAAAGTCAAAAATGTCACATGTGACTACAAAAGTGACTAGTCAATCACTGGTGGTGCTCTCTGTACGACACCACTGCGCGGGCTATCTTGCGCAGAAATCTCCTAAACGGTCCAGGGACTGCGACCACGAAGCGCTGAAGCCTCATTGGAATATCATCCATAGTAGTCTCAGGTATATCTGCCGTGAGACGCTCTAGATCATGCTCCAAATCGGCTAGTACTTCTGCTGTCGCATCCTGTAAGGCCGGTGCCGGTGCAGCTGGATGTCGTCTGTCGTAAGGCCGGAGATTGGCTGGACGCTGTGGTCCAACATCTGCATTTTTAAAATTTTACTGTTACTTTGAGACGATATATATGAAAAATAAAAAAATACATAATTAGAAAACTTGTGAAAATGAAAGTACCTCTGTCATCCCATTGTTCTCCCTGTGGAAGAACCATGTCCGGATCACCTCTGAAATCCATTCCGGCATATGGAAAGTCTTGTATCACAAAAAGCTGGCCCTCTAGCCAGTCGAAGTAACTGTCCGAGAATCGAACCACTGCAGCACCCTCGTCAGGATGCCGGGCCATCACCGCAACCCATCGAACAAGCTTTGGCTCCCGAGGACCCAAGTCATCAACAGTGAGTTGCTGAGGGATCAGCATAGGAACTCTCTCCAAGGCAAAGCTCACGACTAGAGGCCCATATCCAAAAGTCTTTAGTCGTCCGTTCTTTGCCTTGGTTAGTTGGCTCTTCATATGAGCCGACACAGCTTCGCACCAGTTGAAGATGGTGCCTTGGTAACAGTCAACTGCCATCCGCATTTGGGATCCGGAGGCAATGTGCAAGGCGGCCGCGCCACAAATCCTAGTGACCGTAAATGCAATAACTCTAAGTTCCGCCAGAGCGATGTGCTTTATCTCCACGCCTTTTTTATGGCGAGTCCCTGGTCTGCACCACTCCTCGCGGAGATCATCAAGGGATTGGCCACCCGGCCTGGTCCCCGCAAGGTTGAGTTGCTCACCTCTGTTTGGCAAGCCAGTGAGAAAGTATACATCCGAGGGCTCTATCTCGAGCTGGTGCCCTCCAATGTAAAAGCATTGATCTTGAACGTTCCATCGCTCAACCAGCCATTCCAAAAATCTTACCTGGCCCCTCATGCCCGGTATGGTCCAATATTTGTACAATCCACATGTTCTTAAGGCATCCAGAGAGGGTTGGTGGTTAATCGCAGCTTCATCGTCTTCTACGTGCTCTCTCTCTCTCCAGTCTAACATGTTTTGGGCCCTGCACATCAAAAGAGTCAATTAGAAATTAATTTGAGAAAATTTGGTGGTTTTTTGAGAGAGTTAGGGTTTTGAAATGCGCCCTTTACGGAAGACGCACCCCGGTTTTTTAGCACAGGGCGTCCGGACGCAGCTCGCCTGAAGGCGGACTGCGTCCCCAGACCTTTTTCCCGTGTGAGAAAAAGTCGGGGGACGCGGGTCACCCGAAGGGCACCTGCGTCCGCCGAGGGGCGCATTTTGAACCCAAAACCCCCCCAAAAAATGAAACAGAGACCAAAAACAAAAAACTAAACGGATAAAAATGAAGAGTGGGATGTGTAAAATACCTCGGTGAAGCGGCGTTCGATTCCGACGGTCAGATTTTCCGCAGCAACCACGGGAAGTTTCTTGTCAAAAGCTCCTTTTTCAACCTCAACAGTGAAACGGTAAAAATGACATGGTAAAAGGTCTTTTTATAGGTTTTTTGGATGAATTAGTTCATTTTTTACCATGAAAAGATGTTTTCAAATGTATTTTTGCCTATTTTAAACAGGTATGAGTAATGTGTCGCTTTTGTGCAGGACGAAGGGATTTCGAGGGAAATTGTAATTTTTCACAAACAAAATTTCAGAGTCATCTTTTAAGCCCTTTTCTGACTCCTAAAACATGAAAAGATCGCCGAGTGTTTCTTTTTCACTCGTTAAAACGGAATTAAAAGACGGTCCCCTTTTAGCTCTTTTCTGACCGCAAAATCAGGAAAAGATTGCCGGGTTTTTGTCGTTTCAAACTCGATAAGGAAATAAAACGACGTGTCTTTGATCGCTTTTTACTTTTCAGGTCAACGATACTATTATGAAAGTACTCCTTGGTCGCAAGATCAAGCGGTTCCCCCAGGTATTATTTTATACTTTTTTGGGCTTGAGGGACACAAATATACGAAAAAGTTCAACGTGGAGTTTCCTTAAGTTTTTCAGACTCTCTAAAATTGAAAAACGCCGAGTTTCTCCTATACTGGGCTCGTTAAACTTTTACAGTAAAGGACCTGTTCAATTACAAACAGGAACGAACCACTCCTTCCTAGGGTTCGCATTTAAACTAGGTTGGACTCGTCCGAAGGATGAGCTTATAATCAAGCATATGTTATCCTCCTCAAGCTTGTTAAAAATAAAGAGGTACTTGCCAGAAATGGTGGGGGAAAAAAGAGAAGAATGAACCTATTTGTCACCTTTTGCCTCAGAAGAAACTTTATTACCGCTCTTGAACACGACACTTTTCATTCACCTGGGTTGGGAAATCTTTTACCTCACAGTTGACTAAATCACTTTGAAAATCTTTAACCGGGTTCAGGGATCAACTTTGAGTTATTCGTCACCAAACCATCTGTTGTGTCGTTATGTGTTCAAGAGGTCTGCAAGCAAAACTTTCATCTGCAAAATACTTGTCATCCATTTGACCATCCCTGAGTCAGTCCTTACAGCAACATTTCTTCAACTTGAACAATGATTTCGTGTTGCGGGCTTGCCTGCAACGGGTCGCTTTCTATCGACATCGACACATTATCTAGAAAGATGACTTAGGAATCGACAGTACCTTGAAGTCTGCATGCATCAATGGCAGGTTTCTCGCCTTTGACGTCAGTTTACATCATTGACTTTCGATCAGAGGATTCCGTGAAGTGTTCGACATCAAAACATCTATTCACATTTCACGGGTTGTGCTTGGTACTTTGAGAACCATTGACATTACTGGTGGTTTCTCTCACACTTGTTAACAGTTTACATCATTCACTGGTAATCAAGTGGTTTCTACCATGTTCGACATCGAATCATTTAATCACATGACTAGAATCGTACCAATTCGGGAAGTAGAAGTGAAGACCCTGGATCTAGTTTCTACCATCCAGGCTGCGAGGAGTTTTGTATTCATTGTCTATGTAGACTTATCATAAACAGATGGCTGCGTCCATACTGTGTCTACAAAAGTCTATAAAAATAATGTACTGCAAGATCATTCCTGTATCAGGATAGTTAGTCCATTAGTTAAAGTTTTGAATCTGAGTATGGGAATGCCTACCTCAGTGATGATATAATCTTATCCATGTATTTTGTGTTGAAAATTGCAGGTTCCAACCAGGCCATCCACAAGGCAATCCTTGAAATGATAAAGCGCTTCACCCTTCCTAGAATTACAAAACCCTATTCTATTCCAGGCTTCGCACTTTAGGGGGCAATCTGTTACACTAAAAAATGTCACCTTGACTACTTACAGTTAGTATGGCTCAAATCAACAAGTCATGCTACCCTCTTAGGCAAGTCTCATGCCTCTGTTATCCATCTCAAACTCAAAGAAGAGAGAAAGTCTTGTAAAAATCATGTTTATCTCTGGGGTCGCAGGTTCTCTCTAGCCTTACCTGCGGGGACGCTGACCATGTTCACAAAATCTGCGTCCATAGACGCTCTATATGTTAAGGGACAGGTGCGTCCCTCTGTAAAAGGCAAAATGCGCGAGTTTTATCTTGAAAAAGTTACTTGTGGTTACTTCTAGAACATTCTAGAGGTCGGTTTGATGAAATGGATGCGCCTCCAGTTGGTTCATGTATCTCTATTAAGGGGGAACTTATCCCATCAATAAGGGAGCTATCCCACCCAAAGAGGGGGATGATCCCATTGATAGTGGACCTGAATAACCTCTTTACAGCACTATAAATAAAGGCATTGAGCCAGAAGGAGGGGAGGTTGGAGCTATACATTTTCTTTGGGTAAATGCTGCAGGATTTAGGTCTTCCATTAGAGCCTTTGTGAGGAGAGATTGTCTTCACTTGATTCTACTTGGGAGAGGGTGAGCTTTGTCAAAGTAGAGGAAAACCCTTGATGGACCCTGGGAGGAACTTGCACAACACCAAGGCCAGGTTGTAAGAGTTTCTTTGTTTCGTTATTAATACAAACTGGTTTATTTTTCTCAATAGCTTGTGTTAATGAGTTATTTCATGTGTTCCTTGGTCTGCATGTTGAATATATGTTTTATTATATGAAATGCAAGTGCTTGGTAATTGTTTGATTGTTTGTGGTTGCAGGAATTGACTTGAAGGAGGAGCTCATCTGGATCGTCAAGAACGGACTTCAACAACAGCGTTTTGGAATAAGGTAAGCCTAAACACTTGTAGTTTTCATGTTGTAAAAGGTGTATTTAGAGAAAGATCACTCCATTTTGTCTTGTTTGTCATTAGAATGTCTTAGACTTCTAGGAAGGTCAGTCGTGTCCGCACCCTTGACAGATTCCGTGTGACAGCAGGGCAGAACAAGACAAAGCAGAACAAGCAGAATAGAGTAGAGCAGGGCAAGGTCCAGGCTGTACAGGGCAGTTCATTTGATGGATGAATAGTAACGACCGATAGACAGATTGCAGATGAAGTTCTCCATGGTTGAGAGGGAGTGTTAAAATTGGCAACCAGGGCAAAACTTCATGTGGGTCATCTTATTCATGGCTAATAATATTTTTATTAGATTCCTCTCGTCGAGAGGTGTACGATTGATATAAAGATCATCCAATTCTGATAAGTATTCATGGAGATATGAATTTATTTTGATTATGGAATTATTATCAAGTCGACCTACAACTCATGTAGGCTCAGAAGCCCAACAGTTGCATCTATTCACCCTACAACGTTGTGTATAAATATAAGAGGACTTTTCCTCATTTAGACTCACTCATCTCATTACATCTCTCTCTCTCTACTGCGCAGATATGAGTCTCTTCTCTACTGCGCTGAAATGGGTCTCTCTCTCTCACACATGTGAAGCCGGAAGCTGTTGAATTTGAAGCTGCAACTGCAGAAGTAAAGATTGACTTGCGTGGCCTAGCAGATCTCCTCTTTGGAACTGCACTATAGGTTCATCTGAACCTCCTTTTAAAGCTGCAACTTTTGGTGGTGGAATGAAGTCAATCCGACGAACGGTTTGCAAGATATCGACTGCCCTAGTTTGAAGTCAGTAACTGCTGAAACTGAAGCTACAACTGCAGAAGTAAAGATTGAATTGCGTGGCCTAGAAGATCTCCTCATCTGAACTGCGCTGTAGGTTCATCTAAACCTCCTCTGGAAGCCGAAACTTTTGGTGGTGGAATGAAGTCAATCCGACTGTCGGTTTGTGAGATATGGTCTGCCCTAGTTTGATTATGAGGCTACTAATGCTGATGCTACTGATCTAGGGTTTGCTATTGCTGATATGAATCAGATTTATTGTACTATTTCTCTCTGCTGAATTATTGAAGATAAAAGAAGATTTGATCAAATGGTTTCCCCACACATTGTGGGGTTTGTCCCTGGCTAGCCGCCACATCTTGTGTCTCTTGTCTTGGCTTGTTTTCTGTCGATCGTTTAATGTTCTATCTGAACTTTACTTTATGTACATGTGATTCCTAATCGGTGGAATATAATAAGAAAAAGAAGTAAACTGTTATAAGCATAGAACATACCATAACTTAACAATCATGCATCAAATTAGCTCTAAGGGTCCAAAATCTAGTTGTGGGTGCCACATGTCACATCCATGGTGTCAAGGAAGCAACATGGTGCCTCCTCTCTCCAGCGTTAGGGCCCCATTTGGTGCAACAAGCCCTGATCAATCATCCTAAGGATGGCCATCATCATCTGGGCCCTGGATCATGGAATGCCCATCAAGTAGTGTCAAGGCCAACCTGGGGGCATTTTGTGTCCACTAGTACATCATCAAGAATCCTCCATTCTAGGAAAGAGAAGTCCAATGTTCTAGTTCTTGGAGATGCTCCAGGATGTATCTTAGTTGCTCAAGTCATCAAGAGGCCCAACGCTTTGCTAAATGTGGGAAATACTACATCTGCAAAGTCATTATGCTCTTTGGAATGAAATGTATGGCCCGAGAATCATGTGGAGTAGGGTCCCCTCAAGACCTCTGTTTCTTTGGACCACTTTAAAAAAACAACTCAAACTCAAGTGAAAGCAATGATTCATTAGATACTTATAACATAAATGCATCTAAGTGGATCATACTCAAGTGTTAAGGGCATATTAATACTTCAAACTAGGATCACCTTCTAATATCTAACTAGACCAAGTCCCGTAAAGGTGTTCCCTACCTTTGTAGGGGTGGTTAAGTAGTCAAACCTATTAGGTGCGTCCAAACCCTAGGGGGAGGTGGCATTTCCAAGGTTAACCATTCAACCAATAGGCCAAGTTCCATGGTCAAGGGACCAACAAATGGGAGTCCACATCCTGAATGTATAGATGTAATGGAGGGAGAAATCTTGGATGCATTAGTTACCCCGCTTAGTATGATTGTTCCACCCCTCTGGTTTATCTTTTACTTCCTTTTTATAATGCTTTGTGTTATGGTGCATAGCTCAAGGATCAAAGCTTGCTCTTTAAGATGTAAAATTTAATTTATCCTTGGAATGAAGTAGTTTATAGCTCATCAAGATTGTCACATGTAAGGGTTCCTTTTGATCAGATGGATCTTCAAATGCTCAAGAACCTTGTAGTGGCTAATTAGTAGGGTAGAGCTCATGCTAGTCCTTTTCCCACACACTATCTTATGTCCCAACAATCCTTTTCATTTTGTTTTTTTTTTCTTTTGTTGTGTCCATGTTATGTTTTTCTAGGGCTAGGGAATTATAGGAAATTAAAGAAGGTTGTCTCCTCTACAAATTATAGAAACCCACCTATGTTGTTGTTCTTTACATTGCATCAACTTCCAGAGAACTGTTTTATATCCCCACTCAAGGATGTGGATAGGAGGGTGCCATATCCTAATGAACCAATGGCAAGTTAGACCCAAAGAATGGAGATGGTATCTAAGGGCTTATAGTGTGACATGGAAAGTGCTAAGTATGGTGTAAGGGAGAATGAACATGCTATTTCAATCTTGGTTTTCCAAGTAGTGCCCCCCCTACAACCCTAATGCCTTAAGGGAAGTCCCACTAGAATAGAGCTAAAAATTAACCCCCCTGGTAAGGTGAGAGTGAAGATTAATCAATCATCAAGATCACCCCTTTATCCTTACTAAATACCTTAAACATTAAGTGAAATCACCTGAATGCAGAATGATCAAAGCATGTGTCAGTTAGTGGTATCCCACCTTCATCCAAGAGGAATGTTTGATGGTGAGAGATGCAGTGACTGGTGTAGATGGTGAAGGAGTTGGCATATCATCATCATCAACCGAATGTGTAGTGATGCTAGCTAGTTGGTTGTCAAAAATAGGAAAGAATTTTTCTCCTAGGGTGTTACCCATTTTTGTGGGTAACAAGTATAAGGATTTGAAGCTATGTATCAAGTTGGCACTGGAATGGTCCTCATGTGTACATCTATATGACCCAAAAATTCTTAAAAAGGATCCTCTTCTTGGCTGTTGTTCCTAGGATAGTTTAGGAGTTGTAATTGCATACAATTTAGTGTCACATATTCTCTCATATTAGCTTGAATGAAATCTATCAATACACAAAAAGGGTTTCTTGTTTGTTTTCTTTTTGAACTATCCTAGAAATCAGAAATCAAAATCCTTCCCTTTCATAGGAATGTTAGTTTGAGTTTGATATGGCCTATGGTAACAAGTATATTCAAGAGTAAATTATTCTTTGAATTAAGAAAAAAATGATTTCATCGACTTGTGTGTAGTCGGTTGGCTATTGGTATTAGGATTTTTTGTTTTGACCATCAATTGAGGTTTTAAAAACAAAGTGCACTTTGACCTTTTTATGATTGATTTTTATCTTAACAAAACAAAGTTCTCTCCCTAATATTCCAGTGTAGATATGGATTTAGCCTTCCATATTGTGTTGGTGCTATTGTTTGTAGTGCAATAATCTTTTATAAGGAATCCTCCCTAGTGGTGATTAGATTTACCCTGAAGAATGAGAGGACAATTTGAGCTGACAATGGTTTGTCTTCCAAGTTTTCTTTGATTTTCCTTGAGAAATACCTTGTATATCCAACAAGACAAATCAAGTGGAAATAGACTCACAACGTGTTTTGACACTAAGAGTACCACACTCTCAACTTTTGAATGTCGCAAAAAACTCCTACATCATCAACTACCATCCTTAAGCAAGAGGATGGTGCTTATAATTCATCTTCCTTTCTTTTTTATATTTCATTTATCCATTTCATATTTCAATTTCTAGTTCTACATTTTTGTTACAACCCAAAATCCTCACCTTAAATGACAAATCCCTATACACAAGTGAGCCCTAGGGATATAGGAGAAGGGATACCAAATGTAACCTAAATGCCTTTTTCACTTTGTGTAGCTCAGCTATGCTCTAACACAAGGGGGAATCCCCAAAAGAAACTAAGTCTAATGATTGACAATAATTTGTAAGGGTTTTAGACTAGGGATACTGCTTATATGATATTTTTTTATGTATATTGCATAAATTGTGGAAGTAGAAATTAAAAGGATGTACTTTTGTATTTTAAGGGGCAGTTGGAAGGAAATGTTATAGTAAAGCTTGAAAACCTAGTGGAAAGCCTCACTAGGTCTTTAGCAACAATGAGATGAACCACAACTATCACTTTAGTGGTTTTTTTCTTGCTCTTTTGTGAATGGATATTATCCCCTCAAGGGCAGCCTCCCCAACAAGTCTCAAAGACATAAGTAACAAAATGATTCCTGTTACCCACCACTTCGTGGGTGATATCCCCAAGAGAAAATTTTCTCCATGATGAGCCTCAGCCGGCAGCCAGCGGCCCCTTGCGGCCTCCTACTAGCTCGTTGTGCCATTTATCTGCCACCTGAGCCAGCCATGTGGTCCCTCACCTACCTGTATTGATCGTATGTTTGAAGGTGGGCCTCCTGAATCTAAAGGTATGTCTTGTCACTTGGTAATTGAGTATTGGGTTTACTTGTCATGGATACTTCTAGGTATGGATTGATGGGGTGCTTTGGCAGAAAGGATGGGCTTAGTTTGTGCTCTTGTCCCCTTGATCTCTTTTGGTTGTTGCCCTTGGATCTTAGTCTCGTGAGATCTCCTTTATTGACCATTTGGTTCTAGGGTGGTACTACTTGGGAAACCTCAACTTTGGGTGCATGCTCTTGTTCCTTTACCCACATATATTACTCCATTTCCACTCACTATACCCCATTCATCATTTCTCCCACCCGGGTCAACATTTCCATTCTGGGCCCACATAGGGCTAGCCTCCCTATCCCCTTGCCCCCACCTTGGGTCAGGCCTGGAATGATGCCCCAACGATTGAAGCAATTAAAAGAAAAAGGAAAAAGAATAATTGGCCACATTTAAAAGGAAATTGTACCACAAAATGCAAAAGATGGCCGGGACAATAATTAGCATGTGGGCAAAAGCCAATGCATGAGCTCTACCCCAATCCATGGCCATCACCGTGGTTTGATAGGCCCTAGATGAGCCTCCTTTATCATCCAGTAACCCATGATTGTCCCAACCCCTGGAGGTCAATGAACCACCCTACCTAAAAGGGGTAATCACCGCTATATCTTACACATCACGCTCTTGTCCTTTGAGCCTCAAGCAATTAATTAAAGAAAATTCATAAAAGGAAAAAGGCATGTAAATAAGAGTGGAAAAATTAAGGTCGGGGCACCTCATGTACCACAATTTATCCCTCCTACACATTACATACCCAGGTGCGGGCTTCCACTTATCTAGCTACCCCTATGCTCCAATATGTGGCCTAGGATTGCCCCTCTCGTTCCCTACTCCATTCCACTTATTTATCACTTCCTAACCCAATTAGAGGGATGTACCTTGGACATACTATCTCCTTTAAGGGTTGAAACCACCTAATAAGGTACTTGGTTAACCCCCTTTGGAGCTTGGAGACACTAGCACATGCCAAAGCCCACTACAGAAGGACATGCCATTATCAAGTGCCCACTTTGTTATCCATGATTTGTAAAATATTTACCTGATTATTTTAATGAATGGTTGTACTAGAAGCCTAGGGAAGGTATTGGATTTTGTGCAGGATTACAGGCGATTTCCATTTGGGTTTGGTCTCCCTATACGGGATCCTAACCCCAAAGGTCTACATTGGCACATAGGGTGTGCATCGAGAGCCATTGGCCTCCACAGCAATAGACAACACTCCACGGATCTTCATCCATGCTCAGAGACTACTAGTGATCCACTTTTGGGAGGATGGTGATATGCTTGGTACATTATGCCCATTAGGCCCCCACAGGAGCCCCACACACTTGGCAGGTGTCCCAAGACTTGTACGATATCATGACATCATTCATTCCACCACTCGGACCCTTGCAAAGGATCTACAGGCATCTATGATTCATATGGAAACCCATGGGGTCATTTATGTGCCCTCAAACCCACTAGGAGCACCACAGGTCTACTACTTAGAGAACTAGGGGCCACCCCCTTGTCCATCATATTCCAAGGAATTTATTGCTTAGTATGGCATTTCAGGACATTATTAGGCCTTTGGAAGGCCCCATGACATGTATATATTATCATTTGGCCCCTTATGAGGCTTATTTTTACACTTGTGAGCTAGTTTGGTGGGCTTGTCACCAATAGGGTTTTATTTGCACATTATTTTATCATTAGGGGCTAATGTAGGCCCATAGGCTACTTCGAACTCCTTAGGAGTCTATATATTGATGTTAGATACACTCATTTGGATCATCACTTGAGAATCAACCTTGGAGGATATTTTTTGGAGATGGATGAATTTTGACGTATGGATTTGGGCTATTTCTCTTGTCTTGGGGCTTTTTCTTGCAAAATTCTGGTTGGATATATTCTATAATGTTGTAAGTAAATTTTGACGTTGTTATTCTTTTTGCTACATACTGCTAAAATTAGGTCTAGTTGCTGCATACTTGAAATGTGGAATTAAGCATGTTTTAGCTAATTTAATGTAAGGGCCAATGTTATATGAATGAAATGTCCTAGAGATTATTTGTCTCGATAAGCTTGCATTGTTTTCTTTGAAGTATAAATGCTTGAAGGTCACTTTTCTTTTCTTTCTCTCAACATTGGATGAAGTTGACTTTCCGGGACTCCTTGATCAAGAAACCAAGTTCATACTCATCATCATCCTTGACTGCATATCCCAAAGTGAATTAGGCACTGATCCCTCAAAAAGGGTGATCATTTTAACCCTATTTTTACCCTTTTCCCCTTTTTCCCTAGGTCTAGCCCCATTAGGTCACCTAGGGCATCAATTTCCAAGGAATTGACCCAAGGAAAAATTTTGATCTCCTACAGGATACTATGCTGGTGGGTACCCTCACTCTCCTCCAAATTTGAGGCAATTCTAATGGTGGAATCTCCGGGAGTCCCAAGCCCTAACTCTAGGATCAAATTTTGTGGCATCCCCAAGGCTAGACCTCAACAGGACCAATTCAACCTTTTGAAGTAAATATTCTTGTTTGGTCCTTTCCTTTCACCTTGTCCAGGAGAGGAACATCATTGGTTGCTACATTCCATCCCCGAACGTGGACTGGGTCCACTTGGCCCCGTCTGGTCCCACTTCTCAATAAAGATTATTTGTCAAGGACCATTTAGGAATCCAAGTTTCCCTAGGATAATAAGAATTGAGAACCTCGTTTATAAGCCTATTCCTTCTCCCTCAACCCTCCAATCCTCACCCCTTACACTTGGAGGACCAAGTCCCTTGCTTAAAGAACAAGCAAGTTCCATTCTTCACTCCATCTTGGGAAGGGGTTTCCGGGTCACTTTCCACCTATCCATTGACATATACTTTACAAGTGATCCCTACACTATCGGGACTCCTCCCATCGGTGAAATTCCATAAAGAGCAGGGAGAGTTAGTTGCGGTGACAGGGGGCTACGCCTCCATCTTTCCCCTTAACCTAGCAGTTTCCCTCCTAGGAACCCCTTTTAGGTCCCCTGCTGGTTTGAGTGGTAACAATTCCCATGTTAAATATCCTCTAAGTAACCTGTTAAATTTAAACACCTTAGAAAATGTATTCAATAATGTAATTCTCAAGGCGAAAAAGAGATAAGGAAGCTATGGCTAAATCTAGAGGGCTGAGATATGTCCTAGAGATGCTCAAATAGTTTCCAAACACATACCACCAGTAATTAAAGAATTGTTGTTATAAATATGGTTTAAGATAAAGACACTTTACATCATGCAAAATTTATGGCAACAATGATAAAGTAGCATACAAAAGATGGTTATCAATAAATAACAAATCCAAGCATATAGGTAAACAAGAGAAAGGCTAAAACAAAGTTTTCAATGGTTGAATTGCGCACAACAACTAGGAAAACCTAGATGTTAGCCCTAAAATTATGGGTGAAAAATGCAAAAAATGATGATTTTCACTTTTCCAATGTAATAGATGCAAACCCCAGTTTTAGGACAACAATATATAAGGTGAATTATGCTAGTTAATGTAGATTTTCCAAAACTTAACCCTTTTTTACCATAAAAGGAAAAAGGGAAAATAGATTTTGTAAGATTGACACACCTAGGGTTTGGTTGAGAAGCTCTCTTCTCCCCCTCTCTCTCCACCCAAGGGAAAATACCTCCCTTAAGCAATGTGCTAAAGGTGTCCAAAGAGTGTTTTTCAATCTACATCATCTCCTCAACATCAAAGTTGTATCCTTAAGCCAATCTTTCCCTCAATTATACAAAATTAACAACAAACCCCATGTCATCACTCCAAGCTATAGAAGGGTGACATTGCAAGCCTTGGGTGTGACATCATCATCAAAAAGTGTACCAACCCTCCAAAGGGATCATACGTCATCATCATGAACAGGTTCCAAGAATAAGGAAACATGCAACAAGAAGGTATAAGGCTAGTGTGGGGGCATCCTATGTCACTAGGGTATATCATCATTCATGGAAACATATTGGCTTCATTCTGTAGCATTTTAGTTCTCGGAGAAGGGGGAGGTGACAAGCATCAGTGCTCAATCCGTCCCATAGATAATTATCATCTCAAAGTGGTGAACAATGTGGCTTCAAGGTCATGCAATTCCATCATGTTGTGTTGGATTTCCTCATCATAGTGTTGGAGGACTGTCAAGCCATCCCTCATGGGACTTCAAATGTAACTAGGAAGCAACATCTAAAACACACTGTCAAAATCAAGTGAGATCATCATCATAGGTATAGAAACCATAAAGGTATTATGGTGGACGATATCTAATGCTAAAGGCACAGGAGCACTTCACAAAAGCATTGTCTTCAAATGTCTTTCTAACTGATGATTTGTAAACAAGTTACCACACTTATAGATGGGAGGGTTATCCAAAGGCCTATTAGGTGCTTCCAACCTAAGGGGAGGAACAATTCTTAGGCTGACCTATCAATTAATAGGTGCATATGAAGAGAGGACATGGAAAGAGATTGGATTCATGGAAGATACCACAATCTTGGTACTAGCTTTAGGAGTTCATGTTACCTCAAAACCTATCATGTACAAAATTCAAACAAAGACGAAACAATGAGGTGGATGCCACTATCACCTCAACACTCCAGCTCCGGCTCTTTACTGCAATTTCACCACACAGGAGGTTTCCCACTATAGGTCACGTAAAGATTCTATAGGTTAATAGGATCAAGGTGATACTTTGATAGGCTTGATGTTATGATGGCCATCACATGCTCCTTGCCTATAGATATGTCTTTTTTACCTTTTTAAATCTCCCTTTAAATGAAACATATGATGTTTTCCTTGTTTCTCCTTGTCCTAAACAATTTCATGAGGAGTCTAAAACTTCTCAAGTACCTCCTATCTCAATCCACCTCCTCTTTAGAAATCTTGAGAAGTAGTTTAATTACCACAAGTGCAAGATTTGTAATACAAAGGACTCAAGCACAAGATCTGTAATGCAAAGGATTGCCATACTCTCTAAAGAAAAGATGTTCTTCAAGGTCTTTCCTCACCTTCGATTCAACAGCCTCCTCACTTCCTATTCAAGTTTTGTATCTCAAACCAAAAGTATGCACCCTTCATTTCACTTTGCACCAAACCTCTCCCTCCTCTTACCTTTCCATGCCCTTGAATGGTTTCTTCCTGTTTTCGTTCTTCTTCATCCCTTATCCATTGAATTGTTAGGGAAGGCCTTGCCTTACACTCATAAACTTTCTCTAGTTCCTTTACAATTATACTACATCATAACGTTTCCATAATTAATGTTGTTCACCAAGTTGAGTGAAGCCCCATTTTAGAATGGGACCATTGTGGGTCCAACCTCGGCCTCTTATATTTATTGTCCCTTAAGAATTAGTAACACTTTGGGTCATACATTCCATCCTCATAGACACTTTCTCCTTTATATTCCTATCCTTCTTGATCTAATTGGGGAAGAACTCCTTCCTACTCTACTTTTGTTTGTTGTTGGTCTCCCCTTTCCTATATTACTTTGCTAGTAATGGATTTCTCTAGGTTGTCCTCTTGGATAGGGCCTGACTCGAGATGACTTCTCACTAGACTGGATCAATTGCCATGTGTCTTCCTTGCCTC
The DNA here is from genome assembly GCA_031772625.1 of Pinus tabuliformis. Classification (NCBI taxonomy): domain Eukaryota; kingdom Viridiplantae; phylum Streptophyta; class Pinopsida; order Pinales; family Pinaceae; genus Pinus; species Pinus tabuliformis. Next base: position 641,447,508 of record CM062808.1, read on the forward strand.
CCAGTGACATTGGTCTTGGTTGTTACATCCCATAGACTGCAGCTATGGGATCATTTCTTCAACCATTTTTCCAAATGTCCCTTTGCAATGGAAATTTTCCTTCACCATCTCAACATTAGTATAATTGGATTTTGCTTCTTGCATTTTCTATTTAAAGTCTAGAATCATTACCACTCATCTCTTTTGTTCACTAGCTCAACCAATGTTCATCTTACTTCATGCCTTCACTAATTTAGCTCTAGCATTGTAACGTTCACCACTTGGCTTTGCTGATTCCATCCTAGCTTCAATGCCTCTCACCTCTCCCTTCCTTGCTATTTTATCCCTCTCACCTCTACTTATGCTATTAACTTTTATGTTGTAGGAACAACAATTGTTTAGCTCCAATAGTACCACAATTGCATATTTTGCATGCCTAGATAAACTTTGACATCATCAACTACCATCCATAGTTCCAAGTATGGCTCTTCTATGTCTTATCCCTTTCCTTTTTATATTTCCTATCTATCTTATATTTCTCTTTCTAGTTCTATATTTTTGTTATAGCCCAAAATGCTCTTTTTAGGTGACAAAACCCTATATAAAAATGAGACAACAGGGTTAGTGGAGAAGGGCTACCCAATGTCACCTTAGTATGTCCTTCACTCCCTCTAGGGAAGATTTCCTCCGACACAAAGTGGAATCCCTAAAAGAAATTGTCTAATGAATGATAATAAATTGTAACGGTTTTAGACTTAGGGTAAGTCTTGTTCCATATCATGATGCTTCATGTGCTTGGTTTCTTCACCACCTCACTGGGGATGTCATGCTCTTAGATTGCCTCAAAGCATGCAATATTATTGATTCATCCTAAGGCATGTTATTTCACTTTTTCCCCTCACTTACTATGGATAATTCAACCTTGCTACCTCAAGGGAGGTTGTAACACAAAAAGGACAAGTGGGGTATCAACCATTCTTTATAGAACCTTTTCCCCCCATTTGTACTTGATAAACTGTCTAATGAATGATAATAAATTGTAAGGGTTTTAGACATAGGGTAAGTCTTCTTCCATATTATGATGCTTCATGTGCTTGGATTCTTCACCACCTGAATGGGGATGTCATGCTTTTAGATTGCCTCCAAGCATGCAATATTATTGATTCATCCTAAGGCATATTATTTCGCTTTGTCCCCACTTACTATGGATAATTCAACCCTGCTACCTCAAGGGAGGTTGTAACACAAAAGGGACAAGTGGGGTATCAACCGTTCTTTATGGAACTTTCCCCCCCGTTTGTACTTGATTAATAGTAGGTTTAGTGCTATTGATTTCATTTCATTGTAGATTGGGTATAAGTGTGTATTTTAGGAGAATTGAACTATGCACTTAGGTTCATTAATGAAGTGGACCACTCTCTTGAAAGCATTCCAAAACATTCATTTTCTACCGAAGTATCTTTAACACCAAAACAACATTCTTTTATGTGGATTATTTCCATTTCTCCTCTCCTTCATTTGGAACACGTGGTTGAAGTGCCTCACAAAGGTGATTCATAAATTTACCCCTCATTATTTTGGTTTCTTTTGTTAATTTCTAATTATCTACTCATTGTGAAGACTACTTAAAGTACCCTAATTTGTTGTTATCTACTAATTTCTAGTGGATGCTTAGGGAAAGCATTTCCTTCTACTCCTAGTGTTTTGTTGGTAGCTACGGTATTATACTAGCCTTAGAGGGTTCCATAAGTTAATATGGTTTACCAAGTTGATTAAAGCCCATTTTTTGAATGGGACCATTTTGAGGCTGACATGGATCTCTCATCGTTAGTTTTCCTTACGAAATCACAAATGGGTTTTCCCTAGACAAGACGAATCGTCAAGCCTCTTTTTTACCTCCTAGAGACTTTTTTCTCAGTTATTGCATCCTATTACCATTCCAATTAGTAGGGTTGTCAAATATACTTGCAGCCTCACTCGGTTGGAACAATGAGTCCCACACTTTCAGATGAAATTCCATTGAAAAAACGATGGGAATCTTGCCTTGTGTACGTCAACCAATCAACACAATACTAGTTCCTTATGATGGGGTCTAATGGCTAAAGGGAGGAGTTTTATATTGTTGCCTTGCTAGCTTAATATGAAAAAATCGCAATGAAGTGTACCAAATTGCTAAGCAAGTACCAATTTACATGCTAACATTTCTTTACCAAATTGAATGAAGCCCATTTTCTAAATGGGACCATTTTGAGGCCAACATGGACCTCTAGCCGTTAGTTTTCCTCAAGAAGCCCTTCAATTTTTTATTTTTATTTTGTTTTCTTGTTGTATCTTTGGTTATGGCTTTATTTTTGTCATTATCTTATGTTGGACTTGACTTGAGATTTATTCTCCCTACATAGGACCAATCTTCAAGCCTCTTTTTACCTCCTAGAGATTTTTGTCTCAATTATTCCATCCTATTACCATTCCAATTAGTAGGGTTGTCAAAGATACTTGTAACCTCACCTGGCTAGTGCACAAAGAACAAAGGGTCACTATTACCTTGCCCCAAATCCCACACTTTAAGCTAAACTTCTTTTGAAGTTTCTATGGGAGGCTTCCCTTGAATACTTCAATCGACCAACACAATACATGTGCCTTATGATGGGGTCTAATGTTCAAGGAAGGATTTTTATGTTGTTGTCTTGCAATCTTAATATGAAAAATTTGCAATAAATGGTACTAAACCGGCAAGCAAGTACCATGTACTTGCTAATTTTCCTTTACATTGACCTTACCAATTTGCTAAGTTGCGTTCACAATCCTTCCTTTACCTTGGCCTATTTCTTACCAATTCGCTGATTTGTGATCGTAACACTTATTTTGTCAAATTTCCCTTGAGGACCGATGCCTCAAAATCTATCAAGTCTTGTGAGAGGTCTCATAAAACAAAAGTCAGACTTGGACACAACAATAAGGTGGATGCCATTGTCGCCTTACCACTCCCCCTCCTACTCTTTGATGGAATTTTACCACACAGGAGGCTTCCCAATATAGGTCACCTAAATGGTATTATAGGTCAAAGGATCAAAGGTGGCACTTTGATAATCTAATAAAAATACTCAGACTTGGAACAAGGCTCAATTTTTTGTGATAGGGAATAGCGCACCTATGAAGAACCCTATAAAGAGAGACTTGTATGATTCAACAATGGCACAACTAGACATACAAGAAGGAAAAACTTTGATGAAAGATATGATCAACAATAGGAGCAAAAAATCTTCAAATGACCCTAAGTTGAAGCCTTAATGCAAATTTAGGGGTTTTCAAGCCCTAGAACTCCCTAAGGTTAATGATGTTAGCCCTAAAGAAGCACTTTCAACCATGAAAATTGCTAGATTTTGATGTTTTAATATTCAACAAGGTGGACCATCTTCAAATCAACTCAACATTCAAGCCTTAGTTGAATTCATTTTGAAACCCTAACCCTAGAGGCTTGCCTTGAAGGGCCCAAATTTTAGGAGAGAGAGGAAAAGGAAAATATTTGAGTTTTGATCACCAAAACGAATGTTAGTGCCTTCTATCTACTTGGGTGATGGAGTCTTAGGGATTTTGACCATGGAAATATCAACGGCCCTAGGTTTTCACTTGCTAACCCTAACTATCACTTTATGAAGGGATAAATTTTACTAGAGAAAAGCTCTCTAGGAGGTTCTCTAGGGAAGTTCAAGGATACAAAATTAAAGCATGCAAAATTTACCAAACATTTCATATAAATATAAGCATTTAGACATGGAACATAGAAACCCTAGCAATATTCATTACATCATATCGTCATAAAAGATATTCAACAAAAAGTACTCAAATATATCCAAGAACAAGCAGCAACAACAACCAGACATCGACAACGTGACAAGAGGTGATATAGAGACAGGGTATTGTGGTAGTATGTGTAGCACTAGAGAGAGAACACAGTCCTCACTAAGAGGGACTGTTAATTTCTATAGCATAAGATGTGTTCTAGCCACAAAATTTGGTGGAAAGGCTAGAATACATGAGATCTCCAAAACCCAGAAATTGTTTCGGAAATTCCACCTAGAAGTGTCTCAATTAGATTATTAATCATTTTTTAAATATTTCCTAAGTCTAAACTTAGGGAATATAATTAATTAATCAATATTAATTGAGATAAGGTGAGAATCATCTAGAAACTCACACGGACTGACTCCAAGATGATCCAAGCCATTGATTAAGATTTAATCTTGGTCATTGGTGCTCCAACAATGGATTATAAGAGGAATTTCGATGGGCAAATGGAGAAAACACACAAGTGTAGATACTCAGTTGCCCAGGCAGTTTGATTTTCTTAGTAGCAGAGATTTAACAGAGAAGATAGAGCCAAAGGGTGAGTAGAAAGTGGTAGAGGAGGTCAGCAACATTCCAGGAGGAAGTATTCCAGTCCCAGGAAGAGGTAGTGAGAGGAAGGCCGAAATCCCCAAAGTTTCTGTGCAAGCGCTACACAGAGGTTAACGCAAAAGGTTCAACGTGTGGCTACGGAGGAAATTTTGGGGGAAGAAATTAGCTGTGGGGTGAGAGAAAATTCTCACAATAATTTTGACAGTATTTTTCTCAGATTAGATTGCCAGTAGAGCATCTAAATTATTGTACTCAGAATTGTTGCTGAAGATTAATAATAAAACCCTCATCTACTGCACTGGTTTCCCGCATTGGGTTTTTCCCGGAATAATTTGTGAAAATCCCTATACCCAAGGAACCCCTACTGCAACAAAACTAAATTTACTTCACCTACTTGCTTTTAATATACATTATCAAGTTATTTTCTGAATAATACTGAAGTAAATTACTTTTACAGCCTACACCAATTTAATTTGATTACATGGAACAAGAAACTGAGCAAAGAACAAGATACATAGGCCATCGTTATTTTTGGACAAAAGAGTCCCTGGAAAAACCCAATGTGGGAAAATCAGTGCAGCAACTCTGAGGGTTTTATATTATTAAGCAATAGTTTTGAATACAACGTTGGATGCCCTCCCGACAATCCAGTTACAGAGAAAAATTTAATGGCAGAAAACTGAGTGAGATTACCTCACTTCACCCGACAGTTTTCAGTTGATCCAACAGCAAAACTGGCTAACCACAGCTATCTTTTGCACTGGCCCTACGTAGGCTCTACAGTAGCTCTGTGCTCTCTCTTCTACCTCCTGAAGCTTCTGCGTCAACCTCTCCCGGCTATTTTGGTAGCTCCCCGATAGTTTCTGGCTTTCTGCGTGAGGGCAACCTCACTTCTGCCCTGGCCCTTATGGCTATGTGTCAAGACTGCGTGGGCCCAGATTGGCCCAATGTCAGTCCCTCTAGGTGTTGCGTTATCTCCACTAGTGGCTCTCCACCTCTCTGCCTAGTATTCTCGAACTATCCCTGCCCTCTGCTGCAGAATGATCGTCCTAGCCCCAAAAATCGAACTCCAGATCAATTCGTTCTCTCTGTGTGTCTCTCTAAATGAACCCCAAGCTTCCTTATACTTTTCTCGTTGAGATTTCAACAGATGATATTAAGATCCACTTTCTAGAACATTATCACCCATATTTTGATTAATACCCATTAATACTTTAATTTTCCTAGGTTTAGACTTAGAAATCCCATTAAAAATATTAATTATTTTAATGAAATACAATTCGAGTGGAGTTTCACCAAATGGTTTCTAGGTTCTTTAGAACTCATGTGCCTTAGCCTCTCCACCAATTTTCATGGCTAAATCACATCCGATGCTACCAAAAACTAACGCTCCCTCTTAGTGAGGAATGTTCTCTAGCAACAATGTCCAACTGCATGCTGCTCTGTCTCTGAAGCATATCCTTTTTGCACTGTTGCTGCCACCAACATTGTACAGCTGCTGCTACTGTACTACTGCCCATGACATTTCCACTGCCATTGTTGCATCTTTACTACAATATCCTCTGCGTCTGCTGCTAACACTGCCACTACTATCTCTGCACTACGTCATTTTCCAATTGTTGTTGCTCAGCAACGGAAAAGCATCCCAAATTTTTGAACTGTGTTCAGTGTAATACCATGTGAACGTTGGAATTTGACTGCTACTAGTGTCTGACCCTCTGAATCTTCTGCACTTCTCCTGACTTCTGCACTTGTGTCATTTACATTGTTTCCAACCTTGTTGTGTGCTGATCAGTCTTTGGTCTCAAGCTACTGCATCTATCTTTCCAACCAACCCACTGCATCATCTGACACTAAGTCCATCTTGCTACTGCTGAATCTCGGGATCCCATAGCAAGGAATTGATCCAAGAGGTGGGTTCCTCAAGGATCCTACCCACATGTAGTCCTCCTGACTACAGTTCTATATTGCCATTTCCCTCCTAGATATGCGTGGGCACTCATGGCAAACTCATCGTCGTCAATTTTTGCTAGAGCAGCCTTAGGATTATGTTTCTCATCCTTATCCTTTTGCTTCTAAGGACACTTGGATACAAAGTGGTGCAACTCACCAAATCTGAAACATTTCACCTTCGAAATGTTCTTCTGCTTCTTCTTCTACTGTCCCTTTGATGCTAGAGCTACATTCTCCTCCTCCTTTTTGGTCTTTGTGCAACTCCCACTGTTGCCATTGAGGTTGAACTTAACCAGATCCCTCCCTAATTCTTCCTGTTGAAGGGTTTCCCACATCTCCTCCCATGAAGGTAGTATTTCCCTACCCAATATACTTTGGACAATGACTTGCCATTCATCCAAGACTCGATTCAGGGTCGTCCCTCCTGGATATGTGTGGGCACTCATGGCAAACTCATCGTCGTCAATTTTTGTTGGAGCAGCCTTAGGATCATGTTTCTCATCCTTATCCTTTTGCTTCAAAGGAAACTTGGATGCAAAGTGGTGCAACTCACCAAATCTGAAACATTTCACCTTCGAAATGTCCTTCTGCTTCTGCTTCTGCTGTCCCTTTGAAGCTAGAGCTACATTCTCCTCCTCCTTCTTGGTCTTTGTGCAACTCCCACTGTTGCCATTGAGGTTGAACTTAACCAGCTCCCTTCTTAATTCTTCCTGTTGAAGGGTTGCCCACATCTCCTCCCATGAAGGTAGTATTTCCCTACCCAATATACTTTGGACAAAGACTTGCCATTCATCCAAGACTCGATTCAGGGTCGTCCTTACCATCGCGGTAGACTCCATTGTAGAAAGGTGGTCTCTGGTGTCCTAAAGACGTTGAAGATAGGAGTTAACCCCTTCTCCCTTCTTCTTCAATGTTTGCTGCAACTTTTGTTCTAAGTACATCTTCCGCTGTTCGGAAGAACCTTCATACAGTGAAGACAAATCTTCCCACATTTCTCGGGTTGTATCTTTGCTTTGTAAGTGTGAGACCACATGATCTCGAACTCGATCGAGTATGAACCTCTTCACCTTTCCCTACTCGGCCTTGTACTTCTTCTTCTGATCATTATCTGTAGGAAAAACCACAACACTCTTGACGTAAGCTTTGAGACTGTACTCCTCCAGAACAATTGAGATTTTGGTTTTCCATATGAAATAGTTGGAAGCTCCTTCCAACTTGTCCTGATCTCTAAGCCCATGTGATGCCATCTCACCCAACTTGTCGATTTGACTCCTCTAGCCAGTGCGCAGCACTGGTCTACTGTCCGGCAAGTGAACAATTCAAACTTTTGGCGAGAAAAGTCCTCTGACGAGAAAATTCCCCTTCTATGTGTCTCACTCTTTTTCGATGGATTTATGTCCCGACAGAAGCTGCACCCTTCAATCACTACGTTGAGGATCTACGTCACTCCCTTTGCCTCTGCAAGCTCACAAACCAGTTATCGTACCTCTTTGTCGACTCTCTCAGAGAGAGATTTCCTCGAAATCTCTGCTTTCTCGACAAGGACTGCACAATCCCTTCAAGGGGATTCAAATTGCTGCCAGATGTAGCTATTGGCCTCTCTGCTTAGCGTTGGATCTACTCTTCTTATTTCAAAATCAATGCTCTGATAAGATGTGAAAATTCCTATCCTCATGGAACCCCTACCGCAGCAAAACTGAATTTACTTCACCTACTTGATTTTAATATACATTATCAATTTATTTTTTGAATAATACTGAAGTAAATTACTTCTATAGCCTACACCAATTTAATTTGATTACATGAAACAAGAAACTGAGCAAAGAACAAGATACATAGGACACCGTTATTTTTGGACAAAATAGTCCTTGGAAAAACCCAATGCGGGAAAACCGGTGCAACAGCTTTGAGGGTTTTATATTATTAAGTAGTAGTTCTAAATACAATGTTGGATGCCCTCTCGGCAATCCAATTACATAGAAAAATATAATGGCGGAAAACTGAGTGAGATTTTCTCACTTCACCCGGCAGTTTTCGGCAGATGTGGCAGCAAAACTGGCTAACCCCGACTATCTTTTGTGCTGGCCCTGCGTAGGCCCTGTGTCAGCCTTACAGGCGTCAGCTATGCGCTATCTCTTCTACCTCCTGAAGCTTCTGTGTCAACCTCTCCCAGTTGTTCTGGTAGCTCCCCGACAGTTTTCAGCTTTCTGCGTGAGGGCAGCCTCACTTTTGTGCTGGCCCTTCTGGCTCTACATCAAGATTGCATGGGCCCAGACCGGCCTAGCGTTAGTCCCTCTAGGTGCTACACTGCCTCCACCAGTGGCTCTCCACCTCTCTGCTCAGTATTCTCGACCTATCCCTGCCCCTCTGTTGTAGAATGATCACTCAGTTCAAATTTCTCAGCTTCCTAGCCCCAAAAATCGAACTCTAGATCAATTCTTTCTCTCCGTGTGTCTCTCTAAATGAACCCCCAGCCTCCTTATACTTTTCTCGTTGAGACTTCAACGACCGAGATTATGTCTCTAATCAACAGCTAAGATTAAAACTTGACTTGATCAGCTTTCTAGAACATTCTCACCCGTATTTTGATTAATATCCATTAATACTTTAATTTTCCTAAGTTTAGACTTAGGAACCCCATTAAAAATATTAATTATTTTAATAAAATACAATCCGAACGAAATTTCACCAAACGGTTTCTGGGTTCTTTAGTACTCATGTGCCTTAGCCTCTCCACAAATTTTCATGGCTACATCACATCCGATGCTACCAAAAACTAACACAATTGTCCAAAAATAATTGTGTCAAAATTCTTTTATGTGTGCTAGAATTTCTCAGTTTCTAGTATTTTATTTTTTGCAGTATTTTTATGGTGAAAATTGCAGTAGTGATTTATTTATTGTTTTTCATAGCAAATAAACTACATAATTAAATTTATAGTTCGGAGAATAATTTCCAGTTATTGCAATAGATGAAATTTTCACACGAACAGGGGGGAAGAGTTGGCTTAGTGTCCTCGATCAACAATGCTCTTTGTAGATTAGCAAAATATCATCATACTTATTCATCCTCCTTCTCATGGAGGTGTTAACCACAAGCCTAAGCTTGTCTCATATAGCAGCATTGTCTCAATATATGTGAAGGTATCTCAGTCCCAGCTATATATTGGATTCTTTGCCAATTGGATCCCACTCTTTGTCATCACAATATATCCATGTCATATTCAGAAATTGCTCAAACATCTCTCCAAATATCTTCTTCATCTTGCCTCATAGCTAGCCATGCTACCAACATCGTAATCAACCTCGGTCGTGCTTGAAGCTATGGACTTGTCATCAAAATATCATGAAAGATCTCATGCTAAGGAAACACTTAGATGTGATCATCTCGTCAATAATGATCCCAATCATCATCAGTACATCCATGCTGTCCATATTATAGGAAGAAAATCTTAAACCAAAAATTGATCTTCCCATGAAAATATCTCGAAGGGTGCTTGGTGGCAACTCAATGTGTATGAAACGGCTCAATCATGAATTCACTCAAGTTCTATGCACAACATACACATATACGGACAGGTGTTTAAATGGAACATCAATGCTTCAATCAACTATCGGTTGCCAAGTCAAGTTCAACAATGTCCCTTCATAACTTCTTGAAATTTGATTGGAGTGTCCAAGGATTTGCATTTTTATTTTCCAAAAACTCTTCAATAGATTTGCATTTTTACTTTTAAAAACTCTTCAATAGATTTGCAATATAGATTTTCTTATCCAAAATTTATAAATCGATTCATCTTGCCATCATTCTTCATTTTGAACTTCAAAGGCGATCTGCCTCTTACTTTGATCATCAAAGGCTCATTACCTATCAAGAATAGGCCATCAGTATAAAAACCAAAATCAAAGTCATACCTTGGACCACTTTTGAAGCAGAGGTTTGGATCTACACATCTTCCTGGCGTCACTAGGTAACTATCAATGAGGACATATCAGGCTCGGTGAGCTTGCTTCATACAATGCTTTCTGCAAACATAACATTTTACCAAACCAATATGCTCAGCCTTACATAGATCAATATTGTGCAATCAAATCAAATAATTCAGCTTATCAAAGTTTAGATGCTAGATCATGACTAATATCACTTTATCAAATTCTTTAGACCAGTTGACAGGTAGAGCTCTCATCCAATTATCAAGTTATGACTTTATCTATTATCATGCCAACATGTTGTCATTTGCTAAGCAATATCAAACCAAACTTCATCAAGTCATCATCATGATCATAATATAAGTCACTAGATGCAAATGCATACACCAAGAATAAGTCATGCAGGTTCCATCCATTTATTGTGAGATTACTTCATATTAAATCCCAACTGTCAATACTTCAACCATTGTATCAAAGCTAATGATGTCAACATAGGATACCAATATAAGTCACTAAAAGTCACTATGCCCATATAACATTGTTATCAATGCAAATTATCAGTTGTCAAATCAAATCATTAGTCATCATGTCAAATCCAAAATTTGCTATCACAGTGAGATCTATAGTCCAAAACATATCTCAACATCAAGTCAAAGCTCGAAATCATTATCAAGCATCATGTCAAAATTCCAAGCACTGCTTATCTATATCAATCAGTGAAATCTAGTCAAACCGTTGCAACACAAGTCTCAATGGTTAAATCATAAGGACATATTGATATGAATATACTGGTCACCTGCAAACACAAGTTTAGTCAACGTATTCATATTATAGTAAGTTAATCATTTAAACTGCCCTGCTCATAGAACTTTTTGTTGTCTGCTCCATATCTATAGGATTGTCATATTGAAGGTGCATTCCTGATTTTATGCACAAAGCTTCACTTTTATGACCTACAAGTATAACCACACCCATAGGCCTTCTTCCGTGTGGTCGAGAGGTTACAGTCACACCCTTAATCCTTCTTCCATGTGACTGGGGCTTGATCTAAGATAATCCCTCTCCTTTCAGACCAAAACTTTTTGTAGACCAACAATGTCAGATATTTATCTATTCATGTGCATATTTCAACAATAAAGAATCTTCTATACATATAATGCAACTAATAATAGGAGTAGGGATCTTATGGAGAGATTCTCCCTTTGAATGGGAAGCCACTTCAGTTATCTTCATTCAAGTCATTGTTAATTTTTGTAGCATCAGATGTGTTCTAGCCATGAAATTTGGTGGAGAGGCTAGAATACATGAGATCTCCAAAACATAAAAAATCGTTTCTAGAAATTCCACCTAGAAGTGTCTCAATTATATTATTAACCAATTTTTAAATATTTCCTAAGTCTAAACTTAGGGAATATGGTTAATTAATCAGTATTAATTGAGAGAAGGTGAAAATCATCTTGAAACTCACATGGATCGATCAAGAGATGATCCTAGCCATTGATTAAGTTTTAATCTTGGTCATTAGTGCTTCAATAGTGGATTATAAGAGGAGATTGATTTGGTGATGGAGAATTCGATTTTCCAGAGTAGCAGCAGTCAGCTGTTAGAGAGTTTGAGCTTCAATGAAGCCGCAAAGATAGTGAGGGTCAAGCACAGTGATCCGGAGGAAGTTTTCTTGATCCATAGAGGTAGCAGTAAGAGAGCCGAATTATTCCCAGTGAGGTAGCGCAGAAGACTGCATAGTTGCTTCAGGTTGGCATTTCGATTTAGCTAAGGAAAAATTCATTCTCAATTCCAGAGGTTGCGAAAGTCTTCCAGAGAGTCGGAGAGATGATTTCCTCAGTAGAGACAGGCACAACGACTTCATCAGAGCTAGATTTGGGTCACACTTGTGGGAGACAGCGCATAGGCAACACAAAAGGGATCACGCTGGGGTTTGGACAACCAGTTTTATGAAGGGAAGTTGTGTCAGGATTGCTTGTGGAGGAAGGGTAATTTCGTCCAATATATTTTCCCATATTTTCTTATTGTGGATTGCCAGTTTTAGTTATCCAGATTGTACTAAGATTTTCACTGCTGCATAATAATAAAAATCCTCACTGCTGCACTGGTTTTCCCAAGTTGGGTTTTTCTGGGGACTTTTGTCCAAAAATAATGGTGTCATTTTTATTGTGTGTGCTAGTATTTTCTCAGATTTCAGCACTATTATTTCCGCAGTATTTTATTTGTGAAGGTTGCAGTGTGATTTATTTGATATTTTCCATAGCAGATAAATTGTTAAAATAATGAACAATTAGAAAAATAAATTCCAGTTGCTGTAATAGGATTTTAGTTTTGAAATTTTCACATGGTATCAGAGCGTGAGTGATTAGCTGGGAAGCTCAAAAGCAAAAGAAAGAATTTTGCTTCTCAGGAGGAGTCGTAGGCTGAAATTCTTGAGGCAACACAATGCTCAGATAGGCAAGTCGAATTGTTGGGGCAACAATTCGATTTTTAGTTGCAGGAGTTTAGAAAATTTGAGTTGCACAGATTAGTGATTCTAGTCGTCAGAGGGAGTAGTTGCAACTCGTATTTTCACTGAGTAGATTCCTTGGTTGGATGCAAAGGGTTTTGTTGCAGTTTGCAGAAGCAGAATCCGTGTTAGGTGGAAGAGAAAAGCACACACAACAGAGGCAAAATTTCTCTTAGGGAACTTCGAGTCTCAGAAGTTCGTTTTTTCCCAAGTAGATTGGTAGTAGCAGCTAGCAGATCCATGCATGCCAGGAGGGAGTGCAAGTAGTAGAGCAACAACTAAGCAGAGGGAAAGAGGGAGTTTTTGACATTTTTAGAGATGGCCACTGCAAGGCTTAGAGATTAGGATAGGTTGGATGGTTCATCCAACTATGTCATTTGGATTTCTAGGATGTCCTTCCTTCTAGATGAATATGGCCTGAAAGCCTACATTGATAATGTAGTGGCAATTCCCCAGGATATGGATCAACTGAAGGAATACCAAAAGTGTTAATTTTAGGTATGTTCTATGCTAGAGCAATTTATTTCAATTTCTTTTCTACATTAGCAATCACATCAGCATAGAGTAAACTGCAAATAGAACATAAATATAAATCGCAGAAGACAAGCCAAGACAAGAGGACACAAGATATGGCGCTAGCCAACCCCACAATGTGGGGAAACCCTTGATCAATTCTTCTTTTATGTTCTTCAAAGTTCAATAGAGAAAGTGAGAGAGATAGTACATTTACAATAGAAGTCAATCACTTTGACTTTTGATATCGGCATGAGATCAGTTGAAGACATATTGCTTCAACTAATTCTCTAAGATGACTCGTTCACCTATCATAGTGCTGCATCTCGTCTATTTGCTGCACATTACCGTGTGACACCTTGTTGTACTGTCACATGTGTTGAACCTTGATGACTGAGCTGCTCTCATCTTCATGCTTCTCATCATGCTACATCTTCCATGATCTTATTCAGCATCAAGCTGCCCATGCTCATGATCTCATTCATCATTATGCTGCCCATGCTCATATCATCATGCATCATTATGCTGCCCATGCTCATATCATCATGTTGCTTATTATGCTGCCCATGATCTCATACATCATGCTGCCCATACTCATATCATCATGCATCATTATGTTGCCCATGCTCATATCATCATGCTGCTTATTACGCTGCCCATGATCTCATACATCATGCTACCTTCCTTCGGAGATAGATGCTCCAGCTGTTTCGGCAGATCCCAGTAGTTCCAGCTTTTCCGGTAGTTCCGATAGTTTTGATATTTCTGGCTTTTCCAGGTTTTCCAGCTTTTCTGGCTTTTCTGGTATTTCCGGTTTTTCCGGCGTTTCCGACTTTTCCGGCAGTTCCGGCATTTCCAGCAGTTCCTGTTGGAAATAATACTGAGAGGGGGGGGGGTGAATCAGTATTAGCAAATCACTAACTTTTTCATTTCCATAATTAGATTCATATACGCTACTTCAGTTAAGGGAACCTGCGTGTACATGCAACTGTGTTTAATGCAACTAGCGTATATCCAGTAAACTTATGATTCAGTTAATCCATTATATGTTGATCTTTAATCAGTGCATCAGAACTTCATTAACCATATGAACAGTAAACAGGTGCAGTAAAACAGAACAGATCATCACACATAAGAAGCACACATGAACACCATGATATAAGGTGGAAACCCAATGCAGGACAAAAACCACCTGCTGCTATTTTCTTTAAGATAAGAAAAACCTGTTTACAATCTTGTACTGGCGTAGACTCATACCAGTACGCAGGCACCCACCTGCAGAAGGCTACAACCTTCTCTCGTTCTCCAACTACTACTGGAAGGGAGCTACAACCCCCTAGCTCTTGTACTAGCCGATCTGTTTACTAGTACGTAGGCGCCGGCCTACTGAAGGCTACAACCTTCTTGATTCATCACAACACCATAATATGAAGGCCACGTTTCATCCAATTTTCATACTGGACCCATCAACAACATTGAAGCACAAAATCAATCACCACTGCAATACAAGCATCAACCATACTTGCATCATTCATTCCTGATTCACCGAACACTGAATCAGTGAAACCCTGTCAACAAAACACATAGCAGAGCACAGAACTCTACAACAACAACCAAATCCAACTGCAACTTTAAATATCATATCTCACAATGTATACGCTACTATGATGAACCAAACCAGCATGTATATGTGCTTTTACCAAAGCCAACCCACGTACAGATCTGCAAATATTTACTCATAACTTTGCAACTATTCCAAACATCAGTCATACCTAGATCATAACATTTATACAATAAAACATGCGTCAATAATTCAAATCTAGTCTATCCATGATCAAACCACATAATGATAATGCATTCCAAGCCTTATGATCCCGATCCATCATCCATCATCAACCGCATAGGTGCATCCTTGGTTCAGATCAAGCAAAGCATCACAAACCCATAACCAGCATACTAGATCTCACACTTCATCAGATATTCAATCCTTTCACCCTTACACTTTGGCCTAATGATCTCCTCCTCCTTTTATAGTCTTAGGCCTTACCCAATACCATGGTCCAAAACCACTTAGAACCAATACCTTGGACCAAATACCTGGGGTCAACACGTCGGAAAAGATACCTTGGACCAATACCATGGATCACAATACCATGGACCAAAACCAAGTTCTCTGTAATATCCCATTTCCGGGATATCCCTCAAACCCAAGCAAACTCCAACCAAACATGTCCAAATGATATAGTGATCGGTAAACTCAAAATGATAAAAATAATAGTGGTACGACATATAATAATGTGAACATGAAATATAAGTAGATACTCAAGAAATGCAGAGAGAAATGCTAAGCAATTTTATTATACTGAGTAATGGAATGAGTACAGGAGGTGATCAGAAAGATGGCACCTCCACTTCCACAAGGCAAGTGAAGAAACACACTCAGAATAGCAAAGGAATGGCCTCTCTCTGAATTGCATCCACGCTGCTGGAGAACTGTCGTGCTGATGTTACTACTGGAAATCAAATGAGGATTTGGGGTTTTCCCCCTCCTCAGAAAATGCTAAAATATGGAATCAGACTCTACTCAAGAAACCCAGAAAAACCCAGAAAGCTTTTCTGAAATAGCCGACCCCCGAAAATCACCCCCTTGGGGATCTATGCTGTCCCTCAAGGCTATGCACTGCCATTGAATAGAATCCGCCAAAACTCAGCCCGAAACTCTGCCAAAATCCTCCAATATGTAAGAGTTGATCCCTTGCTCAATCTCCCAGCTCTAATCCTCCACAAAACCCCCCAATCCGGAACTCCCACCAGAAGATTTGCGTCCCTCTCTCTCAAGATTGCACAGTCCTCAAATGCTCAGATCCTCCACAATGCCAAAGATCAATCCTATTGCAAAATACTGCTGGAAACTACCTGGCCCGAGTAGGAACTTGAAGTCCCCTGGGGCTAAGGGTGAGATCTCCGAACGGAGACACTCAATGCACTAAACAGTACTGCAGACAGGCTAAACAGCCAGCATGCTCCAAGTCGAAGTGACTAGCTCAAATGCACATAATTGAAAGACAAAATGAGGAGGCTCCCCTCTCCTTTATAGCATTTGCCTCTCTCAATCCCAAGGCCCACTTCCTCCAACGTAGTCCCTCTCTTGCCACGTGTTCCTTTCCATCTGCGTAGTCCCTCCAAGTGTCTGCATGGGCCCCATCTTTGCGTGGTCCTTTGGCCCCCTTGGCTCCCCTTTAAGTCACAATGTTGTGCTACTAGGGAGTGACTTTATTCTAAAGGTGAGTTATGTCCCCCTTTTCCTCACCTTTTTATATATAAATAACTATAGAAAGAAAAATTGAGCAAAATCAAATATTCCAATTAGCCATGGCTAATTAGGAATATTACATTCTCCAACATGTATGCACCTTTCCTTGCGTTAAAGTGCATGTATACGCATACACGTCTTTTGGTTGGCGAACCTGCGTATATACGTGGCTGGGTCAAAGGGAACTTGCGTATATCTCTTTTTCCTTCATTCTGAGAGCCTGAACTATGATCTATCATCTAAGTGAGTTGCCATCAAGGACAACACTTGTGTCATACCTGTATCATAATGCAAATAGTTCCGGCTATTTTGGCTTTTCCAGCAGTTACGGCTTTTCTGGCTTTTCCGGCTTTTCCTGCAGTTCCAGCTTTTCCGGCTTTTCTGACTGTTCCAGCAGTTTTAGATTTTCTGGCTTTTCCAGCAATTCTAGCTTTTCTAGCTTTTCCTTAGGATCTCTGCTCCTACTAAAACCCAAAGACAAGTAGAGAGAGGAAGAGATCCAAGTGTGTGTAGAAATGACTTGAAGTCCTCTTCTATTTATACTAAAACGTAGAGGTTGAATAGACATGATTGTTGGGCTTCCGAGCCTACATAAGTTGCTGGCCGACTTAACAATTTGTCAATAACATAAATAAATTCATAACTTCATAAATACTTGTCGGAATCGGATGATCTTTAGATCAATCCTACACCTTTCAGTGAGAGGGATCCAATAAAAATACCAGCTGCCATAAATAATATGACCCACATGGAGTTTGGCCCTAGTTGCCAATTTTAACACTCCCTCTCAACTAGGGAGAATTCCATCTACTGATCCAACTGTACTATCTCTACCATCAGTGCCCTGCACTGCTCTGCTCAGCTCTTCTCAACTCTGTTGGATCTGCTCTGCTCTTCTCAGCTCTGTTGGCTCTGCTCAACTCTGCTCAGCTCTGTTGGCTTTGCTGGCTCTGCTCTGCTTTGCTAGCTCTGCTCTGCTCTGCTCAACTTTGCTAGCTCTGCTCTGCTCCGCTGGCTCAGCTCAGCTCTACTCAGCTCTGCTTTTCTCAATCCTGCTGGCTCTGCTCTGCTAAACTTAGCTCTGTTGAACCATGAAGAAGAAGAATTGATTGAGAATGTGCCATACCATTCTCCACTGACCCGAAGTCAGTCTGAGAGTGTGTACCACTAGTCCTAGACCAGTCCTTAATCGACCCAAAGTCAGTGTCATAGTAGGTACAACTCTTACCACTGGTCCCAGACTAGTACTTTACTGACTCAAAGTTAGTCTTAGAGTATGTACCACTGGTCCCAGACAAGTCCTCAACTGACCGAAGTCAGTGTCATAGTGGGTACAACTCCTACCACTGGTCCCAGATCAATGAAGGTCATCCTAGCATAGGGAGTATGGTAGATACAACAATGCCTCCTTCAGTACTACTATGGTCCCTATCCTCATTTCCCTGCTCATTGATCAGATGAGAGGTACTTCCCATGAGTCCCAAACTGCATGGGTAGGATGCCTTGACAGGAGAACTTAATCAATCCTGTCCTCACAGGAGAACTAATCATCCTGCTACACAATCGCCATGGAGAACAAATCATCCAAGCGTCACAGGAGAACTAATCATCCTGCTACACAATCGTCATGGAGAACACATCATCCAGACCTCACAGGAGAACTAATCATCCTGCTACACAATCGTCATGGAGAACACATCATCTAGACCTCGCAGGAGAATTAGTCATCCTGCTACACAATCATCATGGAGAACACATCATCTAGACCTCACAGGAGAATTAATCATCCTACTACATAGGAGAGCGAATCATCCTCCCACAAGAGAGCGAATCATCTTGTCTCACAAGAGAGCAAATCATCTTGTTCACAGGAGAGCGAATCATCCTGTCCACAGGAGAGTGAATCATCCTATCCCAGTGCACACCCCCAGGGGAGGGTGAGTCACCTTGTGGTCGTATGTTGCTCCAGTAAGAACCGCAAGCCCCTAGAGCTCACAGAGCTCAATGTATGCAACATGCAAGACCCTTTTACAAGGGTCTCTCAACGACTCCAAGTCGTTTGGGAAAATCACAAATTTGATCTTTCCCCGGGGCTCTCACAAAGTGTAGTGACCTGTACATCATCTCAGTGCGATGGAGCCTCCTTGCTCATCAACTTACCATATCCCAGATAAGGTAGTATCTGATGTCTATCTGCTGGAGAAATCATTGAATACGGGATTCCTCAATAATCGAATCCCACCTCTGGTTGTCACAGAGAATCATAGTGGTATTCATCATGTGTACTCACTGAAGAGTTTCCACAACCAGGCAACTTCATACGAGGTCATACTCGTAGTTATGTATCTGGTCTCGGTGGTACTTATAACAACCGATTTCTGATTCCTGCTCATCCATGATATCGAAGAAGAATCCAAAGAGAACCAACACTAAGAAGTGCTCTAGTGGTCCTCCACACTGCCTGCCTAGTCAGCATTCGAATAATCATGCAGTTTTCATATTTCCAACAGTGTATCTCAATCCATGAGAGATTGTGCCCCAAAGATATCTCAGAGGATTCTTGGCACCAATTTAGTGATGCTCAACCAAACATGAGCTCACCATGCTAACTGCGAAACATATGTCCGGACGAAAGTTCACCAAGAACATCAACGTGATTGAGTTTATGAAACTCAGAGGCATTTCCCAAATCTGGTCCGACATCACTAACATATAACTTCTGAAAGTTGATATCCTAGAGGTAGTCATAGGCTTGCAGTTTATCATTCCACATTTGGAATCCAACTCCCTCTTACTTCTGCAAATGAGAGGGTCTGCACCTGTAAGAAATAGGTCGTCCTTATGAGGTGACAGTATGAGAGGTCTATCATCCACAACCTTCGGGTAATGGTTTGGATTGATTTCACTCCTAGTGAATCTCAGCTTCATCAAACAACGATCAATTCTCTCATACTATGCCCAGGGTATTTTGCTTCAAGTCATAGAGAGATTTCTTCCACCTGTATACATGAGATTCCCATTCATGAATCTCAAACTCCACGGGTTGTTCCAAACCTGTGGACCTGCTACATGAGGGGAATGGCCCCCTTGTAAGATTTTCCTTCGGCACATCTTAGACATGTACCTTCATGCTCTTTTTTAATTCAGGCATCCTGGTGACCATTTGACTCACAGAACTCCGGTGCTGAGTCAATGGACATGGTCCCCAGTGGACTTGATACAACCCTGAACTCTAAAACATCTTTGAAAAGTTTATTTTCAAACACATACCTTTCCATCGATGAGTGCCACCCTGAAACCTTAAACTTCCATTTCCAAGATGGACACCAGGTTCTTCTTGCGATCAGGTACACAAAAGAGATTCTTGGGTTCCTTGCTTTCTTTGAAGAGTCAACCATTTCCTTGATGACCTGCATTACTTATCATTCCTTTGATCATTGAAGATGTACCTAGAATGATTGTTATCTTCATCAAGAGATGTGTCTCTGCTATTTAGACACTCCTTTGCATGATGGCCGAACTTATTGCAACCAAGGCATCTACCTTTCCTTCCACCCTTAGATCTGAACTTCCCAATGAAGTGATCTTCCGCTGTGCCATTCTGATAATATTCTCTGCTTCCACTTCACCCTTAGTGAACTTAGAAGAGAGATGTGGAACTCATTGATCCTTTTGTCTTGTCCCTATTGTCTTTGGTGATTGCTCTTTCACTCTTTCTTGGGCATTGTCTTCACCTCAGCTCCGATACCATGTTAATTTTAGGTATGTTCTATGCTAGAGCAATTTATTTCAATTTCTTTTCCACATTAGCAATCACATCAGCATAAAGTAAACTGCAGATAGAACATAAATATAAATCACAAAAGAGAAGCCAAGACAAGAGGACACAAGATATGGCGCTAGCCAGAGACAAACCCCACAATGTGGGGAAACCCTTGATCAATTCTTCTTTTATGTTCTTCAAAGTTCAATAGAGAAAGTGAGAGAGATAGTACATTTACAATAGAAGTCAATCACTTTGATTTTTGATATCGGCATGAGATAAATTGAAGACATATTGCTTCAACTGACTCTCTAAGGTGACTCGTTCACCTATCATAGTGCTGCATCTCATCTATTTGCTGCACATTACCGTGTGACACCTTGTTGTACTGTCACATGTGTTGAACCTTGATGACTGAGCTGCTCTCATCTTCATGCTACTCATCATGCTGCATCTTCCATGGTCTTATTCATCATCAAGCCGCCCATGCTCATGATATCATTCATCATTATGCTGCCCATGCTCATATCATCATGCATCATTATGCTGCCCATGCTCATATCATCATGCTGCCCATGATCTCATACATCATGCTGCCCATACTTGTATCACCATGCATCATTATGCTGCCCATGTTCATATCATCATGCTGCTTATTATGCTGCACATGATCTCATACATAATGCTGCCTTCCTTCGGAGACAGATGCTTCGACTGTTTCGGTAGTTCCCGGTAATTCCAGCTTTTCCGACAGTTCCGGCTTTTCCGACAGTTCCGGTTTTTCCGGTAGTTCTGACAGTTCGGCATTTCCGACTTTTCTAGGTTTTCTGGCTTTTCCGGTTTTTCCGGCATTTCCGGCTTTTCCGACAGTTCTGGCTATTCCAACTTTTTTGGCTTTTCTGGCTTTTCCGGCTTTTCCTTAGGATCTCTCCTCCTACTAAACCCAAAGAAAACTAGAGAGAGGAAGAGATACAAGTGTGTGTAGAAATGACTTGAAGTCCTCTTCTATTTATACTAAAACGTAGAGGTTGAATAGACATGACTGTTGGGCTCTTGAGCCTACATAAGTTGTTGGCCGACTTAACAATTTGTCCATAACATAAATAAATTCATAACTTCATAAATAATTATCGGAATCGGATGATCTTTAGATCAATCCTACACCTCTCAATGAGAGGGATCCAATAAAAATATCAGCTGCCATAAATAATATGACCCACATGGAGTTTGGCACTAGTTGCCAATTTTAACAAGAAGGAGATGGCACAGGTGAAGTGGTTGATCCTGGATGGAGTGCGGGACTATATAGTCTCACATGTGGCAGAAAAAGGTATAGCAAAAGCAATGTGGGATGCTCTCTCCACACTATACCAGGGTAATTTTGAGCAGCGAAAGTTGTTCCTAGAGGAGAAGATGAGATGCATCATGATGTAGAAGGGTGCAGGTATAGATCCCTTCCTCACCAGGATTCAAGAGGTCCAAGACTAGCTTGCAGCAATAGGGGCAGTGCTTCAACCTTCAGAGCTAGTATGATTGGTACTCAACAGTGTGTCCGAGAATTGGCAGGTCTTCATCCAAAGTATATTGGGTAGAGACACGCTACCAATATGGGACAAAATGTTGGCCGATTTGCAACAGGAGGAGTTGAGATGAGCTCCATTAGTGAAAGTAGTAGCAACTGATAGAAGGTCGTGAAGGAGGAGGAGAATGTGGCCCTTGCATCTAAGGGTCTCAGTGAGGGGCAAGGGGAGCAGAGAAGGAAGAAGAAGGACATGTCGAAGGTCAAATGCTTCAGGTGTGGTGAGCTCGGTCACTATAGCACGCAGTGTCCTCTCAGGAAGAGGGACAAGTCAGAGAAGCAAGATCAACAGGCAGCGTCGACCGAGATCGATAGGCTTTCCTCTAGGTTGGAGGAAGACTTTGCGATGATGGCAGCCATACCTCCAGGAGTGAGGTGGGGTGACTTGGAGTTGTAGCCCTAGAGAGCTATAGAGCTTGGGCAGGGTCCTTGAGGAGTCCACCTCATAGATCATTACCTTACTACGGGTGTTTGCAGTATTCAGTAGCAAGATGGGTCAGTAGAAGTTGATGCAATCAATTCTAGAGTGACAGTTTCATACTAGTAGCAGTCAGATGTTGAGGAGCACATTGTAGTGTTGATAGCAGAGCAAGTGGCTCAGTGCAGAGTTAGCAACAATGCAAATTCTTTAGTGACAGTGCAGATGTTAGTAGTAGTCAGAGACTTGGGAGACAGATGCATCATACTGATCACATATGATTCAGTATTTAGGATGCTTCTCAGTTGTAGTAGTTGCAGTTGCAACAACAACAGATGAGAGGGAGTTTCAGTGGAGATGCAGTAGTATGGCAGTGTTAGCAACAACACAGATGTAGCATCAGAGTTGTGCAGTAGTTGGTGGGAAGCAGTAGCCAGACATCAGCAACATGACAAGAGGTGATATAGAGACAGGGTGTGCAACACTAGAACACATTCCTCGCTAAGAGGGAGTGTTATTTTTTGTAGCGTTGGATGTGTTCTAGCAACAAAAATTGTTGGAGAGGCTAGAATACATGATATCTCCAAAACACAAAAATCGTTTTTGGAAATTCCACCTAGAAGTGTCTCAATTAGATTATTAACCAAGTTTTAAATATTTCCTAAGTCTAAACTTAGGGAATATGGTTAATTAATTAGTATTAATTGAGATAAAGTGAGAATCATCTACAAACTCACACGGATCGATCTAGAGATGATCCTAGCCATTGATTAAGTTTTAATCTTGGTCGTTGGTGCCCCAATAGTGGATTATAAGAGGGGATCGATTTGGTGATGGAGAATATACCTGAGTCACTTAGAGAATTCAATTTTCCAGAGTAGCAGCAATCAGTTGTGGTAGAGTTCGAGCTTCAATGAGGCAGCAGAGATAGTGAGGAACAGGGACAGTGATCTGGAGAAAGTTTTCCAAATCCGGAGAGGCAGCAACAAGAAGGCCGAGTTATTCCTAGTAATGCAGCGCAAAGGATTGCGTAGTTTCTTCAGGTTTGCAGTTCGATTTAGCTGAGGAAAAATTCATTCTCATTTCCAAAGGTCGGGAAAGTCTTCCAAAGAGTCAGAGAGACGATTTCCTCAGTAGAGACAGGCATAACAACTTCATCAGAGGCAGATTCGAGCCACAGGTGTGGGAGACAACGCAGAGGCTGTGTAGAAGGGATCACGTTGGGGTTTGGACGACCAGTTTTCTGAAGGGAAGTTGTGTCGAGATTGCTTGTGGAGGAAGGGTAATTCCCTTCAATAATTTTTCCCATATTTTCTTGCTATGGATTTCCATTTTTAGGCATCCAGATTGTACTCAGATTTTCACTATTGCATAATAATAAAAACCCTCACTGTTGCACCGAATTTCCCAAGTTGGGTTTTTCTGGGGACTTTTGTCCAAAAATAACGGTGTCATTTTTATTGTGTGTGTGCTAGTATTTTCTCAAATTCCAGAACATTATTTCCACCGTATTTTATTTGTGAAGGTTGCAATGTGACTTATTTGACATTTGTCGTAGCAGATGAATTGTTAAGATAATTAACAATTAAAAAAATAAATTCCAGTTATTGCAATAGGATTTTAGTTTTGTAATTTTCACATTCATCAACCTCTCTATAATACTTTCATGCATTAGCAAATATGTTAGATCATGATCACAACATTGCTTCTTTGTCACATAACTCAATCCATCAAGTCAGGGCATTCAATTTTTATCATATGCCATAATTACTAAGCACATCAAAACATAACCACTGTCAACAAAAGATCATGAATAGCAATCTCATTGTTACACTTCTATCTTCATGGATATCATGATTTTCATAAACATTATCAATAGTATCAAGTTTCCAGCTATTAGAATCAAGGTGCTAGCCTTCTTTATGGAATCAAGATATCCAAAATGATAGAAAACATCAAGTATGCAAATATATCAAAGATCAATATTTAGTATCTTCATAGAATCAAGAAGTTCATCATGTCTAAAGGATAAGATACTTGTTCATTACCAAGCACATTAGTTCATCATAGGTATCATGAATCCAAATTGCTTTCATATGCATGAGCCATTTGTGAAGGTGACATTCCCATCATACCTTAGAACTTACCTTGCCATCAATATTGCAGCTGAAACATAACATTGAAACAACACCATACATACCTTGTAGTGTTTAGATACTTGTGCACCTTCTTATTTTACATCGGCAGTTGTAGCACTTTGTCACCTTTTCATCAAGTGCCTCTTTACCTTTTCCAATGCTAGTTCTTCTCTTCCTACACTAGCCATCTTTCCTACATCTCAGATGATCCTCAAGAAGGATCCACTTATCATAACTCATTAGGAGGTTAGAAGCATCCAAATACTCAAATATACATGCAAGAAGTATAAGTAATAATCAAAACAATAATCATATCCATAAGTCTAAACAAAAGTAAAGACATAAAGGAGCATCATAAATCAAAAAGTACTTATCTTCAATGAGAGGTGATCATCTCCCTCTTGAACTAGCCTTCAAGAGCCATCATTTCCCATTTTCCATATAACAATGTTGCCTTCAATATTTCAACCAACTTTATCAACAACCAGGCCTAATAGAAACTATCCCATCTAGGGCTTCATCAAATCTGTCAAAAGTGCTTGAGCATCTTCACATTGACCATGCTAGGTTTTCTAAATTTCAAATCTCATTTATTTTCCATAAACTAGGGTTTCTCTCAAACCTTAACCTCATTATAACCCTAATACACAAATTGCCTAAGGTTACCTTCAAACCCTAGTATTATTTTAGGTTTCCACGATCCTCTCTTGCTTCCATCAATGGTGTCATCATAGGGGTGATCTCCATGAATTTTCTTCAACCCAACTCTGATTTCATGCTAATGATTCTTAGGGTTATATTGTTCTTTGCTTTGATAGTTGCATTTCTTTATTTACACATTAAATTCACCTCATAACATCATAACATTATTCAAATTTACATCATTATTCAGCAACATATGAAACTATGTATAAAGAACAATATCATCATCACCAATGCAGCGGAACATAAAGGAACAATAGAAGAAAAACATTCACACATAGAGACACCAGGATTGGTTGTAGACTAGGGTAAAACCCACTATGGGGAAACCCTTTCAAATTATTCTTCTTATTAGACTGGCATTGAATGATTTAGCAAAAAAGAGTACAGTGATCCATATCTTCATCCATACAACTATCAACAAAACAACAACATCAATGAAATGAACCCAGCAATGCTTATACTCAAAACTATGATTCAGAAGCATGTAATGAACTTTCACTGGCTGCGAACAATTGCCGAACCCTGAGTCAATGAGCGAAAACTTCTGATAACTGAAATATCAAACCCTAAATTCTGGTCGCATGGAGGATATGTTGTGCGAGCAACTGAAATGCTTTAGTCGCTCCCTTGAGTGTCTAAGCTAGCGACTGCAGTCAAAATCAGTGTTTGGAAAGCATGCGACTGTGACCAAAAACTTAGATGTCAATCGCATGTAGGACGTGCTATGCATGTGACTGAAATGCTTTAGTTGCATGGATGAGCCAACTAGCAAGTGACTATAGTCAAGATCTCTCTGTGTCATGCCTTCAACTCTGGCTGAAAACTCTAAAACAGAAATGCGAGCTTCAGTCTTGCAATTTCTCCTTCGTGCGAACCCATCCTCCGCGGATGTGCCTCAAACCTGTGCAATCCGAACCAAGAAAGAGAATAGAATAATGTCTCATTATGATGTCCAAATTAGGTTGAGGTCACTTGTATTTATAGCCTTCCAAGAGTGTCTAATTTTCTTTAGGGCCGACCTGATCAAATATGCATATGTGGGATTTTCTTCATAAGTACACTTTCCCTTATCTGATTTGAGTGTTCTTTAGGTCAATTTTGGTCCTCTCGAAAAAAGGAATTCAATTATATCATTATCTACATCAATTGAGCTTCCCAAAGTGGAATTTCACCTTAGTTGCCAATGTTAATAAGCACATACATGGGTTCCTTAATGATGCAAGGGGAGATCATAGGGACCCTAGGAACCAATGTGATGGCCATAATGATAAGGAGTAGAGTTCATGTTTAGATTTTTCCCAGATGCTAAATTTTATTGTCCCAACCATCTTTTGTATTTTGTGGTATTATTTCCTTTTGTATGTCTCCATATTATGCATTTATCCTCATTTTTAAGCTACATCAACCTTTGGGTTCCAGGATTAACCAAGACATGTGGAAAAGGGGAGGGGGTGTACCAGAGTCTTTTGGACCAAGTGATCATGTGGACCCAGAGAGGGAAGATGATGAAATAGGTCATGTAATGTGCGAAGGGGAGTGAAAAATGTGGAATGGGACCGCGTTACCACAATCGGGGTTTCCAAAGTAGTGCCCATCCTAAAGTTATAAGCCAATAAGGGAGGTCCCATATGACTAGGGATGAGGATTAAAAACCAAACTAAGGTGAGCGAACAAGACTACAGTCAAATCCCCTCCTTCTTCCAAGTCACCCAGTAATCCATACCCAATTGTGCCTAAGAAAAACAAGCATAAACACTCAATTGCATAATGAAAAACCATACATTTAGGATTAGATGACCCACCTTCAAACATATGATCTCAACAGATGGGTGAGGGGACATATGACTGGATCAATGAGAGTAGACATCTGGCACAATATTGGCTACACTGGTGGCAATCAAGGGTTGTTGGTTGTCGGTTGAAGACAAATCTTAAGAGAAACATTCTCCCATGGGGTTCACCCACTGGTGCTGGGTAACAAGGCCCAAGCATCATGTGGAGTAGAGTGCCCCTAAGGAATGTGCTGCTCTGGACCACTTGGGAAAAACAACTCAAACTGAAGTGAAAGAAACCATTCATTAGAGACTAAGACCATAAATGCATCTAAGTGGAACATACTCATGTGTTAATGACATCTTAATACTTCAAACTGAGATCACCTTTTAATATCTAACTAGAAGAAGTCCCATGAAAGTGTTCCCTACCTTTGTAATGGTGGCCAAGTAGTCAACCTTATTAGGTGCTTCCGATCCCTAAGGGGACATGGCGTTTCCAAGGTTAACGATTCAATCAATAGGTTTTGATGTAAGTGAATGGAAATTAAGTGGAAAGTCTTCCTAGCCAAGTGCCATGGACAAGGTACCAAAAAATGGGAGTCCACATCCTAAGTGTATAGATGTAATGGAGGAGAAACCATCGATGAATGAGTTACCCCACTTAGTTTGATTCTTCCACCCCTTTGATGTGTCTTTTACTTCTTTTTTATAATGCTTTGTGTTATGGTGCATAGCTCAAGGATCAAAGCTTGCTCTTTAGGATATAGAATTTAATTTACCCCTTAGGATGAAGTGGTTTATTCCTCATCAAGGTTAGCACATGTAATGGTTCCTTTTCATGTGATTGATCTTCGAGTGCTCAAGAACCTCATGGTGGTTAATCATGAGGGAAGAGTTCACACTATTCCTTTTCCTACACGCTATCTTATGTCCCAACCATGTTTTACATTTTGATTTTCTTTTTCTTTTGTTTTGGACATATTATGTTTTTCCATCTTTTTCACTGCATCAACTTCCAGAGCAGTGTTTTATATAGCCCCACTCATGGATGTGGATAGGAGGGTATCATATCCTATCGAACCACTGACAAGTTAGAATCGAAGAAAGTAGATGGTTTCAAGGGCTTATATTGTGATATGGAAAGTGTTATGAATGATGTAAGGGAGAATGAACATGTTATTTCAATCCAGGTTTTCCAAGTAGAGCCCCCCTACAACCCTAAGGCCTTAAGGGAGGTCCCACTAGAATAGAGTTAAAAATTCACCCCCCTGGTAAGGTGAGAGAACAAATCTATAGCAAATATCAGTCAATCATCCAAGTCACCCCGTTATCCTTACTAAATGCCTGAAACATTAAGTAAAAGCACCTGAATGCAGAATTATCAAAGTATCTATTGAGTCGTATCCCACCTTCATTGAAGAGGAATGTCAAATGGTGAGAGATGTTGTGATTGGTGGAGATGGTGGAGTTGGCATATCATCATTATCAAACTAATGTGTAGCGCTGCTAGCTGGTTGGTTGTTAAAAATAGGAGAGAAGTTTTTTCCTAGGGGATTACCCATTTTGGTGGGTAACAAGTATTAGGATCTCAAACTGTGTATCAAGTTTGCACTGGAATGGTCCTCATGTGTACATATATATGACCCAAAAATGCTTGAAAAGGAGCCTCTTCTTGACTATTCTTCCTAGGATAGTTAAAGAGTTATAATTATTGCATACTAGTTTAGTGTCATGAATTCTCTCATATTAGCTTGAATGAAATCAGTCAGTACACAAAAAGAGTTTCTTATTTGTTTTTTATTTTTTTTGAACTGTCCTACAAATCAGAAATCAAAGCTCCTTCCCTTTCATAGCAATGTTAGTTTTAGTTTGATATGGCATGTGGTAGCAAGTATATTCTAGAGTAAGTTATTCTTTGAATTTAGATAAACGAATTTCATCAGCTTGTGCATAGTGGGTTGGTTGTTGGTATTAGGATTGTTTGTTTTGACAATAAATTGAGGCTTTGAAAATAAACTACCCTTTGATATTTTTATGAATAATTTTTATCTTAACATAATAGATTTCTCTCCATCATATTTTAGTGTAGATATGGAGTTAGCATTCCATATTGTGTTGGTGATACAAGGAGAAAGAAAAGGTTTGTTATATAAGGATATAATCCACAACAGGGTTTACAAACGTTCTAGTGACCAAGTTGAAGCCTTAGTGTAGAATTAGGGTTTTTCTAGCCATAGAATTTCCTAGGTATGATGAGATCAGCCCTAAGGAGGGGCTTCCAACACCAAGTTGAAGCCTTAGTGTAGAATTAGGGTTTTTCTAGCCATAGAATTTCCTAGGTATGATGAGATCAGCCCTAAGGAGGGGCTTCCAACAATGCAAATTCCTAGGTTTTGATGTGTTAAGTATCAACAAGGTATAATGACCTCCAATCAGCCCTACCCTCATGCCCTTGTTGAATTTGGCCTCAAACCCTACCCTAGTGGCTCGCCTTGAAGGGCCAAAACTTTGGGAGAAGGGTAGAAAGATGAAATTTTATGATTTTTGACCATTGATATGGATGCTAGTGCCTTCTATCTACTTGGGTTATGGAGTCTTAAAGGGATTTAATCACGGAATATCAAATCCTTCAAGGGAGTAAGGGGAAAACTCCTAGGATTTCACTTACTAACCCTAGATATCACTTTAAGCATGGATAAATTTACTAGAGGAAAGCTCTCCATGAGGTTATCTATGGAATTTCGGGGATACAAATTAAAGCATGCAAAAAATAACCAAGTATTTCATATAAGCATAAGCATTTAGACATGGAACATAGAAAAACCTAACAACATTACATGCAATAATCATGAAAGATATTCAATAATAAGGTACTCACAATATATCCTAGAAACAAATCTTCTTTTTGCGAAAATGACATCTCCACAACACTAGTTTCCAGTATTCAAATATCCACAAAAGATCACATCTACACAAAGTAGTGAAGTACAACAAGCTAGGCCGAAATCTCTAAGGGAGGTCAAGCTCTCCACATGTGATGATGAACTAATGAGTGAGGTGACTCTCTATTTATAAGAGGTCTACCTCACTTATGTTTTATCTAAAACCCCCTACACATGTTTGATTTTTGCATGGAAAAAAAGTAAACTAGTGTTACAAGCCAATCCACTAACTCTATGACATAATTTTCCATTATAAGCCCACACGAGTGAGGTGTAGGGCTAAAAATGTGATTATTTCATGCCCCTTTTGAGCTCCAAATGCTCCATCAAGAAAAATTCAAGGGTGAAAATGTCTAGAAGCATCACGATCATCCTCCATTTGAGATGTGTAAAATGAGGAACACTAGATATAACATGTTCATTGGCAATACACGGAATATGCCAATGAACATCTTCCTTCCAAGG
This sequence comes from Pinus tabuliformis, assembly GCA_031772625.1. Taxonomy (NCBI): domain Eukaryota; kingdom Viridiplantae; phylum Streptophyta; class Pinopsida; order Pinales; family Pinaceae; genus Pinus; species Pinus tabuliformis. The sequence goes on from CM062808.1 coordinate 641,477,890, forward strand.
TGCTCAGTTATAGATGAAACAAATGTTATACAACCTCTAAAAGAGTACTCTAGAGCCAATACAAATTGAACAAATGTGTAGATAAACTACTCTCATTAGAATTCCTCAAGACCCATTGAAGTGGTCAATAGGTAAACTATCAAAAAGGAAGAAAATCTATGAAAGCATGCACAAGTAATATTGCCAACATCCATGCAAATATTCAAGATCAACTTGTAAGCCTATAAAATGTGTGATGAATATCACAAACATACAATCATCCCTAGAATGAATGAATCCATAAGGTTAAATGGGTCAATGTGATCCAAATGCAACCTGCTTGCATAGAGTTTTCAATTATGGTATAAACCTCATGCAACACGAGGGTTAACACTTTGTACTATTCACATTTGTTGGCACATCCAAGAGGGCATGCTCTCTTTTGTCATAGGTCTTTCCAAAAGGGATCCTGAACTACATTGATTACATTCAGGTAAGTGCAAGTCTCATTCTCTTTCCCTACTCCACTTGTCATTTTATTTAAGTATTTACATTCTTTATTTAGTTGTTATTATAGTTTAATATTTATGAGACTTATGTCCTACTCTTTCTTATTGTAGTTACTATCTCGCTTACATGATAGTTAAATTAGCTTATATCTCAATTCATAGTTTATTGTTTTTTTATCATACTAGTTAGACTTGTTTGTACTCCTAGTACCCTTTGGTTGTCAATTACCTTGTTTCTTCTCAATGTTTTGTTTCTCTATATTATATATGCTTAAAAATCATAGTATGGATTTCCATACAAATCATTGTCTATAATGGGAAACCTGATATTCACATACATCATGAGGTGTTTTCCTTAATAAATTTTATGACTCTTCTTCACTTTGTAAAATCCCTTGAATTCTTTGAATCCTCTTTCTTTCTTGAAAATAACTTGTAGGCACACATTCAAAATTACAATCAAATATTGATCTAGCTTAACTCTTTTTCCATGCTCTTGGTCTTCTTATTCTTGTCCTCTCCAACACCTCAACATAGATCACTTTTTCTTAGTTGAGCTCCAACTCTACTATCATGTTCTTTCATTCTAGGGAATCCTTATTGGCATTGTCCACTTCCATACTTTGTATTATTCAACTCTAATACCTCAATGGATGTTCCAAGACAACTAGGGAAGGGGGTTTTTGATCCCTTCCAAAGCGCACATTGATCACTCAGAAATCTCTAAGGGAGGACAAATTCTCCACAAGTGATGATGAACTAATGAGTGAGGTGACTCCTTATATATATGAGGTCTAACTCACTTAGTTTTTAACTAAAAGCCCCTACACAACTTGATTTTAGAGTGTGCAAATGGTAAATTAGGGTTACAAGCCAAACGACTAGCTTTACAACATAACTTTCCATTATAAGCCCACATATGTGAGACATAGGGCTAAAAGTATGATGATGTGATGCCCATTTTGGGATCCAAATTCTCCATCAAGGAAAAGTAAAGGCTGAAAATGTCTCCAAGCATCATGATCAACCTCCATTTGAAGAAATTCCCCAAATCAATTCATCAAATTAGCTCCAAGGGTCCAAAATCTAGCTATGGGTGCCACATGTTACGTCCACGGTGTCAAGAAATGTGGTGCCTTGTCTCTCTAACGATAGGGCCCCATTTGGTGCAACAAACCTTCCTCAATCATCCTAAGGATGACTATTCTCATCTAGGCCCTAGATCATGGCATGCCCATCCAGTAGTGTCAAGGCTAGCCTGGGGGCATTTTGGGTCCACTTTTACATCCTCAAGAGTCTTTCGTTATAGGATATAGAAGCTCAATGTTCTAGTTCTTTTGGATGCTCCAAGATATGTCTCAGTTTCTCAAGTCATAAAGAGGCCCAACGCTTTACTAAAAGTGGGAAATACTGCATTTTCTAAGTCATCATGCTCTTTGGAATGAAGCGCATGACCTGTTGCCACACAATATAGCAGGGGTCCTAGGAGGGGTACCTAAGGGACATCTAGTAGACCAAGCGACAAAAATGGGATAAAGATGCATTGTCACCTCAGTTAGTGTCCCCTACTCTTTACGACCTTTCACAGCTGGGAGGAGTCCATATATGAGGGAAATCACCTAAAGTGATGGGATCAATGATAGGGTATTTAATGATTTCCAAGGCCCATTCAAAGGAGAAGCTCAAATAGAGATCAAGGTTTCTAGAGAAGCTAAAGGCTCTCCAAGAAAGACTAATGAGAAAGACCTAGGCCTAGGGTTAATGGCATTCAATAATGACAAGGGTGCCTGAAGTCAAGGTTCCAAAGATGATTAGGACCTCTCAAGAAGATTTTTATGATGATTATATGCCTTTATATATGCCCTCACTATCCTTGAGAAGCCTAGAATGGGACCACACAAGACCTAGGGTTTACAAATGACAGTGGGAGGAGACCCTCAAATGAACTCACTAGGTGAAGGTAGTGTAGGGAAATGGTTATTTAAATGATTTATCTGACCGAATACTATGTGTGAAAACCCTCAATAAAACCTCTCACTATGATGTTCAAGATGGGCATCCAAAGACCAAGCTAGGGCTTCATTTTTCTCTCGAATGAACCGTGGTAATTGTGTGAAAGCTTGAGGATTCCTAGAGGAGACACCATTGTAGTAGCTTTTCCAATCAAAATAGAAAAAATCTTTCTCTAAAGGAATTCACATGCAGACCTAGCTAGGCCATCTAGGAGAGGCATAAATCCTCGAGGAGAAAAAGAGAGGTAAAAGAAGGGTGACCACCGAATTTTCTTGGATTAGTGCCTTACCCTTGGGCTATGGAGTCTATGTGATTCGAAATTCAGCTAAAATTTGTCTTCAAGGAGGCTAAAGAGTGATGCCCTAGCTATCGCTCTTTAGCATTTACCCACCCAAGATCAATGGACTTTTATGGAAGAAGAACAAGTTTTAATCCATATATGAACATTCATCTACTTGCTAATCAATGAGTAACATGCACAAATCTGCATATCCAACAATCTTTTCAATCATATTCAATAATTAGGGAAAAAGAAGAACATAGCTAGTTGCAAGATTTCCCTACATTAGACATTATTACATGAAAAGTATTCAACAAAAGAACTTACAAGATAGCAATAGATATATCCAATCCAAGGTCAAGATAGCGGCTTCAAGAAAGAACAATATTTCAGCTCCCAAAAATATTGAAATGCATCAAAAGAACTCCAATAGACATCCAAGAAAATGTGCAAATTTCTCAAAAGAGAGATATCCAAGTGTGATGATGATAAGGTGGATTCAAAGATAGAGGTCTCAAAGCCAAATGCCATGGGTTAAAGGGTGGTAATGATGAATGAAGCCCACATGTAAGGGCATATGAATGTAGGAGGGAGAAATCGTGGTACATGAGTTGCCCTAGCCTTTGTTTTTTCCACCCTTTTTCATTTTCCTTTTTCCATATATTTATTTTTCTATATCTTACTGCTCGGGTCCCCAGGGGATGAGAGAATGATGTGTACGATATAGCAGTGATTACCCCCTTAAGGTGGGGCAGTTCATCACGCACCAGGGGTTAGGACATACATGGGTTCCTTAATGATGCAAGGGGAAATCATAGGGGCCCTAGGAACCCATGCAATGGGCATAATGATAAGGTGTAGAGCACATGTTTAGCATTTTCCCACGTGCTAAATTTTATTGTCCCGACCATCTTTTGTATTTTGTGGTATTATTTTCTTTTGTAGATCGCCATATTATGCTTTTATCCTTCTTTATTAGCTTCATCAACCTCTGGGTTCCATGACTGACCGAGTGTAATATCCCTTACCAGGGGTATCCCTCAAACACAAGCAAACTCCAACCAAGTGGTATAGTAGCCGGGGAACTCAAAGAGATAAAAATAACAGTAGTGCAACATACAATAATGTATACATGGAATATAAGCAGATACTCGAGAAATGCAGAGAGAAATGCTAAGCCATTTTATTATACTGAGTAATGGAAAGAGTACAGGAGGTGATCAGAAAGATAGCACCTCGACTTGCACAAGGCAAGTGAAGAAATACACTCAGAATGGTAAGGTAATGGCCTCTCTCTGAACTATGTCCAAGCTTCCAGAGAACTGCTGTGTTGTTGCTACTGCTGGAATCAAGTGAGGATTTGGGGCTGTTCGCCTCCTCAGAAAATGCTGAAACTCTGGAATCAACCTTTGCTCAATAAACCTAGAAAAGCCCAGAAAGCCTTTCTAAACAGCTAACCCCCGAAAATCACCCCCTTGAGGACCTATGCTATCCCTCAAGGCTCTGCGCTACTCCTGAATAGAATCCTCCAAAACTCTACCCGAGACTCTGCCAAAATCCTCCAATATCCAAGGGATGATCCCCTGCTCAATCTCCAAGCTCAAATCCACCACATAAACCCAATCTAGAGCTCCTACCAAAAGAGACTGCGTCCTCTCCTCTCAAGACTGCGCAGTCATAAAAATGCTCAGTTCCTCAACTCCAGAGATCGCTCCTCCTACAAAATACTGATGAAACTACCTTTCCCGAGCGGGCACTCAAAGTCCCCCGGAGCTAAGGGCGAGATCTCCGAATGGAGACACTCAATGCACTAAACAGTGCTACAGACAAGCTAAATAGCTAGCATGCTCTAAGTCAAAGTGACTAGCTCAAATGCAACATAATCGAGTTCCCAAATGAGGAGGCTCCTCTCTCCTTTATAGCGTTGGCCTCTCTCAAAACCCTAAGGCCCACCTCCTCCAACATAGCCTCTCTCTTGCCACGTGCTCCTTCTCCATCTGCGCAGTCTCTCCAAGTGTCTACGTGGGGCCCCTTCTCTACATGGTCCTTTGGCCCCCTTGTCCCCCTTTTAAGTTACAACGTTGTGCTACTAGGGAGTGACTTTATTCAAAAAGTGAGTTATGTCCCCCTTGCCTCACCTTTTTATTTATAAATAACTATAGAAGGAAAAATTGAGCAAAATCAAATATTCCAATTAGCCATGGCGAATTAGGAATATTAAAGTCTCCCCCGACAAAATGTTTCTTGTCCTCAAGCAACTGAAGTGATGGATGCTGCAAAATTTTCTCACTCTCCCAAGTGGCATCCTCATCCGGTAAATTCTTCCACCTCACCAAGAATTCTCGGACCGTCCTGCTCCGTAGTTGCCTCTCCCTGGTATCAATAATAGCCTCTGGCTGCAACACCAAATGCCCCTCATCATCCGTGGGTGGTAGCTCATCTGTCACTGTCACTTGCTGTCCCAATACCTTCTTCAAACATGATACATGAAAAACGTTATGAAGCTTGCTGCCTTGGGGCAGCTCCAATTCATACGAAACCTGTCCAATCCTGCGTATCACACTGTACGACCCATAAAAGTGGGGCTTGAGCTTATTAGATCCCTTCTGCTTCAGTGATGACTGTCGATATGGCTGTAATCGTAGGTAGACCAAGTCCCCTACCTCAAACTGTCTCTCCACCCGACCCCTGCCAGCATATAACTTCTGCTGGTTCTGCACTGTAGCCATATTATCCTTGAGAGCTCGGAGGATATCCTGACTCTCTTGGATCCAAATCTTGGCTCTTGGAGCCTTGCTAGCACCAAACATCACGTTAGCAAAAGATAAAGGATGATATCCATACAAAGCATAGAATGGTGACATACTAATGGACATGTGATGTGTATTGTTGTAGCAGTACTCCCCCAGATGTAGCCACTTCAGCCATGTTCGCTGCTGCCCACTCACATAGTTACGCAAGTAGCCCTCTAGCCACTTGTTAATTATCTCTGTCTGCTCGTCCGTCTGTGGGTGATAACTGGTATTCGGTGTCAACTTCGCCCCCACCAACCGGAAAAGCTCTTGCCAAAACCCACCCATGAAACGGTTGTCCCTGTCACTGATGATGGTCTTAGGAAGACCATGTAGCCTGAAGACCTCTCTGAAGAACAACTCGGCCACCTGCGCTGCTATGTAGTGTGCGGATATGGCAAAAAATTGTGCGTACTTTGTCAGTCAATCAACGACGACAAATATACAATCCATGCCTGCACCATGGGCAACCCTGTGATGAAGTCCATCGAAATACTCTCCCATTTCCCCTCCAGAATGGGAAGAGGCTGCAATAATCCCGCGGTATGGCTCATCTCCCCCTTGTTCCTTTGGAAAATATCGCACTCTCGGATATGCTAGAGTATGTTCTCCTTGAGTCCCTTCCATGAGAACCTCTCTCTAATGGCCATGTAGGTTTCGGTAAACCCCTGATGGCCGGCCAATAGTGAATCATGTGATGCCTAAAGTATCTTCTTCTTGAGCTAAGATCCCTCGGTCAAGAAGATTCGGTCGCTATAGTAGATGATCACATCGACTACCCTGTACCTGTCATCCGCTACCTGCCCATCCAGAACCTCACATGCAAATCTGTCCTTGGAGTACTCTACTAAGAGTCGAGCCCTCCAGTCTGTGTCCAAGATCATAAGAGACAACGTGGTTGGTCTACGTGAAAGGGCATCTGCTACCACATTGTTCTTACCCTTGACATACTCAATGTCAAAGTCATATGCTTAGATCTTACTGATCCACTTCTGCTGCATCTCCTGTAGCTGTTTCTGCTCCAAAAAGAACCTGAGGCTGTTGTGATCAGTCCTCACCCTAAACCTGTTACCCACTAAATACTGCCGGAATGTGGCCAATGCATGCATAATGGCCAGCATCTCCTTGTCGTATAAAGAATACAACCTCTCATGCGGAAGGAGCTTCCAGCTCTCAAAGGCTATAGGGTGACCTCCCTGCATCAACACTACGCCGGTCCCCTCACTCGACGCATCACACTCCGAAACAAATGGCTGTGAAAAATCCAGCAATACAAGCACTGGGCAGCTGCTCATAACCTCCTTGAGCCTGTCAAAGGCTCGCTGCGCTATATCCGACCAACTGAATGCCCCCTTCCTCGTCAGATCTATCAGGGGTGCAGCAAGCTGTGAGAAATCCTTGACGAACTTCCGGTAGTAAGTACAAATGCCAATGAATTCCCAAAGTTCTGTCACATTCCTTAGCTCCGGCCAATCTCTGATGGCCCTGATCTTCTCCTCGTGGACTCTCACTCCGTCCACCCCTATGATGTGTCCCAATTACAACATCTCTGTCAACCCAAACTCACACTTGAAGAGCTTGGAATAGAACTGTTGTTCCTCCAAGATGCGCAACACTGTCTCAATGTGCTGGAGATGCTCCTCCCAAGTCCTGCTATAAATGAGAATATCATCAAAGAACACCAACACAAACTTCCTTAAGTGACTGCGGAAGAAGTGATTCATGCAAGACTGGAAGGTAGCTGGAGCGTTGGTTAGCTCGAAGGGCATCACCAAAAAGTGCCCATAATGACACCTGAAGGCGGTCTTGGGAATGTCCTGCTCCCTCACGCGAATCTGATGGTACCCAGATCTCAAATCAATCTTTGAGAAGAACCGTGCTCCCCTCAACTCATCCATCAACTCATTGATCCTGGGTATGGGGTACCTGTTCTTTAGGGTCTTCTTGTTCAGGGCCCTGTAGTCAATGCACATCCTCAATGTGCCGTCCTTCTTCTTCACCAACACCACGGAAGAAGCAAAAGGACTCGTGCTCGGCCGAATGTGCCCAAGAGCTAGCAACTCCTGAATGGCCTGCTCAATCTCATCCCGATAGGCCTTGGGATGCCTATATGGGTTAGTAATCACTGCCTATATTCCTTGCTCAAGCTCAATGGTGTGCTCAAACCCCCGGTCCGGTGGCTGTCCCAGAGGAATCTTCCCAAACACTCTGGTATACTGATCAAGGATGGACTGTATCTCTGGGTGCACCGTCTGCCCTGCAGTCCCTGCCTCTGATGCACGCAGCTCCACTGCCCACTCTATGTCTCCCTTCTGGAAGACTAAGTCCATCTGATGAGCCGAAACAGTCTGAGGCGGATATGTGTGCTGTCCCCATATCTTCTCATGCCTCCCTGTCTTCTCATCATCCCACTCCATCTCTAGGGCCTTCCAATCTGTCGTGACCTTCCCTAGAGTGATAAGCCACTGAACACCCAGTATCATGTTGGTGTCTGGAATATTGACCATGAAAAAGTGGTCAGTCAGTGTGTAGGTGCTCATCGTCACTGATAACTCTGGAACATAACGAGCACACACCATGGTCTGATCTCATGGGGCCAAAACTGAAAAGCCATCGAAGCTCTCTGTCTGTATACCTCTCCGCTCAACCATCTGTGCATCTATGAAGTTGTGGGTTGCCCCACTTTCAACCGAAACTGATACTCGCTGGCCACTTACTGTCCCCCGTACACACAACGTCAAATACTTGGGAACTCCTAGCAATGCTGCAAGGGCCCCTCTGGTAGGTGCAAAAGCTGCACCACCTGCTGCTGCTGGTGGAAGTAGCAAAGGATCTTGCGCGACATGACTATCTCCTACCTCCACATCATCCTCCTCATCCTCTTCCCCACTGCTCTCGGAGAAGACCTCAATAAAATGTGCTTTGCTAGAAGCACATCGATGTCCCAGTGCCCATGGCTCCTAACAGGTAAAGCACAACCACTTCTTCTTGAGCTCCCTCCTGGCATCATCATCAATCTGTTCTCGTCCTGGATTCCCCTTTGGAGGTGGAATCCTCACATCCTTCCCCTTAGGCTGGAAAGCCTGTCTCTAGGGGTAAGATGTTTGGGTCCTAGGTAAGGCATCCTATAAGTCTCGGGTCCTGCTAATAACATCTTGGAGTGTGGCCGGTCTAGTGGATCTGACTAGGCCTCGAAGTGGCTCTGCTAACCCCTCAACAAACATGTAGATCCTTCGTGCCCCGGATAGATCTGGGACCATCACTGAAACCCTCAAGAATTTTGCAATGTAGGTCTCTGGGTTCCCGGTCTGTTTGAGCCTCGTTAGCTCAACAAAGTGTTGTTCCGGATCCCTCCAGTCAAACCTCTCTATCAGTCTCCTAGTGAACTCGACATATGTCGTCACTGTGGAGTGTCCGAGTGTAGCCAACCCATGGAACCACCAGTCCTGGGCCTCACCATCCAAATGTAATGTCGCCACCTTGATGGCCTCTGTCTTTGACATCTGGTTAAGCTGGAAATAGATGTCCAGCTTCTCCTCCCAAGAATTTGCCGAACTGTTTGATGAGCCATCAAATGTAAGCAAGTGGAATCTACTAACTGTGTGGTGGGTACTCCATCATGATAATGTCGGTATCCTCTATGATGGTCATGGGGTCTACTATCCCACTGGAGCTGAACAAAGTCTCTGAATGATAGAGAATCCCTGAACTCCTACCCATAGGCCTGGTACTCTGCAAAATAATTGCCCATATGACCGGGCTCTGCCTCCTGCTGGTCTCCTGCCCCCGTGTCTGCTCCTAGGAAAGTGGGCATGGTAGAGCGTGTAGGGGCATGTGAGGCCATCTGCTGAGTAATATCACGCTGAGTGGCACCCTGCTCTGGCAAATGGTGGGATGTACCCGATCCCTCACCAACCTGGAAAACCCGTGGGTTCTCACGCTGTCTAACCTCCACCGTCGTGAATCTTTGCCCCATCACCTTGATCTGCCTCGACAGATCCTGCACTGATTTGAGGAGCATGTCTACAAATCTCTTCCCATCCTCATCTGCCATCGGATCCTCCTGCTCTGCATCCACCACAGGCTCCTCCTGTTCTGTGTTCGCCACAGGCTCCTCCTGTTCTGTGTCCACAACAGGAAGATATAAGGAGGAAGTGATGTGGTGATGGAGAAGACTCTAGAGACACTTGGAGAATTTGATTTTCCAGATTAGCGGTAGTTAGTTGCTGGAGAGTTCGAGCTTCCGTGAGGAAGAAGAGACAGTGATGGGAAGAGACAATGAGGCTGGAGGAAGATTTCCAGTTCTAGTGAGTGCATTTGCAGAGAGGAAGAAGAGCCACAGAGAGGTTGACGTAGGGACTGCGTAGTAGCATCTAGAGGCCGTTCGATTTGCATATTCAGGAAGTCGTTTTAGTGTTCTGGTGGCAGAAGAATTTTTGCATAGGCCAGGAGAAGTGTTTCCAGGTTCAGTGGCAAGCAGAAGAATCAACTCAGATTGAGATCCAGGCCATATGGATTAGAACGTGCGCAGAGCCCACACAAAGGGTGACGTAGGGCAATTCATAGAGGGTTTCAGAGGCCAGTCTTCAGAGCCAGATTTGCTTGTGGGGTAAGGAAAATTGCTCACTAGATTGTTGCCAGTATTTTTCTCTATAGGATTTCCAGATTCGGCATCCATATTATTTTACTTAGATTTCACTGTTGCATAATAATAAAAACCCTCAACTGCTGCACTGGTTTTCCCAAGTTGGGTTTTTTCGAGGACTTTTTTCCATAAATAACGGTGTCATATTTTTATGTGTGTGCTAAATTTTCTTAGTTTCCAATGCTATTTTTTGTTGAAATTTCTAAGTCTAATCGTTAGAAATTTAATCTGTATTCTTCTGGTTTATTTATTCTACTTGTTAATTACGAACAAGTTATTTAAACATATAAATAATGAAATAAACACAATACAGTCTCAACCATCTACAGATCAACAGTTGAAAGGAAACAAACACACAAGTGACACCGTTATTTTTGGACAACTTCCCTCGGAAAAATCCAATGCGAGAAAACTAGTGCAACAATTCTGAGGGTTATTTATTATGCATTATATCCTTGAGTACAAATGGGTGCCAACTTGGCTCACTCGACAGAGAAAAATAACCGGCACTAATACCTCTCTATTCTGAAGCAGATATTCAGAAAATCTGTCCCACAAAAACCTCTCCAGCACAACTGAAGCACAAAGTCAGCCCTCATGGCCTCTGCGTCAACCTCAAACCCCTCTGCATCAAGCCTTTGAGGCACTGCGCAGCCTCTAGGCCTTATGCATCACTACTTCTGCCCTCTGCATGGATGACACAGGCCCTCTGTCCTCTACGCTGTCCCAGCTAGCCTCTGCGTGGCCTGCTCTAGCTTCTATGTCTGCCTCTGCGTTGGTCTCTCAGCACTATCTCTGCCTCTTTGCCCAGTACTCACTGCCCCTCGCTGCAAAATGATCACTGATTCGACTTTACTTAGCAAACCCCGCTCTAGTAAATCGAATGATTGATCACTCTGGTGTATTTTCCAACTGACCCTCAAGCCTCCTCTTATACTTTTACTGTTGTGCATTCAACGGCCGAGATTGAATCTCTAATCAATGGCTAAGATTAGATTTTTCTTGATCCTTATCCTTTGGAACCTTCTAACCCAATTTTATATTAATACTCATTAATATTTTATTTTTCCTAAGTTTAGAGTCTAGACTTAGGAACTCCATTAAAAATACTAATTATTTTAATATCTCCATAACCAGGTAGAATCTGCCCAAACCATTTCTGGGTCTTGGAGATCTCATTTGCTTTAGCCTCTCTGCCAATTTTCATGGCTATAGCACATCAAACACTACCCAAAATCAACACTCCCTCTTAGCGAGGACTGTGCTCTAGTAATACTCCATACTGAGCATCACTCTGATTATATTGTACCGGTACCTGTGTTGATGATAGGCATCCCCGCCCAACATCCTCTGCACTGTTGCATCTTGTACTGCTACCCATGGCACTACCACTGCCACTGCTGCATCCTTACGACAACTCCCTCTGCATTCGTGCTGCTGCTACTCCTTTCTCCCAACATTGCATTTGCATTGCAACCCCCTCTCATCATGCTGCATCGTGCTACTGCACTGTAATCCAGTTACTGAGAAGTAAGTAAGTGATCCATCCAAATACTGACATCCTTGTTAGGCTAGAAACACTCCTAATGCTGAAGCTCTCTCTTCTGCTATCACGCGCTCCCTCTACTGCCTCTACACTGCTGCAACAACTCCTTGCCTCTCTCACCGCTACAAACCTCTCTATGCCACCCTGCACTGTTGCAACCTCCTCTGTGCCTCTCGCACCGCTGCAAACCTTTCTGTGCCACCCTGCACCGTTGCAACCTCCTTTGTGTCTCTCGCACTGCTGCATCCTGCTAGGTCTGCGCTACACAAGAATACTGCATTGTATCACTCTCTACCGCTCATCTGCATCTGTTCTACTAACATCCACCATCCTGTTACTCTCACTTTGGGGCTCCCATAGCAGTTATAATCTAAGAGGTTGGGTACCTCAAGGATCTTGCCTCTCATTGCCTGTAGACATCCTGACTACAGCTCGACGTCTCCCCACCTCTTCTTTAGAGGTACATGAGCACTCATGGCACAATCATCATCCTCCTCTACCTCCTTTTCCACTTTCGCTGTTGTTGCCTTGGAGTCAGACGCCTCTCCCTTGTTCTTCTTCCTCGGACACTGGTTCGCATAATGACCTAGTTCCCCACAATTGAAGCACTTGACCTTGGAGAGGTCCTTTTTCTTCCTCTTCTCCTGATTTCCCCCAGATGCCAGAGCTGCATCCTCTTCCTCTTCCTTCTTGATCCGGAATCCTTTGTTGCTACTTCCCATCTTGCTTAGCTGTCTGATCTCTTCTTGACGAATAGCCGCCCACAATTCTTCCCAATCTGGAAGATTCATCCTGCCCAAAATACTCTAGACAAATGTCTCCCACTCCTCGGAGACTGCGTTTAGAGCGGTCCTTACCATCAACTCCTGATCCGTGGCCCCTATGGAAGTCAGTTGGTCCCGGATCTCCTTCAATCTACCGAGGAAGTGATCTATCGGCTCCCCCTTCTGCATCTAGTATGACCGTAACTGATTCTCAAATAACATCTTCCTCTGCACGAACATATGCTGGTACAATTTCTTCAAGGCATCCCACATTTCCTTTGGCGTCTCCTTCTTATCAATATGTTGGACCACATGATCCTTGACACCATCAAGGATGATGCATTTCACCTTGGCCATGCCTCCTTGTACTTTTCATTATCAGCCGGGTCAACTGGGATCGCCACTATTCTCAAGGCGAAGGCCTTGATGTGATTTCTATCTAGAATGGACAAGATCCTAGCCATCTAGACCACAAAGTTGGACACCCTGTCCAGCCTGTCCTAATCCCTCAACCCATTCATGGCCATCTCTTTGTTCTTCTTGTCGACTCCTCTGAGTCTCTCTACTTCCCTTTGGAAGTTCTCTCTTCGACTCCTGCTAAGTCTCTCTACTTCCCGCCTGGAAGTTCTCTGTTAGACTCCCTCTGAGTCTCGATTTCCCTTCTAGAAATCCTCCTGCCAATCGTCAAGTCGCACCTCTCCAATCTTCTGTGCACCTGCAACACTGATCCAGATTCCTTGGCTAGAAATCCACCTCGGTAACGACTCCCTCTGCCTTGGTTTTGCCCTGTTAGGTACTGTTTTGCCCACAGTACCCCACCAAATTCACTCCTCGCAAACTGCCCACAGCTTCCTATGCCCCAACAACTGAAGGATCGAGCCTCTCGGCTCTGTGCAATCCCAACACTGGCTGAATGGCCCCAATAACCAACTGCATCAACCCTCCTGGTCTCTATGTGGCTCTGCATGAGCTCCTTCTGCCCACCTCAACCTCTGCGCTAGCCTCTCTCTGGCCTGAACTGATGACACAGTCCCTCTCCGTCAACCCTTCTCCATCGCTTTCGGTAAGGAACAACTTCTGTCACTCGGGACAGCTGTTTCTACTGCAAATGCTTTGCTTCAGCTCTCGTGTGATCTGCAATCACCCTCTGAAACCATGTTGAAAATTCTAAGTCTATCCGTTAGAAATTTAATTTGTATTCTTCTGGTTTATTTCTTCTACTTGTTAATTACACACAAGTTATTTAAACATATAAATAACGAAATAAACACAATATAGTCTCAACCATCTACAAATCAGTAGCTGAAAGAAAACAAACACACAAGTGACACCGTTATTTTTGGACAACTTGTCCCCGGAAAAACCCAATGAGGGAAAACCAGTGCAGCAATTCTGAGGGTTATTTATTATGTTGTATATCCTTGAGTACAACTAGGTGCCAACCTGGCTCACCTGATAGAGAAAAATAACCAACAGTAATACCTCTCTATTTGGAAGCAGATATTCAGAAAATTTGCCCAACGAAACCATCTCCAACACAACTGAAGCACTGAGTCAGCCCTCCTGGCCTCTGCGTTAGCCTCAAACCCCTTTGCGTCAACTCTCTGAGGTGCTACGCATCCTCTACTGCCTTCTGCGTCGCTCCTGCTGCCCTCAGCGTGGATGATGCAGGCCATCTGGCCTCTGTGTTGTCCCAGCTAACCTCTGCGTGGCCTACTATGGATTCTCCGTCTACCTCTTTGCCTCTGCACTAGTCTCTCGGTACTATCTCTCCCTCTTTGTCCAGTACTCACTGCCCCTCACTACAAACTGATCACTGATTCGACTTTACTTAGCAAACCCCATTCTAGTAAATCAAATAACTGATCACTCTGGTGTAATCTCCAACTGATCATCAAGCCTTTTCTTATACTTTTCTTGTTGGTCATTCAACGGCTGAGATTAAATCTCTAATAAATGACTAAGATTAGATTTGGCTTGATCCTTATCCTTTGGAACCTTCTCTCCCAGTTTTATATTAATACTCATTAATATTTTATTTTTCCTAAGTTTAGATTTAGGAACTCCATTAAAAATATTAATTATTCTAATATCTTCTTAACCAGGTAGAATGACCCAGTTCCTGACAGTTGAAGCACTTGACCTTGGAGAGGTCCTTTTTCTTCCTCTTCTCCTACTTTCCCGCAAATGCCAGAGCTGCATCCTCTTCCTCTTCCTTCTTGATCCAAACTCCTTTGTTGTTACTTCCCATCTTGCTCAATCATCTGATCTCTTCTTGACGAAGAGCCGCCCACAATTCTTCCCAATATGGAAGATTCGCCCTACCCAGAATGCTCTGGACAAATGTCTCCCACTCCTCGGAGAGCATTTAGAGCGGTCCTTACCATTAACTCCTGATTCGATGTGGCCCCTATGTAAGTCAGTTGGTCCCGAATCTCATTCAACCTACTGAGGAAGTGATCTATCTGCTCCCCCTTCTGCATATGGTATGACCGCAGCTGATTCTCAAGTATCATCTTCCTCTGCACGAAAGTATGCTAGTACAATTTCTTCAAGGCATCCCACATTTGCTTTGCTGTCTCCTTCTCAGCAATATGTTGGACCACATGATCCTTGATCTCATCTGGCGGCCCGGTGGTCGAGCAACTAAAGTTCCTCTCCTTATTGGTCGAGCCCCCTGTCGGGTCCTTGCTTTCCTAACGTCAAGCAAGCCCCTACCGGTCCTTGCCTGAGCGCTTCATTCAGTAGTGAGGGATCTAGTTCTAGGTCTTCCGGTGGACAGGGAACACATTGATAAGTAATAGGGAAGGGTGAGGTTGGTATCATGCTCTGCTATCAATGCCATGCCATTAACTCTGCTCGGGTTCATAGCGATATCTGCTAAGTGCTTTATTCAGTAAGTGGTATAGTGCATATAGTTCGTAAACACTGAAGTAAGGGTTATACGGGTAAGGTGATGAAATGCCATAAAAGGAAATCCACGCTATTCCGCCTAGTTCTCTAGCTGCTACTTTTCATTATCAGTCAGGCCAACTGGGATCGCCACTATTCTCAAGGCGAAGGCCTTGATGCGATGCCTATCTAGAATGATAGGATCTTGGCCTTGTAGACCACAAAGTTGGATGCCCCATCTAGCCTGTCTTGATCCCTCAGCCCATTCATGGCCATCTCTCTGCTCTTTTTTTCGACTCGTACAAGTCTCTCTACTTCCCTTTGGAAGTTCTCTCTTTGACTCCTACTGTGTCTTTCTACTTCCCGCCTGGAAGTTCTCTCTTAGACTCCCTCTGAGTCTCAATTTCCCTTCTGGAAATCCTCCTTCCAATCGACAAGTCGCACCTATCCGATCTTCTGTGCACCTGCAGCACTGATCTAGATTCCTTGGCTAGAAATCTGCCTCGGTAGCAACTCCCTCTACCTTGGTTTTGCCCTATTAGGTACTGTTTTGCCCAAAGTATCCCACCAACTTCACTCCTCACAAACTTCACAGCTTCCTATGCGCCAACAACTGAAGAACTGAGCCCCTAGGTTCTGCACAATCCCGACATTGGCTGAATGGCCCCACTAACCAACTGCGTCAACCCTCCTGGTCTCTGCGTGAGCCCCTTCTGCCCACCTCAGCCTCTGCGTTGGCCTCTCTTTGGTTCGAACTAATGACGCAGTCCCTCCCCGTCAACTCTTCTGCACCGCTTTCTATAAGGAACAACTTTTGTCACTTGGGACAGCTGTTTCTGCTGTAAATGCTCTACTTCAGCTGGTGCCTTCAGCTCTCTTGTGAACTGCAATCATCCTCTGATACCATGTTGAAATTTCTAAGTCTAACCATTAGAAATTTAATCCGTATTCTTCTAGTTTATTTCTTCTACTTTTTAATTACACCAAGTTATTTAAACATATAAATAACAAAAGAAACACAATACAGTCTCAACCATCTACAGATCAACAACTGAAAGAAAACAAACACACAAGTGACACCGTTATTTTTGGACAACTCGTCCCCAGAAAAACCCAATGCGAGAAAACCGGTGCAACAATTCTGAGGGTTATTTATTATGTAGTATATCCATGAGTACAACTGGGTGCCAACCTGGCTCACCCGACAGAGAAAAATAACTGACAGTAATACCTCTCTATTCGAAAGTAGATATTCTTAAAATCGTCCCAACGAAACCCTCTCCAGCACAACTAAAGCACTGTGTCAACCCTCCTGGCCTTTGCAGCAATGTCAAACCCCTTTGCGTCAGCCCTCCGAGGCACTACACAGCCTCTACGGCCTTCTGCGTTGCTCCTGCTGCCCTCTGCATGGATGATGCAGGCCCTTTGGCCTCTCTGTGGCTTGCTCTAGCTTTTGCGTTTGACTCTGCACTGGTCTTTCTGCAATATCTTTTCCTCTTTGTCCAGTACTAACTTCCCCTCACTGTAAACTGATCACTCATTCGAATTTAATTAGCAAACCCCGCTCTAGTAAATTGAATGACTGATCACTCTGGTGTATTCTCCAATTGACCCTCAAGCCTCCTCTTATACTTTTCTTGTTGGTCATTCAACGGCCGAGATTAAATCTGTAATCAACGGCTAAGATTAGATTTGGCTTGATCCTTATCCTTTGGAACCTTCTAACCTTGTTTTATATTAATACTCATTAATATTTTATTTTTCCTAAGTTTAGACTTAGGAACTCCATTAAAAATATTAATTATTTTAATATCTCCTTAACCGGGTAGAATGACCCAGTTCCCCACAGTTGAAGCACTTGACCTTGGAGAGGTCCTTTTTCTTCCTCTTCTCCCACTTTCTCGCAGATGCCAGAGTTGCATCCTCTTCCTCTTCCTTCTTGATCTGGACTCCTTTGCTGCTACTTCCCATCTTGCTTAGTCGTCTGATCTCTTCTTGACTAAAAGCCGCCCACAATTATTCCCAATCTGGAAGATCCGCCCTATCCAGAATACTCTATACAAATGTCTCCCACTCCTCAAAGACTGGTTTTAGAGTAGTCCTTACCATCAACCCTTGATCTGTCATGGCCCCTGTGGAAGTCAGTTGGTCCAGGATCTCCTTCAACCTACTGAGGAAGTGATCTATCTGCTTCCCCTTCCGCATCTAGTATGATCGCAGCTGATTCTCAGGTAACATCTTCCTCTGCATAGAAGTATGCTGGTACAATTTCTTCAAGGTGTCCCTCATTTCCTTTGCCGTCCCCTTCTTAGCAATATGTTGGACCACATGATCCTTGACCCCATCAATGATACATTTCGCCTTGACCATTGTGTCCTCATACTTTTCATTATCAGTCGGGTCAACTGGGATCGCCACTGTTCTCAAGGCGAAGGCCTTGATGCGATATCTATCTAGAATGGATAGGATCCTGGCCTTAAAGACCACAAAGTTGGACACCCCATCCAGCTTGTCCTGATCCCTCAGCCCATTCATGGCCATCTCTCTGCTCTTCTTGTCGACTCCTCCAAGTCTTTCTACTTCCCTCTGGAAGTTCTCTCTTCAACTCTTGTTGAGTCTCTCTACTTCTGGCCTAGAAGTTCTCTGTTGGACTCCCTCTGAGTCTCAATTTCCCTTCTGCAAATCCTCCTACCAATCGTTAAGTCACACCTCTCCGATCTTCTGTGCACCTGCAACACTGATCCAGATTTCTTGGCTAGAAATCTGCCTTGGTAGCGACTCCCTCTACCTTGGTTTTTCCCTGTTAGGTATTGTTCTGCCTAGAGTATCCCACCAACTTCACTCCTTGCAAACTACCCACAGCTTCCTATGCCCCAGCAACTGAAGGACTGAGCCTCTAGGCTTTGCATAATTCTGGCACTGGTTGAATGGCCCCACTAACCAGCTTCGTCAACCCTCGTGGTCTCTCCGTGGCTCTGCATGAGCCCCTTCTACCCACCTCAGCCTCTGCACTGGCCTCTCTCTGGCCTGAACTGATGACGCATTCCCTTTGCATCAACCCTTATCCACTACTTTCTGCAAGGAACAATTTTTGTCACTTGGGACAGTTGTTTTTGCTGCAAATGCTCTGCTTCAACTGGTGCCTTTAGCACTCCCGTGATCTGCAATCACCCTCTGATACTGTGTTGAAATTTCTAAGTCTAACCATTAGAAATTTAAAATTGTATTCTTCTGGTTTATTTCTTCTACTTGTTAATTACGAACAAGTTATTTAAACATATAAATAATGAAATAAACACAATACAGTCTCAACCATCTATAGATCAACAGCTAAAAGAAAGCAAACACACAAGTGACACCATTATTTTTGGACAACTCGTCCCCGGAAAAACTGGTGCAACAATTCTAAGGGTTATTTATTATGCAGCATATCCTTGAATACAACTGGGTTCCAACTTGGCTCACCCGAAAAAGAAAAATAACCGGTAGTAATACCTCTCTATTCGGAAGCAGATATTCAAAAAAGTTTCCCAACTAAACCCTCTCCAGCACAACTGAAGCACTGCGTCAGCCCTCCTGGCCTCTGCGTCAGCCTCAAACCCCTCTACGCCAGCCTCAAACCCCTTTGCATCAGACCTCTGAGGCACTACGCAGCCTCTACGGCCTTCTGTGTTGCTCCTGTTGCCCTCTGCATGGATGACATAGGCCATCTAACCTCTATGTGGCCTGCTCTGGCTTCTGCATCTGCCTCTTTGCCTTTGCACTAGTCTCTCGGCACTATCTCTACCTATCTTTCCAATACTCACTACCCCTCACTGCAAACTGATCACTGATTCGACTTTACTTAGCAAACCCCGCTCTAGTAAATCGAATGACTGATCACTCTGGTGTATTCTCTAACTGACCCTCAAGCCTCCTCTTATACTTTTCCTTTTGGTCATTCAATTACCCAGATTAAATCTCTAAACAACAACTAAGATTAGATTTAGCTTGATCCTTATCCTTTGGAACCTTCTAACCCAGTTTTATATTAATACTTATTAATATTTTATTTTTCCTAAGTTTAGACTTAGGAACTCCATTAAAAATATTAATTATTTTAATATCTCCTTAACTAGGTAGAATGACCCAGTTCCCCATAGTTGAAGAACTTGACCTTGGAGAGGTCCTTTTTCTTCCTCTTCTCTTGCTTTCTTGCAGATGCTAGAGTTGCATCTTCTTCCTCTTCCTTCTTGATCCGAACTCCTTTACTGCGACTTCCTGTCTTGCTTAACCATTTGATCTCTTCTTGACGAAGAGCCGCCTACAATTCTTCCCAATCTGGAAGATCCGCCCTGCCTAGAATGCTCTGGACAAATGTCTCCCAATCCTCCGAGACTGTGTTTAGAGTGTTCCTTACCATCAACTCCTGATTCGATGTGGCCCTTATGGAAGTCAGTTGGTCCCGGATCTCCTTCAAACTATCAAGGAAGTGATCTATCTTCTCCCCCTTCTGCATCTGGTATGACCGCCGTTGATTCTCAAGTAACATCTTCCTCTGCAAGGAAGTATGCTAGTACAATTTCTTCAAGGCGTCCCATATTTCCTTTGTCCTCTCCTTCTCAGCAATATGTTGGACCACATGATCCTTGACCCCATCAAGGATGATGCATTTCGCCTTGGCCATTGCCTCCACGTACTTTTCATTATCAACCGGGTCAACTGGGATTGCCACTATTCTCAAGGCGAAGGCCTTGATGCGATGTCTATCTAGAATGGACAGGATCCTAGCCTTCCAGACCACAATGTTGGACACCCCACCCAGCCTGTCTTGATCCCTCATCCCATTCATGGCCATCTCTCTGCTCTTCTTATCGACTCGTCCGAGTCTCTCTACTTCACTCTAGAAGTTCTCTCTTCGACTCCTGGTGAGTCTCTCTACTTCCCACCTGGAAGTTCTCTGTTAGACTCCCTCTAAGTCTCGATTTCCCTTATGGAAATCCTCCTACCAATCATCAAGTCGCACTTGTCCGATCTTTTGTGCACCTGCAACACTAATCCAGATTCCTTGGCTATAAATCCGCCTCGGTAGCGACTCCCTCTACCTTGGTTTTGCCTTGTTAGGTACTGTTCTGCCCACAGTACCCACCAACTTCACTCCTCACAAACTGCCCATAGATTCCTATGCCCAGCAACTAAAGGACTGAACCTCTAGGCTCTGCGCAATCCCGGCACTCGCTGAATGGCCCCAATAACCACTCCGTCAACCCTCCTGGTCTCTGTGTGGCTCTGCGTGAGCCCCTTCTACCCACCTCAGGCTCTGCACCGCCCTCTCTCTAACCCGAAATGATGATGCAGTTCCTCTGCATCAACCCTTCTCCGCCGTTTTCTGCAAGGAACAACTTCTATCACTCGGGACAATTCTTTCTGTTGCAAATGCTCTGCTTCAGCTAGTGCCTTCAGCTCTCCTGTGATCTGCAATCACGCTCTGGTACCATGTTGAAATTTCTAAGTCTAACCGTTAAAAATTTAATCTGTATTCTTCTGGTTTATTTCTTCTACTTATTAATTACGAACAAGTTATTTAAACATAAAAATAATGAAATAAACACAATACAGTCTCAACCATCTACAGATCAACAACTGAAAGAAAACAAACACAAAATTGACACCATTATTTTTGGACAACTCGTCCGGGAAAAACCCAATGCGGGAAAACCAGTGCAACAATTCTGAGGGTTATTTATTATGCAGTATATCCTTGAATACAACTGGGTGCCAACCTGGCTCACCCGACAGAGAAAAATAACCGGCAGTAATACCTCTCTATTCAGAAGCAGATATTCAAAAAATCTACCCCATGAAACCCTCTCCAGTACAATTGAAGCACTGCGTCAGCCCTCCTAGCCTCTACGCAGCTTCAAAACCCTCTGTGTCAGCCTTCTGAGGCACTTAACAGCCTCTACGGCTTTCTGCGTCACTCCTACTACCCTCTGCGTGGATGATGCAGGCCCTCTGACTTTTACGTTGTCCCAGCTAGCCTCTACGTGGCCTGCTCTGGCTTCTGCCTCTACGTCTCTGCCTTTGCGCTGGTCTCTCGGCACTATCTCTACCTCTCTGTCTAGTACTCACTGCCCCTCGCTGCAAACTGATCATTGATTCGACTTTACTTAGCAAACGTTGCTCTAGTAAATCGAATGACTGATCACTTTGGTGTATTCTCCAACTGACCCTCAAGCCTCCTCTTATCCTTTTCTTATTGGTCATTCAACGACCGAGATTAAATCTCTAATCAATGGCTAAGATTAGATTTGTCTTGATCCTTATCCTTTGGAACCTTTTAACCTAATTTTATATTAATACTCATTAATATTTTATTTTTCCTAAGTTTAGACTTAGGAACTCCTCTAAAAATATTAATTATTTTAATATCTCGTTAACCGGGAAGAATCTGCCTAAACCATTTCCGGGTCTTGGAGATCTCATGTGCTTTAGCCTCTCCACCAATTTTCATGGCTAGAGCACATCCGATGCTACCCCAAATTAACATTTTTTTATGCATAATTTTATTTGTGAAGGTTGCAGTGTGTTTAATTTGTTGTTGCCGTAACAATAAAATGAATAATTAATTTATCAGTTAGAATTAATACTAGTTTCTGCAATAGGATTTCAGTTTTGGAATTTTCACATGGTATCAAAGCGTAAGTGATCAATCGGGAAGCTCAGAAGTGGAGAAAGGAATTTCTTTGTTCAGAGAGAGTAGTGGGCCGAAATTCTCAGAGCCCAGGGCATGCAAATCAAATTCCTTGGAGAAGTTCGATTTTCAGTTGCAGGGTTGCATAAAATTTGAGTTGCCCAGAATAGTGATTCTAGCAGGCAGAGGGAGCAGCAACAACTTAGATTTTTTGTAATGTTCCTAAGTTGGAATGCAAGTGATATTAAGAAAATTAACTGTGCATCGGAATGTAAAAATGAAACACACATTAAAAGTAAGGCACTGTTGAGCCATATTATTAAAAATCTACATGCTAAATACAATATATATTGGAATGGTTCACCTGGGCTTGACCCAATGAACAAGAAAGACCAACCCCAGGTGGGAAACTGGTTGAGCTGAAGGCTACCCAGCTGTTGCACCATTTTGGACTGCCCTGTCCAAGTAAACTCTTGCACTGCTGAACTTCGACTAGCTGGAAAGTGCTAAAAAACTGCCCAAATAATTGTGTTCTTTTAGCCCCGGACTCCTTGGACAAAACCCAGAAAAACCTAGAAGGGAATTTAGCTGGTTTTGACTTCATATTTTCGACCCCCTTGGAGCCTCTCCCCAGCTATGACTGTTGATTTCGACTTGCAGAAAACAACCTGCAAATCCCTCTACAAACTCCTCCAAAATGCTGGTTTTACTTGTGCTATCCAACTCATAGCTTCCTGGATGGCTCTTGGCCAAGATCAGCTACTCCCCAAGTCCCCATGAATTGCTGCTAGATGGCCTTTGCACTATCCCTCTGTTCAGAAATATGAATGACTAATGTGCTAGTCCAGCTAGCTGCAAACTCCAGCGAAAATGCCTTCACTATGCTGCCTCCTCAGTTCCGGATCTCCCAACAAGCAATGAATCCCCTTGCTAGCCTCCAACTCCTCCTCCGTGTTTTCTTGTTTCCCAAGAATATGCAATTACCTCTCTGTGTTGATGACTGAAGTGTGTTGCTGTCCCTGACTCGCTGAAACTCCTGTAGAACACCTTCCCTAGGGCAAGCATGGATGGTCCCCCAAAGTAGAGGTGGAATCTCCCACGTGAGAGATTTGTGGCTAAGCAACCCAGTAGACTTGCTAAACAGTAAAGCGTACAGGTGAGTGTTTGTTTGCAAATGTAGAAGATGGTCCAAACTAAGGGCTAATCCCTCCTTATATTCCCTTGGGCCTCCTTTGCCTCATGTGGGCCTCTACATCCACCCATTCGATTTCCCTCCAAGCACATTGAATGGCCAAGTTCGAATTCCCCATGTGGGTGGCCCCCACATTCCACTAGTTGCTAAATAAAGTCGAATTTGCCCCCATAGTTCCTAAGTGTGGGGTCCTCCTCCTAAGTCAAAATTGTGTCAAAAATGCGTAGATGCACCTTCAGACTAATTTTTGTCAGAAGGGACATGACATTCTCACTGAGCAAATTCCTTGGTTGGACGCAGACAATTTTGCAACAGGTTGCAGCAGCAAAATTAGCGTCGATGGAAGAGAAAAGCACATACCGTAAACGGAAAATTTATCTCAAGGGATCTTGATTTTTAGAGATCTAATTATTCTAGCTGTACATTGGCAGTAGTTGTGAGCATATTTCCTCACTCCAAAAGGGAGTGCATGTAGCAGATCTAATAGTTGAGCAAAGGGAAAGAGGGAGATTCCTGTTTATTTTCTGATTTTTTATTTTTGTAGATTTTGCAACCTTGTTGAAATGTCAATATGATATTGCCAGAGGAGGTCATGTGAGTTAGCCAGAATGTAGATCTGGGCAACAGATTGACTTCCAGTTGTCGGAGATAGGTACCAAAGCTAGTGCGGGTTGTCTAGTACGAGTTGCAAAGCAAAGAAAGGTCCCAGTAAGGGACAAGGCTCAAAAGGAGATAGTGACGCACCATATCCATGAGGAGGAGGAGTATGAGACTCCAATGTGCCAAATGGGCAGGGTCCATTGAGGTGTCCTCCTCATGGATCATCACCTTAATATAGGGTCCCACAGTATTCAATAGCAGGATGGATTAGTGTTAGAGATGCAGTCAGATTCCAGAGCAACAACTTTAGACAAGTGGCAGTCAGATGTTGAGGAGCGTAATGCAATGTTGGAAGCAGTGCAGAGTGGCATCATGTAGAGCCAGTAGTAGCGCAGATTCTTTAGTACATAGTGCAAGTGCTAGTAGCACTCCAGACTTCAGCGACAGATGCAACAAACAAATTTGATTCAGTAGTTCAATTATTTCTCAGTTGTAGCAGCAATAGATGAGAGGAGGTTGTACTAAAGATGCAGAGTTGGCAGTAGTACAACAGTGTCAGCAAAAGCACAGACGCAACATCAGAGTTACGCAGTAGTTTGTGGGAAGCAACAACCAGACATCAACAGCATGACAAGCGGTGATACAGAGACGAGGTGTTTTGGCAGGACGTGCAACACTAGAGAGAACACAATCCTCGCTAAGAGGGAGTGTTAATTTATGTAGCATCAGATGTGTTATAGCCACAAAATTTGGTGGAGATGCTAGAATACATGAGATCTCGAAAACCTAGAAATTGTTTCTGGAAATTCCACCTAGAGATGCCTTAATTAGATTATTAGCCGATTTTTAAATATTTCCTAAGTCTAAACTTAGGGAATATGGTTAATTAATCAAAATTAATTAATTCAAGGTGAGAATAGTCTAGAAACTCACACGGATCGATCCAGAAATGATCTGAGCCATTGATTAAGATTTAATCTTGGCCGTAGGAGTCTCAATAGGAAGATATAAGAAGGGATCGATGTGGTAATGGAGAAGACACCAGAGACACTTGGAGAATTTGATTTTCCATAGTAGCAGTAGTCAGTTGCCAAAGAGTTCGAGCTTCAGTGAGGAAGTAGAGACAGTGACGGGCAAAAACAATGAGACTGGAGGAAGATTTCCAGATCTAGTGAGTGCATTTGCAAAGAGGCAGAAGAGCGACAGAGAGGATGAAGCAGGGACT
This sequence comes from Pinus tabuliformis, assembly GCA_031772625.1. Classification (NCBI taxonomy): domain Eukaryota; kingdom Viridiplantae; phylum Streptophyta; class Pinopsida; order Pinales; family Pinaceae; genus Pinus; species Pinus tabuliformis. The sequence continues at coordinate 641,503,000 of CM062808.1, forward strand.
ATGCAGTAGCTTCTAGAGGCTGTTCGATTTGTAGATTCGGGAAGTCGTTTCAATGTTACAGTGGCAGAAGAATTTTGTTGAGGCTGGGAGAAGCGTTTCCAAAGATAGTGCCAAGCAGAAGAAGCAAATCAGATTGAGATCGAGGCTGTATGGCTTAGAGCTTGCGTAGAGCCCACATAGAGGGTGACGCAAGGCAATTCATAGAGGATTTTAGAGGCCAGTCTTCAGAGCCGAATTTTCTTGTGGGGTGAGGAAAATTCCTCTCTAGATTTTTGCCAGTATTTTCCTATGTAGGATTGCCAGATTCAGAATCTAAATTATTGTACTTAGATTTCACTACTGCATAATAATAAGAACCCTTAGGTTCTGCACCAATTTTCCCAAGTTGGGTTTTTCTAGGGACTTTTATCCAAAAATAACAGTGTCATATTTTTATGTGTGTGCGCTAAATTTTCCCAGTTTCCAGCACTATTATTTTCTGCATAATTTTATTTTTGAAGGTCATAGTGTGCTTAATTTTTTGTTGTTGTAGCAATAAACTGAATAAATAATTTATCCGTTAGAAGAATTAATACCAGTTGCTGCAATAAGATTTCAATTTTGAATTTTTCACAGGAACAATTGTTAGAATGACCTATCAACTAATAGGTGCATGTAAAAAGAGGACATGGACGGTGATTGGCTTCATGGAATATAATGCAATCTTGGTACCAACTTTAGGAGTTCATGTTGCCTCAAAATCTAACATGTCTTGTGAGAGGCTTCACAAGACAAAAGCCAGAGTAAGGCACAATGATGTGGATTCCACTATCACCTCAACACTCCTCCTCCTACTCATTAGTGCAATTTCACAACACAAGAGTTTTCCCAATGTAGGTCACCTAAAAGTGTTCTTGGTGAATAGGATCAACGTGACTCTTTGATAGGCTTGATGTCATGATGGCGATCACATGTTCCTTTCCTATTCACATATATTCTCCCTTGACTCATGATATGTCTTTTTTACCCTCTTAAACCTCCTTTTCAATGAAACATATGATGTTTTCCTTGTTTCTCCTTGTCCTAAATAATTTCACGAGGAGTCTAAAAAATCTCAAGTACCTCCTATCTCAATCCACCGCCTCTAGAAATATTGATAAGTGGTGTAATTATCACAAGTGCGAAACTTGTAATGCAAAGGACTTGAGCACAATATCTATAATGCAAATGATTGTCATACCCTCTAAAGAAAATATACCCTTCATGGACTTTACTGACCTTTGATTTAACACCCTCCTCCATTCCTTCCTTATTCAAGTTTTGTATCTCAAACCAAAATTATGCGCCCTTCATTTCACTTTGTACCGAACCTCTCCCTCCTCTTGCCTTTCCATGCCCTTGTATGGTTTCTTTCTCTTTTTCTTCTTCTTTGTCCCTTATCCATTGAATCCTTGCCTTACACTCATAAACTTTGTCTAGTGGCTTGAATATTATACTACATCATCAGATTTCCATAATTAATGTGGTTCACCAAGTTGAATGAATCCCCATTTCAAAATGGGACCATTGTGGGTCCAACTTAGGCCTCTTATATGTTGTGTCCCTTAAAAAATTAGTATCACTCTTGGTCATACTTTCCATCCTCATAAACACTTTATCCTTTCTATTCCTATCCTTGTTGAGCTAATTAGGGAAGAACTCCTTCCTACTCTACTTTTCTTTGTTTTTGATATCTCCTTTCCTATATTAATTTGCAAGTAATGGATTCCTCTAGGTTGTCCTCTTGAGTAGGGCCCGATTCGAGATGACTTCTCACTAGATTGGACCAACTTCTATGCGTCTTCCTTGCCTCCCAGTGACATTGGTCTTGGTTGTCACAGTCCATAGACTACAACTATGGGATCAGTTCTTCAACCATTCCTCCAAATGTCGCTTTCCAATTGAATTTTTCCTTAACCATCTCAGCCTTAGTATTGTTGGATTTTTCTTCTTTCCTTTTCTATTTAAAGTATAGAATCATCTCCACTCACCACTTTTGTTTGCTAGCTCAACCAATGTTACTTCATATTTCTTGATGCCTTCACTGATTTAGCTCTACCATTTTCATGTCTCACCTCTTGGCTTTGTTGATTCCATCCTAGCTTCACTGCCTCTCACCTCTCCTTTCCTTGCTATTTTATCCCTCTCAGCTCTCCTTATGCTATTAACTTTATGTTGGGATCATCAATTGTTTAGCTCCAAGAGTAACATAATTGCATATTTTGCATTCCTACATAGACTTTGACATCATCAACTACCATTCTCAGTTACAAGTATGGCTCTTTTAGCTCTTCTCCCTTTCCTTTTTATATTTCCTATCTATCTTATATTTCACTTTCTACTTCTAGCTTTTTGTTATAACCCAAAATGCTCTTTTTAGGTGACAAAGCCCTATATACAAATGAGACACAAGGAATAGTGGAGAAGGGCTACCCGATGTCACCTCAATATGTGCTTCACTCCCTTTAGGGCAGCTATCGTCTTACACAAAGGGTAATCTCGAAAAGAAACTACGTCTAACGAATGATAATAAATTGCAAGTGTTTTAGACTTGGGGTAATTCTTCTTCCATATCATGATGCTTCATGTGCTTGGATTGTTCTCCACCTAACCGGGGATTTCATGCTCTTAGATTGTCTCCAAGCATGCAATATTATTGATTCATCCTAAGGAATGTTCTTTGGCTTTGTCCCCTCACTTTCTATGGATAATTCAATCCTACTACCTTAAGGGAGGTTGTAAAACAAAAAGGATAGGTGAGGTATGAACCATTCTATATAGAACTTTGCGCCCCCCCCCCGCCTTCGTACTTGTTTGGTAGTAGGTTTAGTGCTATTAACTACATTGCAAATTAGGCTGGGTACAAGCATGATTTTTAGGAGAATTGAACTACGCACTTAGGTTTGTTAATGAAGTAGACCACTCTCTGTGTTTACCCAAGTATATTTAACATTAAAACAACATTCTTTTATGTGGATTATTACCATTTCTCCTCTTTCATTTGGACCACATGGTTGAAGTGCCTTAGAAAGGTGATTCATCCCTTTACGTCAAAGGGATGAGGAAAAGAGAGAGAAAGAGGTGAAGAAAGACTGATTTTTGAAGTAGAATATGATCACCAAGGATCCCAGACCCAGTGCCTGCCTATCGGGAGAAATGGAGTCAAGCTAAACCATGAAAGGGCAAGTCGCTCTTCAAGGAGACATAAAAGGAATTTCACTCTCCTAGATGGAAGCAACAACAAAATGACTTCTATATTTTTATAACTTGATGACACTTTTGTCGAGTTTCAAGTTTACAAACTCAACCAATCCTCTAGGAACATTCATTCATTCTTTCTCCAATGAGCAACACATGCAAAAATTTCCAATAGTTTCAATGCTTCAAATAGCTCACATTAATTATAGCACAATATTGACCATGAAAAAGTATTCCATGCATTAGACATTCTTGAAAGACAAAAATATAGAATCAAATAACACTTACAAGACAAAGAAGAGTATATCCATCCACAAAATTGCCAAAAAGAAGCTCCAAGAATGCTAGCAAAATTGTCCAAACATCATAATTCATCAAATACATCCAAATTTCATCCTCTATTGTAGGTCCAAATTATTTTCTAGAGAATTCCAATGTCCAAAGTGTAATGCTTTGAGAGAGGCTCCAAATATTGCAAAACATCTCCAAACCCAAATTTGGGCTCTGTGGGATCCAAATGGGTCTCATGGGTCTCCAGATGGCTCAAGATCATGTCGATGCTGCATCAATGAGGGCTAGAAGATGACACATGCCCTCTCATGTCTCCTCGGAAGAGACAAAACCTCCTCTGGGACGTGGATCAACCGGCAAGTATCGAGTGCAAAGTGTAGCTAGTTGGGCAATGTGGTCCAAGTGCATCATCATCTATGTATAACTAGGGCACAAACAAATAACGTGGTGGTGTTGAAGAATCCCTTGGTGTGGCAATCAACGCTCTTCATGTCTGGAGGCCCATGGCTCTCAACACTCACCCTAAAAGTGCCATTATGTCCCTCTAGAGGGCTTGGATCACGTATAGGGGGAGGCCAAGTCCAAGATGAAGACCCACTTTCAATCCTATATAAGATCCAATGGATCTCCTCACCTTATAGTACAATAATCCATTAGTGCAATTGAGTAAATAAGCTTTCTAATTAGGGGCATAAGTGGACACTTCATCGTGGCATACCCTTCCAAATCCGAACACATCTGATGCTACAAAAATCAACACCCTCAAGGCCTATGCTACTCTAGACCACTTGGAAAAAACAACTCAAACTCAAGTGAAAGCAACCATTCATTAGAGGCTAAGACCATAAATGCATCTAAGTGGACCCCATACTCAAGTGTTAATGAAATATTAATCCTTCAAACTGAGATCACCTTTTAATATCTAACTATACCAAGTCCCATAAAGGTGTTCCCTATCTTTGTAGGGGTGGCTAAGTAGTCAACCCTATTAGGTGCTTGCAACCCCTAAGGGGAGGTGGCATTTCCAAGGTTAACCATTGAACCAATAGGTGTTTTTGTAAGTGAATGGAAATTAAGGGGAAAGACTTCCTGGCCAAGTGTCATGGTCAAGGGACTAGGAAATGGGAGTCCACATCCTGAGCGTATAGATGTAATGGAGGGAGCAATCATGGATGAATGAGTTACCCCACTTAGTTTGATTTTTCCACCCCTTTGATGTGTCTTTTACTTATTTTTGATAATGCTTTGTGTTATGCTCCATAGCTCAAGGATCAATGCTTTCTCTTTAGGATAGAGAATTTAATTTACCCCTTAGGATGATGTAGTTTATAACTCATCAAGGTTGGCACTTGTACGGGTTTCTTTTGATACGATGGATACTCAAGTGCTCAAAAACCTCGTGGTGGCTAATCGGGAGGGTAGAGCTCACACTATTCCTTTTCCCACACACTATCTTATGTCCCAACCATCTTTTACATTTTGATTTTCTTTTTCTTTTGTTGTGGCAATATTATGTTTTTTCCATTCTTTTAGTTGCATCAACTTCCAGAGCAATGTTTTATAGCCCCACTCATGGATCTGGATAGGAGGGTGTCGTATCCTAACGAGCCAATGACAAGTTAGACTTGAAGAATGTACATGGTATCAAGGGCTTATATTGTGACATGATAACTTTTAAGTATGGTGTAAGGAAGAATGAACATGCTATTTCAATCTAGGTTTTCCAAGTAGTGCTCCCCTACAACCCTGATGCCTTAAGGGATGTCCCACTAGAATAGAGTTAAAAATTAACCCCACTGGTAAGGTGAGAGAACAAATCTATAGCAAATATCAATCAATCATCCAGATCACCCCTTTATCCTTACTAAATGCCTGAAACATTAAGTAAAATCACCTGAATGCATAATGATCAAAGTACCTATTAAGTGGTACCCCATATCATCATTATCAACCTAATGTGTAGGGCTGCTAGCTGGTTGGTTGTCAAAAATAGGAGAGAAGTTTTCTCTTAGGGGGTTACCCATTTTGGTGAGTAACAAGTATAAGTATCTCAAACTATGTATCAAGTTTTCACTGGAATGGCTCTCATCTGTACATCTATATGACCCAAAAATGCTTGAAAAGGAGCCTCTTCTTGACTATGTAGGATAGTTCAAGAGTTATAATTGCATACCAGTTTAGTGTCATGAATTCTCTCATATTAGCTTGAATGAAATCTGTTAATACACAAGAAGTGTTTCGTGTTTGTTTTTTATTTTTTTTGAACTGTCCTACAATTCAGAAATCAAAGTTCCTTCCCTTTCATAGAAATATTAGTTTTAGTTTGATATTGTTAAAATTGGCAACTAGGGCCAAATTCCATGTGGGTCCTCTTATTAATGGTAGCTAATATTTTTCTTGGATCCCTCTCATCGAGAGGTGTAGGATTGATGTAAAGATCACTTGATTCCGATAAGTATTCATGGAGTTATGAGTTTATTTGTCTTATGGGACAATTCGTCAAGGTCGTCCAGCAACCAAATAACCCCCACATGTGCTCAACGTTTTAGTATAAAAGGAGGTGACTTGATAGTCATTTGAACACACACTTCTTGTGATCTCTTCCTCTCCACTTGTCTTTGGGTTTTTGGTGGGAGGAAGAGATCCTAAGAAACTACGCAGCCCTAAGGAGAGGATGCCCTAGCTCAACACTGTCATGGAGAAGGCATGCCCTAGATCTAGATGCAGGCAATGAAGAGAAGGCTCTACGTCCTAATATGGTAGCCTACATGGAGGGAAACTCTTATGGTGGACACAAGTCTATACGCTGTCCATATCAAAGCTGCCCTAAACGTTGTTCATGATATAGCCACCCTAAACATTCTTTGTTTTAGCCGCAGCAAAGAGGGACAGAACAGCGTGGTGTTTTAGGGTTGTTTCTAGGGTATGTTTGAGGGCCAAATTGTTGTGAGGGGAGGCCGAGATAGCTCCCTAGAGGGCCGAGGCAAGGAGAGGCTGGTTTAGCCTGCGTGGAGGTGTCTTGGGTGCAGAATTCTTGAAGGAAGGGCAGCGTATGGTGTTGTAGGTGGGCCGCAGGTCCTAACTCTCTTTGGAGGGCAGCGTGGAGCTGTTTAGGGGCTATCTATGCCCAGGACAACAGCCAAGGGTGCCAGCACCTCTTCAAGACTAGGCCGCAACAAAAGGGAGACTGTTTGTGTAGGTATTTAAGGGTTGTTGCAGCATGCACATGCCCTAACTAGGGACAACAATACAACAGACTTGGAGCAGCAATTGTGTCGTGTGTTGGGTCAAAGATTTGGCCTGTTTTGGATCAGTTTGTTGAGCAGCCATGGGTACATGATGTACAGTGTGAGTACATGTTGTACAGTGCAGCATAGTGCACATAGGAGCAGCAATGCATAGCATGTTGTACAGTGCAGCATAGTGCACATAGGAGCAGCAATGCATAAGCATGGTGTAGATCAGTGTTGTTGGACATTGGTGCAGCAATGGGACAGCATGGTAATGATGGACATATAGCAGCAGCAAGAATGTATTGCAGCACCAGGATGATGAGGTATTGCAGCATGCATTTGGGCATAGTGCAATGAAGAGCTCAGCATAGTGTAGCAGTACAGTGATGGGTATAGTCATGATTAATGAAGCATGATGAGATGCAACATAGTGATTACGGGTGCAGCATGGTGCAACACAGTGAAGTGCAGCACAATGATAGGTGATGGAGTCACCATGGAGAATCAGTTGAAGCAACATGTCTTCAACTGGGTTCAACTACCTCTTGTATCATCTTCTTAGAGATGATCTATGCTCTTATTTAGATAAGTAAAAGTGTTGACTTCTGTTGTAAATGTACTATCTCTCTCTCTCTGCCGAACTATTGAAGAACATATAAGAAGAATTGATCAAGGGTTTGCCCACATTGGGGTTTGTCCCTGGCTAGCACCACATCTTATGTGCTCTTGTCTTGGCTTGTCTTCTGCGATTTATGTTTATGTTCTATATGCAATTTACTATTATGCTAATGTGATTGCTAACCTGGAAAACATATTGAGCTAACTGTGAAAATTGAAATACATTGCTCTAAGCATAGAACATACCTAAAATTAACAGATATGGCCTATGGTAGCAAGTATATTCTAGAGTAAGTTATTCTTTGAATTTAGATAAAAAGGATTTCGTCAACTTGTGTTTAGTGGGTTGGTTATTGGTATTAAGGTTGTTTGTTTTGACAATCAATTGAGGCTTTGAAAATAAACTGCCCTTTTATCTTTTTGTGATTGATTCTTGTATTAACAAAACAAATTTCTCTCCATCATATTTTAGTGTAGATATGGAGTTAGCCTTCCATATTGTGTTGGTGAGATTGTCTATAGTGCAACAATATTTTATAGGGAAGGCTCACTAGGGGTTATTAGATTCACACTAATGAGCGAGAGGGCAATCTGAGTTGACAATGGTTTGTATTCTGAGTCTCATTTGATTTTCCTTGACAAAGGCCTTGTATATCCAATAAGACAAATCAAGTGGAAATAGATTCATAATTTGTTTTGACACTGAGAGTACCACACTCTCAACTTTTGAATGTCGCAACAAACTCATACATCATCAACTACCATCCTTAGGCAAGATAATGGTGCTTGTAAGTTGTCATCCTTTCTTTTTTATATTTCATTTATCGATTTCTTATTTCAATTTCTAATTCTACCATTTTGTTACAACCCTAAATCCTCACCTTAAATGGCAAATCCTTACACACAAATGAGACCCAGGGATATTGGAGAAGGGCTACCCAATGTAACCTGAATGTCTTTTACACTTTGTGTAGCTCAGTTATCCTATGACACAGGGGGGAATTGCCAAAACACTTTGTGTAGCTCAGTTATCCTCTGACACAGGGGGGAATCCCCAAAAGAAACTAAGTCTAATGATTGATAATAATTTGAAAGGGTTTTAGACTATGGCTAAAGCTAAACTATGATATTTTTTAATGTATATTGCATAAATTATGGAAGTAGAATCTAAAATGATGTAATTTTGTATTTTAAGGGGCTTGTTGGAAGGAAAAGTTACAGTAAAACTTGGCAACCTAGTGGAAAGCCTCACTAGGTCTATGCAACAATGAGATCAACCAAAACTATCACTTTAATGGTTTTTCTCCTAATCTTTTGTGATTAGATATTATCCCCACAGGCGAGGCCTCCCCAACAAGTCTCAAAGACTTAAGTAACCCAAGGATTCCTAGGTTAAATACCCTCTAAGTAACCTACTAAATTTAAACAACTTAGAAATGTATTCAACAAGGTAATTCTCAAGGTGAAAAAGAGATAAGGAAGTGATGGCTAAGTCTAGAGGGCTGAGGTAAGTCCTAGAGATGCTCAAATAGTTTCCAAACACATACCACCATTAATTAAAGGATTTTTATTATAAAATAGGTTTTGAGATAATGAAACTTTACATCATGCAAAATTTATGACAACAATGATAAAGTAGCCCACAAATGATGGTTATCAATAAAATAATAAAGCCAAGCATATAGGTAAAAAAAGAGATGTAATATTCCTAGAAGAAATTTTACAATGATAACAAAGATATGGACAAATAAATAACACAAAAAATTTCAGAAGTGCATACACATAAACTAGAAATTTCTGCAAATCCCCAAACTGGCCAAATTTTATTAATAATATCTGTTGTGGTACAAATTAGTTGGAGAAATTACACATGGGCTTGCACAAGGAAAGCTACAAGCACCAGGTGATGAGTACGAGAAAGCCAAACGGCTGAAATAATCAACACCTCCAGAAAACTGTGTTGTTGCTCCAAAACTGCGTTGTTGCCTAACTTCACCCCCTGATTTTCCCACTCTATATTACCCAGAAAATTCTATAAAATTAGGAGAGTGCTCCTTGTCCAAAACCCAGATAAACTTAGAAAGGGTTTCCCTTAGTTCCAAGTTTCGAAATTTGACCCTTTACAACTTGGCCTTCCACCAAATTCGAATTTTGTTATTGTGGCTATTCCTGTCAATCTGTTCTCTCCAAACTCTAGCAATCCTCCTCAAATTACCCTCCAAATGATTTCCCAGCACCCCAGCTCCAAACTCCCTTGGATTATGCTGCTCCAAAAGAGTCTCACTCCAATGACTATGCAGTCATGGAGGAGATGATGCAGTCATGTGTATGATAAAGTGAGAGCTGCGTGTAGGTTGGTCCTCTTGGCTGTAGCTGCCCTCCACACTCATGAAAATGATCAAAGAACACTCTTGTAGCTTCTTCGGTCAATTCCCCAACAACCCAGCTCCACAAACAACCAGTGAATCCTCCCTCTGTGCAGTGGTGGCTCCTAGACTGCATGCTCTACTCCAGAAATGCATGGGACCTATAGTTGATGCCTCTTCCAGTCTCAGTGATGAAGGAAAGCCTTCCTAGGGTGGCACTCGAAGTCCACCGAAGAAAGGTTGAGCTTCTCTCCTTGGGAAGCTCTTGTGCTAAACAACACAATATTGGCTCAGCTGAACAACTAAGGCAAATTTGATTTTCAAATAGACAAAAGACCCCTATTGCTCCCTCATTCCTTCCTTTTATAATTGTTGGCCATGCATTCCTTGTGGGTCCCTCCACCAATTCAATTTTCCTCAAGGAATTCAAAAACTTTCTTCCCCAAGTGTGTACTTTATGTGGGCCCCATATTCCACTATCGATTTAATCTTTCATTTTCTCTAATGTTGGTGGCCTCCATCTCTCCAAAAATTAAGTGGGGACTTCCTCCACCCACTTTTCCTAAGTTTACATGCCAAAATATTTCCTAACACCCAATTGCAAAATAGAAATTCATCCACACACAATACCGGGGTCCCAAATGTGCCACTTAGCCATCCTTAATCTCTAACTCATCTTTCCAGGATCCCAAGCCATCCTGATCAGCATGAGGCATTCCTTGGTCCACTTGCTGTCCAACTTAGCATATGCACCAAACGTCCCTTGCATACCACTACTAAATAGAGCATCATGGTAGTATAAAATCCTAATCATCTCCTTTTGAAACTACTCTACCGAATAGTCTTTATCGTGCACTTCAGGAGTAGACCCCTGAAGACGCAATCCAATCCTTGTGGGATGGAATCCTCGCCTGCCTACGCTTCCCCGAAACTCCTCCTGTTGATCACCCTGCCACACTGGTGAAGTCCGCCATACTACCAACAAGTCACTAAGACCTAATGGAAGCTATGGATGATCTTCCCCTATAAAAACCCGCTCACCTTCGCAGGTAGTTGAACTACTAAGCCCTGTTAGGCCAAAATCCCAAGCTAGTCCAAAAAGGGTGCCACCATGATGACCCTGCGCCACTCTGATCATAACGATTTTCCCGTCATGTGCAAGCTATATCCCCCTCTCTTGGGACCTGATGGAAAAATATCTATGGAGTCCCAATGCATCTGGCCCAAGAATTCCCACGATGTCACGACCTACCCATCCAACACTCACTCTAATTTATAACATCAATAAGAAAACCATTCTTGCCATGCGACAAAGGCCTCAACGCTCCCTCGCATGTCAAATAAAGTGGGAGTTGGGTCATCATCTGTCCTGCTCCCACTCATCATGAAACAAAGTGTCTAATCAACCAGCCAGATCCATGGACCCCACAGCCAGAATGACTGGGCATAGTCCTGACAGCTGTTGGCGCCAACCCGTATCACATCTCAAGCCCCTGAGCGCAATAGATATATGGCCTCCCTACATCACAAAAGAATCTGGTGCATACGAACCTACCCTGCATCGCCATACTACGCAGTGGGATCTATCATCCTGCCTACTAAAAGCGCTCCCCAACACCGCCTAGAGTCTAAACATCTGCTTGCATGTAAGGTCCACAAACTATTGTGGATGCTCCTGAGACACTTCAGAATGTCTCAGCCAAAGGGGGTCATGCCTGTCCCTAAGTGTGGGCTCTAGTGCGGTGCAAATGTTACTTGTACAGAAGATTGGACTACCCCCAAGCTTGCATCCGCCAACCCACGCCTTGCTCATATGCCATAGCTGGAAAGTCTCTCTCCTGATGCATCATGCCCTGTCCAACTGTCTTAGATGAACCTCCTTGGTTATGTTGCTCGCAATGAGAGCATCAAGGAACGGTATCAAAGTCCCCAACATCAGTGTGCAATGCTGGTGAGTGATAAAGGGAAGCTCACATTCGACCCTATGATCAACTTGCTCTCCAAATTTGAGTGTGCCAAACCAATGGATTTCATGATGCCCTTGTCAAGAGATCTCTCTGGCAAAAACACCTCAATAAATTGTTGTGCATCATCATGCTCTGCTGCACACAAATAGACACCCCAACACTCGACTACATAGCCCTGAACTCCTTGGCACAACTTCATGCACCACTGGATATCAACGCCCAATGTTGTGCCACCATGTACCGTATGCCATCCCATATGTGTCCATGCATTTGCCAGTCTGCTAGTACACCCACCATGATGTGATCTACACCTCCTCGTCTTCCAAGTACACTGTATGTGGCTGAAATCCTCACATGCAATCGGAACTAGCACTACCATGTCAAACCTCAGTAGCTCTAGTGCCTAATACATCAATGAGAAAGCACTATCTCCATATGATGCCCTTTCTGGTGGTCTGACGATGCCACCTCCTCCTACCAACTCCTGCCGTAGTAGTCTAACCATCCTACGATCCCATGTCAACCCAACATGCCATGACAACTCATGAAATCTGCCTACTCCTCTGCCAATCCATCCTATCATTAGTATTGTCAGGAACCTTGAAAGGGATATGAAAAGGTGTGTGCACCCAACCACCGATTCCATCACGTAGTTGCTTCCATGACCTACCAACTCCACGATGTGATGGAGAACCACACATGGATCCCAACAAGAGTTTGGCCCTTGAGCTTCTCTGGTAATCCACATCCTCCGTTGAGTTGTGGCCATGGATGCATCTAACCTCCTAGCCAGCTCCACCAGATACCAACTCAATATCTCTCGCCATCCAACCCCAAGGGAAGGATCGAGAGCATAAACTCCCGTACATGGAACTAACCCTCCATCCTGCCAAGGATGCACCCTGCGCAACTCATGTCGCCTCATCTCACCATCTTGGTCAACACATAAAATATGTCGAGGTGACTCTGCCTCTCCCTCTCCAATGTGTAGTGGTAACCTGCTAGTGCTACTAGCCTATAATGTCTGAGTAGGGTTGCCCCATCGCTCCAATGTGCACTCCAACTGAACCATTAGGGAACCCAACTGTTCCCCAACATGAGTCAGTTTGGCTGCTGACTCAGCACAAACTGCTCTCATGCCCTCCAACTCCTCGTTCTGTTGTAGAATGGCCTCTCGCACTGTCGTGGCCTTCTTTCTCAACGCTAGAAGGCTAGCTCGGAACTGATGAAACTGTGGAGGGTGGCTATCCTCTGTAAAATCGGTCACTGCTCTAGACCCCTCTGTCTCTTCTGGTACCTCCTCAATGACAAGTATGCCTCCAGGCACCTCATCAACCTGCTGTGGGCGGCCATCGTCTAGAAACTGGGTCATAGCACTGGGTACCTCATCAACTATTGGCATCTCATCAATAGATGGCCCTCCGAGTGTATGCTCTACTCCCTCAACCGAGGTGTCAGTTGGAGCTACCAAAGAGGCCTCCAACAATGGTGACTCCTGCGCCACACTAGGTATATTGATGTGCCCCTCACCATCCTGCGTGTCCTCCTGCTCAACCTCCTCCTCAAGCTTTTGACATCTAAAGCCTAGTCTCCACCAGTAGAAATACCTTCTGATCTCATCCTCTAGCTTTCCTCGTTCTATCCACTCCCTTTGAGGGGGTCTGGTGTCCTTTCGGTCAAATATCTCCACGAGCCTCTTTGTGAAATCTTTATAGGATGTGATACGTACATGACCCAAAGGGATTAGCCCTCGGTACCACCATTCCATAGCATCTCCATCCAAGTACAAAGTGGCATGTCTAATAGCATCTACCTCCCTCATGGGATTTAGCCGGAAATATGTGTCCAATTCTTGTACCCATTTTCTAACAAAATTCCTAGTTGAATCATCAAAGTGGGTGAGGGTCATTTTTCCCTCAATGATACTCACTCTCCCTTGAGCCATGGGTTTGTCTATAGTTCACCCATCATAGTGCATACATGCCCAAATCTTCCATGATCTTGCTGGATACTCCACAACTGGCCAAGATCATGCTCTGATACCGTTATAATATTCCTAGTAGAAATTTTACAATGATAACAAAGACATGCACAAATAAATAACACAAAAAATTTCAGAAATGCATACACATAAACTAGAAATTTCTGCAAATCCCCAAACTGGCCAAATTTTATTAATAATATTTGTTGTGGTATAAATTAGTTGGAGAAATTGCACCTAGGCTTGCACAAGGCAAGCTACAAGCACCAGGTGATGAGTACGAGAAAGTCAAACGACTGCAATAATCAACACCTCCAGAAAACTATGTTGTTGCTCCAAAATTGCACTGCTGCCTGACTTCGCCCCCTGATTTTCCCACTCTAGAGTGCCCAAAAAATTCTATAAAATTAGGAGAGTTCTCCTTGCCCAAAACCTAGAAAAACCCAGAAAGGGTTTCCCTTAGTTCCAACTTTCGAAATTTGACCCTTCACAACTTGGCCCTCCACCAAATTCGAATTATGTTACTGTGGCTACTCCTATCAATCTCTTCTCTCCAAACTATAGCAATCCTCCACAAATTTCCATCCTAATGATTTCCCAGCACCCCAGCTCTAAACTCCCCCGAATGATGCTGCCCCAAAAGAGTCTCACTCCAATGACTGCACAGTCATGGAGGAGATGATGCAGTCCTGTGTATGATAAAGTGAGAGCTACGTGTAGGTTGGTCCTCTTGTTTGTAGCTTCCCTCCACACTCATGAAAATGGTCAAAGAACACTCCTGTAGCTTCTTTGGTCAATTACGCAATGACCTAGCTCCACAAACAACCAGTGAATCCTCCCTCTATGAAATGTTGGTTCCCAGACTGCGTGCTCTACTCCAAAAATGTGTGGGACCTGTAGTTGATGCCTCTTCCAGTCTCAGTGATGAAGGAAAGCCTTCCTAGGGTGGCACTTGAAGTCCACCGAAGAAAGGTTGAGCTTCTCTCCTTGGGAAGCTCTTGTGCTAAACAACACAATATTGGCTCAACTGAACAACTAAGGCAAATTCGATTTTCAAATAGACAAAAGACCCCTATTTCTCCCTCATTCCTTCCTTTTATAATTGTTGGCCATGCATTCCTTGTGGGTCCCTCCACCAATTCGATTTGCCTCAAGGAATTCAAATTCTTTCTTCTCCAAGTGTGTGGGCCCCATATTCCACTATCAATTTAATCTTTCATTTTCTCTAATGTTGGTGGCCTCCATCTCTCCAAAAATTAAGTGGGGACTCCCTCCACCCACTTTTCCTAAGTTTACATGCCAAAATATTTCCCAACACCCAATTGAAAAATAGAAATTCATCTTAGCAAAATTAATTTAATTGGGGACATTACAAGAGAGGCTAAAACAAAGTTTTCAATGGCTGAATTGCACACAACAGCTAGGAAAACCTAGATGTCAGCACTAAAATTATGGCTGAAAAATGCATAAATTGTTGATTTTCACTTTTCCAACGTAATAGATGCAAAACCCAAAACCTAGTTTTAGGACAATAATATATAAGGTGAATTATGCTATCTAATGAAGATTTTCCAAACCTTAACCATTTTTAACCATAAAAGGAAAGATAAAATAGATTTTGTAGGATCAATACGCCTAGAATAGTGTCTTTCTCAATTGTTTATATGGAGTCAAACGATAGAGGTCAAAGGTGGAAGACCTTGTGTGGGTAAGATTGACAAGCATCAATACTCGATCCGTGCCATAAATAATGCTCATCTCAAAGTGGTGAACAATGTGGCTTCAAGGCCATGAAATTCCATCATCTTGTGTTGGATGTCCTCATAATAGTGTTGGAGGAGTGTCAAGCCATCCTTAATGCCACTTGAAACGTATCTAGAAAGCAACATCTAAAATACACTTTCAAAATCAAGTGAGATCATCATCATAGTTTTAGCAACCATAAAGGTATTATGGTGGACCATATCTAATGCAAAAGGCACAAGGGTACTTCACACAAGCATTGTCTTCAAATGTCTTACTAGCTAATGATTTGTAAACAAGTTACCACACTTATAGATGGGAGGGTTATCCAAAGGCCCTATTAGGTACTTCCAAACTAAGGGGATGAACTGTTAGTTTCTCTAGCATCAGATGTGTTATAGCCACGAAATTTGGTGGAGAGGCTAGAATACATGAGATATCCAAAACCCATAAATCGTTTATGGAAATTCCACATAGAGATGGCTTAATTAGATTATTAGCCTCTTTTAAAATATTTCCTAAGTCTAAACTTAGAGAATATGGTTAATTAATTAGAATTAATTAAGTCAACATGAGAATATTCTAGAAAATCACACGGATTGATCCAAAAATGATTTGAGCCATTGATTAAGATTTAATCTTGGTCGTTGAAGTCCCAACAGGAAAATATAATAAGGGATTGATGTGGTGATGTAGAAGACACCAGAGACACTTGGAGAATTCAATTTTCCAGATTAGCGGCAGTCAGTTGCTAGAGAGTTCAAGCTTCATTGAGGAAGAAGAGACAATGACAGGCAGAGACAGTGAGGTTGGAGGAAGATTTTCAGATCCAGTGAGTGCATTTGGAGATAGGTAGAAGATCCACAGAGAGTTTGACACAGGGACTGTGTAGTAGCTTCTAGAGACAGTTCGATTTGCATATTTAGGAAGTCATTTCAGTGTTCTGGTGGCAGAAGAAATTTTGTAGAGGTCAGGAGAAGCATTTCCAGAGTTTGTGGAAAGCAGTAGAATCATCTCAGATTGAGATACAGGCCATACGGATTAGAGCGTGCCCAGAGACCACACAAAGGGTGACGTAGGGCAATTCGTAGAGGGTTTCAGAGGCCAGTCTTCAGAGCTAAATTTGCCTATGGGTAAGGAAAATTCCTCACTAGATTTTTGCCAGTATTTTTCTCTATAGGATTGCCAGTTTCGGCATCCATATTATTGTACTCAGATTTCACTGTTGCATAATAATAAAAACCCTCAGCTGCTGCACCAGTTTTCCCAAGTTGGGTTTTTCAGGGGACTTTTGTTCAGAAATAACGGTGTCATATTTTTTTGTGTGTGTGCTAAATTTTCTCAGTTTCCAACGCTATTATTTTCTGCAGAATTTTATTTGTGAAGGTTGCAGTGTGTTTAATTTGTTGTTTCTGTAACAATAAAATGAATAATTAATTTATCAGTTAGAAGCATTAATACTTGTCGCTGCAATAGGATTTCAGTTTTGAAATTTTCACATGGTATCAGAGCGTAAGTGATCAATCGGGAAACTCAGAAGTGGAGAAAGGAATTTCGTTGTTCATAGGGAGTAGAAGGCTGAAATTCTCAGAGCCCAGGGCAGGCAAATCGAATTCCTTGGGTAAGTTCGATTTTCAAATGTAGGGTTGCAAAAAAATTTAGTTGCCCAGAATAGTGATGCTAGTAGGTACAAGGAGCAGCAACAAATTAGATTTTCACTAAGTACATTCCTTGCTTGGACGCAGACAATTTTGTAGGAGGTTGCACCTAGTGTCAGGTGGAAGAGAAAAGCACACACCTTAGAGGGAAAAATTCTCTCAAGGGATCTCGATTTTTAGAGATCTAATTACTCCAGCTTCACATTGGGAGTATTTGTGAGCATATTTTCTCACTCCAGAAGGGAGTGCAGGTAGCAGATCTAGTAGTCGAGCAGAGGGAAAGAGGGAGATTCCTATTTATTTTCTGATTTTTTTTTATTTTTGTATATTTTTCAACTTTGTAGAGATGTCCATACGAGATTGCCAGAGGAGGTCGTGCAAGTTAGCTAGAATGTAGATCTGGGCAGCAGGTCGACTTCCAGTTGTCGAAGACAGGTACCAGAGGAAGTACGAGTTGTCTAGTATGGGTTGCAAAGAAAAGAAAGGTCCTAGTAAGGGACAGGGCTCAAAAGAAGATAGTGACGCACCATATCCATGAGGAGGAGGAGTCTGAGACTCCAGCGTGCCAAATGGGCAGGGTCCATTGAGGTGTCCTCCTCATGGATCATCACCTTGCTACAGGGTCCCACAGTATTCAGTAGTAGGATGGATCAGTGTCAGAGATGCAGTCAGATTCCAGAGCAACAGTTGCAGACTAGTGGCAGTTAGATGCTGAGGAGTTTAGTGCAGTGTTGGAAGCAGTGCATAGTGGCATCGTGCAAAGCTAGTAGTAGCGAAAATTCTTCAGTAGACAGTGCAGGTGCTAGTAGCAGTCAGGACTTGAGCGAAAAATGAAACAAAGTTAATTCAATATTTCGGATGCTTCTCAGTTGTAGTTGTTGCAATTTTAGGAGCAACAAATGAGAGGGAGTTGCAGTGCAGATGCACAGTTGGCAACAGTACAACAGTGTCAGTAGTAGCACAGATGCAGCATCAAAGTTAAGCAGTAGTTTGTGGGAAGCAATAGCCAGACATCAACAACGTGGCATCAGGTGATATAGAGACAGGGTGTTGTGGCAGGATGTGTAGCACTAGAGAGAACACAGTCCTCGCTAAGAGGGAGTGTTAATTTATGTAGCATCAGATGTGTTCTAGCCGTGAAAGTTGGTGGAGAGGCTAGAATACACAAGATCTCGAAAACCTAGAAATCGTTTCTGGAAATTCCACCTAGAGATGCCTTAATTAGATTAATAGCCGATTTTTAAATATTTTCTAAGTCTAAACTTAGGGAATATGGTTAATCAAAATTAATTAGTTCAAGGTGAGAATAGTCTAGAAACTCACACAAATCGATCTAGAAATTAGCTGAGCCATTGATTAAGATTTAATCTTGGCCGGTGGAGTCTCAATAGGAAGATATAAGAACGGATCGATGTGGTAATGGAGAAGACACCAGAGACACTTGGAGAATTCGATTTTCCATAGTAGCAGCAGTCAGTTGCCGAAGAGTTCGAGCTTCAGTGAGGAAGTAGAGAGAGTGAGGGGCAGAAACAATGATACTAGAGGAAGATTTCTACATCTAGTGAGTGTATTTGCAAAGAGGCAGAAGAGCAATTGAGAGGCTGATGCAGGGATTGCGTGGTAGGTTCTAGAGGTAGTTCGATTTGCATATTCAGGATGTCATTTCGATGTTCCAGTGGCAGAAGAATTTTGCAGATGTTGGGAGAAGTGTTTCCGGAGTCAGTGCAAAGCAGAAGAAGCAACTCAGATTGAGATCTAGGCCATATGGATTAGAGCCTGCACAAAGCCCACACAGAGGGTGACGCAGGGCAATTCGTAGAGGGTTTTAGAGGCCAGTCTTCAGAGCTGGATTTTCCTGTGGGGTGAGGAAAATTCCTCACTAGATTTTCGCCAATATTTTCTTTGTAGGATTGCCAGATTCAGAATCTATATTATTGTACTTAGATTTCACTGCTGCATAATAATAAAAACCCTCAACTACTGCACCGATTTTCCCGAGTTGGGTTTTTCTAGGGACTTTTGTCCAAAAATAACGGTGTCATATATTTATGTGTGTGTGCTGAATTTTCTCAGTTTCCAGCAATATTATTTTCTGCATAATTTTATTTTTGAAGGTTATAGTGTGCTTAACTTTTTGTTGTTGTAGCAATAAACTGAATAATTAATTTATCAATTAGAAGAATTAATACTAGTTGCTGCAATAAGATTTCAATTTTGAAATTTTCACAGGAACAATTGTTAGAATGACCTATCAATTAATAGGTGCATGTGAAAAGAGGACATGGAAGGGGATTGGCTTCATGGAAGATAACACAATCTTGGTACCAACTTTAGGAGTTCATGTTGCCTCAAAATCTAGCATGTCTTGTAAGAGGCCTCACAAGACAAAAGCCAGAGTAAGACACAAGAATGAGGTGGATTCCACTACCACCTCAACACTCCTCCTACTCATTAGTGCAATTTCACCACACAAGAGCTTTCCCAGTATAGGTCACCTAAAAGTGTTCTTGTTTAATAGGATCAAGGTGACACTTTAATAGTCTTGTTGTCATGATGGTGATCACATGTTCCTTTCCTATTCACATCTATTCTCCCTTGACTCAAGATATGTCAATTTTACCCTCTTAAACCTTCCTTTCAATGAAACATATGATGATTGCCTTGTTTATCGTTGTCCTAAACAATTTCATGAGGAGTCTAAAACATCTCAAGTACCTCCTATCTCAATATACCGCCTCTCTAGAAATATTTAGAAGTGGTGTGATTGTCACAAGTGCGAAAATTTTAATGCAAAGGACTTGAGCGCAAGATCTATAATGCAAAGGACTGTCATACTCTCTAAAGAAAAGATACCCTTCATGGACTTTACTGACCTTTGATTTAACACCCTCCTCCATTCCTTCCTAATTCAATTTTTGTATCTCGAACCAAAATTATGCGCCCTTCATTTCACTTTGTACCGAACCTCTCCCTCCTCTTGCCTTTCCATGCCCTTGTATGGTTTATTTCTCTCTTTCTTCTTTTTTGTCCCTTATCCATTGAATTCTTAGGGAAGGCCATGCCTGTAAACTCATAACCTTTGTCGAGTGGCTTGAATATTATACTACACCATAAGATTTCCATAATTAATGTGGTTCACCAAGTTGATTGAATCCCCATTTAAAAATGGGACCATTGTGGGTCCAACTTAGGCCTCTTATCTTTTTAGTGTCCCTTAAAAAATTAGTACTAATCTTGGTCATACTTTCCATCCTCATAGACACTTTATCCTTTCTATTCCTATCCTTGTTGATCTAATTATGGAATAACTCCTTCCTACTCTACTTTTGTTTGTTTTTAATTTCTCCTTTCCTATATTAATTTGCTAGTAATGGATTCCTCTAGGCTGTCGTCTTGAGTAGGGCCCGACCCGAGATGACTTCTCACTAGATTGGACCAACTTCCATGCATCATCCTTGCCTCCCAGTGACATTGGTATTGGTTGTCATAGCCCATAGACTGCAGCTATGGGATTAGTTCTTCAACCATTCCTCCAAATGTCACTTTCCAATTGAATTTTTCCTTCACCATCTCAACCTTAGTATTGTTGGATTTTGCTTCTTTCCTTTTCTATTTAAAGTACATAATCATCTCCATTCACCACTTTTGTTTGGTAGCTCAAACAATGTTACTTCGTCTTGCTTCATGCCTTCACTAATTTAGCTCTAGCATTTTCACGTCTCACATCTTGGCTTTGTTGATTCCATCCTAGCTTCACCTCCTCTCACCTCTCCTTTCCTTGCTATTTTATCCCTCTTAGCTCTCCTTATGCTATTAACTTTTATGTTGGGATCATCAATTGTTTAGCTCCAAGAGTAACATAATTGCATATTTTGCTTTCGTACATAGACTTTGACATCATCAACTACCATCCTCAGTTACAAGTATGGCTCTTTTAGCTCTTCTCCCTTTCCTTTTTATATTTCCTATCTATCTTATATTTCACTTTCTACTACTAGCTTTTTGTTATAACCCAAAATGCTCTTTTTAGGTGACAAAGCCCTATATACAAATGATACACTTGGATTAGTGGAGAAGGGCTACCCGATGTCACCTCGGTATGTGCTTGACTCCCTTTAGGACAGCTATCGTCTTACACAAAGGGGAATCCCGAGAAGAAACTACGTCTAAAAAATGATAATAAATTGTAAGTTTTTTAGACTTAGGGTAAATCTTCTTCCATATCATGATGCTTCATGTGCTTGGATTCTTCTCCACCTAACTGGGGATGTCATGCTCTTAGATTGCCTCCAAGTATGCAATATTATTGATTCATCCCAAGGCATGTTATTTGGCTTTGTCCCCTCACTTTCTATGGATAATTCAATCTTACTAGCTCAAGGGAGGTTGTAACAAAAAAGGATAAGTGATGTATCAACCATTCTTTATAGAACTTTGTCCCCCCCCCCCGCCCCCTTTGTACTTGTTTGGTAGTGGGTTTAGTGTTATTAATTACATTTCATTGTAGATTGGGTACAAGCGTGATTTTTAGGAGAATTGAACTACGTACTTAGGTTCGTTAATGAAGTGGACCACTCCCTTGAAAGCTTGACACAACATTCATTTTCTACCCAAGTCTATTTAACATTAAAACAACATTCATTTATGTGGATTATTTATGTTTCTCCTCTCTTTAATTTGGAACACATGGTTGAAGTGCATCACAAGGGTTATTCATCCCTTTACCTTAAAGGGATGAGGAAATGAGAGAGAAAGAGGTGAAGAAAGACTGATTTTTCAAGTAGAATATGATCACCAAGAATCCCAAACCCAGTGCCTGCTTATCGGGAGAAATGGAGTCAAGATAAACCATGAAAGGGAAACTCGCTCTTCAAGAAGACATAAAAGGAATTTCACTCTCCTAGATGAAAGCAACAACAAAATGACTTCTAGATTTGTATACTTTGATGACACTTTTGTCGAGTTTCAAGTATACAAACTCAACCAATCCTCTAAGAACATTCATTCATTCTTTCTCCAATGAGTAACACATGCAAAAATTTCCAATAGTTTCAATGCTTCAAATAACTCACATTAATTATAGCACACTATTGACCATGAAAAATTATTCCATGCATTAGACATTCTTGAAAGACAAAAATATAGCATCAAGTAACACTTACAAGACAAAGAAGAGTATATCTGTTGAAATTTCTAAGTATTAACTGTTAGAAATTTTATCTTTATTCTTCTGGTTTATTTCTCCTACTTTTTAATTACGAACAAGTTATTTAATCACATAAATACTGAAATAAACACAATACAGTCTCAACCATCTATAGATCAACAGTTGAAAGAAAACAAACACACAAATGGCACCATTATTTTTGGACAACTCGTCCTGGGAAAAACCCAACTTGGGAAAACCAATGCAACAATTCTAAGGGTTATTTTATTATGCAGTCTATCTTAGTACAACTGGGTGCCAAACCAACTCACCTGATACAGAAAATAATCTGGCTGTAATACCTCTCTATTTTGAAGCAGATATTTAGAAAATCTGCCCCACGAAACCCTCTCCAACAACCTCTAAAGCTCAGCGTCTGCCCACCTAGCCTCAATGTCAGCCCAGAACCCCTTGCATTATCCATTTGAGGCACTGAGCAACCTCTACGGCGCTCTGTGTCACTCCTGCTGCTCTTTGCATGGATGACGCAGGCTCTTCTAGGCTCTGCGCAATCCCTGCTAGCTCTGCGTGGCTCTCTCTGGCTCAACGTCTGCATCTCTCTGCTTCTGCATTGGTCTCTTGGAACTATCTCTGCCTCTTTGTCTCGTACTCACTGCCCTTCTCTACAAACTGATCACTGATTCGACTTTCTCTTAGCAAACCCCACTCTAGAGAATCAAATGACTGATCACTCTGGTGTGTTCTCTAACTAACCCTCAAGCCTCCTCTTATACTTTTACTGTTGTTCCTTCAATGTCTAAGATTAAATCTCTAATCAACAGCTAAGATTAGATTTGGCTTGATCCATGTCCTTTAGAACCTTCTAACCAGTTTTATATTAATACCCATTAATATTTTATTTTTCCTAAGTTTAGACTTAGGAACTCCATTAAAAGAATTAATTATTTTAATATCTCATAAACCGGGTAGAATCTGCCCAAACCATTTCTAGGTCTTAGAGATATCATGTGCTTTAGCTTCTCCACCAATTTTCATGGCTAGAGCACATATGATGCTACCCCAAACCAACAATATCCATCCACAAAATTGCCAAAAGGAAGCTCCAAGAATGCTAGTGAAATTATCCAAACATCATAATTCACCAAAGACATCCAAATTTCATCCTCTACTATAGGTCCAAATTATTTTCTAGAGAAGTCCAATATCCAAAGTGTGATGCTTTGAGAGAGGCTCCAAATGCTGTAAAACATCTCCAAACCCAAATTTGGGCTCTGTGGGATCCAAATGGGTTTCATGGGTCTCCAAATGGATCAAGATCATGTCGATGCTCCATCAATGAGGGATAGAGGATGAAACATTCCCTCCCATGTCTCCCCGGAAGAGACAAAACCTCCTCTGGGACCTGGATCAGTCGCCAAGTATCGGGTGCAAAGTGTAGCCGGTTGGGAAACGTGGTCCAAATGCATCATCATCTTTGTATGACTGGGGCACAAACAAATAACGTGGTGGTGTTGAAGAATCCCATGGTGTGGCAATCAACGATCTTCATGTCTGGAGGCCCATGGCTCTCAACGCTCACCCTACAAGTGCCATTATGTCCCTCTAGAGGGCTTGGATCACATATAGGGAGGCCAAATCCAAGATGAATACCTGCCTGCAATCCTATATAAGATCCAATGCATCTCCTCACCTTCTAGTACAATAATCCATTAGTCCAATTGAGTAAATAAGATTTCTAATCAGGGGCATAAGTGGACACTTCATACCGGCATACCCTTCCAAATCCAAACACTTCCGATGCTACAAAAATCAACGCCCTCAAGGCCTCTGCTGCTCTGGACCACTTGGAAAAAACAACTCAAACTCAAGTGAAAGCAACAATTCATTAGAGACTAAGACCATAAATGCATCTAAGTGGACCATACTCAAGTGTTAACGGCATATTAATACTTCAAACTGAGGTCACCTTTTAATATCTAACTAGACCAAGTCCCATAAAAGTGTTCCCTATCTTTGTAGGGGTGGCTAAGTAGTCAACCCTATTAGGTGCTTCCAACCCCTAAGGCGAGGTGGCATTTCCAAGGTTAAACATTGAACCAATAGGTGTTGTTGTAAGGGGAAAGTCTTCCTGGCCAAGTGTCATGGTAAAGGGACCACCAAATGGGAGTCCACATCTTGAGTGTATAGATGTAATGGAGGGAGAAATAATGGATGAATGAGTTACTCCACTTAGTTTGATCTTTCCACCCCTTTGATGTGTCTTTTACTTCTTTTTTATAATGCTTTGTGTTATGGTGCATAGCTCAAGGATCAAAGCTTGCTCTTTAGGCTAGAGAATTTAATTTACCCCTTAGGATGAAGTAGTTTATACTCATCAAGGTTGTCACATGTAAGGGTTCCTTTTGATGTGATGAATACTTGAGTGCTAAAAAACCTCATGGTGGCTAATGAGGAGGGTAGAGCTCACACTATTCGTTTTCCCACACACTATCTTATGACCCAACCATCTTTTACATTTTTATTTTCTTTTCCTTTTATTTTGGCCATATTATGTTTTTTCCATTCTTTTAGCTGCATCAACTTCCAGAGCAATGTTTTATAGCCCCACTCATGGATGTGGATAGGAAGGTATTGTATCCTAACGAACCAATGACAAGTTAGACTCGAAGAATGTAGATGGTATCAAGGGCTTATATTGTGACATGGTAAGTGTTAAGTATGTTGTAAGGGAGAATGAACACGCTATTTCAATCTAGGTTTTCCAAGTAGTGCTCCCCTACAACCCTGATGCCTTAAGGGACATCCCACTATAATAGAATTAAAAATTAACCCCGCTAGTAAGGTGAGAGAACAGATCTATAGCAAATATCAATCAATCATCCAAATCACCCCTTTATCCTTACTAAATGCCTGAAACATTAAGTAAAATCACCTGAATGCAGAATGATCAAAGTCCTGTTAAGTGGTACCCCACCTTCATCTGAGAGGAATGTTGAATGGTGAGAGATGTAATGACTGGTGGAAATGGTGGAGGAGCTAGCATATCGTCATTATCAACCTAATGTGTAGGGTTGCTAGCTGTTTGGTTGTCAAAAATAAGAGAGAAGTGTTCTCTTAGGGGGTTACCCATTTTGGTGGGTAATAGTATAAGTATCTCAAACTATATATCAAGTTTGGACTGGAATGGCCCTCATGTGTACTTCTATATGACCCAAAAAATGCTTTAAAAGGAGCTTCTTCTTGACTATGTAGGATAATTCAAGAGTTATAATTGCATACCAGTTTAGTTTCATGAATTCTCTCATATTAGCTTGAATGAAATCTGTCAATACACAAAAAGAGTTTCTAGTTTTTTTTTTTTTTTTTGAACTGTCCTACAAATCAGAAATCAAAGCTTCTTCCCTTTCATAGAAACGTTAGTATTAGTTTGATATGGCCTGTGATAGCAAGTATTCTCTAGACTAAGCTATTCTTTGAATTTAGATAAAAAGGATTTCATCAGCTTGTGTGTAGTGGGTTGGTTGTTGGTATTAGGATTGTTTGTTTTGAAAATCAATTGAGGCTTTCAAAATAAACTGCCCTTTTATCTTTTTATGATTGATTCTTGTCTTAACAAAACATATTTCTCTCCATAATATTTAAGTGTAGATATGGAGTTAGCCTTCCATATTGTGTTGGTGAAATTGTCTATAGTGCAACAATATTTTATAGGGAAGGCTCCCTAATGGTTATGAGCGAGAGGACAATCCGATTTGACAATGGTTTGTCTTCTGAGTTTCATTTGATTTTCCTTGACAAAGGCCTTGTATATCCAAAAAGACAAATCAAGTGGAAATAGACTCATAATGTGTTTTGACACTGAGAGTACCACCCTCTCAACTTTTGAATGTCGCAACAGACTCATACATCATCAACTACCATCCTTAAGCAAGAGAATGGTGCTTGTAAGTTGTCTTCCTTTCTTTTTTATATTCCATTTATCGATTTCATATTTCAATTTCTAATTCTACCATTTTGTTACAACCCCAAATCCTCACCTTAAATGACAAATCCTTATACACAAGTGAGACCCTAGAGATATTGGAGAAGGGCTACCCAATGTAACCTGAATATATTTTTCACTTTGTGTAGCTCAGTTATCCTCTGACATGGGGGAATCCACAAAAGAAACTTAGTCTAATGACTGATAATAATTTGACTTATAATATTTTTTAAAGCTAACTTATGATATTTTTTAATGTATATTGCATAAATTATGAAAGTAGAATCTAAAATGATGTAATTTTGTATTTTAAGGGGCTTGCTGGAAGGAAACGTTACAATGAAATCAACCACAACTATACTTTAGTGGTTTTTCTCCTAAACTTTGGTGATTAGATATTATCCCCACAAGCGAGGCCTCCCCAACAAGTCTCAAAGACTAAAGTAACCCAAGGATTCCCAGGATAAATACCTTCTAAGTAACCTACCAAATTTAAATAACTTAGAAATGTATTCAACAAGGTAATTCTCAAGGTGAAAAAGAGATAAGGAAGTGATGGCTAAGTCTATAGGGCTGAGGTAAGTCCTAGAGATGCTCAAATAGTTTCCAAACACATATCACCATTAATTAAAGGATTTTTATTATAAAATAGGTTTTGAGATAATGACACTTTACATCATGCAAAAATTTATGACAACAATGATAAAGTAGCCCACAAATGATGGTTATCAATAAAATATTACAGAAAAGCATATCAGTAAAAAAGAGAGGCTAAAACAAAGTTTTCAATGGCTGAATTGCACACAACAGCTAGGAAAACCTAGATGTCAGCACTAAAATGATGGGTGAAAAATGCATAAATTGATGATTTTCACTTTTCCAATGTAATAAATGCAAAACCTGGTTTTAGGACTATAATATATAAGGTGAATTATGCTATCTAATGAAGAGTTTCTTACAGCTTGCTGCACCCTTGACATATTTGATGAGGAAGGGGGCATTCAGTGGGTTGGATACAGCGCAGCGAGCCTTTGACAGGCTCAAGGAGGTGATGAGCAGCTGCCCAGTGCTTGTATTGCCAGATTTTTCGCAGCCATTTGTTTTGGAGTGTGATGCGTCGGAGAGGGGTTGGCGCAATATTGATGCAGGGAGGTCACCCTATAGCCTTTTAGATTCAGAAGCTCCTTCCACACGAGAGGTTGTATTATATATATGACAAGGAGATGCTGGCCATCATGCATGCATTGGCCACGTTCCGGTAGTATTTAGTGGGTAACAAGTTCAGAGTGAGCACTAATCACGAGAGCCTCAGGTTCTTTTTGGAGCAGAAGCAGCTACAGGAGAGGCAGCAGAAGTGGATCAGTAAGAATCAAGCATATGCCTTTGACATTGAGTATGTCAAGGGTAAGAACAACGTGGTAGCAAATGCCCTTTCACGTAGACTAGCCATGTTGCCTCTTATGAGCTTCGACGCAGACTGGAGGGCTCGACTCTTAGTAGAGTACTCCAAGGACAAATTTGAATGTGAGGTTCTGGATGGGCAGGTGGTAGATGACAGGTACAGGTGGCCGAGCTGTTCTTCAGAGAGATCTTCAGGTTACATGGTCTTCCCAAGACCATCACCAGTGACAGGGACAGCCGTTTCATGGGCAGATTTTGGTAGGAGCTTTTCCAGTTGGTGGGGACGAAGTTGACACCGAGTACCAGTTACCACCCACCGACGGATGGGCAGACAGAGATAGTTAACAAGTGGCTGGAGGGCTACTTGCGTAACTATGTCATTGGGCAGTAGAGAGCATGGCTGAAGTGGCTGCATCTGGGGGAGTACTGCTACAATAGTACACATCACATGTCCATCGATATGTCACCATTCTATGCTTTGTATGGATATCATACTTTATTTTTTGCTGACGTGATGTTTGGTGCTAGCAAGGCTCCGAGAGCCAAGATTTGGATCCAAGAGAGTCAGGATATTCTCCGAGTTCTCAAGGATAATATGGCTACATCGCAGAACCAGTAGAAGCTGTACGCTGACAGGGGTCGGGTGGAGAGATAGTTTAAGGTAGGGGACTTGGTCTACCTACGATTACAGCCATACCGACAGTCGTCACTGAAGAAGAAGGGGGTTCAAAAGCTCAAGCCCCACTTTTATGGGCCATACAGGGTGATACACAGGATTGGACAGGTTGCGTATGAGTAGGAGCTGCCCCAAGGTAGCAAGATTCATAACGTCTTTCATGTATCATGCCTGAAGAAGGCATTGGGACAGCATGTGACAGTGACAGATGAGCTACCGCCCACGGATGATGAGGGGCATTTGGTGTTGTAGCCAGAGGCTATTATTGATACCAGGGAGAGGCAGCTACTGAACAGGATGGTCCGGGAATTCTTGGTGAGGTGAAAGAATTTACCGGATGAGGATGCCACTTGGGAGAGTGAGAAAATTTTTCCGCATCCATCACTTCAGTTGCTTGAGGACAAGCAACATTTTGCCGGGGGAGACTGTAATATTCCTAATTAGCCATGGCTAATTGGAATATTCGATTTTGCTCAATTTTTCCTTCTATAGTTATTTATAAATAAAAAAGTGAGGAAAAGGGGGACATAACTCACCTTTAGAATAAAGTCACTCCCTAGTAGGACAACATTGTGACTTAAAGGGGAGCCAAGGGGGCCAAAGGACCACGCAGAGATGGGGCCCACGCAGACACTTGGAGGGACTGCGCAGATGGAAAGGAACACGTGGCAAGAAAGGGATTGCGCTGGAGGAGGTGGGCCTTGGGATTAAGTGAGGCCAATGGTATAAAGGAGAGGGGAGCCTCCTCATTTTGTCATTGGATTATGTGCATTTGAGCTAGTCACTTTGACTTAGAGCACGCTGGCTATTTAGCTAGTCTGCAACACTGTTTAGTGCATTGAGTGTCTTCGTTCGGAGATTTCACCCTTAGCCCCGGGGGACTTCGAGTGCCTGCTCAGGCAAGGTAGTTTTCAACAATATTTTGTAGGAGGATTGATCTTTGTAGGGAGGAGGAACTGAGCATTTTGGATATCTGCGTAGTCTTGAGAGAGGGATGCAGTTCTTTTGGTGGGAGTTCCGGATTGAGTGTTTTTGCTGAGGATTTGAGCTGGGAGATTGAGCAGGGGATCAACCCTTGCATATTGGAGGATTTTGGCAGAGTTTTAGGTGGAGTTTTGGAGGATTCTATTCAGTGGCAGCGCAGAGCCTTGAGGGACAACGTAGATCCCCAAGGGGGTGATTTTCGAGGGTCGACTATTTCAGAAAAGATTTCTGGGTTTTTCTGGGTTTCTTGAGTAGAGTCTGATTCTAGAGTTTTAGCATTTTTTGAGGAGGGGAACAGCCCCAAACCCTCATTTGATTTCCAGTAGTAGCAGCAGCACGACAGTTCTCCAGCAGCTTGGACATCAGAGAGAGGCCATTCCTTTGCTATTCTAAGTGTATTTCTTCACTTTCCTTGTGCAAGTCGAGGTGCTACCTGTCTGATCACCTCTTGTACTCTTTCCATTACTCAGTATAAAAAAAATGGCTTAGCATTTCTCTTTGCATTTCTTGAGTATCTACTTATATTTCATGTTCACATTATTATATGTTGTACCACTGTTATTTTTATCACTTTGAGTTTCCTGGTCACTATATCATTTGGACGTGTTTGGTTGGAGTTTTCTTGGGTTTGAGGGATATCCCGGAAACAGGATGTTACACCTAGTTTCTAGCCAAAACAATGATAGATATAGGACTGATAAGCTGCTGCTGTTATGACTGAAGAGATGCCTCTTTTCCTCGTACGTGTGACTGTGTTTGACCCTTAGAACAACCCCTTAAACTTCGGTCTTGTCTTCTCCTTCTTTGCTGCACTAGAGGCTCCTTATACTCGTCTTCTTTCCTTCTTTTCACAACTTCTCTTGCTCGCTGATTTCAGAGGTTAGTGAGTGCGTTTTAGTGGAGTGGACAACCTCTATATATAGAGGACTGTCCCTCCTTTTAGGCCGACTAGAAGGCCGACTTGAGGACAGTTTGTAGGCCAACTTGTTATGCTTGTTTCAGATGGCTTCTTTGGTGGTGTAACATGCTTGAATGAGCTTCTTTGATGGTGCCTTTGCATAGGAGGGGACTTGACTTTGCTTGGAGGTATTCTCTTGACCCTAATACATGGTGTAACATGCCCTTAAGGCCTTCAACATTTCCTTTTGAATATTTGACTTACCTATAGCACTTAACATGTGCTAGACCTTTTTAAATGAGCAAGAAACTCATTGACATATATTATAAAATAATATTTCTTTTCTTGAATAAGTACAAATATCACAAGTACATTTATGAAGACTAAACCTAGTTACATTTCCTTCAACATTATGCACTCCAAGACCAAGCATATTCCAATTAAATATCATTTTCTAAGAGAACAGGTGCTTCAACAAAATTTCAAACTGGAATATGTTCCCTCAAAAGAACAAGTTGCTGACATATTTACAAAGCCACTTCCACGTGATGCATTTGAATATCTCAGAGAAAAATTAGGAATGGTCCTTGCTTCATCACTCTGTTAATCTTTCAATTTTAGGGGGAGAAATGTATATGTTGTCTTGGTGATGATTCTCATGGTTGCTTTTGAATTCCATCCTTTTATTACTAACAATGCATCTGGTATAGTCACAATAAATAGGATCAGATATTACAGGCTCAGTGGGAGCCATAGTTGTGAAGTTTCAGTGATTTACTTTCTATACGTGGATCCTATGGATAATAGTTGCGTATATACATGAGTTGCTACTTAAACAACCATGTATGTTTTACTATGATGAAGAAACAAGCTCCAATTTTGCTTGCTGGTTCTAGAATTGGTTGAGTACAGTTTGCTGATATTGCGTGTAGTTTAGGAGGAGCATTTGTGTTGATGGCATTATATTTACCTACAAATGTATTGATGATTATGCTACCAAAGTTACTCATATAGTTGTTGATGTTGCTACCTCACTCATTGAGGTATTTTTTTTTGGTTATAAATGACATATCTATCTCTTGATGTAAACCTCATGTAAATACCTATGTTATAAATCATTGTAAAATTTAGTCATGTATGAACTATTGTGGCCAAGTCATGTAATCCCATCTTTTTAGGCATGTGATGTAATTTTTAGCCCCACTATGTTGGGTGATCAATGTAAGCATGAGTCATTGGTAATAGGAAAGGTCATGTCTGGCTAAGTCATAGAGTCATGTACTTATTTGTATATCTTCAGAAAATTCAGCATGTGCTTAGGGGGAGCATGGTTAGTATTCACTGTACATACTCAACAAATCAGATCTACAATGCTCATGTCAACAAAGGGAGAGATGCCTTCACTCAACATTGGTCATCCCTTTGCCCTTGAGGTCAAAGGTGGAGAGAAGCTTGTTGTTTGGATAATGCTTGGTATATCTATAGATATGTTTATAGATACCTACAGGTGATGGTGGCCAAACACCAAAGTGGTTTCTATCAAGTCCAAAGGGGGAGATTGTTGGCATTATGACAAATGTGTTGTCCTTGATGGCAAACTACTTAATAAACATGTCAACATGATGGTATCAGGATGAGTATTCAGGCCAATATAGTTGTGACAAAAAATCAGTTCAGAGACAAAGGAATGATAAAGATGAAGTTTGAAGAAGTATACGTGGGTTTTGTGAAGGAAAGTCATGTACACACGCAGGTATGAAGAAGAAAAGGTGTGTACAGTTTCCTCACCATGGCATTCTATATAGCAAGGGTCTTTACCATGGTATTGATCCATAGTATTGAGCTCAGCAACAGATATTTGATCTCGTCAAAGAATACCATCGACACTAGTGTGGTTTTGACCTGTGGCATTGGCTAAGGGCTAAGCTATATAAGGAGATGAAGGTCAAAGTACTTATGTGTGCAAGTGATGAATATTTATGAATAGTTAGATATAAAGAAAGTGTGCATGTAATGGTCTATTAATGAATTGCTTGATCTGAAACTAAGTATGCACTCGAGAATTTGATGATGGATCAGATCCAATAGATCTAAAATGACTATATTGATAATGGATTGATTTGATATGTAATATTTATGTCTGACGCATGTTTTATTATGTATGTCAAGAGATGGGTTTGTTCTGAAGGTCTGATGTGCAGCGAAGCTATAAGTCAATAGTTGCAGATCTATACACGGGTTTGATAACCTGAAAAGCGCGTACATACGTGGTTTTAATGTTGGTAAGTTGCATATCGATTGTGTACTTTGACGGATCTGTACGCGGGTTTGATTCCTGAGAAATGTGTATACACATGGAAGTGTTTTGTGGAAAGCACATATATAAGTTAGGGTTTTGTTGAATAAGATGTTTGATCAGTCTAATCAGTCTTGTTGTGTTTTTGTTGTCTGTCAATGAAGTCTTACTTGATGATCTGGGTTTAACAATGATGATTGAAGTTGAATTGATTGATTGAAGAGTGATGATGCTCCTAGTTGTATGTGATTGAAGATCTGTGATGCATCTGAGATTATTTCAGAGTAATTCAATGGCTTAGGGTGTAACTCAGTGTATGTTTCAAAAAAACAATGATTAAGTTTTAGGGTTCAAAGTTTTGAAATCTGTATGCGGGTATGATGCAAGCAAGTTGTGTATACACACAGATTTGCTAAAGTAAAGTAGCATATATATCTTTACATTTTATTGATCAGGGTTTTGATTTGGTTCAGTGATTGGTTGATTTAGTTGGTTCAATTGCAGTGATCAGTTTCAGTTTTGATATTTGGTATTGGGCTTAAATGATGGTAGTGGGTCTAGTATGAAAATTTGATGAAACATGGCCTACAAATTTGATGTTTTGGTTCAATTGGAGCCAATGTGAAAATTCATGAAACGTGGTCCACATAAGTGTTGAGGGTTGGAGCCTTTAGTGAGGAAGTCGAAGCTTCCTTCCAGTGGTAGCTGGTAAATCTGATAAGGGGGTTGGAGATCCCTTCCTGTAATATCCCTTATCAGGGGAATCCCTCAAACACAAGCAAACTCCAACTAGAGAAATAACAGTAGTGCCACATACAATAACAGTAGTGCAACATACAATAATGTATACATGGAATATAAGCAGATACTTGAAAAATGCAGAGAGAAATGCTAAGCCATTTTATTATACTGAGTAATGGAAAGAGTACAAGAGGTGATCAGAAAGATAGCACCTCGACTTGCACAAGGCAAGTGAAGAAATACACTCAGAATGGTAAGGAAATGGTCGCTCTTTGAACTGTGTCCAAGCTGCCGGAGAACTGCTGTGCTGCTACTACTATTGGAATCAAGTGAGGATTTGGGTTTGTTCCCCTCCTCAGAAAATGCTGAAACTCTGGAATCAACCTCTACTCAATAAACCCAGAAAAGCCCAGAAAGATTTTCTAAAATAGCTGACCTCTGAAAATCACCCCCTTGAGGATCTACGCTATCCCTCATGGCTCTGCACTGCCCCTGAAGAGAATCCTCCAAAACTCTACCCGAGACTCTGCCAAAATCCTCCAATATACAAGGGTTGATCCCTTACTCAATCTCCAAGCTCAAATCCTCCTCATAACCCCAATCCGGAGCTCCTACCAAAAGAGACTGCGTCCTCCCCTCTCAAGACTGCGCAGTCATCAAAATGCTCAGCTCCTTCTCAACGCCAGAGATCACTCCTCCTGCAAAATACTGATAAAACTACCTTGCCCGAGCAGGCACTCGAAGTCCCCCGGGGCTAAGGGCGAGATCTTCAAACGGAGACACTCAATGCACTAAACAGTGCTGCAAACAGGCTAAACAGCCGGCGTGCTCTAAGTCGAAATGACTAGCTCAAACACAACATAATCCAATGATCAAAATGAGGAGGCTCCTCTCTCCTTTATAGCGTTGGCCTCTCTCAAAACCCTAAGGCCACCTCCTCCAACGTAGCCTCTCTCTTGCCACATGTTCTTTCTCCATCTGTGCAATCCCTCCAAGTGTCTACGTGGGTCCCTTCTCTACGTGGTCCTTGGGCCCCCTTGGCTCCCCTTTTAAGTTACAATGTTGTGCTACTAGGGAGTGAATTTATTCATAAAGTGAGTTATGTCCCTCTTTCCTCACTTTTTTATTTATAAATAACTATAGAAGGCAAAATTGAGCAAAATCAAATATTCCAATTAGCCATGGCTAATTAGGAATATTACAGTCTCCCCTGACAAAATGTTGCTTGTACTCAAGCAACTGAAGTGATGGATGCTGTAAAATTTTCTCACTCTCCCAAGTGGCATCCTCATCCGGTAAATTCTTCCACCTCACCAGGAATTCCCGGATCGTCCTACTCCGTAGCTGCCTCTCCCTGGTATCAATAATAGCCTCTGGCTGTAACACTAAATGCCCCTCATCATCCGTGGGTGGTAGCTCATCTGTCACTGTCACCTGCTGCCCCAATGCCTTCTTCAGGGATGATACATGAAAAACGTTATGAGTCTTGCTGCCTTGGGGCAGCTCCAATTCATACGCAACCTATCCAATCCTGCGTATCACCTTGTATGGCCCATAAAAGTGGGGCTTGAGCTTATCAGCTCCCTTCTGCTTCAGTGACGACTATCGGTATGGCTTTAATCGTAGGTAGACCATGTCCCCTACCTCAAACTGTCTCTCCACCCGACCCCTGTTAGCATACAGCTTCTGCTAGTTCTGTGCTATAGCCATATTATCTTTGAGAGCTTGGAGGATATCCTAACTCTCTTGGATCCAAATCTTGGCTCTCGGAGCCTTGCTAGCACCAAACATCACGTCAGCAAAAGATAAAGGATGATATCCATACAAAGCATAGAATGGTGACATACCAATGGACATGTGATGTGTAGTGTTGTAGCAGTACTCCCCCAAATGCAGCCACTTCAGCCATGCTTGTTTCTGCCCACTGACATAGTTACGCAAGTAGCCCTCCAGCGACTTGTCAACTATCTTCATCTGCCCGTCCATCTATGGGTGATAACTGGTACTCGGTGTCAACTCCGTCCCCACCAATCGGAAAAGCTCCTGCCAAAACCCGCCCATGAAACGACTGTCCTTGTCACTGATGATGGTCTTAGGAAGACCATGTAGCCTGAAGACCTCTTTGAAGAATAGCTCGACCACCTGTGCTGCTGTGTAGTGTGAGGATATGGCAAAAAAATGTGTGTACTTTTTCGGTCGATCAACGACGACAAAGATACAATCCTTACCCTACACCATGGGCAACCATGTGATGAAGTCCATCGAAATACTCTCCCATTTCCCCTCCGAAATGGGAAGAGGCTGCATTAATCCTGCGGGATGGCTTATCTCCCCCTTGTTCCTCTTGCAAATATCACACTCCCGGATATGCTAGAGTACGTCCTCCTTGAGGTCCTTCCATGAGAACCTCTCTCTAATGACCCTGTAGGTTTTAGTAAACCCCTGATGGTCGGCTAATGGTGAATCATGTGATGCCTGAAGTATCTTCTTCTTGAGATGAGATCCCTCAGTCAAGAAGATCCGGTCCCTATAGTAGATGATCTCATCGATTACCCGATACCTGTCATCTGCCACTTGCCCATCCAGAACCTCACATGCAAATCTGTCCTTGGAGTACTCTACTAAGAGTCAAGCCCTCCAGTCTGTGTCCAAGCTCATAAGAGACAATGTGGCTGGTCTACGTGAAAGGGCATCTGCTACCACGTTGTTCTTACCCTTTACATACTCATTGTCAAAGTCATACGCTTGGATCTTACTGATCCACTTTTGCTGCCTCTCCTGTAGCTGTTTCTGCTCCAAAAAGAACCTGAGGTTGTTGTGATCAATCCTCAACCTGAACCTGTTACCCACTAAATATTGCCAGAATTTGGCCAATGCATGCATAATGGTCAACATCTCCTTGTCATATATAGAATACAACCTCTCATGCGGAAGGAGCTTCTGACTCTCAAAGGCTATAGGGTGACCTCCCTGCATCAACACTGTGTCGATCCCCTCTCCCGACGCATCACACTCCAAAACAAATGGCTGCGAAAAATTCGGCAATACAAGCACTGGGCAGCTGCTCATAACCTCCTTGAGCCTGTCGAAGGCTCACTGCGCTGTATCGGACCAACTGAATGCCCCCTTCCTCATCAGATCCATCAGGGGTGCAGCAAGCTGTGAGAAACTCTTGACGAACTTCCGGTAGTAAGTACAAATGCCAATGAATCCCCGAGGTTCTGTCACATTCCTCGGCTCCGGCCAATCTCTAATGGCCTTGATCTTCTCCTCATGGACTCTCACTCCGTCCACCCCTATGATGTGTCCCAAGTACAACATCTCCATCAACCCAAACTCACACTTGGAGAGCTTGGCATAGAACTGCTGCTCCTCCAATATGCGCAACATTGTCTCAACGTGTTGGAGATGCTCCTCCCAAGGCCTGCTGTAAATGAGAATATCATCAAAGAACACCAACACAAACTTCCTTAAGTGACTGCAGAAGATGTGATTCATGTAGGACTGGAATGTAGCTGGGGCATTGGTTAGCCCGAAGGGCATCACCAAAAACTCAAAGTGCCCATAGTGACAACTGAAGGTGGTCTTGGGAATGTCCTGCTCCCTCACGTGAATCTGATGGTACCTAGATCTCAAATCAATCTTTGAGAAGAACTTTGCTCCTCTCAACTCATCGATCCTGGGTATGGGGAACCTGTTCTTCAGGGTCTTCTTGTTCAGGGCCCTATAGTCAATGAACATCCTCAATGTGTCGTCCTTCTTCTTCACCAACACCACAGAAGAAGCAAAACGGCTCGTGCTTGGCCGAATGTGCCCAAGAGCCAGCAACTCCTGAATGGCCCGCTCAATCTCATCCCGGTAGGCCTTGGGATGTGTATAAGGGGTAGTAATCACTACCTGTATGCCCTGCTCAAGCTCAATGGTGTGATCAAACCCCCGGTCTGGTGGGTGTCCTGGCGGAATCTCCCCAAACATTGTGGCATACTGGTCAAGGATGGACTGTAACTCTGGGTGCACCGTCTACCTTGTAGTCCCTGCCTCTGATGCACGCAGCTCCACTACCCACTCTACGTCTTCCTCCTGGAAGACTGCCTCCATCCGATGAGCCGAAACAGTCTGAGGCGGATACATGTGCTGTTCCTGTATCTTCTCATGCCTCCCTGTCTTCTCATCATCCCACTTCATCTCTAGGGCCTTCCAATTTGTCGTGACCTTCCCTAGAGTGATAAGCCACTGAACACCCAATATCATGTTGGTGTCTGGAATATCGACCACAAAAAAGTGGTCGGTCAGTGTGTAGATGCCCATCGTCACTGATAACTCTGGAACATAACGAGCACACACCATGGTCTGATCTCCTGGGACCAAAACTGAAAAGCCATCGAAGCTCTCTGTCTGTATACCTCTCCGCTCAACTAGCTGTGCATCGATGAAGTTGTGGGTTGCCCCACTGTCAACCAAAACTAATACTCGCTAGCCACGTACTGTCCCCTGTACGCGCAACGTCAAATACTTCTGAACTCCTCGCAATGCTGCAAGGGCCCCTTTGGTAGGTGCAAAAGCTGCACCACCTACTGCTAGTGGTGGAGGTGGCAAAGGATCCTGCACGGCATGACTATCTCCTACCTCCACATCATCCTCCTCATCCTCTTCCCCGCTGCTCTCGGAGAAGACCTCAATAAAATGTGCTTTTCCAGCAGCACATCTATGTCCCGGTGCCCACGGTTCCTGACAGGTAAAGCACAATCGCTTCTTCTTCAGCTCCCTCCTGGCATCATCATCAATCTATGCTCGTCCTAGATTCCCCTTTGGAGGTAGAATCCTCACATCCTTCCCCTTAGGCTAGAAAGCCTGTCCTTGGGGGTAAGGTGTTCGGGTCCTGGGTAAGGCATCTTGTAAGTCCCGGGTCCTGCTAATAGCATCCTAGAGTGTGGCTAGTCTAGTGGATCTGACTAGACCCTGAAGTGGCTCTGCTAACCCCTCAACAAACATGTAGATCGTCCATGCCACAGATAGATCTGGCACCATCACTGGAACCCTCAAGAAGTCTGCAATGTAGGTCTCTGGGTTCTCGGTCTATTTGAGCCTCGTCAGCTCAACAAAGTGTTGTTCCGGATCCCCCCGGTCAAACCTCTCTATCAATCTCCTGGTGAACTCGGTATATGTCGTCACTGTGGAGTGTCCGAGTGTAACCATCCCATGGAACCACCAGTCCTAGGCCTCACCATCCAAAAGTAATGTTGCCACCTTAATGGCCTCTGTCTCCGACATCTGGTTAAGCTAGAAATAGATGTCCATCTTCTCCACCCAAGACTTTGCCAAACTTTTTGATGAGCCATCAAACGTAGGCAAGTGGAATCTACTAGCTGTGCGGTGGGTGTCTCCATCATGATAATGCCGGTATCTTCTGTGATGGTCGCGGGGTCTACTATCCCGTTGGAGCTGAATGAAGTCTCTGAATGAGAGAGCATCCCTGAACTCTTGCCCATAGGCTTGATACTCTGCAAAATAATTGCCCATATGACTGGGCTCTGCCTCCTGCTGGGCTCCGGCCCCCGTGTATGCTCCTAGGAAAGTGGGCATGGTAGAACGTGTAGGGGAATGTGAGGCCATCTACTGAGTAGTCTCACACTGAGTGGCACCCTACTCTGGAAAACGGTGGGATGTAACCGACCCCTCACCAACTTGGAAAACCCGTGGGTTCTCACGCTGTCTAGCATCCACTGCCATGAATCTTTGCCCCATCACCTCGATCTGCCTTGACAGATCCTGCACTAATTTGAGGAGCATTTCTGCAAATCTCTTCCCATCCTCATCTGGCATCGGATCCTCCTGCTCTGCATCCACCACAGGCTACTCTTGTTCTGTGTTCGCCACAGGCTCCTCATGTTCTGTGTCCACCACTTGAACACAGTCTCCCTCTCTGTAGGTGTTCTCCAACCTACGCTCAATATCTCTGTATTTCCTACCTCTGTAATAGATGTAGGGCTTCTCCCTCAGTGTCATAGACTGCTAGCTCCACAAGCTAAGCCAGATCTATGCTCTAATACCACTGTAATATCCCTTATCAGGGGAATCCCTCAAACACAAGCAAACTCCAACCAGAGAAATAACAATAGTGACACATACAATAACAGTAGTGCAACATACAATAATGTATACATGGAATATAAGCAGATACTCGAAAAATGCAAAAAGAAATGCTAAGCCATTTTATTATACTGAGTAATGCAAAGAGTACAAGAGGTGATCAGAAAGATAGCACCTCGACTTGCACAAGGCAAGTGAAGAAATACACTCAGAATGGTAAGGAAATGGCCGCTCTCTAAACTACATCTAAGCTGCCGGAGAACTGTTGTGCTGCTGCTACTGCTGAAATCAAGTGAGGATTTGGGGCTGTTTCCCTCCTCAGAAAATGCTGAAACTCTGGAATCAACCTCTGCTCAATAAACCTAGAAAAGCCCAGAAAGCTTTTCTAAAATCGCTGAGCCCCGAAAATCACCCCCTTGAGGATCTATGCTATCCTTCAAGGCTCTGCACTACCCGTGAAGAGAATCCTCCAAAACTCTACCTGAGACTCTGCCAAAATCCTCGAATATGCAAGGGTTGATCCCTTACTCAATCTCCAAGCTCAAATACTCCTCATAAACCCAATCCGGAGCTCCTACCAAAAGAGACTGTGTCTTCCCCTCTCAAGACTGCGCAGTCATCAAAATGCTCAGCTCCTCCTCAACTCCAGAGATCACTCCTCCTACAAAATATTGATGAAACTACTTTTCCCGAGCAGGCACTCGAAGTCCCCCGGGACTAAGGGTGAGATCTCTGAACGAAGACACTCGATGCACTAAAGAGTGCTGCAGACAGGCTAAATAGCCAGCGTGCTCTAAGTCGAAATGACTAGCTCAAATGCAACATAATCTAATGATCAAAATGAGGAGGCTCCTCTCTCCTTTATAGAGTTGGCCTCTCTCAAAACCCTAAGGCCACCTCCTCCAACGTAGCCTCTCTCTTGCCACGTGTTCCTTCTCCATCTGCGCAGTCCCTCCAAGTGTCTACTGGTTCAAGATAAAATTGACTGAAAAACTAAGTTGACTGGATATACACTAGTTGTCTGCATTAAAGTCACGTACATATGCAGGTTTACTTCAGAACAATCGCATATAGAAATCAGAATAAGAAAATTAAATCAAGTTTTGTTAAAATACTGATTCACCCCCCCTCTCAGTATTTTTCCTAACAAATACATTTTCCAATAAAGAAGCTCCAAGATAAGAAAATGCAATCCAAACATCAAAATTCATCCATGCTCCAATTTCTTCCACGAAAAAGGAAATGCGAAAATATCAAGAGAGAGAATGATCCAATCCAAGTGATAATACAAAATGAATAAAAGCCACTCTTATTTATACACTTATTAGGAGTTCGAATTACCTAATTGTGCCTACATTAGCCCCTAGAATAAACTAATGTGCAAAGTAACTAAATTTTGGTGACAAGCCCACCCAACTAGCTCACAAATGAAATAATAAGCCTCTCAAGAGGTCAAATGATAAAAAATGCATGTCGTTGGGTCCTCATAGAGGCTTGATGAAGTCCATAGGTGCTATGATGATGAATACGACTTCCAAAAGTAATGGACAAGGGGTTGGCCCCTTGTACACCACATAATAAACCCGTGGTGCACCCTGTTGTCGCACAGATTTTCTGGGCAGCGCGACAATGCTCAGATCGGGGGTGTCACCCTAATCCCTGATCTATCCATTTAAGCTGTCTCCCGAGGCTAAGGGGGGGAGACCCTATGGGATAAAGGAAGACCAACTGTGGACTAGTTGGGTTGGGAGACACAACAAGACAATTTAGCACCTGATTGATTTTAGAAATTTGTACAAGTGCCTTATGGAGTTAACGATTAAATGATTATTTATTAAATGTTGCAGAAATATGAACCTTGTAAAACAATCATTTATCATCAAATAACCCAAGCAAAGATTAATTTTGCCGAATGCAAGATAAACAATAAATGCACAATGCCTTAACAATATTCCAGCATTTAAAATTTCAAAAGATAAATGCTTTAAATAACCACACAATTTTAAATGTTAACCACTCATCACTTTCATATAGCTAATCTTCAAATAAACATTTAAGCATGTTTAACTATATAAAAATGATAAATATAAATCCCACATCAAAATTTTAGCCTTAGCGGAAAAGATATACCAAAATCGTAAATATGACCAATCCTTGAGCCAAGACTAAATTTAACAAAATATTTCAAAATATATATATATATATATATATATATATATATATATATATATATATATTTATTTATTTATTTTCTTTTTTTTTTGAAAAAATAAAATAAAATTCTAAAATGAGAACAAACCAAACACCTAAAAACAAACTTTTTATGATTTTTATATTTTTTATGATTTTAAAATTTTAAATTCAAAATGAAACAAAACTAAAATCTAAATTAAGTCTAATCTAAAACTAAAACAAAAATTTAATAAGTTTAAAACTAAACTAAGCTAACATATATCTAATACTAAAATTAAAGATTTCATTTTTTAACTGAAATGAAACTGAGAAAAAGAAATACGCTACCTTAAGGAATCACATAAAATCTAACTATGCTAACTTTAACCCTAAACTAAATAGAAGCCTCACCAAATATATGACAGCAAAATCAAATGTGTTGAGGCGTTTGTAGGTTCTAACGGTAGTATGGAGTAGACGAGTTTCGTTGATGAGGAAGGACGCGGGGATGCGAGGTTTCAACGTGTTTTGTAGGTGGACGGAGAAGGGTAGGAATGTTTTCCGGCCTGGAGCGTGGAAATATCGCAGGTATATCAGCGTAAGGAGCTTGGATGTCTGCAAGCAGAGGTTTGATACAAATTGAAGGACGTTCGACAGTGGAAAACACAGGAGCGGAAGCTAGACAGAGGAAAGCGGACATCGCAGGTTGAATGAGAGCAGAGGGGTTGACAGATTTGGGTTTATTTATGCAGATAGACAATGTGGAATGCGTGAAAAATGGCAATGCGTCTGATTGAGGTATTGAAGGTAGTGTGGACAGTGTGGAGAGATAGCAATAAGGGACAAGCTTGCGTAATAGCAGCTAGATGGCGGGTTTGATGAAAGCGCGCAGAGGCTAGGGCAATGCGGATTTGTTGGTAGGGAATGGAGACGAAGGTATAAATGCTGTACAACAACGACAGTGAATGAAGGGACTGCGTGATGTAATGCGGAGAATGCAGCAAATGGCAGCAGCGCAATGCAAGGAAAGCTGGAAGGAGATCACAAGAATGAGATGATCACAGGTTTTGAAGGGAGAAAAAACACAGAGAATCGCCAGGAGGGGAAGTGCAATGATGGAAGAACGCTGAAGCTGCCAGAGGGTTTTGCTGGTAGCAATGAAACAATCACGCCCAGGTGCGTGGATATGAACACGATTTGCCTTAAAAAATTTAACTTCTCAGCCACCAAAATGGAAACCCAAAACTCAGAAAATCGCACCAAAATTTCCGGATCTGAAGTAAATATCTCTGTGAAAATGATGCTGAGGCCAGATCTTACCCTCCAGGGCCTAGATCTGGCTTCAGGACAAGATTATATCCTCAGCTCCAAAACCTGTAACAGCAAAAGCAAAAATATCAAGAAATAATATATGCAAGGATTAAAACTAAAACCCTACAAATCAATTACAATATTTACAGATTTACGACTCTAAGCAGCCAAATTTGTCAATAATCCACAGTAATATTTTTCAGAATTTCAGATTTACTATGAGATACTTCAGAAAACCTCTCATGCATTCAAAAGATAAACTTAAACGATAAACCGAGGATCAAAACTGGTTGGGCTTTTCCAGAAAATGCTTTTTGGGAGTTGGCTGGTTCAGCCAAGAACTTCCCCAAACGCCCGTTGATCTTTACAATCTAGATTTTCCTGCACAGCTCACTTCAACTATCAATAAAGAGGGAAAAAACAATACTAAATCCAAACCCAATGGAGATGCTTACCATTATTTTCAGAAATTCTATTACCATTAAAACCCTAGTGAGTGAACAAGATACCTGTGTTCAACATCACTCTTCATCAAGCTATTACCAATGGCTGAAAATAAATTTATGCAGAAAATGAAACAACTTACAACATTTCAGAAGAGTAACACCAGCAAGATTTCAACCCCAAAGTCTTTTTTTATTGCACAAGAAAAGGATTACAAGAGAGCTTTCTTCAGCACAAGACTCACAGATCGAATGATCTCAAATGACCCCTAACACCCTATTTAAAGGAAAAATTCCCAACGGCTAGTTCAAGTGATCCATGTCAAACTAATCTCGACCGTCGATGAAGATCAACATTTCTTTTAATCTCATCCGTCGAAATTTTAAATGCATTTGAATATATTAAAAAATTAAAATCCTGCATTTATTTTCTCAAAACTTTGACTTATTATTATTTTATTTTATTTTTCACCATTTTTTTTTTAAATTTTAAATTTTTTTTTAATTAATTTGTTTAATTTTTAATTATTTATTATTTATATCTTTTATTATTTTATATTTTTTATTTTTTGGATCCCCGAACTTAGCCTTTGGAAAAATCACCTAAGACCTAGGACTTAGGACTTATGAGGGGATAAAACATTTTCTAACCCTCAAGACAGTTTATATCATGACTTTTACAATTTTACATCCTAAGGGGGAAAACCCATTTGACATAGACCCTCATAGACCACCTAGTTCTGCAACACAAATATAATCTAACAGATCAAGCAATTCATAATAACCTAACCAAATAGTTAAAATTATTTCCAAATTACTTTTACATAGACTCGAAGCACATTAGGATTCCCCTAAGATTCTAATGACAAAATTCATTCC
Organism: Pinus tabuliformis; assembly: GCA_031772625.1. Classification (NCBI taxonomy): domain Eukaryota; kingdom Viridiplantae; phylum Streptophyta; class Pinopsida; order Pinales; family Pinaceae; genus Pinus; species Pinus tabuliformis. Next base: position 641,547,113 of record CM062808.1, read on the forward strand.
GGCTTTGGAGTTATGCTGAAGGAAAACTCTGCTGATCATGGATCGGTGAGACAAAAAACCTTCCGGAACGTAGATTATCACTAGAAAATTAGGTTTGCCTAGGCAATTTACATACATGACTCAGATCTGCTAAGGTTATTTACAATTTACACATGCAGACTGGGTTTACAACATCACATGATCGGGTCGACGATCACTGTCAAATGGCATGGACATGTCGATCTAACGTTGTCCCTTTTGCGGAAAAAGGGGGTGTACTGCTATGGGTAGTTGACACGTAGTGGTCAACATCTGGCTCTACTTGGGGACATGTTGATGCATTGTAGGAATGTGAGAATCCAGAATCTGCATCCATGCAACACACAACCAAAAATAAGTAGCGTCCATCCAAAAATCATCATATAACATTAAGCACATAAAAGATATAAGCTCTTCATTTATTAACTATCTAGTAACAAGGAAAGTAAATCTAATCCTAAAACATAAATAAAATGCTGAAATGACAAGGAGTAAGGTTAGAAATACAATACAGAGGATGCCCCATGGCATCAGATATCATCTTTGAAGAACAGCTTGAGCATTTGGCCATTTGCAGGTAAATCAAGTGGTTCGCCATCCAATCTGCTCAAGTGGAATGAGTTTGGTCCAACAATATCTCGAATAATGTATGGTCCCAGCCACAAACTGTCGAACTTCTTATGTTTTCCTGGAGAAAAAACAGTAAGATTATCTTGATAAATTTCAATAAATTTCCCAGTTAACCCCTTGAAAGCATAATCCATAGCCCTTTGAAATTTCAATTCATCATAAGAAAATGCTAAAACATCTCGATATTCGTGAAGTAAATTGGTTAACTTTTTTCTTTCTTCAACACTAGTACCTTTACCAATTTTAACAATCTTTGGGTTCGCAGGAGTACCAATGTTTATCTCGAGGTATTCACCTGGGTCCATTTTATTTTCCTCTCTCAACTTCGTGGCATCATGACGATCAAAGTGTTGTTCTAAGGCAACCACATTCCTAGGAGTAGGATTTATGATATGCTCATGATTAAAAGATCCATCCTCCTCAGAATATATCCGGAAATCTTCAAACTCCTCCAGACTATCAAGAAAACAAATCACTTGCTTTTCATCATTAAAGACTTGCCAATGCTCTGAGTTATCTGGAACAGATGGTCTAAATATTACTTCCATTTTGATCTTATCCTTAATTATCTCATCAGATAACTGGAAGGTAGTAGTTGCTATCGCAAGTTCATCCGCAAAACTATTATGCTCTCTTGGGATAGCTTCAAGGTCAAGGGCATCAAAGTGTTCCAAAGTATCCCACATAGCATTTCGATAATTCCTTAATCTTTGATTTTTACATGTAAACTTATTTTTAAGTTGCATGATAATTAAATCAGAATCCCCCTTAATGCTAAGCAACTTAATTCTCAAAGATTTTGCCAATTCAAGACCCAACAGTAAAGCCTCATATTCAACAACATTGTTGGTTGCTTCAAATTCTAATCGATAGGCAAACTTGAAAATGTGACCAAGAGGAGATTTAAGCACTATTCCAGCACCTTCACCATGCCTAGACGATGCACCATCAAAGTACATGTACCAAACTTTATCATTGAGATCCTTAATCTTATCATCAGGAGGAATTATGAAATTAGACATGATAGCGTAATTCCCAATGTCAGATTGTTCTTTAATTATCTCGTTGTGAGGTCTCTTAGGATCTTCAACATGGAATTTTCTTTCAGGCTCTCTATTAAGTCTTACAAAACCATCACCTCTAGGAGAAGGAATCATAGCATATGACCAATTCATTTGAATACTTCCTCCTAGGTAGAGGCCCATTTTCTGGATAAAAGCATACCCCAGGCATCAGGCACATCAACAACAACAATATCCATAACAATCATGATGTCCGGGTACACTGATAGATGAAATTGTAAATCTTTGATCAAACCATGCACTTCAATCTTCTTAGAATCCATGACACATATATTATAGTAGGGTCTAGAAACTCTTAAGTTAAGTTGTTCCATGACCCTTTTAGTCATGACACAAGCTGATGCACCAGAATCCAACTTGCAATTATTCAATTTATATCCATTAACCAACAAGGTGATAAAGAAAGGCTGGTGATCTTTGTTATCTGCATCTAAGCTTTGCAAATATATGGGAGCATCATGATAGTCAACTTCTTGGGTCTTCTGTTGAGAAATATTTACTAGAGGACCCTGAATAGCTTTTAGTAACTTATCTCTTTGGGAAGGGATTTTAGCAATCTCGGAGACAGGAACCCAGATTTTCGCATTGTTAAACCAACTTCCCAAATCGACATCTAATCCAGAGTTTAAATCAGGGTTAAAAGTTCGAGGGGGAATTTGATTCCTGCTCTGATCTTTATCCCTTCTCTGATAGGTTTTATCTCTAGCAATTTCCATGATTTGCTCTGGAGAGGGTTTTTCACCATATAACTTAGCCAAAATGTCATCTTCATTTTCAAGATTATTTATACCAAAAGTTGACGAGGGATGCATAACGTCTCGACTATTTTCCTTAACCTCCATCCAATCATTCATAGACAAAGGAAACTCGTTACCCACTACATTTATTTGATCACCCACCCCAAACACACCCAATGCATGTGGGGGCACATAAGTAACCTCATGGGTCTCCAAGTAGATCGAAGATGCCTTTAGACCATCTATAATGGCTCAGATGATAGTGTAAGTGATTCCACATCAGCATACAAGTCCTGGGTCTTCTGCCAAATGCGTGGTACAATTGTGGGGTCAATTGGGCATGGTTGATCCAGGTGCATCTTCCACGTCTAATAGGTGAATCTCGAGCAATCTATGAACATCTATAGGGATCCATGGAGTGTTGTACATTGCTGTGGAGGCCCATGGATCTCTACACACACCCTACATGTGTCAATCTAGCCATCTGGAGGGTTAGGACCCCTTATAGGGAGACCAAACCCCCAAATGGGACCATCTACAATCCTGCATAAGATCTAATGCATCCCTGTACCTTTCAACATATCAAGCAATTAAAGGAATTAAGTAAAAGAGTTTACAAATCATGGACAATCAACGGACATTGTTACCACTCAAACTAGCAGAGATCCTAAAAGGGGATCCTTGAAGTATTACCACTAGGCTAAGGGAAACAATGGAGCGATAGCCCACGGTCACCTCGGCTAAGGCTCCCTACTCTTTACAAATTTTCATTGATGGGAGGAGACCCATTATTATAAGGATCACAAAATGGATGGACCAATGATAGGGCGAGGGGTGATCCTGGAAGCATATTCACAAGAGAGGCTCAAATATGTGGCTTGCTTGTCTTGGAAGACAAGATGGAAGGCTCTCTAGGAAGGGCTTGGGGAAAATTTCTAGGGTTAGGTTTTGAGTATGTGTCTTATAAAGGAGATCCCTAAGTCCTAGAATTCTTGTGGAAACTTGGGTTCCAAGTGATCTTTGAAGAATTAACCTTGATAGTGCATGGGACCACACAGGACCAAGTGGACCTGAGGTTCAGTCAAAGGGATAAGCTTTAGCAACCAATGATATGTTTGACCTAATCATGGAGGGGAAGGGATCAAGGAATGAAATTTAAATGAAAGGAAATGCAAGGACCCCAGTGAGTGTAGGAATTTACAGGGTAAGTTCCTCAGAAAGAACACCAAAAGGACACCGCTCACAACCAGATCACAGATCAATACACCAGTATTTTTGACGTGGTTAAAACCCTCAAAGAGGGAAACAGTCCACGGCCTGTGCCAACGTGGCTACTACAGGCAATTTATTAATCAAAGAATTAAAATTTACATAAGCTTCTCTCATGCACGGATTACCCGAACAATGACCCTCCATGCGCTTTAAATAGAACTCATGGACCAATCGGGTGTCAAGCCACGGATAAAGTGTCAGTAATACCGAGGAGAGAGTGAACCGTCGGATCACTACATATCGTGACCGTCGGATTGTAAGTTACAAAATGTACAACGGTAAAGAAACACACTTTACCTAACTCTATACTAGACCAAGTTGAACTTAACTATTTCCTATGTGTCGGAATATCCTAACATCCCCCCTTAAGAACAACTTGGGATAGGATTGAAGGATTTACAAATATGACATAATAGGAGAAGGAAGGAGGCACTAGAGCCTATCCCCCCTTAGTGACAACTTCCTGAACTCCAAGCATATATCGAAGTTTGGTGAACTTCGCCTCTGTGAGAGCCTTTGTGAAGATGTCTGCAACCTGATCATCTGTTGAACAATATTGCACTTCAAGAGCATGGTCATGAATGAGCTTTCTGATGAAGTGCATGTGTAGTTCAATGTGTTTTCTGTGCTGATGCTGGACTGGATCTTTGCATAGCTGAATGGCACTTTGATTATCACACCAAAGTGTGGTTGGATGCTGCTGCTCAAAGCCAAACTCTGATAGGATCTGACGAAGCCACAAGGCTTCCTTACTAGCTTCCACGGCACCACGATACTTTGCTTCTACTGACGAAAGAGAAATGGCAGCCTGTTTCTTACAAGCCCATGTGATAGGTCCTGAACCAAGAGTGAAGACATAACCCGCAGTAGACTTCCGATCATCAGGGTCACCAGCCCAATCAGAATCAGTGAAACCAACTAATAGAGGAGCTGCTTTGGCACTGTAATGAATCCCAAACTGTACTGTACCTCGAACATAACGAAGTATTCTTTTAGCTGCTTTCCAATGACTTTCACGGGGGTTTTGCATAAAACGAGCAACAAGGTCAACAGCAAAGGAAAGGTCAGGACGAGTATGGGTTAAATACAAGAGTTTTCCTACAAGTTGACGGTATAAGGTAGCATCAACTTCAGGAGAAGTACAAGAGACTGAAAGTTTGACTCCAGACTGAAAGGGAGAAGGGGCTGGCTTACAGTCTTCCATGTGAAAATGATGAAGAATATCACAAGCATACTTGGACTGGGAAAGGGAAATACCCTCCTTGGATTGCAAGACTTGAAGACCGAGAAAATAGTGTAAGTGTCCTAAGTCTGTCATTTCAAATTTCTTTTTAAGGCTGGACTTCACATGGTTTATAAGGTTGGGATCACTACCAGTAAGAATAAGATCATCAACATAAAGAACAAGGATGATAAGAGAGTTGCCCACTTTCTTGGTGTAGACAGTATTGTCAAAATAACACCTAGAAAAGCCAGATTCTAAAAGAAAGCTATCCATTTTGGCATACCAAGCCCGAGGAGCTTGCTTGAGACCATAAAGGGATTTCTTAAGTCGACATACAAGGCTAGAGTCTGTTTGGATGAAGCCAATGGGTTGTTCCATATAGATTTCTTCATGCAAGTCCCCATGCAAGAAGGCAGATTTAACATCCATCTGATGGACTTCCCATTTTAAAGAGGCAGCAAGGGAAAGAACAAGGCAGATAGAGTTCATTTTGGCAACAGGGGAGAAGGTTTCAGTGTAGTCAATGCCTTCAACCTGTGAAAAGCCCTTAGCAACAAGACGAGCTTTATGTTTATCAACTTTCCCATCTGGTCCATACTTGGTTCTGTAAACCCATTTACATCTAACAAGTTTGCGTCCCTTTGGTAGAGGAACAAGATCCCATGTATCAATTGCCAAAAATGAATGATATTCTTCATTCATAGCTGCTTCCCAATGTGGATGGCCTGAAGCTTCTGCAAAAGTGTCAGGATCATGATTTACTGGAGCTTGAGCCAGTAAAGAAGAGGCTCTTTCAAACTGAGAACGTGTACGTCGCTGATCTGTAGGATCACCGGCAAGATCACCTGCTGCATCCCGAGTAGCACGGACCCATCTTTGAAGTTGAGGATCCTGAGAAGGTGGGGGAGGATTGTCATCCTCACTTTCATCATCTGAAGAAGAAATGTTTTCAAAAGTAGAAGAGATAGGAAGAGGTGGCACATCCGCCGGACTAGGCTCGCAGGCCGATTTATTTTCATCAAATTTTACATCTCTTCTAATGATAACATTTTTGGACTTAAATGGAATAAGTCTATAACCTTTTACATCTTCAGAATATCCAACAAAAGTACATTTCTCACTCTTAGGTTCTAAAGCTTTATGCTTTTCATCTGGAATATGGGCCCATGCTTCACTTCCAAAAACACGAAAGTGACTTACATCTGGTTTAATGGAACTCCAAGCTTCTTCTGGAGTGATATTCTTTAGAACCTTAGTAGGAGTGCGATTTATTATATAATTTGCACAATTAATTTCTTCGGCCCAAAAACTAAGACTGAGTCCTTTAGATTGCAGCATACAATTAGCCATTTCCTTTAAGGTGCGATTTTTCCTTTCAGCTACACCATTTTGTTGTGGAGTATATGGAACAGTATGTTGCATTTGAATTCCATTTTCAGTGCAAAAGTTGATGAATGTGTTTTTAACATATTCTCCACCATTATCAGTTCTTAGCTTAAGAATTTGATGTCCAGATTGTTTTTCAACAAAGGCTTTGAAGGCCAAAAATGTGTTAAATACTTCGCTCTTGAGTTTTAAGAAGTATACCCAAGTGCGTCTGGAGAAATCATCAATGAAAGTTAAGAAATACTTGCAGCCAGAAAATGAAGCAATAGGAAGTGGACCACATAAATCACTGTGCACAAGCTGTAAAGGGGCTGAGGCGTGCCAAGAGGCACGTTTTTCAAAACTATCCCGATGATGTTTTCCGAGTACACATCCGGAACAAACACCATCTCTGCAAGATACCATAGGAAGACCTGTCACCATATTTTCTTTACATAGATGCTGAAGGGAGCGATAGTTTAAGTGACCAAATCGCTCATGCCAAAGTTTGCTCACTTCATCATTATGAGCAACAAATACTGAGGGAAGATTTGATGACCCAAAGTTGTGAAACTTATACAACCTTGTGGAATCATCAGCAATACCAGTAGCTAGAATCTGTTTAGGATCTCTTAGATCCTTGATTACAACATCATGAGGTGAAAATTCAACAATTTTACCTTCACCTGAATGAGTTATCTGATATACAGATAGAAGGTTGCAGGATAAGGTTGGAACACATAATACATCATTAAACTGACCATTGTCTAGATGAACAGTTCCAGTCCCTACAACATTAAGAGATCTATCATCACCAACATATATATTTTTGGTGTTACAATCATTTAAAGAAGAAAACATTGATTTGTTTTTGGCCATGTGATAAGAGGCTCCAGAATCAATGAGCCACTCATGAGAATGAGAAGAAGAAGATACATTTAATGCATAACCAAACTGAGATGATTGACAACGACATGCAGAAAGTGCCATTCCTGAAGATGAAGTTGAAGAATGCTCCACATGGATGTTATGTTTCTTCATTGCGGCTTCCAAGGCTTCCATCTTCTTAAAGCATTTAGATTCTAAGTGGCCATCTCGATTACAAAAGTTACAATGTCTATCAGTCTTCTTCCATTTGTTTTTATTGGTCCTATCATTTTGCTGAAATGATCTTTCATTTTGAGGCTGAGTTTGCTTAGGACCCTTGTTTGGTTTAGGACCATTCTTTTTAGGATATGACTTCTTAGGATTCTTTGAATTTGGTTGCTGCTGGGCGGCTAACGCTTTCTTGGAAGAGTTTCCAAGATTAAGAAGACCAAGGTGTAAGAGTTTTTCTTGTTCTCTTATTAAAGAATCACAAAAAGAGTCAAAGGAAGGGGCCTTGTAGTCTTTTCCCTGACAAATGAAAGCTTCCCTTGTAGAATGGAAGGTGGAAACAAATACAGAGTAGGCTGGTCCCAACTTAGTAAGGATGGAATAAATAAGGTTACTATCTTCTTTCTTAACCTTAACACCTTCCAAGAGATATCTAAGGGTCTTGAATTTGGACAAGAAATCTTCAATGCAAGAAAAATTATTAGGATCCAATGTAAGCAACTCATTTTCAAGTTGATGGGGTCTAATTTCATTTTTAATCCCAAAAACTTTAGTGATTTGTTCCAATGCTTCATGAGGAGTCTCAAGTTCTGCATTATGGAATCTAAGATCAGGAGAAATAGACATCCCTATCAAACCACGTGCTTGATCTTGTCTATTTTCCCATTTTGCAGCCTTGTCTTCATCTTTTGGTTTCTTCTCTTGGTCTGTGGCTATTCTGTAGAGACCTTTACTTCTAAGTAAATCTTCCATGTAGGATATCCATTGGAAGTAGTTAGTGCTGTCAAGAATGACTTGGCATGGACTTTCCATTTTTTTTTTTAAAACTGAAGCTGAAGATGCTGAAAGTAAGTGTTCCAATGGATAGATCTCGAAAAATTAGGCGGTTTTAAAAAAAAGGCTCTAAAAAAGGCTTCCGGATGAAGAAGTTATGGCTTTTTGAAAAAAAATTGTTGAAGTTGCCGGCAAAGTGTGCGAATGTGCGGAAATGAAAAAATCCGCCCCCACAAAATGGAGACTTGAACCCAAGACCTCTACTCTCTTAAAATAGCTTTGAACCAATTGATCTATACAAAAAATTTGAGAGAGAGAGAGAGAGAGAGAGAGAGAGAGAGAGAGAGAGGGGGGGCTTGGTTTGCGTGCTTGCCTTGAGAAAGCTCTTTTTCCCTACAAAACACAAAACACAAAACCCAACACCGACATGCAAAGAAAACGAACCTTATGGCTCGAAGTTAGCTTTAGCCAAAAAACTAGATATTTTAAAAAAATGAACCTTGCAGCTCAAAGTTAGCTTTAGCCGAAAAACTAAATATTTTTCTCAATGTTTCTGATTTTCCGAGATCACACTAAGGTGCAGGGAAAAGAGCATACGCATGAGAAAAATCCTTCCTTTCTGTTTCTGATTTGCCCAGATCGCACAGAGTCGTAGGGCAAAGAGCATACGCAGAAATGAAAGGTATAGATCCGATTAAAAAAAACTAAATAAACCGAAACCGAAATAAGCAGAGAGAAAATAACAGTAAACTGCAAATAAAGACTGTATACCTCCAGATCTTAAAAATGACGCAGATAGGGCTACCGGAAACCTTTTCGCGTGAAACAAAAGGGGTTCCTCACTGGAACAGATGCTCCGAACACAACAGAGCAGTCCTCTCGGCCCGAAAGCAGTCAGAAACAGTAGATCTAGGAAATGACAGCCGCATGCAGTTCTACTGGCTTCAGATTTGGATCACCAACGGACGCGGCCCTCAAATAGCTCTGATACCATGTAGGAATTTATAGGGTAAGTTCCTCAGAAAGAACACCAAAATAACACCGCTCACAACCAGATCACAGATCAATACACCAGTATTTTTGACGTGGTTAAAACCCTCAAAGAGGGAAACAGTCCACGGCCTGTGCCAACGTGGCTACTACAGGAAATTTATTAATCAAAGAATAAAAATTTACATAAGCTTCTCTCATGCACGGATTACTCGAACAATGACCCTCCATGCACTTTAAATAGAACTCATGGACCAATCGGGTGTCAAGCCACGGATCAAGTGTCGGTAATACCAAGGAGAGAGTGAACCATCAGATCACTACATATCGTGACCGTCGGATTGTAAGTTACAAAATGTACAACGGTAAAGAAACACACTTTACCTAACTCTATACCTAACTCTATACTAGACCAAGTTGAACTTAACTATTTCCTATGTGTCGGAATATTCTAACAGTGAGGTTTCTAGCCTAAGGGAAACCAATGGCAAGAATTGGTCTTCGAACTAGGGTTTGTGATATCTCAAGATCCCACTGTCAGAATATCATGAAATTTTGAGGGCTTCTTGAGGACACACCAACACAGTTGTGGACCAAAAATCAAAGTATTTGGATGGCTATATTGTGAGATAATTGATTCCCTAGGTGACCTAGAGGACTAGACCTAGAGAAGAGGAAAGGGGAGAAGGAAAATAGGTTTAAGGTGATCACCTTTGGTGGACCAGTGCCTAATACTTTGGGGATATTGGAGTCAGGTAGAATTATCACTATGGATCTTTGAATTTTCTAGGTCAAGGAGGCCTCAAAGACAACTTCGCTTGGCAATAGGGCAACAACAAAAGCAGATTCAAAGACTTTATACTTTGTTTTCCAAGGTAAATGGCTTGTCAATATGAATTTCAGTAATGGAACATCCCTAGGAGCATTCATTCATTATACGTGGCCCATACATGAAGCATTCATTATCTAGAAAGAAAATTTCCACAACTTCGCATAAGAGATGCAACAGATAAGCCCTAGTATAGCAAAATCCCAGCAACAATGTATATGAAAAAATTAGAAAGAAATAATAGCATTAAAATGTACATACATGTATAAGAATATATCCAACCATCCAAAAAATTGCCATTAAGAAGCTCTAAGACATGAAAATTATCCAAACATCAAAATTCATTCCATGCTCCAAAAATTCGTCCTCCAAGAAGGATAGCGAAAATATATAAAAAGATAATAGTTCCAAATCCAAGTGATGATGCTAAAATGAATCCTCATCACTTCTATTTATACACTTCTAATGAGTTCGATTTACCTACTTGGGCCTACATTAGCCTCAAAAATAAAATAATCTGCAAAACAACTAATTTTTGATGACAAGCCCACCAAACTAGCTCATATCAAAAGAATAAGCCTCTCAAGAGGTTGAATGATCAATAATACATTTTGTTGGGCCTTCTAAGAAGCCTAATGAAGTCCATAAGTTCCACAATGATGAATAGAACTCGCAAAAGTAGTGGACAAGGGTTTGGCCCCTTGTTCTCCAAATAATAAACCTGTGATGCTCCCAATGGGTGTGAGGGCACACAACTAATCTCATGGACCTTCAATTAGGTTTAAAATGCTTGTATTCCATCTATAAGGGCTTAGATAATGGTGTAAGTGGTGCCACATCAGAATACAAGACCTAGGTCATCTGCTAGGTATATGGTACAACTGTGGGGCTAGCTGGGCATGGTGAACCAGGTGCATCTTCCTAGTCCAATAGGTGAATCTCGAGCAATCTCTTAACATGTCTAGGGATTCATGGACTATTTTATACTACTGTGGATGTCCATGGCTCTCAACACACACCCTACATGTGCCAATGTAGCCCTTTGGAGGGTTAGGACCCCATATAGGGAGACCAAACCCAAAATGGAGACCATCTGTTATCCTGCATAAGATCCAATGTGTTCCCTAGCCTTACAGTACAAAAATTCATCAAATGAAATCAAGTTAAAGAGCTTACAAACCATGGACAACGAGTGGGCACTTTATAATGTCATGCCCTTCCATAGTGGGCTTTGGCATGTGTTAATGTCTCCAAGATCCAAATGGGGTTAACCAAGTATCCTATTAGGTGATTTTGACCTTTAAAGGCGATAGTATGTCCAAGGTACATTCCTCAAAGGGTGGTGGCATGTGATAAAGAGATGAATGGAGTAGGGAATGAAAGGGGCAGCCCTGGGCCACATGCTAGGGTACTAAGGTAGCTAGAAAAAAGGAAGCCCACACTTGGGTATATAATTTATAGGAGGGAGAAATCATGCCACATGAGGTGCTCCAACCTTGATTTTTCCACCCTTCTTTATATGCCTTTTTCCTTTTATGATTTTTCTTTGATTAACTGCTCGGGGCTCAAGGGATAAGAGCATGATGTGTAAGGTATAATAGTGGATACCCCCTTTAGGGTAGGGAAGTTCATTTCCCACCAGGGGTTGGGACAATCATGGGTTCCTGAATGATAAAGGAGGCTCATATAGGGTCTGTAGGAACCAAGGTGATGGTCACGATAATGGGGTAGAGCTCATGTATTGGCTTTTTCCCACATGCTAAATGTGTTTGTCCCGACCATCTTTTGCATTTTGTGGTACATTTTCTTGTTGAATGTGGACAATTATGCTTTTACTTTTCTTTTCAACTACATCAACCTTTGGGGCATTGTTCCAGGCCCGAACCAAGGTGTGGGCAAGGGGAAGGGGAAGGCTAACCCTATGTGGACCCAGTGGAGGAATGTGGACCTAGGTGGGAGGAATGATGAATGGGGTTATAATGAGCGGAAGGGGAGTGATATATGTGGATGAGGGAGTGGGACCACGCAACCAAAATCAAGGTTTCCCATGAAGTACCATCCCTAAAACCAAAAGGTCAGTAAAAGAGATCCCACGAGACCAAGGTCCAAGGTTAACATCAAAAAGAGGTATAGCGGACAAGAGCACAGGCCTAGCTGACTCTTTCTCCCAAATCCCCCCATTAATCCATGCCCAAAAGTTTCCATGATAAGTAAACTACAATACTCAATTACCAAATGATAAGGCATACATTCAAGTTTGGGAGGCCCACCTTCAAACATATGACCATGACAGATGGGTGAGGGACCACATGGCTGGCTCAGGTGGTGAAGAAATGGGACAATGAGCTAGTTGGTGGTTGCAAGGGGATGCTGGCTACCGACTGATGACCATATTCTAGAAAAAAAATTCTAAGGATATCACCCTTGAAATGGTGGGTAACTGGCTCCAACTGGGATGCGATCTATCAAACAGTGGGCAAGGCTACACGAATGAGAGGTCACGAGAACACCAACAATCTCTTGGTACACTGTAGACCTTTTACCTGCACATAGACGAAAAACACAGGGGAAACATGCTTTTACGATGTCTTATGATCGCACATGCTTGGATTAGACACATAAAATCGCCTCATAAAAATAGACTGTCAAATGTAGTTTTAAATCTAAATGAAACTAATCTATCATGATAGATTAGTTGCATTTAGATTTAAAACTACATTTGACAGTCTATTTTTATGAGGCGATAATGCAAAAATCAGTATGCAATGCATCCTACCCTTACATGCATATGGTACAAAACCAATACTAAGTGTAATCATAAAGCCAATGCAACCAACATATCATCAAATCAATATAAATATGCCAATATATATGATTACTCATGTAGCAAATGCCTAAGTGAATGTGGACAAAATCATATGGATGATAAGGCCAATGGGAGGTAGGAAAATAGAATTCCAAGACATGGATGATCATGTGAGAATAGGTAAGAAAATGTTGTAATCTAGTCAATGAGATCCTCTCTTCTAACCAAAATATGGAGATGTCAATGATTAGGCCCATAAAATCTTGATGGATGTCAACCTTGGGCATATGATGGTCCTTATTATTTATGTCATATTTTATGGCCTCTATAGGGTTATGATTAGTAGGAATGGGAGACTGATGAGATGGAGAAACACAAGTAGGTTTCCTATGATGATCACACTGGAAAGGGGAGGTTATAGATTGATCATGATCCTGAGGGGGCACCCAAGGAGATAAAGAATATTCAATGAGGGGTTCTTCCTTGACACTATACTCAAAAAGGGGAAAGGGATCAAGGTCACTTGAGATCATATGAGAACAAGCATGGGAATCACTCTCAAAATGATGAACAAGGGAAGAAGGCAAAGGGGAGGGTGGAGTGTTATATCCAATAGGTTTCTCTTCCCCAAAATCATAATCTAAAGGCTCAGGTGATTTGAATATAGAATCATAAGGAGGAGCCTTATCGATTTCCTTAGTATCATAGATTGGGCCTTTCCTAATAGGAAAATTGATCACTTCCAACTGCCCCTCCTTATGCAAGGGAAAATAAAATTTCTCCTTCCCAAGGGCATCAATGGATATGTCATCATAAATAATACCCGAGAGAAAGGGAGGACCCATTTCAGCCTCATCCTCCTTGTCGATGTTGTAAATGGGAGCACAATCAAATTAAGGACCAACAATTTCCATTTCTCATTTTTAATATTGAAGTAATCTCCAATATAATCTTCTAAGGTGCAAATGGGAGCACATTCCTCAAGGTTCTCAAAAGGAGAGTCATCGGGAGTAATATCCTCGAGAAAGGTAAGGTTAGTCTGAATTTCATCCTTCCCAACAAATGTGTTCTCAAAACCATCCTTTTTGTCATGTGGACCCGAGGAGGACTCGTCTTCTTGCTTATTATTTAGATTCTCAATGTCTTGATGATGGTCAATGAAGGCTTCCTCTTAGATGCTTAATGTGGGGCATACTTGAAAATGTCTAAGAAAGCCATCAATGAACTCCTCAATAGATGAGATGCTCTTAGGTTCATGATCATGTAACCATGAGTTATGACCACCAAGAGATCCCATGAACAACAACATAAGGACATCTTGGTGAACAACCTCCTCCCTTGAAGCATGTGCATTAAATATTTCTACGTGGCCAATTATGGGGAGTGGATCACCATCAAACACAGACACCTCAAACACGAGGACCCCATGTACCATCCTTCCCGTGGCATGATTAGGGTGCCAAGGGATGCTAGCAATGTCCAAAGCAGCAAATTTATCAAAGAAAGACAACCTATTTGAGATATACATGAAAAATATGTAAGAGTTGCCAGGTTGAATTTAAAGATGCCTAGAAAAATGCTTGCTTCACCCTATAAGCATTGACCTTAAAGTTCAATGAAGAGCTAGGGCTTCGTTCTTCCAATGGAGTCACCAATAATTTTATGTTAATATGTTGTATGGGGAACAAAACACATGCTTCATGTCCCCGCTAACGATGCCAAAATGTTACTGTTCAAACTAGCAGGGTTCCTAAAAGGGAATCCTTGAAGGGTTACTATTACGCTAAGGGAAACAATGGAGCGATAGTCGATTGTCACCTTAGCTAAGGCTCCCTACTCCTTACGAATTTTCATCGATGCGAGGAGACCCATTATTATAAAGATCACGAAATGGATGGACCAATGATAGGGCGAGGGGTGATCCTAGAAGCCTATTCAAAAGAGAGGTTCAAATATGTGGCTTTATTGTCATGGAAGACAAGATGGAAGGCTCTCTAAGAAGGGCTTGGGGAAAATTTCTAGGGTTAGGTTTTGAGTATGTGTCTTATAAAGGAGATCCCTAAGTCCTAGAATTCTTGTGGAAACTTGGGTTCCAAGTGATCTTCGAAGAAATAACCTTGATAGTGCATGGGACCACATGGGACCAAGTGGACCTTAGGTTCAGTCAAGGGGATAGGATTTAGCAACCAATGATATGCTTGACCTAATCAAGGAGGGGAAGGGGATCAAGGAATGAATTTTAAATGAAAGGAAATCCAAGGATCCCAGTGAGGTTTCTAGCCTAAGGGAAACCATGGGCAAGAATTGGTATTTGAGTTAGGGCTTGCGATATCTCAAGATCCCATTGTTGAAATCTCAAGAAATTTGGATGGCTAGATCATGATATAATTGATTCCCTAGGTGACCTAGAGGATTAGACCTAGAGAAGAGGAAAGGGGAGAAGGAAAATAAGTTTAAGGTGATCACCTTTGGTGGACTAGTGCCTAATCCTTTGGGGAGGTTAGAGTCAGGTGTTAGTTTTTAGTAGCATCGGATGTGCTCTAGCCATGAAAATTGGTGGAGAGGCTAAGACACGTGAGTTATAAAGAACCCATAAATTGTTTGGTGAAATTCCACCTGGATTGTATTTTATTAAAATAATTAATATTTTTAATGGGGTTCCTAAGTCTAAAGTTAGGAAAATTAAAGTATTAATGGGTAATAATCAAAATATGGATGAGAATGTTCTAGAAAGCGGATCAAGTCAAGTTTTTAATCTAGCTGTTGATTAGAGACTTAATCTCGGTTGTTGAAGTCTCAACGATAAAAGTATAAGAAGGAGGCTTGGGGTTCATTTAGAAACACACACGGAGAGAACAAATTGATCTAGAGTTCGATTTTTGGGGCTAGGAAGCTGAGAAATTCGAACTAAGTGATCATTCTGCAGCAAAGGGGCAGGGATAGTTCAGGAATACTGGATAGAGAGGCGGAGAGCCACTAGTGGAGGCAGTGCAGCACCTAGAGGGACTGACACTAGGCCAGTTTGGGCCCACGTAAGCCTGACGCTGAACCAGGGAGAGCCAGCGCAGAGGAGACATTGCCCTCACATAGAAATCCGAAACTGTCTGGGAGATGCAGAACAGCTAGGGAAGGTTGACGTAGAAGCTCCAGCAGGCCGAAGAGAGAGCATAGAGCTGACGTAGGGCCTACACAGGACCAGCGTAGAGATAGCCGGGGTTAACCAGTTCTACTGCCAGATCAAGCGGAAACTGCTAGGTGAAGTGAGGTAATCTCAGTCAATTTACCGCCATTATATTTTTCTCTGTAACTGGATTGCTGGGAGGGCATCCAACATTGTATTCAGAGCTACTGCTTAATAATATAAAACCCTCAGAGCTGCTGCACCAGTTTTTCTGCATTGGGTTTTTCCGGGGACTCTTTTGTCCAAAAATGACAATGTCCTATGTATCTTGTTCTTTGCTCAGTTTCTTCTTTCATGTAATAAAATTACATTGGTGTAGGCTGCAAAAGTAATTTACTTCAGTATTATTCAGAAAATAACTTGATAATGTATATTAAAATCAAGTAGGTGAAGTAAATTCAGTTTTGATGATGTAGGGGTTCCTTAAGTATAGGAATTTTCACATCAAGAAGAATTATGACTTTGGACCTTTGAATTTTCTAGGTCAAGGAGGCCTCAAAGACAACTTCGCTTGGTACTAAGGCAGGAACAAAAGCAACTTCAAAGACTTTATACTTCGTTTTGCAAGGTAAATGGCTTGTCAAGATGAATTTCAGTAATGAAACATCCCTAGGAACATTCATTCATTATAAATGGCCCATACATGAAGCATTCACTATCCAGAAACAAAATTTCCACAACTTTGCATAAGAGATGCTGCAAATAAGCCCTAGTATAGCAAAATCCCAACAATAATGTATGCGACAAAATTAGAAAGAAAGAATAGCATTGAAATGTACTTACATGTATAAGAATATATCCAATCATCCAAAAACTTTCCATCAAGAAGCTCCAAGACATATGAAAATTATCCAAACATCAAAATTCATTCCATGCTCCAAAAAATTTGTCCTCCAAAAAGGATAGCGAAAATCTCTAAAGAGATACTAGCTCCAAATCCAAGTGATGATGCTAAAATGAATTCTCATCACTTCTATTTATACACTTCTAATGAGTTCGATTTACCTACTTGGGCCTATATTAGCCCCTAAAATAAAATAATGTGCAAAACAACTAAATTTTGGTGAAAATCCCACCAAACTAGCTCATAACAAAAGAATAAGCCTCTCGAGAGGTCGAATATCAATAATACATGTCGTTGGGCCTTCTAAGAGGGCTGATGAAGTCCATAAGTGCCACTATGATGAATAGTACTCCCAAAAGTAGTGGACAAGGGTTTAGCCCCTTATTCTCCAAATAATAAACATGTGGTGCTCCCAATGAGTGTGAGGGAACACAAGCAACCTCATGGGCCTTCAAGTAAGTCGAAGATGCCTGTAGACAATCTATAAGGGCTTAGATGATAGTGTAAGTGATTTCACATCAGCATACAAGTCTTGGGTCATCTGGCAAGTGTATGGTACAACTGTGAGGCCGGCTGGGCATGGTGAACCAATTGCATCCTCCTTGCCCAATAGGTGAATCTCGAACAATCTATGAACATCTATGGGGATCCATGGAGTGTTGTCTATTGTTGTTGAGGTCCATGGCTCTCAACACACACCCTACAGGCTACATGTACCAAAGTAGCCCTCGGTAGGGTTAGGACCCCGTATAGGGAGACCAAACCCAAAATGGAGATCATCTGCAATCCTACTTAAGATCCAGTGCATCCCGTAGCCTTCCACTACAACAAGTCATCAAAGGAAATCGAGTTAAAGAGCTTACAAACCATGGACAACAAGTGGGCACTTCATAATGGCATGCCCTTCCATATATGGTTTTGGCATGTGCTAATGTCTCCAAGCTCCAAAAGGGGTTAACCAAGTATCCTATTAGGTGGTTTCTACCTTTAAACGAGACAATATGTCCAAGGTAAATCCTTGAAAGCGTGGTGGCATGTGATAAAGAGATGAATGAAGTAGGGAATGAAAAGGGGTAGCCCTGGGCCACATGCTGGGGTACTAGGGTAGATAGCAAAAGGGAAGCCCACACTTGGGTATATAATTTATAGGAGGGAGAAATCGTGGTACATGAGGTGCCCCAACCTTGATTTTTCCACCCTTCTTTATATGCATTTTTCCTTTTATGATTTTTCTTTGATTAACTGCTCGGGGCTCAAGGGATAAGAGCATGATGTGTAAGGTATAACAGTGGATACCCCCTTTAGGGTAGGGCAGTTCATTGTCCACCAGGGGTTGGGACAATCATAGGCTCCTGAATGATAAAATTGGCTTATCTAAGGCCGATAGGAACTAAGGTGATGGCCATGATAATGGGGGAGAGCTCATGCATTGAGTTTTTCCCACATGCTAAATGTGTTTGTCCCGGCCATCCTTTTCATTTTGTGGTACATTTTCTTATTGAATGTGGCCAATTATGCTTTTACTTTTCTTTTTCACTGCATTGACCTTCGGGGCATCGTTCCAAGCTTGACCCAAGGTGTTGGCAAAGGGAAGGGGAAGGCTAACCCTTTATGGACCCAGTGGAAGAATGTGGACCCAGGTGGGAGGAATGATGAATGGGGTTATAATGAGTGTAAGGGGAGTGATGTATGTGGATGAAGGATCAGGACCACGCAACCAAAATCATGGTTTCCCATGAAGTACCATCCCTAAAGGCCAAAGGTCAATAAAGGAGATCCCACGGGACTAGGGTCCAAGGTTAACATCCAAAAGAGGTTTAGGGGACAATAGCAAAAACCTCGCCCACTTTGTCTGTTGAATCCCCCCATTATTCCATGCCGAAAATTTCCATGATAAGTAAACTACAATACTTAATTACCAAATGATAAGGCATACCTTCAGGTTTGGGAGGCCCACGTTCAAACACACAACCATGACAGATGGGTGAGGGACCACATGGTTGAAATTTCTAATTCTAACCCGTTAGAAATCCCTATTGCATCTTCTGGTTTAAATTCTCTTACTTGTTCATTACATTAAGAAGCTATTTATAAATATAAATACTGAAAATAAACACAGATGCAACCTTAACTCATATACAGATCATCAACTGAAATACTGAGACAAAAACACAAGGGACACCATTATTTTTGGACAATCGTCCCCGGAAAAACCCAATGCGGGAAAACTGGTGCAGCAATTTTGAGGGTTTTATTATTATGCAGATTTCTTGAGTACAACTAGGGTGCCGAACAGACTCACCCAACAGAGATTGTTATACGACAGTAATACCTCTTCTCGGAGACAGATATTCAGCTAGTTTGCCCCACAAAAATCCTTTCGGCGCTTCTCCTAGGATCTACGTTAGCCCTACTATCCTCAACGTAGCTCTTGAACCCTCTGTGTCAGCCTTCTACCTCTCTTTGTCAGCTCTCCGGCCCTCTGTTTCAACCACATAGGCCCCTCAGCCTCTACGCGGTCTCTAGCTACCTCTGCGTGGCTCTGATTGCCTCTGCGTAGCTCTAGTTGCCTCTGCGTCAGCCTCTTCAGTCACTGCGCTGAACCTCAGGAAATATCCCTACCTCCTTGCTATGTACTCACTTCCCCTCGCTGCAACAGATCACTTGTTTGAATTTTCTCAACAAACCCCACTCCAGAAAAATTGAACTGACTAATCAATCTTGGTGTATTTCCAACTGACCCTCAAGCCTCCTCTTATACTTTTCCGGTTGAGTCTTCAACGGCCAAGATTAAGTCTCTAATCAATGGCTAAGATTAGATTTGGCTTGATCCATGTCATTTAGAACATTCTCACCCAGTTTTAAATTAATACCCATTAATATTTTAATTTTCCTAAGTTTAGACTTAGGAACCCCATTAAAAATATTAATTATTTTAATATCTCTCTAACCAGGTGGAATTTCTCCAAACCATTTCTGGGTCATGGAGATCTTATGTGCCTTAGCCTCTCCACCAATTTCATGGCTAGAGAATGTCTGATGCTACCAAAAATCAACACTCTCTCTTAGAGAGGAATGTGCTCTAGTAATGCTCCACCATTGAAACATCACACTGATCCTTCTGCACCGGTACCTGTGCTGATGCTTGGCTAGCTGCCTCACATCATCTGCAATGCTACTTCCTGTCATGCTACCCATGACACTGCCGCTGCCACTGCTACATCTATACTACAGCTCCCTCTCAATATGTTGCCCATGCTGCCCCTAGCACTGCAGCTCAGTTACCGAGAAGTAAGTAACTGATCTACCCAAATTTTGACATCCATGTTGGTCCGAAAGCCTCCTGATGCTGAAGCTACCTCTGCTATTATCTTGTGCTCACTTTACTACCTTTGCGCTACTGTAAACACCTCTGTTCCTCTCGCACTGCTGCAACCATCTCTGTGCCTCTCGCACTGCTGCAAACACCTCTATGCCTTTCGCACTGCTGCAACCCCCACTGCACTTCTACAGACCTTTACACTCTAGCACTGCCTTGTCGCTCCATCGCATCTTGCTTATACCGACATCCGTCATCTTGCTACTGTTATTCAGGGTTCCCGTAGACGGATATGATCCAAGAGTTTGGGCACCTCAAGGATCCTGCCCCCTTCTGTAGTACTCTCGACTACAGTTCAATGTCAACCCACCTCTTCTCTAGAGGTGCATGAGCACTCATGGCACAATTGTCATCAATCTTGACTTCTTTCTCCGCCTTAGTTGGAGTTTCCTTGGAGTCAGAAGCCTCTCCCTTATTCTTCTTCCTGGGACACTGGGTTGCATAATCACCCAGCTCCCCACAATGGAAGCACTTCACCTTGGAGATATCCTTCTTCTTCCTCTTACCTTGCTATCTCGCAGATGCCAGAGTCGCATCCTCCTCCTCCTCTTTCTTGATTCGACCTCCTTTGCCGCTACTCCCCGCCTTGGTCAACCGTCTGATCTCTTCTTGGCGAAGAGTTGCTCATATCTCTTCCCATCTTGGAAGAGTAGCTCTGCCCGAAATGCCTTGGAAAAATGTCTCCCACTCCTCGGAGACTACATTGAGGGTGGTCCTCACCATGAACTCCTGATCAGGCGTGGCCCCTTTGGAAGTAAGTTGGTCCCAAATCTCCTACAATCTAATGAGGTATAGATCTATCTTCTCCCTCTTCTGCATCTGATATGACCACAACTGATTCTCTGATAGCATCTTCTGCTGCACGAAAGTGCCCTGATACAATGTCGTCAAAGTATCCCACATATCCTTTGCCATGTTCTTTTTGGCAATATGTGGTATGACATGATCTTTGAACACATCAAGTATTATGCACTTTACCCTCGCCATTGCTTTCTCATACTTCTCATTATCAGTTGGGTCTACTAGGAGAGCCACAGTTCTCAAGGCAAAGCCCTTGATGCGATGCCTATCCAGGACTAACAGGATCCTGGCCTTCCAGATGACAAACTTGGAAGCCCCATCCAACCTGTCCTAATCCCTCAATTCGTTCATTTCCATCTCCGCTTCTCTTCTGGACTCCCTCTAAGTTTCAACTTCCCTCCAGGAAATCTCCCTCTAAGTCCTAATTTCCCTACCGAAAATCTTCCCACCAAATGTCAAACCGCTCCTCTCCAATCCTCTTTGCAACTGCAACTCGGATCTGGATTTCTTGGCTAGAAATCTGTCAAGGCAGCAACTCCCTCTACCTTGGTTTTGTCCCGTTAGGTACTATTCTGCTCCGACAGAAACAACACCCCACCAGCTCCACAATCTGCCCACAACTCCCTAGGCCCTGACAACTGAAGAAACTGAGCCTTCCAACTCTGCGCAATCCCGACAAAGGCTGAATCACTCCTCTAGCCAACTGCGTCAAGCCTACCTGGCTGAGTAGGATGACGTGGCTCTTCATGAGCCTCTTCTGCCTCTCTCTACCTCTGCGCTGGCCCTCTCTCTGGCTTGAAATGATGACGCAGGCCCTCTGCGTCACTCCTTCTCTGTTGCCCTCTGCTTAGGAGCAGCGTTGTCTCTGAGGAAAACTGCTACTGCTGCAAATTTCGAATATCACTGGTGCCTTCAGTCCTCCTGTGATCTATAACCCTCTGATACCATGTTGAAATTTCTAAGTCTAACCTGTTAGAAATCCCTACTACATCTTCTAGTTTAAATTCTCCTACTTGTTCATTACATTAACAAGTTATTTATAAATATAAATACTGAAAATAAACACAGATGCAGCCTTAACTCATATACAGATCATGAACTGAAATATTGAGACAAACACACAAGGGACACCGTTATTTTTGGACAATCATACCCGAAAAAACCCAATGCGTGAAAACTAGTGCAATAGTTCTGAGGGTTTTATTATTATGCATATTTGTTGAGTACAACTAGGGTGTCGAACTGGCTCACCCAACAGAGATTGCTACACAAGAGTAATACCTCTTCTTGGAGACAAATATTCAGCTAGTCTGACCCACAGAAATCCTTCCGGTTCTTCTCCTAGGCTCTGCATCAGCCCTGCTAGCCTAAAAATAACTCCTGAACCCTCTGCGTCAGCCTTCTGCCTCTCTGTGTCAGTGCTCTGTCCCTCTACATCACCCACACAGGCCCCTTAGCCTCTGCGCAGTCTCTAGTTGCCTCTGCGTGGCTCCTGCTGCCTCTGCATCAGCCTCTTTAGTCACTGCACTAACCCTCAGGCACTATCCCTGCCTCTCTGCTATGTACTCACTGCCTATCGCTACAATAGATCACTTGTTTGAATTTTCTCAGCAAGCCCCACTCCAGAAAAATCGAACTGACTCATCAATCTTGGTCTATTTCCAACTGACCCTCAAGCCTCCTCTTATACTTTTCATGTTGAGTCTTTAATGGCTGAGATTAAGTTTCTAATCAATGACTAAGATTATAATTGGCTTGATCCATGTCATTTAGAACATTCTCACCCAATTTTATATTAATACCCATTAATATTTTAATTTTCCCAAGTTTAGACTTAGGAACCCCATTAAAAATATTAATTATTTTAATATATCTCTAACCGGGTGGAATTTCCCAAAACCATTTCTGGGTCTTGGAGATATTATGTGCCTTAGCCTCTCCACCAATTTTCATGGCTAGATCACATCCGATGCTACCGCAAATCATTAATGGCTAGCTCAAGTGGCAGAGAAATGGCACAACGAGCTAGTTGGTGGTTGAAAGGGGCTGCTAGATGCTGGTTGAGGACCATATTCTAGAAAGAAAAAAAATTATAGGGTTATTACCCACAAAATGATGGGTAACAGGCACTTCACATTGGCATGTCCTTCCATATTGGGCTTTGACATGTGCCAATGTCTCCAAGCTCCAAATCGGTTTAACCAATCATCCTATTCATTCATAGTACATCCATCAAATGGTGGTGGCATGTGATATATTGATGAAATGGAGTAGGGGACAGAGGGGATCAACCTGGGTCACATCCCATGGCAGAAGGGTATTGTTGACACCTAATCATCAAGATTGGGTGAATGTAATTAATGTAAATAAATAATAAGAAATATGAACAGTCATCGAGAGATGAAGTGAACAGTCTCTCCCTAATGTATATAATAATGACCAACCTGAAGGAATAATATATGAATTAATTTGTGGAGTTATTACCTGGCTTGACATGGTATCAGAGCCAGCTCCATTTTTGGCATAGTCTTGTAACTCCCTTCTGCCAGTTTCTTGCAGTCTATCCACTGCCCCCTGTGGAGTCTGTCTATTTCCCTCTCCATAGTTTGACATTATTTGCGGCCTCTGCACTCCCTAGGCTATGCATAATTTTCCTTTCTGCACTCTCGGGGTTCTCTGCCATCATCATTGGAAGGATTTCTCCAATGAAACGAACTATCTGGTGCCCCAAGCAGAAACGAGGAACAACACTGTGTGATATGGTTGTTAACGCTGTGTGATATGGTTGTTAACGTAGTTTTTGTATTTATGTTGTCTGTTATAAGTCATTTTATACGTTAATACACAGTTCTTGTATTTACGTTTGAACACTGGTTAGTGTATTACATTGAATGCTGGTTGCCGGAGCAGTCTAGTTTCTTGAACGTTGGTTGCCAGAGCAGTCTAGTTTCTTGAACGTTGGCATTGAAGTGTTTGTAAGGTTGTTATAAAAGTGTTGTGGTATAAATTTGGTGCATACATAGCATTGAAGTCTGATTGTTACAATAGTCTGTTGGTAATAGCGACTGTCTAACTTCTAGTGTAACATCGAAGAATCCCTCTCTTTGAATTTGAGCGTCAAATGTGAATGCCATTCCATGGATACTATGAACTAGAGTCTGTTGTGCATATGGATGGTTGTTTATATGCCATTGTATGATGCATAAATTTGAAAAACAGAGTCAAGTTTCCAAAATTAGTCTTTCTGCTATGTAACTCATAATTCTCTGCCATCTAGGTTGCACGAAATGGGGAAACGGGTACGAGTTTCTGAAACGGGAGCCGATACGAAATGCAACCTCCCCAAATTTGGAAATGGGGAAACACGAATATATATATATATATATATATATATATATATATATATATATATATATATATATATTAGGAAATTTAAGAAATATGTGCAATCATAAAGCATATATGATACATTCTAATTTATTACATTATGATAAAATTGTCAATTGTCAATGCATAAACTATAAGTCTTTAAATTTACATCACATTTACTCATGAATGATCACATAATGAAAATAGAAATATCCAAAATCAGCCACGAGAAATTTCTAATTTCTTGTCTCGTGCTTGATTGGGAGTCTCCTCCTACATAGTCGAACGACCTTAGTGCTCTTGATTAAATACAAGTTTCATACCTTAGTACCCTACATGCTCTTCATTATTGGGAGTCTCCCCTGCATAGAGGGCTTGCTTCTCTTGATTAAATACAAGTTCCTTACCTTAGTACATGATAAAATCCAATGGAAACATTGCAATCCCCCCAATCCTGAAATCCTGAAAAACAGATAAGTCTACTGGATTTTGAGTGAGATCTAAAATTCTACTTTCTCCATATGAAATCCAATGAGGGCGAAACCACTCTCAAACATCCTGAGTCATTTCATGGTAATGTTAAAAATTTAAGTAAAAGGATGAAAATGAAAAATAAAGGAGAATATCACTTTTATAACTTTAGACAGGCATCTAGAAGCAACTAGAAGTCACTAGGATAACCTAAAAATAAATTAGAAAACAAATTAAAAAATAAAAAATAAAAAAAACACAAGTAAAAAGCTGAAACGTGAGTCGTACGGCCCTGAAATGCGTTTCAGGCCGTACTGGCCATGTTTCAGTTTCGTGAAACGTGGCAGTATGGCCTGAAACGCGTTTCAGGGCCGTACCATATGCATTTCAGCGTTTCGTACCCGATTCCGTATGGAAACGCCTTTTTCCCTGCGTTTCCTATAACATAGTCTGCAATATTCTCTATTCATGTGTTCTATGTACATATGCATTGAAAGAAGAAACTTTGAAAGAAGATAATTCGATGGTGATATGGTCAATTTGAGTGTTGGCTTTGGATGTTGAAGTCCATATGCGATGACCATGTTCAAGTGTAGCTGGCCGTAAATTTTATGCATTGGTAAGTTCCTCTGCGTTAATTCCTTTTGTGAAGGTTGTGTACGCTGGTACCATACGTTGCCCCACTTGTGTATGCGTTGAAGTTTTTTTTTGGCATATAAAAATCGTTGAATGCCATGTGTTGAGTAGAGTTTTAAAAAAAAAACAAGGACATGGGTCAAAGCACTATGGCATGAAGTGTTGAATGTGCTGTACAGTTTTTTTGTCTATTGGAGTTGCTCCTCAATATATTTAGGCTTAATCATATTAGGCAGAAGTTTTTTTTGTTACAGTATGCATTCAATCATATCCATGGTGGGAATAGTTTTCACTGGCAAGGAGAACTATCCTGAATGGTCTCAAATGATAAAACACAACCTCATTTTCAATGAGTTGTGGAAAGGAGTGTGCATTGAAGACAGAGACAAAGAGCTAGAACAACCTAACTCAGACAAAGAGCTTGCCATTTGGGAAAATAAGAACAACAAAGCTTATGCATTAATCGCAGCATCTGTAAATGAAGAGGTGAGTCACCATATTTCACCATTTTCAACTGCATCAAAGTCTTTCAAAAGCTAAAAGAACTCTATGACTCACATTCTACACTTGAAGTTGTTCAACTCATGATTAAACTCTTCACTCTTGAATTACAAAATAATGATCCTCTTGCTCTTGCATCCGAAGTAAAATCTATAATGCATGATATCATATCCACGAAGGATGAATTGGATATTCCTCTTATCGCTTTTCTCAAGGCACTTTATCCTACTTACTCCAATTATCTTGAGTCATTGCAAGCAAATGGAAATCTCAAAGATATTACCTTTGACTCTCTTGTGAAAAAAATTTGTTGAAAGAGAGAAAGCTTTTGGAAAGAAGACAGCCCCTGAATCTTCTGAAGAGGTTGTGTGCCTTGCTCATAAAGAAAATAATCTTTCTCAAGATTCTTCCAGAGGAAGAGGTGGTCGAAGAGGAAGAGGAAGATATTTTAGAGGCAGGGGGGCAGACACTCTCAAGGAGAAAAGGCATATTTGCACTGCATACGCTGCAAAAGAAATGGATCACATGATGCCTTTACATGCAAGTTACCATGGGACAAAATTGAGCAGCAAAGAAACCAACAGAAAGGTAAAACTAATGACACAGAAAAAGGTAAAGCACCTGAATCCGCTCACTATGTTGTGGCACAATGTAATATTGGAGTAAATAAAGATTTATTTAATGCTTCACTTGCTTCTTGGAAAAATGATTGGTTGCTTGATTCAGGAGCAAATTACCACGTGAATCATAGATTTTTTTTTTTTGAAGAATTTACTAACAATGTTGATGGAATAGTATACTTTGCAGACCAATCAAAAATCACGCCATCAGGGCTTGGCACAATCAGGCTTAAATTGCCTGGTCTTTCAGACTTTCTTTTGCATCATGTTCTATATCTCCCACAGGTCAAGCGAGACTTGCTATCCTTGTTCCACATCTACCAGCAAGGTCACTCCATTCATATGTTTGATGGCAAGCTTGAGGTGAGAAAAGCATCTGACCACTTACTTGGTGTTATAGATATTTTTGGGCACTAAAACCCCAAGCATGAAATTTCCATAAACCAAGGGATCCTAAGTCCCTAAAAGTGTTGTTCTAACCCCTAAAGGAACAAGGTCAACTGATTACAGCTTCTCCCAGAAGTTCTCCATGAAAAACTGGTCAGAATTGGTCAAAACAGGATCATTTTAGCTGCTCCATAGGCAAAGTGTGTTGCATCTCACCTAAACACACTATGTGGGTGCGTTGCATTTCAAAAAGCCCTTCTATGGGGTGCGATGGGCGAGAAGTGACAAATGGCAGTGTCATTCCGCGAGGTGGAGAGGCATGGAAACTTCCAGAAACTTCTCCTATGACACTTGCCTCTCTGAATTCGACCAAGGATGAGTAAGAGATCATCAATCTCCAAGTGGAAGCATGAACTATTAGAGGGAAGAAACTAATCAAATTACAAGCTGACTCATCTCCCTTACAGATATCTATATATGGATCCCTCATCCCAGAGATCCAGAGGCTGGAATTTTGCATATTGTAAGGAATTGTTGTTGGTTTCTTGAGACAACATCAGATTGTTGGGTGATCTAAGCTTTGTATGAGGTGAAGAAGGGCTTCCTTGCTGAGAGGATGATGCTGGGTCAGAACAACTGGTTGTAACTCCCTTGGCTCTTTCTTGTTTATCAATAAAAGCTATTCAAGTTTTCCTCCATACTCTTGTGTCATTTATGTTTGCTGCATTTGTATGGTCAATTTACATCTGATCCTAGATTGTTTATGATTATAGATCCATGTTCTTGTATAGTGCTATGCTACTGTGATCTTATAGGTACTCTGTGAAGCTGGGCGTGCAAGGGAACAAGTAGCGAAAGACTATCAAGAGAGAGAGGAATCGAACCAGGAGATTAGCGCAAGACAGAGGTTGGTCTTCTTTGTTCTTCTCTCATCTATACTTCATAAAGGAAAAACGAAAGTAGCTTTACTTTGTTTGTTTCTAAGGTAGCTATCACACCTTAGTGGGATAAGCAGTTCTGTGTAGACACTTTTCCCTGTAACAAAATGGCGACTCCACTGGGGACGAATTAGTTTGTTTGTTTATCTTCCTTGTTGTCTATTTTATAAACTTACAAACGGAGCCTGAAGTCGAGCCAGGTAGATTTCGAACTGCATTTGCTATGCAAATGCAAAGTAGATAAATGCCGCTTCAGTCAATCTCCAGGATTTGTTTATAAATTAAACAACTGATTTACAAACTCTCTAATTGCCCTTTGTGATAGCTCTTAGATCCTCCTTAGATCTACCCCTGATTGTTGCATTACTGATTACCGTTTGCTCGGCCAAAACCCATGAACTGAACTGCAAACTATGACCCGAAACCCAAGCAAAGTCTCGTCTCTAGCCCAACGCAGGTACTGTTCTGTGAATCTGAAATTCAGCGCACTTCCTGAGTGTAGTAGGTGCGCTGCATTTCAAATTCCCTGTGTTACAGGTGCGCTGATCAGACTAGGCATTGTTCAGTTTTGGTTTCTGTAGTTCATTCTTTCCAGTTCTATTCATAAATTTTGCTGCCTGTGATCAGTATATCTCTGTTTGAAACCCCTTTTGTTTGCTGCTATTCCGCCTCCTTTGTACAAAAGAACTGTAAATGTTTTTGTGTGTTTGTTGGGTCATTTTCAGTTCTCCTTTGCAAAAGTAACGTAATCGTACTGTCGTCCTTTGATTTGAAAGCGTCGCAAGTGTCGTTTTTAGGCATAGGAAAGAGTTTGATTGCTGTAGATAGTCGATTATCCTGTTACTATTGTATTTGGTCTGAATTTGTAATTTTTCTAGTGTCGAAAACAAGTATTCATTTCCAAATCGTAAAGTGTTGTGATTGCCTCCATTTTTGATTTCGAAAAGAAACTTGTTGATAACTATCGCTTGAAAAGTAATTCAGATTTGTGCATTAGCTTTCTTTTCTCCATTCACATACTAAGAAAGCCGAAAACAAATACATGCATGTGCATTTGAATTTAGACTGTTTGATTGGTTTGATTTAGGAAAGTGCATTTAGAGAGTGCTCTTTGCTCTTTGTGAAAGAATACTGTCTCTCTTTCCTTAGTAGCTAGGATTTTCATTGCACAAAGAAGATAAAAGACTGTTTATCATCTTAGATTGCATTTTAGGAATTACACATCTACATCTCGCGGTGAACCTGAAAGGCAAACTTCATAAACAAGATCAACTATAAAATAAATTCAATGAATCTAACAACGCTTTGGAACCTAATGCACAACATTTAGAAGTCTAGGCTAGAGATGATAAGTGCCAGTACGGACTTGTGCTCCCACGTACCATTGAGTATATTTTGGGAGACCACAATAGGCTTAATCCTTTATCCATAGGAAGCCGTGTCTATCGCCCTATCGATCGCAATGCACTGAACACAGCATTCGGGAAGATTGACTGCCGTACCGTAAAAAGTATTCTGCAGTTTTGCAATTGGTTTGGTAATCCCTCTACCTAGATTTCCAGAGCAGTCCCTTTCGTTCCTTTTCAGACTCCTTAACGGAAAAGGTCCATCTGAGCACTTGTCACTTCAGGCTCATTAAAAATCGAAGGCGACTAGAGTCATCTTTTGTTTTTTCTCGACTCTTAAAAATTGAAAAAACAAGTTGTGTCAAAGCGTCTAAAATTTATTTTAAACGGAATAATCACCACCTTTCTCTACGTTGATCTCAGGTCGAGAAAATGGAACCCACCAACCAAGGAATTCCCCTTGGAGGAAATCCTAGTCCCTTCTCCTCTTTGGGAGATGTTGGTGCACCCCATATGGCCACATTGTCGCTTCCAGGATTGACAATCGGCTTGCCCGTATGGCTCTTCTCAACCTCTGTCGTTCAGAACACTGCAATTCCTGAACAGTCGAGTCAGCAACTAGACGAATCCAGAGTTACCCACCAACCTTCTACTTCCTCCAATTCTTCCTCTCCTCCTTCTTCTTCGCTTGATGGGGTTGGTAAAGCCAAAAATCAAGTACCTGAGAAGAAGAAGGAAAAGAAGAAGAAAGAGAAGAAGAAGAAGGAACCAAAAGCGAAAGGGGGTAACCAAGCGTCGTCTAGAGAAAATCCACACACTGCACCGACCAGGCCTAAATCGCCATGTGTCATTTGCAAAGGAGACCACTATCATAGAGATTGTCCTTGCATCCCTCGGATCTTAAGAGACTGGTCTCCTCGTTTGCACAACCCGGTGTCGTCAACCTCTGATGATCATGTTGAAAACACACCGTCGACTAGTGAAAGTGAAGCCCCAGGACAAAAAGGAAAATACAGGTTTCCTTGTAAACTGTGCGAAGGCGATCATGCCGTCCACCGTTGTCCCTTCTTAGACGATCGTCCGGTTTCACCGTTACGACTTCCTCCTAGATTTAAAAAACTCTTGCCGAGTCCGTCACTAGTTGAAAAACCGGCTGACCCGCCCAGATGGTTGGCTGAAGCATCTATCATTGAAGACAAACCATCTGAACCCATACCAGACGAAAGTCAAAAGGTCGAGGTGGCAGTTGACCCGGTCTTGCCTTCAGAGGTTCCATCTTCAGATGATACAATCACAGAAGAGAATAAGGATGACACTGTCCAAATTCTTTTCGTAAGCACAGACTCCGATGAACATGGGGGCAATTTACCCATTCCTTTACCGCAGGAAGGAAGTTCATCAGAGTCGTACCCGGCCGTCTATTCGGTCCCACCTCCAAGCAACCTAGTTGTCTCCTTCGACTGGAATCAACTAGGTAGACCTCATTTACCGGCTAGTGTACCATTCCGAATTATTGCTCAAGTATATAGAATTGTTATGGCTGGTACCATCATAGATGAAGGGGCTTCTGTGAGTATCCTTTCCTTAACTGCTTGGAAAGTGCTTGGTTCGCCATCGCTTTTGCCTGAGATGAGAAATCTAACAGGCTTTGACAAAGGAACCAGTCGACCGTTAGGGATCCTTCCCAATGTGCCCATAACATTGATAGGGAAAACCATTCACATGAACGTAATGGTCGTCCAAGGACCCTTGGATTATAATCTACTCCATGGACGAGACTATATTTATTGCATGGGAGCAATTGTCTCATCACTCTTTAGAGTAATGTGTTTTCTGCACAAAGGAAGAGTGGTCAAGCTTGTAGACCAGCTTTCATTTCCCGGATCACGCATAGAAAATAGTCATATACCATCCCTGAATGGTCTCTTCACACAAGGAATGTCTCATCAATCTCCAGTCCATCCACCTGATGAGCGCGAGTGATTCAGGAGACATGACTGAAACCCAGGGGGCATGCACCCTGGTCTGCTTCGGCAGGAAAACTTCGGGTATAGGGTAGGTTTCCGCGAGAGATATATGACTGGTCTGTACTCCCGTCCGTGATTGGAAGAGGGAGTTATTCTGGAACAAGATTCTCTCGTCAAAGTTATGTGAGTGGAGTAGCCTCCTCCACTCGCCTTTGTCTATTTCGGTAGACATCGCCGAAGAAATGTTTTGTTTGAGCTGTGAATAGAACAATCTTTGGTAACCTAAAAGAGGATTAGCTTTCTTGATAAAACAAATGTTTTGTCGGTAGAACAAAAGGTAGCCTTGAAACTTTATTTTATACCTGGGGGCATGCAAGCGAAGAGCAACTATTTATTTTTTAAATTTTTAGGTCCTCTAACCCTTTAAACTCGTAGGATTGGTCGTTTCCTAACTTGCATAAAGAAAGGATGTGGGGCAAAACTCTAAAAATTGTCGTTTTAAATGGGACATTCTTATTATACGACTGGATTAATCGGGTAGTGTTACTGCAAGGTTCAAGCTCGTTAAAAAATAAACCCGCATTGAGCAGTTTTAGCGCATAGTTCAAGCTCGTTAAAAAATAAACATAAGCCATGAGCAAATGTTTCCCCCCGCGTTTAAGCTCATTAAAAAATGAACTATTTCCCGGTAAATAACCATCGTGAATGTAGTACTTCAGCCTTTAAAAGCCTTGTTCGTGTTCTCATCATCACCTCCACTCTGTATTGGCCGATCATTCACCTCCATTTGATTGTTTATCCCTTTTGAGGAACAGTTGCGAAGAGTGATCTCACTAGCCATCCTTGTAACACTGCTGTGATTGGAACATTCCAAACCTTACTTGGAATCAGCTGCTACCCAATTTTATCACTCGTTCCTCAAAAGATGAGTCTCCTTTAAGCTCTTTTCAACTGACTCCTAAAATATGAAAAGATTGCCGAGCCATTGGCCTCTCCAGCTCGTTAAAGGGACCGGAAGTGCTATCCCTCCTCTAAATTTTAATCTTTTTGGACCTGAGGGATTATTACACAAAAAGATCGAGCGCTTGTTTTGTTCGGCTCGTTAAAAGTATCGAAAATTCATCCCTTCTGTATTGTTTTATACTTTTTCGGACTTAAGGGATTAGATGACGAAAAAGAAATTTTGGAGTTTCCTTTACGTTCCTTTTCAGACTCTCTAAAATTGAAAAGGACCGAGTTATCTTTGTCATTAAACTCGTTAAAACTTAATAGCGACAAACTTGTCCATAGCAGACAAGAACGAGTTTCACTATCGCTAGGCTCGTTAAAACATAGCGATGGGTTTGCCCGAAGGGAAAATTATAGAACAAGCATATGTTATCCTCCTCAAGCTTGACAAAAATAAAGAGGTACTGGTCAGCAATGACTGGGGAAAATTGGGAAGAAAACTTGAAGAAACTTTGTTGGTAGCAAGTCGCTCTTGAACATGACACTTTCACTCCACATCCAAGTCAGGTTGGGTTGTTTCGTTCACCGGTCACATCGCCATGGTCCCATCACACCATCCACATTTTGGGTAATGCTACGAATCCATCATGTCAGTGTCGCTGATATGTTCAAGAGAAGTCATTCAGAGAATTCACCTGTGTCTCACCCGCTACAATACATTCATACTCCATTCTTTCATGACCGCCACCCTGAACCGTATGTCATCAGATTGTTTTCACCTCCATTAAAATCATTTTCTCTGTTCCGTGTCATTGATGTGGGATTCATTAAGGCCCTCCTGTGACGGATCGCTTCTTGTCGACATCAGCTCATTATCCAAGAAGTCGATCTAGGAACACCCCGTTCAGTACTTTGAAGCTTGCATGCCTCAATGGCAAGTTTCTCACTTCCGGCGACAGGTTTACATCAATGGCCTTCGACCGAAAGATTTTGCGTGGTGTTCGACGCCAAGTCCTTTATTCACACCACGTGAATTGTACTGCAGTACCTTGAGGGTCATTATCATTATCGGTGATTCCTCTCGCGCCTGTTAACAGTTTACATCATTGGCTGGTAATCAGGCGATGTCTTTCCATGTTCGACTCCAGAACATCTCTCACATGGATAGACTTGTACTTCGAGTGAAGATCGAACGAGATTGAAGACCTCGGATCTAGTTTCATCCATCCGGGCTGCGATATATATTCAGAGAAATAAAGACATCAAATGTACATCATTGCTGCACAGATAATCATCCAATCAAAGGGATGATGGCTCTACCAGAATCATCAGTCTACACTCAGACGATTGTCTGTCCTATGTACATGAAAATGAATTTATAAAGTTGAGCATGGGAATGCCCGCTTCAGCTAGATCATGAAAATATTATGAAGATAATGTATTGTATTGTATCTTATTACAGGTCTCCTCCCAGCTTGAAAGAACTTTGGATCCTCATAATAAAGCATTTCACCCGACATCAAAAAGATTAATGACCTCATGCTTTAGGGGGAAACTGTTATAGACATTTTTGGGCACTACAAACCCAAGCATGAAATGTCCATAAACCAAGGGCTCCTAAGTCCCTAAAAGTGTTGTTATAACCCCTAAAGGAACAAGGTCAACTGATTACAGCTTCTCCCAGAAGTTCTCCATGAAAAACTGCTTAGAATTGGTCAAAACAGGATCATTTCAGCTGCTCCATAGGCAAAGTGCGTTGCATCTCACCTAAACACACTGTGTGGGTGTGTTGCATTTCAAAAAGCCCTTCTATGGGGTGCGATGGGCGAGAAGTGACAAATGGCAGTGTCATTCCGCGAGGTGGAGAGGCATGGAAACTTCCAGAAACTTCTCCTGTGACACTTGCCTCTCTGAATTCAACCAAGGATGAGTAAGAGATCATCAATCTCCAAGTGGAAGCAAGAACTATCAGAGGGAAGACACTAATCAAATTACAAGCTGACTCATCCCCCTTACAGATATCTATATATGGATCCCTCATCCCAGAGATCCAAAGGCTGGAATTTTGCATATTGTAAGGAATTGCTGTTGGTTTCTTGAGACAACATCAGATTGTTGGGTGATCTAAGCTTTGTATGAGGTGAAGAGGGGCTTCCTTGTTGAGAGGATGATGCTGGGTCAGAACAACTGGTTGTAACTCCCTTGGCTCTTTCTTGTTTATCAATAAAATCTATTCAAGTTTTCCTCCATACTCTTGTGTCATTTATGTTTGTTGCATTTGTATGGTCAATTTATATCTGATCCTAGATTGTTTATGATTATAGATCCATGTTCTTGTATAGTGCTATGCTACTGTGATCTTACAGGTACTCTGTGAAGCTGGGCGTGCAAGGGACCAAGTAGCGAAAGACTATCAAGAGAGAGAGGAATCGAACTAGGAGATTAGCGCAAGACAGAGGTTGGTCTTCTTTGTTCTTCTCTCATCTATACTTCATAAAGGAAAAACGAAAGTAGCTTTACTTTGTTTGTTTCTAAGGTAGCTATCACACCTTAGTGGGATAAGCAGTTCTGTGTAGACACTTTTCCCTGTAACACTTGTCATGAGGGGAATAGAAAAAGAAAGGCTTCTCAAGCTGCAAGGTACCTTTGCTCGTGCACAAAATTTCTCATACAATTCTCATTATGAAGAAGGTACACTTCCATCAAGTTTATTATGGCATGCTAGATTTGGACATTTGAACTATGATATCCTCCGCTTGTTGAAGAAAAATGGTGTTGTTGGTTTGCCTACAATTCCTAGGAAATTTAAGCAATGTGATGTTTGCATTCTAGGAAAGCATAGAAAACTGTCTTTTCATGATTCACATTCAAGATCACATAGAAAACTTGAACTCATTCATTCAAATTTATGTGGTCCAATGCCTGTTCCTTCTGCAAATGGAAATAAATATATGATGACATTTATTGATGACTACACCAGAATGTGTTGGATTTATTTATTGAAGAACAAATCTGATGCTTTTCAAACATTCAAGAGCTTTCATAAATGGATTGAAAATGATGCACAATCTCATATTGGGTCTATTCGCACTGATAATGGAAAAGAATACAAATAAAATGAATTTGAAAACTATCTTCACCAACATGGGATCAAACATCAAAAAACTGTACCTTATAATCCCCAACAGAATGGTGTAGCTGAAAGAATGAATAGGACAATCTTAAATATGGTACGATCCATGCTCTTCTTCAAAAATGTAAAGATAATGTTTTGGGCTGATGCTATTCTATGTGCTGCATATATAAAGAATAAATTTCCATCTAATGTTATTAGAAACAAGACTCCATATGAAATGTGGTATGGGCAGGTTCCTTCAATAAAGCATCTCAGGGTCTTTGGTTCCACCTGTTATGCCTTGATACCAAAGGTACATAGAAACAAACTTGGTGCAAGAAGTCGTAAGTGTATCTTCCTAGGGTATTCAAACACCTCCAAAGCATACCATCTCTATGATGAAGTCAATAAAAAGTTTGTTGTATCTAGAGATGTAATGTTTCTTGAATCATCCAAAACTGACAATGTTGTTGAGCGGCAACTTGATCTCTGGATAGATTCGCAAATGCAAAATCATTTCAAGAATTTGATAATCAGATTCCACATCTTGAAGGGGGGATTCCTATACTAAATCAACATGTGCAATCTCCTTCTGAAGAACACTCTCCCCCACATGAAACTCCAACAATGGATGATGCTTTAAGTGATGTGATTGATAGAATTGGGAGACTCAATCTTGATTCAGTCCCAACTTAATCAACGGAGCAGCCTGGACCATCTGAGAAAGGTCCCCCAAAGTGGTTGACGAAGACACTTGAAAGTGTTCATCTTGATGAGGTTGGAAAGACAGGAACTATAAATTCAAACCGGCAAAATGGAGGTGATGTAGATGACTCTAATTCACCTATTGATATGGATGTTTCTTATGATTTTGAATTGAACTTTTCTACAGATTTTGAACCAAATTCCTATAAAGAAGCTGCTTCTAATGATGAATGGAAAGAAGCGATGCAAAAAGAGTATGATGCCCTCATAAAGAATGACACTTGGAAGTTGGTTGATCCTCCATTAGGAACCAAATCAATTGGCTGCAAGTGGGTCTACAAT
Source organism: Pinus tabuliformis (assembly GCA_031772625.1). Lineage (NCBI taxonomy): Eukaryota > Viridiplantae > Streptophyta > Pinopsida > Pinales > Pinaceae > Pinus > Pinus tabuliformis. The sequence goes on from CM062808.1 coordinate 641,583,486, forward strand.
AACAAGTATAAAGCTGATGGCTCACTTGACAAGCACAAAGCTAGGCTTGTGGCAAAAGGTTTTGCACAAAAGGAAGGGGTCGATTATGAGGAGACTTTTGCGCCCATAGCAAAATGGGCTACCATTCGGACACTCTTTACCGTAGCAGCTCAGAATGGTTGGAAAGTCCATCAAATGGATGTAAAAACTGCTTTCTTGAATGAAGATCTAAAAGAGAATGTTTTTATGTCCCAACCTAAAGGATTTGCTGTGAAAGGACATAAACATAAAGTACACAAACTTGTAAAGTCCTTGTATGGCCTCAAACAAGCACCGCGAGCCTAGTATGAAAAACTAACTGAGCATCTTCTGAAACTCAATTTCAAACATTATGATCTTGATGATGCAACTTTATTTGTCAAGAAAGTTGCCAAAACAGTTGTATATCTTGTGGTATATGTAGATGATCTTTTGATGACAGGGAACAATGAAAGCTACATTGCAGCCATAAAGAAGGAACTGGGGAAAAGTTTTGAAATGACTGATTTGGGCTATGTTCATTACTATCTTGGTATTGAAGTAACTCAACATCCAAAGTCCATATTTCTTTCTCAAAAGAAGTACATTGGAGATCTGTTGAACAGGTTTGGCATGACAGAATGCAATCCTCTTACTACTCCAATGGAACAAAACTTAAAGCTCACATCTATTGAAGGAAAGGAATTCGAAGATGCAACAAAGTATGGACAGATTGTAGGAAGTCTCAACTACCTAACTACTACCAGACCAGACATTTCGTTTGCTATTGGAATCCTCTCTAGGTTTATGCAAAAGCCTTGTGAGGGACATTGGTCCACTGCAAAAAGAGTTATAAGGTACTTGAAGGGAACTCAAGACTTTGGAATCAAGTATACACAGGTGGACGACTTTAGCTTGATTGGATACTCTGATTCAGACTTTGATGGAGACAAATAAACTGGGGTATCTACTTCAGGATATGCTATGAGTCTTCGATCAGGAGCTATCTCCTAGAGATCACGCAAACAATCAGTTCCAGCAGATTCCACAACAGAAGTAGAATACGTGGCAGCAGCTGAAGCAACAAAAGAAATTGTGTGGCTCAGGAAAATTCTTGAAGATTTGTAGGTAAAATAAGTACAATCAACTCCACTCATGATTGACAATAACTCTGCAAAAAGGTTGTCCAAGAACCCAAAGTTCCATGATCGAACGAAGCACATCAATACTAAATATCATCTGATTCGACATCATGTTGAGGCAAAAACAATCCATCTCCGTCATTGTTCCACTAATGAGCAAATTGCAGACATCTTCACCAAAGCGCTTGGAAGAGAAAAGCTTGAACGATTCAGAATGATGCTTGGACTCACCAACATTCCTTCAGATTAAGGGGGGGAATGTTGACACCTAATCATCAAGATTGGGTAAATGTAATTAACGTAAATAAATAATAAGAAATAGAAACAGTCATCGGGAGATGAAGTGAACAGTCTCTTTCTCATGTATATAATAAAGACCAACCTGAAGGAATAATATATGAATTAATTTGTGGAGTTACTACCTGGCTTGACAGGTATCTAATAAAAGGGAAACCCACAGTTGGGTAAATAAGGTATAGGAGGGAGCAATCGTGGTACATGAGTTACATCGCCCTTGATTTTTCCAACCTTCTTCAAATACCTTTTGCCTTTTGTGATTTTCTTTGGTTAACTATTCGGGGCTCAAAGGGATGAGACCATGAGGTGCAAAGTATAATAGTTGATACCCCCATGTAAGGTGGGGCAGTTTGTTGCCCAGCACGGGTTGGGACTATTACCGCTCAAACTAGCAGGGGTCCTAAAAGGGGATCCTTGAAAGGCTACCACTAGGTCAAGGGAAACAATGGAGTAATAGCCCACTCTCACCACGACTAAGGATCCCTACTCTTTATAGATTTTCACCGATGGGAGGAGACTCGTTATAATAAGGATCATGAAATTGAATGGATCAATGATAGGATGAGAGGTGATCCTAAAATTCTATTCACAAGAGAGGCTCAGATATATGGCCCGCTTGCTTTGAAATCAAGATGAAAGGCTATCTAGGAAGGGATTAGGGGAGTTCTAAGAGCTATGGTTTAAATATATGACTTGTCAAGATGCTCCTAAAATCCTTGTGGAAACTTTGCTTCCAAGTGATCTTTGAAGAAGCAACCTTGATCGTGCATGGGACCACATGGAACCAAGTGGACCCAAGGTTAGGTTAAGGGAATAGCATATAGAAACCAATGATATACTTGACCTAATTAGGGAGGGGAAAGGGATCAAGGAATGAATTTTCAATGAAAGGCAATGCAAGGATCCCAATGAGGCTACTAGCCTAAGGAAACCAAGGGCAATAATTGGTCTTCAAGCTAGGGCTTGGGATATCTTAAGGTCCCACTGTTGGAATCTCATGAAATTTAGAGGGCTTCTTGAGGACACACCAGTGCAGTTGTGGACCAAAAATCGAAGTATTTGGATAGCCAGATGATGATATAATTGATTTCCTAGGTGAACTATGTGGGCTAGGCCTAGAAAAGAAGAGATGTGAGAGGAAAATTAGGTTTAAGGCTAAGTCACATGACACGAGGACGTGAGACATGGAGGACACATAAATACGAGTATTCAACATGAGACACAGGGACTTGGGAAACAAGACACAAGGGACATGTTTTATATATATATATATATATATATATATATATATATATGAAAAAATACTGAAATATAGTGCCTGATCCATATAGATATGAATCATGATGATATATATTTAGTATTTAGTATACACTATTTACTATTTAGTAATTTACTAGTTTGTTTATTAATTTACTACATAAGTGATGTTCACAGTTCAATGTTCATTGTTCATGTTATAACTTTTGTTATTAACTTCAAATAGGTTTGATCATGTTCAAACTTCACATAAGGTAGTTTTATAAGTTATAGATTTATATGTGTTCAAACTTCATTGTTGACCAGAGCGTTAATCCATATTTCCCTCCCTTTAGACCTCGAAGGTGTAGTGAGTAGTGAGCACAGGATGGGGAGATGGCCTTTTTATTTCAACACACGATCTATACATGGTCACTAGTGTATAATAAAGTTAAGTTCCATAGCTTATAACACAACTTATAGGAAATTTAAGTGCTCCAAACTCTCAACAAAGCACGTGAACACTTGTCTCCTGCATCTCTAGGTCGATGTGAAGTTGTGAACTATGCTCTCAATGTGAAGTTGTGAGCATTGTGCTCAAATTTGATGGAATTCCTCACACTGCACAACAAATTTGATTTCGACAGCGAGCAAACTCAACTTTGCTAACGAACAATGACAAAAAAACCCAAAAATAAACCATGTTACAGGTTTTAAATGTCACTTTTCATGGGACACATGTCTTAAGAGCCAAAAATGTTAAGGCATGTTTTTGCCACATCCAAAACATGTGTCTCGATTGGAGGACACGAAGAAAAACGTTTTTGACACATTTTAGGGCATGTTTAGTGTCCGACACATGAAATACGGGACACGAGACCCCGAGGGACGTGTCCTGTGACTTAGGTTTAAGGTGATCACCTTATGGTAGACCAGTGCCTAATCCTTTTGGGAGATTGGATTCAAGAGGAATTATGACTATGGACCATGGATTTTCTATGTCAAGGAGGCCTTAAAGACAACTTCGCTTATCACAAGGGCAACAACAAAAGCAGCTTGAAAGACTTTATACTTTGTTTGGATTATCAAGCTTAATTTCAACGATGAAACATCCCTAGGAACATTCACCCATTACACATGGCCCATACAAGAAGCAACACTATCCATAAACAAAATTTCCACAACTTCACATAAATGGATGTTGTAAATTAGCCCTAGTACAGCGAAATCTTGGCAACAATGTATGTGACAAAAATAGAAAGAAAGAATAGCATTAAATTGCACTTACATGTGGAAGAGTATATCGAACCATCAAATTTGGCAATCAAGAAGCTCCAAGACAAGGGAAAATGATCCAAACATCAAAATTCATTCCCTGCTCCAAAAATTCGTCCTCCAAGAAGGATAACGAAGTTCTCTAAAGAGATACAAGTCCAACCATGTGATGATGAGAAATGAACTCACATCACTTCTATTTATACACTTCTTAGGAGTTCAAATTAGTCTCTTAGGCCTATATTAGCCCCTAAGATAAAATAATGTGCAAAATAGCTATTTTTTGGTGACAAGCCCACCAAACTAGCTCATAAACATAATAATAATCCTCTCAAGAGGTCAAATGATGAATACTAAATGTAGTTGGGCCTCTCAAGAACCCTGAGGAAGTCCATAAGTGCCATGATGGTTAGTAGGAGTTCCAAAAGTAATGGATAAGGGGTTGGCCCCTTGTACTCCACATAATAAACCTGTGGTGCTCCCAATGGGTGTGGGGGCACATAAGTAAATTCATGGGTCTCCAATAAGATCGAAGATGCCTGTAGACCATCTATAAGGGCTCATATGATGGTGTGAGTGATGCCACATCAGCATACAAGTCCTGGGTCATCTGCCAATTGCATGGTACAATTGTGGGGTCGGTTGGGCATGGTGATACAGCTGCATCTTCCTCATCCAATAGGTGAATCTGTCTGATATTCCTACTTAGTGTTTCACTAAGTGAATATCGAATTTTTCTCAATTTTGGTGTATTACATTGTTTCACTTAGGATAAGTTGGCTTAGGGGACCCACATTTGATTTTTGGCATAGCACTCCAACATTAGAGTTCGATGGAAAGATTATGGCTTTGGTGGAGTGTGGGGACCACCATAAAGGAATTTTGGCCCACATGGAGAATACGCTCTAACTGGAGCGAAATTGGTTAGGGAAATTTGATGTGGACCCACATGGGCAGCCTTGGAGACAAATTAAAAAAAGGAAGGGGGGCTCTCATTTTGCTCATCATCTATCATTTTAAGAATTTGTCTTTTGACAAGAGCACGCTAGAGTAGTGAGCCAAGTCTGCATGTGTTGTTCAACACACTGGGTGTTTCTAAGCGGAAATCCCAACCCTTACTTTGATGGACTTCGAGTGCCAGCCAAAGGAGGGAGTTCTACTTCATCCCAATTTGTACCAGCAACAGTGAGTCGAGTTACAGCAGCATAGGGACTACGCATTCATAAATAGAGGCACTCCGGAAAATTGTGGAGATAGGGGAGTTTGTGGAGGAAATCAAGAGTCAAGGTTTGGGGAGCCTTATAATAGGGTTTGCAGACAATTTTGGAGCATTCAACAATATAATCTTCAGGTGGGTCGATTTACCAGTAGGAGAGCCAATGAAGCCCACGAGGGTCAAAATTTCAGGGTCAAGCTTTGGCCAAACCCTTCGTGGGTTATTTTGGGTTTCTTGAGTAGAGGCTAGGATTAATTTTCTAGAATTTTCTGAGTAGAAAAGAGGGCTCTAGCAGTAGATCATTTCAGGCAGAAACACCATTTTTGGGCATTTACAATGCAGCACTTGAGCCGAATTTACAGCAGATTGGAGGAGGGTGATTCATTGATCATTTTGGGCTTTTGCTAGCTTGCTTAGAGAAAGCCCAGGTGCACTCATTCTAGCACCTTGTTGTACACCTCTTTCCATTAATAAAATGAGTATACAACGTTGTTTTGGATGCAAATTCGTGGTCTGATTGTTTGTTCTGATTTTATGGTGTGTTTGTCTATTTTGCTTTGAATATTTATTGTTAATTTTCCCTTAGGGATATTATAGTGGTATCAGAGCTCATAGACTTGGCACAACCTGTGGGAGCAGCGCAGTCTATGACACCGGAGGATAGGCAAAACATGGCATATCAGAGGCAGAGGTATAGAAGCAAGGAATGACAATTAGAGATCACCCTTGATCCTCTGACTATAGAACCAAAGGTAGAAGAAACCAACATGGGGGATAATGAAGGAGACAAAAAGGAGGAGGAGAAGGAGTTTTCCCAAATCCTACTGAAGGTAGTGCAGTATTTGTCTCAAAATATTGAAGGAATGGGCCAACTAAATAGCAATGGCAACAAGGGTAAGGGAGTCCAAGGGGATTTCCACTATGGAGAAGGATTTGGCACCTCACATCACCATGTATATCTCCATGCTAAATTCCATTTATTCAGAATACACCCCCTAGATCCACCTTCCCTACATTCCTACAATCCAGAGCAAGAGGAGGCACCTTATGGGGACTATTTCCTGGAGTATCAGTCTTATGGACCTGATTTTGGGAGGGCCATTACTTTCAAAAAAATTTGTCAGTTGAAGGGAAACAACAAGCCTAAGGGATAGAGTGGAGGAGGTTACATACCGTGGAAAGATTTGCGACACATTGTGGCGAGGCTATTTCTCCTAACCTTCGATAGGTCCTCCAAGAGCTTGGCCAAGGCATGGGTCGAAAAGCTAGATGTTTACTTCCAACTGAACCAAATGACAGAAGGAGAGGGAATCAAGATTTCCACATTGCATCTGGAAGGGGAAGCCCACAACTGGTGGTTCCACGGATTGACCACATTGGGACATGTGGGAGTAATTGCCTATGATGATTTCACTAAGAGGGTGTTGGAGAGGTTTGAGAGGAAGGATCCAGAGGAGTATTTCGGGGAGCTGACAAGGCTCAAGTAGACCGAGAGTGCAGAAGCCTACATCTCAGAGTTTCTGCGATTGTCTGTGATGGT